>OY725183.1:11152630-12355755 GCA_963241965.1 Tortrix viridana | reverse complement strand
GTGCATTAGGCTAGTCACAAATGGAGACCGCGCTCAGGATTTTAGAGTATAGAGTACATATATGGGGGGGCTTTTACAATTGGTTGGCGTGACCATGATATGAGTGAATTCTTTATGTATGTAGGTTAGGTCTCTGTACAAACAATAGGTGTTTGCACCATGAATGCCGCGAGGCGACTCTAGACATAACTACCGTTATTTTTTTATTGTTCTATTCTTAATTTCTTTATTTGATTTCAAAAGAATTAAGAATGAAACTGACATTCATAAAGCAACAAGTTCTACAATTATACATACAAAACTACTTGCTGCTTTACACTACCTACCCTATCTACCCTACCTACCCTACCTACCTTAACTACCCTGCCAACCCTAACTACCCTGCCTACCTTGCCTACCCTGCCTATACTACCTACCCTGCCAACCTTGCCTACCCTGCCTACCCTACCTACCCTACCTACCCTACCTACCCTACCTACCCTACCTACCCCAACTACCCTGCTAACCCTAATTACCCTGCCAACCTTGCCTACCCTGCCTACCCCACCTACCCTGCCTACCCTGCCCACCCTAACTACCCTGCCAACCCTGCCTACCCTGCCTACCCTGCCTACCCTGCCTACCCTACCTACCCTGCCTACCCTGCCTACCCTGCCTACCCTGTCTACCCTAACTAACCTGCCTACCCTGCCTACCCTGCCTACCCTACCTAACCTGCCCTATCTACAGAAGACAGAAGTCGAGGTTATAAAACTCTGTGAAAGTAACAGACTTTAACCTCCAAGCATGTGTAAAATCTGCATCTCCCAAGCGCAGTGCGCAGCCTTGACTGGATAAAGTCAAGTCAAGTGCTCACGAGGACCGAATGACGCTCTCTCTACACTCGGGAACGTTTCTTTACGGTTACAATGGTGCATTCACGCTGAGCTGGTGCACTGTTTCGACTATTTCGTGTTTACTCATTTAAATAAGTTACTTTTGTATTTTTATCTCAAGTGTAGATATGGGTTTTATTTAATAGCCGAATGAATTCTGTTTTATTACATTCTATTCTAAACAGTGAATACACTGACTTGACTTTGACTTTTTTACTCGCAATATGCGAGTATAAACTTTTTTTCAACAAACGTAAAAAAGGAGTATGTTCTCAATTCAACTTTTTTTGTGTGTGAAGTTAATTACAAAAACATTTAGTGTATTTAGTGTATTTAGTGTAATTGTCACGGTGATACCGTTCTATAATAACCATTATAGCATTGTTAATAGCATGGTTCATGGCGTTTGACGAACAAATTGACAAAGAAAGCATACGTTAGTTAAAGCTTTTACTTTATGTGTCATCTCCATATTACACCGCATAAATTGTACAAATTTTAAGTAACATTTAGGTAACGTACAATAATTACCAAATTATTGTACATATAACCTACTGCAAATTAAAAATACTACAAAACCCTTTTTAATCCATAAAATGAACAGATCGTAACCAATTATCCTGTCAATATATATGTACCTATATTTTTATAAACCAATGCATATTTTCGGTGATTGTGATAAACTCTTCAACCAGAAAAGCCATTTTATTTGCCCTATATGGTAACAGAATAGCATGAATTTCATCACGTGTGTAACAAAATTGTCGCCGACCCTTTTCCGATTCGTTAAACAGTATCTTTTCCTTTTCTTTAAGAGTATCTGACAAATTCTATTGCTAGGGGGAATTGAATACTAGCTAACAATGAGGAGTATATTTGTAATAAAAAGTAGGTTTTTTAACCTTTTGGGATAATTTAAGATATGTTGAATAGATATTAAAGTTTTTGTCAAATTATTATTTAGATTTAATTATAATAATCAATCACACAAAAAAAAAAGTTTGAATCCTACTTACCTGTATAAAAAATATTAAAGTTTGCATGTATGTTTGTGTTTCAGTCATGCAAACGGCTAAACGGATTTGAAAGAAACTTGGCACACAAATAGCCCTTATCCTGGATACTTTCTATCCCGGAAATTTGTATAGGTAGTTCTCGCGGGAAACGCGATAAACGACTTTTACCCGCACGGAGTCGCGGGTAAAAGGTAGTAACTGCTCTATATTATTATAATGTTTTGTGGCATGCAAAAATTAAAGCAGCTCTAGTTTTAACAGAAAATATGCGAAGCCGTTATTAAACTTGCTTTTGGTAAAATTAAACAGTTTTTACGACACCCTAGTGTGTTCACCACAAAAGGATTTCCGACAAAGTTTACACTGAAATTTTAACATTATCTTTCTGGTTTATAAAATAACTGGTTATTTAAACTTGGTTCCTACTAGAGGAGTGAGACTTTTACGGGTAGTCGTTTCCATTGCCCCTTGACACAGAAACAAATGCAGATAGTTCCGCTAGGAGGGTGAGTATTCTCAAACCATTCAAACATAATTAAATTAAATATTGCTTTCGGTGTAGTACAAGTGAGATAATAATACAAACACACATACACACATGCCTACACAATGGTCAAACACAGAACCACTATTGAGATCGGTTAAAATATAATTAGAGGATAACATATACATAAATCCGAAGAATAACGAAGCTGCTAGACATTGCCGGCTGCCTTGGTCGTAGCTCAGAGGAAGTGGAGGTGGGCGAGCCACAGGGCCTGCGCAAACCGGCGGAGTGCAGCGCAGATCACTTTAAATTTATCAATGTATATTATTTTCTATTTTAATTACAATAAGGTATAAATTTAGAGCCGCAGCCGCAGAGTAGAAATCCCCCGTGATGCTCCGAGGTCGGTCTCAGAGCATTCAAATTTATACCATATTGTAATTTAAATAGGGAAGAATATACATTGATAAATTTAAAGTGATCTGCGCTGCGCACCACCGGTTTGCGCAGGCCCTGTCGTGCTACGGACGACAGGTGGGATACAGAGTGCTCGAGTGGAGACCTCGTATCGGCCGGAGAAAAGTTGGAAGACGTTGAAGTGGACTGACGATCTCGTTTAGATAGAGGTGAGAGATTGGACAAGGAAAGCCCAAGATCGTAAGAGATGGCGTGCAGTAGAAGAGACACACACTCGGCATTGGGTGGCGATAGGTTGAAGAAGGGAGACAATAACTAGATATACTTACAAAAATTGTGACATTTTGTCAGGCCAATGAAAATATTCGAAGATGTATATTTTTGAAAAATATTTCAACACAATTTAAAATTCTTTTTTTTCTAATTCAGGTTTTTGCAACAATTACTTAATGTAAATAAGTACTTGATTCTTTTGAAAAAGATCGATAATCTACCAAAATGTTTGACATTATATGGATACGCATTTTTTTGTAAATATAATTCCATTTTATTGAGTACGTATTGCTTTCACTAAGGAATAAGATGAAATAATATTATATGACGTTGTTTCTCTTTCTGTTTCCCTTTGTTAGAAAATAACGAGGTAAGGTTCCGCGATACGTCGAGAAAAATCTCATTTCTATTGATACTCAATTAGACAATGAAGAGTACAAAATACATTGGCAACTTTAGATTTGATCTCCAACTTTGAACAACTGACAATCTATATGAGATCAAGATATGGTGGCCGTGGCGCTTTATGCATTTTAAATTTTGGACGGCAGAATATTGACCGCAATCACCTTTTGATTCAATGTTGAACTCCAAATATTAATGCGCTTTCGGTGTCTGTATTTCCGAGTTCTTACAATCTGAACCTATTTAAAGCTAGGGTGAATATGCATCTTCTGGGTGAGCTTGCTACATCGTAGACTGAATCTTCATCCTCCAAGGGCAAGAGTTAGTCAAGAGCAAACCCATTATCAATAAAAAAAACGCATTACATTTGCGTCGGAGTTACATAAAATAAACATGATTTTAATAAACCTTTTATTTTAATTTAGGATTTAATTTTCAACTGAAATTATTTATTGTCACCCTACTCCAGGTTAATCTAAAAGGTTAGTTTAGCAATAAGACCTCTTTAAAACAACTGTTTCCTAAAATAAGCATTCACAACCTTATTACAATTTCATACGCTATGCCAACTTGTCAAATGTAACTGACGTATGCAACTCAAGTGTAGGGTGACCATGACTTTAGTTAGTAATATTAATTAACTTGTTATTATTAATTAAATAATTCAGGAATAAATTAATTTTGTTCAGGGAGTAAGAAAAATTAGTTCCTGTATACTATCACCCTGTATAATAATTATAAAAACATGATAAAGATAATAATGGTTATAAACAAAGTGGAAGTAAGGCCCAGATTAAAACTATTAAGACGATGCGAAAAACAAATTGCATTTTTATTACCAAGTAGTGCATTGCAGTAGTGACTTGTAATAGGTACGTAATTTTGTAAATTAAGTGGCACTCAAGCTGACTTTATTTCAACACTAAACGCCGGGCGACATTGTCTCGAACGACCTTGTAGTAGCACCTCAGTCTAGCCCTTACCCAGTTTTCAACTTGGCGATGTTCCAAAAAAATATAGGGCGAAGATTGTCATTTTAAAATCAGAAAAAGACATTTGATCACGAAATTACATTTGAGTTCTGAAATATACATCCGATTTAGCACGATTGTCATTACTTAAATATAATATTTTTTCAATTATGTACGTACTGAATTTGCTAGGGAGGTATTTTTAGCATATTTATTTTTAAAAACTTATGTTGTTAGCTATAATATATATATATATATCTAATTGATCTTTTGTGCTTTTTGTTTTCGTTTGAGTGTGACTTTCCGATAAAAAGTAAAAAACCATGTTACAAAAACAATTATGGGTCTTAAATCCTTAGCTAACAAATTCATACCAAAATATGAGCCAGCATAACCATGGTTACGAATCCCATTTGTGGTTATAAATAACGTATTCAGAAATATCTGGTTTGGACAGGCGTTATTGAAAAGTTGGTCAAGCGTTTCCAATTGACCCGTATTGAATATTTCCCTTATTCATTTCAATCTCGCCACAGCTCTAAACGATCAAGTTTAATTTGTAGATTTTTAGGGTACCATCTTTAAGAGCTAAAAAAAGCTAGATAGTAAGTTTGCACAGTGAGAGGGACTTACTGAAAACCAGCGCTGTGCGAGTGCAATCCTGCCGGAGCGCCTACAGCAAATGCTGAGTCCGATCCTTTGCCACATTTTTTTTGCTCCGTGTAGGTAAGTCTCGTATATGTCATTAGTCTAGTTAATTAAGTTAAGAGCTCCATGTTTTTTTAATGTAGGTACTATTTTTATCTGTGGCAATAAGTATTTTCTTATTCTTTTCTTATTCTTATTCTAAAAAAAGTTACTCCTATGAAAGTAGCCCGTGTAATTCTCATGAACTTTAGTTTGTGCGGTGTAAAACCGGTTTTAACTATTTTTAACGTAGTATTTAACTTATGTGAAAATATCACCTAAAATACCCCTTGAAGTTTGTTGAGCAAAATGTCTGAAATGATTATAGTTGATTGCAAAAATATATTGATTTTTCTGTCCAAGTTTTCTTGAGATCATCAAAAATACGTCCGTGAAAATAGAGTTTAGAAGGTGCTCTTTCTAACAAAACATAATTTATGTAAGTCGAACGTGCCTTTTCTGTGCTTCCTATTCTATCGCATAATTTGTATTCATTCGCACGCAACCCAGCCTATACAAAAGTCACACCCGGAGGTGTAAGCCGATGTACCAGTCAAAGTCATAAATATATATATATATATATATATACATTCCCAAGATGCCATAAATAACTACACACCTCTTTGCTACTAACAATAATGTCGTGTATATAAAATATGTATTTGAACGCGATGACTGTATAGATATTTTATGCCTTGATTGTACTCGTAGCTTCACGCCAAAAGTATAGTTAGATTGCGCTGGGGCTGCTGGTTTAGTAACCATCTAACATATTCATACGGCCGACTGTTGGTGATAGAGAATATCATATCATATCATATCATGTCCTTATAAAGTAATGCTTGTATGCTTTAAAAGATAAGGAAAATTGTTTTGAAATCAGAGTCCAATGAATGAGTGATAAAAAAAAAAAAACAGCTACAGAACAGCCTTTGAAGTATACTTCTCTGATATATCCGAGGGAATCCAACAGCTGCATTTGTCCTTTATTACACAGTAAGTAGATTTTGACAGTACACCAGACAAGCAATCCAAGATTAGATAGTTAGCCTTCGAAAACTGTCAAAATAAGACATAAGCGCCCGACGCCTTTTGACTGAAAGCCGAAAGAATACGTTGCACTACGAATAACAAGGCACTGACAATAGTAATTTAAAACTTATTTGTTATTGCTTTACAAGTTGTGTCAACAGAAGTTGGAACCTCAAATTTAGTTAATATATTAATTACCGTAAACAAAATCAAGGAATATTAATACCGTTTGGATACATTAGCATAAGTAGTGCTCATTTTTATCTCGCAATATAAAATACGAATACCCCGCAATTGAAAATATACATTATAGGCACCATTCCCGGTTGCAGTGGTCTAGAAGACATTTGTACATATAGTTTCTTAGATAAAGATAATTTAGTTAGGTATTTAGTTTTAGGTAGTTACATATTTATATTGTTTTTTTTTCAATTTTTTATTATTTGTGAATACATTGATTGTTGGTTATCTCAAATAAAAAATCATACAGACGAATTGAGAACCTCCTCTTTTTTTGAAGTTGGTTAAATAAAAAATAATTTTGAGAAAACATCATCTTATGGTTGTCTTTTGGCTAAATTCAGGTAAGAACATGAGTAGCTTATTGTAATGAAGGTTAGCGTAATGCATCTTGGCTCTCTAGGGCCCATGATATTGTATAGAAACTACTTACTTTTAATCGTTTAAATGGCATACATTTATTTTTGTGTTAAAGAGACTTTCCCGTCTTGATGCTGCAAAATTCAACATCCGTATTTTACATAGGCAGCCCAGTTTTCAAAACTTGTTTGTTGCTTCAGTTGTGTTATACTGTTTTTAAACTGTATTTTATTATCATGGAAACTTAATTTTGTTGTACAAAGACCTCATTCCGTCCGCGCGATGTTTTTCCTCTGTCGGCAAGGAGATGAGACTCGCTAGTCGCTTTGAAGTAATAGTACCCAAAGCTAATTGCAAATGTATGAAAGGTTCTTTTATATTGTTTTTACCTTTATTTTCGATGTACCTAGAAGCATGTCTTCTGCTGTTTATTGTGTCTTGTCTAATACCATAGTTAATTTGTAGTATTTTTATTTACAATTACCACCACCTGCCAGCCTGCGTAGTCACTGTAATTCTTAACCCTTTTTATTGATTGCTTTTACAGATACATGGATCAATAGATCAAGTATTATCTTGATCTATCTTGTTACTTTAACAAGGTTATATATACGTTTATTACACATTCATTTTGTAATGTACTTGCAATTGGGTAAGTACCTATCATAATGCCGAAAATTCATAATATTTACAGCTAATTTAATACGTCGAAAACAAAATACTGAAAGTAAAAAATGCTGATACCGATATACCGAAGCTTGAAAATGTCTATTTACAAATGATCGAAAGTACAAAGTGCCGAAAGCTAGTGTCTTACGCATGAATTTCTTACGCAAGGGCGGAGCAGACTGGTAGATATTTCAGATGTAGGTATATTAATATTCGGGATTAGTCTTTGGGGTTTCAGGCATTTCAAACTTACCACCTATCGGGATTTCAAATTTTCGGTCAAATAAACATTCAACGTATTTATATTCAGCCTTCCGTTCCTAGACCTTATGGAATTCGATCTTTTGAACTTCTGTTTTATAATACGTAAGCCTTCCAAATATTATAGCTACTTAGAACGATTTACTTAATGAATTTTATGTGAACCCTTCCTAACTTTCATATCCTTATTGCTATTATTAGGGAGATGAAATTAAAAGGAAGGGAGAGAGTTTACTGTAGCTTGTAATTTTGAGTTGGGGATTGGCTTATAGCAATTTCGTCATTACGTATTTCATTAAACAGTAACAGCAAAAGTCAATAAACAACAAAACGTTCAACTATTGCAATTTGACTTTGTATTGTGCGATTGTGCTGTGGGCTGAACTCATTCTATTATGTCTAAAATTCGGGACAGAAATTGTGAAAAAGCTTTGACCTATTTGTTTTTCAAGCAGAGGACTGCGGGTAACATTTTTAATAGTTTTTGGTTGTTAATTTGACTACGCTTTTCAAAAATATGAATGTAGTAGTGAAACTAGAGTTAGTTCCTGATCTCTTTTAAAATAATAACAATCCATAGATCCAATAAATACAAATCAAGAGACAGAGGAAAGAGCCTGCTGTAGAGAAACATAAAATCCATAGTGAAATGGTTCCAGGGTCTCGAAGAAAGAGACTTTGTAATGGATCTGTCCGGATACATTGTAACTTTTTGCGATTTAAAAACTACACTAACTGCACTAAAATGTTTCAGTGAGTTGGGTCACACATTCAATTCAATTATTAACATTCAATTATTAATATAGAACTATTTATACTGCGTGCAAATCTATTCTTATTTGAGTTATTCCAGACGTTGCAGCTTATTGAGCTTAGAGCAAAGTGAACGCTCTTGTGTTTTGTAGCTTACAATAAAGTTGATGATCTAACATTAGAATTAAAAAACAATTTATTAAGTCAAATTATTGCGTTATCGTTTCTTAAAAACTAAACGGTATCCGCCTGCCATCTCACATCTATTTGATAGCGTCATCATAACCGCAAAAGCAATAACTTTTACAACCCTTCCATATGGGATATGTCCTAATAAATCCTGCCCCACAAGAACGGATTGTGAATGAAATTGGCAGCCTTTAACGAGAGTTTTATTAGTCGTAATGTTCCCCATGGGAATTTAACTATGGGAACGGCTCCAGACTTTGCCATAAAATATTAATAAAAGGGGAAATAGTTAAGGAATATTCGGTCGTTTCGATATAAATGCTGAGCTCAGTTTTACGTCCAATATATTTATTTTATTCGTCCATTTTTCTGCAATAATAGTTAGGTTCGTAATATTAGGAAACGATAATGATAAAAGATAAAAATTAGGAGACAATGTCACACAAATTGACCTAGTCTCGTGAGCTCTAGCAAGAAAAAAACACGTACACAAACAACTGAAGATCTTAGTGCCCATTTACACTTAAGCAAAATTAATTATGAACACATTTTAAATACACAGGCAGCCAAGAAATATTTAAGTTTAGAAGTGAAGACAATAATGTATGATAATAATTTGTTTACTCACGTCAAATTTTCTTAAACGTAACTAACATTTCTCGCAATAAGAAACCTTAAAATAAGACCCAATATTATGTCTGACTGAAATATGTGTACTCTTTGAAACTTAATACAAATGGTGCCAAATTAAATATCGTAAGTTCCACCTGCTGGAGCTTTGCCAAGCTTATTTAATTTCGTTATGATTTTCACGGTAAACTCCAATTTGAAAGCTTTCATCGTAACCGCAGATGTTTCTGGCATAAACAGAAATCACGTTCGTGAATTGAATTAAAAACTGTTGAAATCAATGAAAAATTAAACGTTAATTTTAAAAATTACTTTAGTTCGATCAAAACTATTTCAATTTCTACTTAGCAAGTCTTTGCTAAGAATTTTGCAGTAAAAAAACGGTCAAGTGCGAGTTAGACTCGTGCACCGAGGATTCCGTATTTAAGTCCGTGCTTCAAAAATATACCTTTTTATGTACTTTAATTCGTATGCAATAATGTCCATTATGACTTGCCTAAATTTTAGTACAGATATTTAAAGTTTTTTGTCAACTTCTAGAAAACTATAAATTATGAACACTTCGTTTTATTTTTACCGTAAAATAATAGTAATTACCTATAAGTTTTTCGATTCATAAACTTCGGAGACAAGGGGGAGGGGAACGGTCATTGTTTGAACATTTTTGGTTATAAATCAAAAAGTACGTCACGGAAAATAATGAAAAAATTGTTTTGAAATGTTCAGATTGAGTCTTTTCATATTATATCCCATTTGCTATAATCAAATTCACTTTCATTTTTCAACCCCCCATTCTAAACCCCTTTTCAATTATTTATAAAATTAATTTCATTTTTTTTTTACTAAAAACTGATGCGGGCAAGCAAGATCAAGTTGATAGGTTGTGTAGTTGCTGAGAAAAACTGCTGTGACAGACAGACAACGAAGTCTCACCATAAGGGTTCCTTTTTTACCATTTTGGTACGGAACCCTATAAACGAGCTACCCGCGTTGTAACGTTTTAAGGGTTCTGTATCCGACGGCCCAAACAGAGCGCTATTGTTATCCGTCGTATATATCTGTCATCTGTCCGTAAGTCGAGTCGAGGTTCCGGAAATTTAGATTTTTTATACATACAGTGTGGCCCACGTATTGACAATAGAAAGAAAATCTAGATGCCTCATGCCTAGATGTATTCGACACATACCATGTAAGTTCAGCGATTTTCATTTGTTTCTGAGTTATTGGGAATTTTGTGAAATTTCAGCGAGAATCAGATTTTTGACTAAATTCCCCGATTGCACAAAAACCGTAAGGTCTACAAATGTGTTTTTTCCAAGAAGTACTAAAATAAAAAATATAATATATTTTTCCGCAACCCGACGACCGCCTATTTTGCGTGAAACATTGTGTGTTATTGTGGATATTTATGGGGAGCGGAGATTATTTGCCAAGGCTGGCAACGCACCTGCGTCGGCCCCTTTAATACTCGTACGGTTGTCGAAAATATGTTATTTTTTACCGCCATGTTGCCTGCCTTAAGCTACGTTTAGGGGAGACCGGGTATGGTTGTCTCACGGGTTGGTTGTCTCAGCAGCCATAAAACGTAGGATTAAGTAAATCAATTGTTGAAGTACGGAAGGATATGTCCAAACTTTGGAAAGTACATCAGTAAGTCATACTGACCAAATTTCAGTATGGTACCAACCCCGAAATCACGAAAAAAAAGTATGGGAGGGTCGATTTTTTTTCGCGATTTCAGTGTTGGTCCCATAGTGAAAATTGGTCAGTATGACTTACTGATTTAACCCCCCAAATTTTGGACACTGAATTTAATTTCACCCTATATCCTTCCGTACTTCAACAATCGATTTACTTAATGTATGTATAGCTCTTGCGACTTTTTTACACCGATGGATTCCTTTGTTTAGTATCCTTTTTTTTTATTTTATCTTTTTAGCAAAATCTGTTAAGCGACAAAGTACGACCACATAACGTTGGCTATATCTTAAAATACAGTTTAAATTTAAGGCGAAGTAATGTGGATACATTCAAGTATAATTTTTAGCCTATATAAGTTTTTAGGCCTGTCCCTATGGCAAGGCCTAATTTTTTTAAATCTAAGTTATGGTGAGTTACAGGTGAAAGCCATAAGGTTGGAAAAAATTGCACATCTTGTATTTTCTCGCGAATTAAGTTGTCTAGACATCACAAGTTCTCACAACACCACAATCAACAATTATCTGTGCCCCTTTGATACTCCGTAATTATACTTTTTCTGCGAAACGCACGTAGAATCCGGTCGATGAAATGAAAATCGGCGAAGTAAAACGTCTACGTGCAGGAGTTATACTTTTTAGTGGTCATAATGTCCAACCTAACCTTACCTACCTTACCAATGTTAAAGATAATCCGAAAATAATAAGGGGACAGCTGAAATTTACTTTCGATGAAATGAAATTTGGTGAAACAATACATCGATGAAAAGTTTGTCGGTGAATTAAGGAGTACCCCTTTGTGGTCCTCATCTCCAGAGAAGTGCTGTACAATATTTTCAGCGGCTTGCATAATTAATGAGGTAACCCTTACCGAGACATCTGAGGTACAAGTTGATAAGTGTGAAGTCATTAAGAGATAAAAAGGTACAGGAAACGAGAAAGGGAGGGAAGGGAAGGGAGAAAGGGTAAGCTGACGCGGGCAATGGTGAATATTTTGAAAACAATATTTCTACGAAGTTCAAGAAAAACATCGCAATATTACATTGCCAATCTTTCTACACCTAGCAGTCTATGGGATAGTTATACTTAAAAATAATATAGCAGTCGTCAGATACTTTTATAATTATTATAAAGTGGTGCTAAAAGTGTTATCTACAAAATTGGCATTCGATGTGGATTTCTACTTCTTTTTTATTCTACTAATTATTATAATAAAGAAGGTTATTAGTCCCTACTAGCGTGGACGACCCTGACCTTCTCGAATAAGTCGTTGGCTTGTGGGAAGATAATTGTAGGAACGACCTTTTTGTGTAAAATAAATCAATACATGATTCATTGTGTGTGGACATAATTATCTGGTTTTCAAGGGAGCCAATTGGGTTGCTTGGTACGGGAGAATGACTGATCGTTGAGTTTTTTACAGCGCTTCTTCATCAGTGGCCTCCTCTTGGAAAGCGCTGGTAGATTTTAGAATCGTAAAAGTCGTGTATGGCTTGCTAACTGGATAAACATTTTACTGATATGACGTGACTTGCGATGTTTTTCCGACCCTTGGTAGGAAACTAAATTTTGCTCGCGACTTCGTCCGAAAGAATTCATGGAACGATATCCCCACGAAGCTAATACTTTTTTACGGATGGACATATGAAAAATACTATGCTTTAATCCAGGCCATGAAATACCTGTGTGCCAAATTCCTTACAAATCCATTCAGCCGTTTTCGCGTCAATACAACCACTTACTAGTTGTATGTTTTTTTGACGATAATGAATACTAAAGTGTTCATCAAATTTTAATGAAATTTGAGAGAAGAATAGTTTTTGGTAAATACTTACTAACTTTAAGTTTAACGGTTCTGACATAAGTAAGGTTACGGAGTTGGGGGTGAAATCGTGAGGTCTCCTCTGTTCGGGGGGGAACTACTTACCTACTCGTAGTCGGGTAACAAGTTCAGAATATATATAATATATTATTATATATAAAATTAAATTATAATTATAATACAAAATAACAACAACACAATGCAAAACCCGATGCTTTGACCACATATCTTTATTAATATACGATATCAAATAACTTCATGAAACAGCCATTCAAACACCAATGTAGTTTACAATACATTCAACGTTGACAGATTTACATTATTATGAAACACATTATTATAAATATATGGACATTTATGTTAAGTTATCTGTAAAAACATTGTAGCTGTGCTTAAGCTGAACGTTGAGTTGATTATAAAGTAGAAAAAATCATCAGGGGCCCATTTCACGAAAGCTTGTCACTCATACAAGTGGAAGTCTCTTTTAAATGCATAAATCTGGAAAGAGATACCGCTTGTAGTCGAGTTCATAAATATGTGTACACGGTTACTACCTTGTCACTTTAATCGCTGCGACAATTCATATATGGCAGATTAAACATGACATTAAAGAGATAAGGTACTGAAATGTACACATATTTATGAACTCGATTGTAATACAAGTTAATGATTTACTGATTAAAGGGCATATTTAAATTTTAGTACAATCCGGCGTCATATTTTTAAAGGGATTCGTACTGTATGCAACATAGAAATGTGGCTCAGAAAAGTATAAAAATGACACCATAACAGTAAATCCATTTGGCCGATATGATGACATTTCTTGATTGGAAATAAGATTGGTTCCTTTTGATAGTAGTTTGTTTAAAATGTAACTTTAACAATTTTATGATTATGTCATGCCCATTCATTGAACTGTGATATCTTAGATTTTTAAAGTAAGACATAATTTTATCGCTCCACAAAAATACAACAACGATTTTGGTTGGGGCTTACATATAAAGTTCTCCGACAGCAGTGAGTCTGTAACACACTCTTAAGGATACATTAGAATATTATTATCAGCCTACAATAAATAGTCACATACAGTTATCTCCAAAATCTTGCTTGCTATTACTGGAAAACAAAAGTTTTCATTTAAACTCTATTGAATTTATCTATTACAATATTTTATAAATGGCCAGCTTTATTTATTAAAAGGGCTTGGTATCAATCTGGTAAAAGGGTAATACACAGATTTAGGTTCAACATTTCTCTTCTGTTCCTAAAAGTTAACGACTTGGGAGTTTTTAACTCATAATTTCGACACAAGCCAAAACTACACCGGGCTCCCATTACGCGGATATTCTTAAACCAAAAAAATTGGTTTCAAAGTCCTTAACTTTCTGGAACAGGAGAGACTTTTGTTTCTGCGGTTGTGTATAACCCAAAAATAGGTAATAGACATTTTTAAGTTTCAGGATATCAGAGTAGCACACGATATTTATTTATATACAACATTACAAAAATACTTTCAGGTCAGACATTGTATAACATCGAAAATACATTACGGTCTGTATAAAAGTACAAGTGTTCGCAACACTGGGGGTAACGATTACAAACGACATCAAATGTGGAGAAATCAGATATACAGGCACATTCAACTTACATTACACTTGGATTTATAGTTACGTAAAACAACACTTAAGTGTAGTATACACTTAGTGACACGTACATTATGTTGTAGCAGTGTACAAACAACAAAGTGTGAATTTCAGGGCGTTTCAACCGCCGTCATTAGTGTCACCAAATATATTGACGAAATCAATGACACTACAGCAACTTCTGATACTGATAGAAACTACATCCCCGGTTCTCATCCTCATCATCATCATCAGCCTATAGTAGTCCACTGCTGGACATAGGCCTCCCCCAATGAGCGCCATAGCGCTCTGTCTTCAGCTTGCCGTATCCAGCATCTGCCTACAGTCTTTCGCATATCGTCATCCCACCTGGCCTGGCCTGGCCTGCTTCTGTTTACATCAATATATTTGGTGACACTAATGACGGCGGTTGAAACGCCTGAAATTCACCCCAAAACGTCAGGGAGAAGAGACATGTCAATGGCGCCACGACTATTCAAACGTATGTATACACTTACAAAACAATAACACTTAAGTGAATTATATACTTGGTGAGTCGCACATTACATTGTGGCAGTATACAAACAGCAACACGTTAGATAGTAGAGACAATAATATGGCGCCACTGCCTATGTAGAAGTAAAGTTTTGTATACTTATAAAACGGCTACACTTAAATATACGCACATAATGTTGCTGCAGTGTACAAATAGCAAAATGTTATAAAGTTGGGGGATGACAATGGCACCACTGACTATGCATAAGTAACATTTGTATACCAAGTTCACTTTTAAACACGCATCCATTATAACGTTGACAGAACTTGGATTTGGTTCAGTTACTTGCTATATTATTATAATGTAATTTTATGGTGTGTTTGATAGTTACTTTACATCACGCTTTAGCGTACGATTAAACATTACATTTGTTACAATAATTTTTATCATTAATCATTTCTCATTTCTCAGTTTCCACCAAGTACAAATCGCGTATATTATATTTATATATCTAAGAAAGTAACATTAAATCAAAAACATTCAGTTTAAAAAAATGAGGTAGAATTCGTAATGAAAAACTTTTAATTCATAATTGCAGAAAAAAGTACACAAATCATACAAGTACATAAGACATTAGTCACAAGAGATGTCCATTAGTGGACACCATCGACGGAGGAAGTTTAATGCCACATTGATTTCCTCTTGCACATCTTCATACAACAAGAATAGTATTCGTTTAGGCATATCGATATGTCATAACGTGTTCCAGCCGATAATATTCACTTATATTCACTCCGCAGCTTTATTGTATCATAATGTTAATAATTGAGCTAAATTTAAAATATCCATACAAAAGAATAACTTGAAATTTTACCTAGATATCATTATGTCTATAAAATCTTGTTCCTTACGGTTTAACGTTGACACACATCCAAAAAGAGGACCAGCCCCTGTTTTCATAAGACGAAGTAAATTTCTTTGAAATAGCGTAACCGTTGAAGTACATTTCTTTGGCAAACCATCTCACTTGGATTCGCCGCTAACTAATCTATGCTAGCCTTTCTAGATTATGGAGAAAAACGCGTCTTTCCTCGAGTACCCCTACCGCATAACAGCGGCCGCGCTTAGAGGAGGTACTCTCATTGTTCCGGTCTATCAAATGAAGTATTGGGCGTACTTTCCACTTTTTTCAATACTATCTTGAAAGCAAAGGTATGCTTAGGTGACACAGAGGCTGGACGGGGGGTTTGAGGGGATCTAGGAGGTGGAGCCGGTGGCATCTCAGAGCGCGTTCGAGTTCGCCTTGGAGGATCGCGCACGATCGGTGCAGATTGTGGCTCTTTCAACGGCTGCGGCGACAAGCGGTTTGGTGATAGATAGCTTGGTGATGGTTCTGGCGTACTCGGTGGCAACATCAAAGGCGGAAGATTAGCACATGGGGAACCTCGAGAGCCTCTACGCTCTTTCAAACCCATCGGCGGCGGCGGTGATGCTGGCGCATCATCATCAGCCGCTGCCACTACCACTACCGGCTCAGGCAGGAGCGACAAAGACTTCATATCAATAGAATCTGACGCCAATGACCTTCTGAAGAAGTTAAAGCCATTCTCAATTTCTGCCAACGCACGTCGCACAAACGGAAAACTCTCGGATATTTCAGAAGTGGATTTGCGCACTGGAAATTCTGTTTCGCTGTCTCTTTTCTTAGGTCTGCATCTCTCGAAGGTAGGGTCTGCAGAAGAAGCAACCGTTTCCGAAACTTGACGAGTAAGAGCTGCGTGTTTAATAGAATCTGATTTAGACCTTGGTTCTCTGATCTTAGGTGTTGGAGAGCGGCGATCACCGAATTTCTTGCTGGCGGCTCTTTTGATGGAGGAGAAGAGTCCGAGTTTTTCAGGCGGTTTGTCGGCGGGTGGAAGTGGAGCGGTTGGGGCGGTGGAAGGGCCAGGGATGGGTTCAGGCGCGGGACGGGGGAGGTTCCCCTCGCGTTAGTTGTGCCGAGAGTCCGAAGACGGGACGTCGCTCGAGCCGGTGGAGGAGAGGGTAGTGTTGGATCCGTAAGGGTCCAGCGAAGACTGGACCGACATGGAGCGCCCCGCGCGCCGCACTCGCGCCGGGGACAGCTTTCCTGGATCTATGCTGGCCGGGTCTGCCTGCAACAACAGCGTTTTCAGCACTCTAATAATATTATAACTACTTCTACATTTAAGCATAGGTAACTAAGTTATAAATTTAGTAAATTAGAAAACGGATACACATTGGGATGCTAATATCTACAATATTTATGAAATACGAGTACAAATTAAAATATAATTGTTCTCCAAAAATTATACATAAAGTTAAATTATTGTCAACTATCTTTTCGATGAGACGTAAAACTTCAAACAGCTCAGAACTGGATGACAATACCATTAGTTGGTTGGTACCAAAAATTAAGATTATTAATTAGGTATGAATTTTTTTATCTATTTATTTTTTATTTAATATGTTTTTCTTCAAAGGATGCCAAGAATCACAGTCTAACGCAATACCGCACCTGATAAGCCAAGGCATTCATGATGATGGAGTACGGCACGAGACCCAGCGGGTGTACTTCCCTCATTAGCACATTAGCCGGGATCTTGTGGAACTGGATGTATTCCAGAAAGTTCCCGATAACCTCCTTCAGGTTGATGTTCGGGTCCGTATCGCAGTATTTCTTGCTCCACATCAAAGCAGCCTGGAAAAGGAAACGCAAATGTAAACAACAGTACGCTGGGCAAATGCGCGGGATGTCGACAGGCAATATTTTTAGTGCCGACAGAACTGTGTCAACTGGCATAGTACCTACACATTGGCACAACGTATTTGCCTAGCATGATAAGATCTTGTAATCATAATAAAATTAAGAATTCAAAACAATTCTGAAGCCTCTTTTTATAACCACGGAACAAAGAAAAACCACTGATAGTATCAATTACATCAAATACAGCTTGTCTTTTAAATATATTCTTGTGAACATAATATTATAATCACCGTTCAACCATAATCAAACCGGCTAATTCATACTTACTTGTGCTTGTAAGTATGAATTAGCCGGGAAATTTAACTAAATTAAAATCCACAAAACCTCTGAATTAACTGGAATTTGGTGAACTCAAAACTGATCGCAGTGGAGATCCTTGGGGAAGACCTATGTCTGGCAGTGGACGTATTTCGGCTGATATGATGAGAGATGGTGAACTTGTCAACACTCACCTTGTCCTGAACCAGGATCAGCCACAGTTGCCGGTACATTATTCAATCATGCTATCAGCACAATTTAACTCTACCAACACCGTGAAATTAATACGCAAATCGACAAATTGAAAGTTTGCGTGATGGTGATGAGCATATGTATTCCTATGAATAGATGCTTTTCTTTGTAAATAAGAATTTATTTATCTATTTAACTACAAGCCCAAGTTTTGGAACTAGATCAATTTGTTTGAGATCTTCTTGTTCCGCAGCATTTAATTAAACATTCCCAACAGTGTTCCAAGCTTCTTCCAATTTTCTGTATTCAATTGAATTCAAATTCAAATTTATTTATTTCAGAAAATAATTTTCCATATTAGGTACACAACACAAAGAGTGTATAAACTGACACAAAAATAAATATCTAAAATTATAATTAAAAACAACTCTATTTCGCTCCTGAAAGGAACCTTGGAACCTCTCGGCAATAGAGCTCAGCATGCTGTTCGGGCTGCCCCGCAATCTGTGCATCAGGGATGCGAGTGATGCGACTCTTTTGCGCATTATTGTGCCATTTGTCCCCAGTTTTTTTTATTTGAATACCTGGAACTTGGTGAACTCATCAGCTCTGAGCTCGTCTCGGGCCAGGATCAGCCTAACGACGTGCTGCGGCAGCAGCGTGAACGACCCCAGGTTCAGGACCTCGTTGCCGTGCTCATCCACAAACTCCAACACCTGGAATACCATCAAACAAGTAAAGTAAGTTTTTGCCAAACATTTCATCTTTAGAACAATCTTTTTTGGCTGACTGTATGGTTATGCCATGTAAAAGGCCAACGAGCACTTAGGCCGTCTGATGGTAAGTCCATATGTGACGTTCTCAATATAAAGGGACCTTATGGAGGGTGGCAGTTACGCGATTCTTATTCTTGTATACGAATACTATGATAACAGTTCTAAAAACGGCGTAACCGCTTGCCTCCATCAAGCCAAGGTTCTTTATATTGAGAACGTCACATATACATTTGCTATCTCCTGACTACAATCCTAAGACGGAAAATGCGAGTTCTTACTACTGTGGGTAGTATGAGTTTTATACCAGTTATGTCATCAGTTGACATAACTGGTGTCTTTCTCCCATGCCGAAACCCAAAAAAAAAATGTACTGTGAAATGAACTACGTAACAAATACAAATATATTTACAATGTATGTTTAATTATAATTATTAGGATTAAGATGAAAAGTTCTAGCTGCATATCCCAAGTGGAACACAATCTGTATAAGAGCTTATACAGCCCTTAAAATGCTGAAACTAAAGTTATGGCTGTATAAAATCTTATACAGCTTTTGTGCCAGTATTACCCATGCATAAAGTTTGAATTTTACCCAAGAACTATTTGTTAACATATTCAGCAGGAATTTCATGTGTGGAAACTATAAACTGAGACTGGCTTTGGCGCGACTTCATAAATGTATTCATGAGAATTAAGGGCGCATTCTATGAATATCAGATGAGTGTAAACAGTAATATGAGTGTTAATAGCTTTTGATAATGGCAACTCTGTTGACATGGTTTAGGAGATTGAAGGCGCAGAGAGGCGAGCATTCACTTGTAACAGAATGGCATTTTGGTATATACTTATATACATAATAATTATACATGAACGGCGAACGTTTCTGCAACTAAGTAAAGGTACTTGTACTTCTTTAAATTATTACTGTTTTTATTAACTAGATTATGCCCGCGACTTCGTCCGCTTAGAATTAGTAATTTTGCCACGCGAATAGTCTTTTCAGGAGAGAAGATAGCCTTAGTGTTAATCCAAGATTTAAGCTACCTCCATTCCAAATTTCATTGAAACCCGTTTAGCCGTATCAGCTCAAGGGAACAACAAACATACTAACACACACACACACACATAAAATGTGAAAGTTGTATGGATGTTTCAATCACGCCTAAACAGCTGAACGTATTTGTACGAAAAGTGGCATATGTATAGTCCTTATCCTGGATTGACATAATTATAGGATACTTTTTATCCCGAAAAAAAAATACAGTTCCTGAGGGATAAGCGATAAACAAATTCCTTCTACGTGGACGGAGTCGCGGGCAAAAGCTATTGTTACATAACTCACTGACTAGTCTTTTACATCTATTTCGTATCCTTAGAATTAAAGTGACATAATTCCAAAATTTTTAGATTTTGAATTAGATCTCTTAATAATTTTATGACTCGAAATAGAAAACTTAACATTTTGTATTAGGTCACTTTGATTCTAAAGGTGCGATTTCTTGAAGCCTTTATAATTTGACGTTACCGACTAAATAACACAACTAAAAAAAATGCCGTACCTTTTGCACTAATGACTTAGTGCACTTGTACTGTATGTACCGCTCGGCAGAAGCCAGCAGTGCGCAGACTGTGTCAACTGTGATGCAGCACTGTACGAATCCGGCGCATGCGCGGCGCAGCTCGTCCAGTCCGTAGTAGTCTGCGGCGTTCATTACACCTAAAACAATGAATACAAACAAGTTGAAATAAAAAAAAAATATATATATATATATATATATATATATATATATATATATATATATATATATATATATATATATATATATATATATATATATATATATGTGTTAATTCTGGTCAAGCTATTATTTTTCAAATTTTTTAGGAGATTAGAATCACTCTCTTTCAAGCGATAACATAGAAATAAATCACTAAGTATTAAGTTTCGCCAAATATATATATATATACATATATATTATATATACATATAGTATGTATATATAATATATTTATTTGAAACAAAGTAAAAAATATAATAGTAAAAAGGTAGCGCAGGAATTTGGATGTTTTCGTCGAGATTTGGCGAAACTTAATACTTAGTGATTTATTTCTATGTTATCGCTTGAAAGAGAGTGATTCTAATCTCCTAAAAAATTTGAAAAATAATAGCTTGACCAGAATTAACACATACGGAAAATAAATTATTTTCCCGTAAGAAAAAGTCGCGAGTAGAAGCTAGTTTAAATAATAAATCAACGATCAATAAAGTTTTTACATAACAGAAGCATAGTGTTTCTTACCTCTATCAAGAAAAGAGCCCATTATAGTTATATTGAGAGATACTCAAGTCAGTCGAAAGGGCGTGCCGAGGGTGCCTCAAGGGCTCTATCTTTAGGGCAATCTATTGATTCGTCTAGAACATTGGTAGATAAATTGACATCTGAATTATGTCTGGAAGGAAACTGAAATTTTCTTGTATAAAGACAAATAATTAGTTAACCTAACCTAAACTGACATTAAAGAATGCAATAAACGTTTGAATATTTGAGTAAGATTGGATAGACTCTTCAAAGATATCACCTACCTAACGCTACAATCAACATAAATAGGCCTAGAATATTTCTTACCGCAACACTTTTGAGGAGAGTACCAATATTTTATTTGCTTTCTTTCTCTGTCGTCTTAAGCCCTCGCGTTCGAGCTACTACTCTTTTGTATTACGTTTTGAAACAAAAACCTTGTTAAATCCTATTATTGCCTACGCAATCCTTTTCAAATCCCCTTTTAGCCTGTGACTTGTATTTGTATTGTAACGTACCTAATGTAACTTGTAATTTTATTTACTAACATTTAAGATAAAAACCTTACGAATAACTCAATATTTATTTTATATTATTTTAAAACGTAAGCATAAGCGTTGCTTTTATAAAATTACTCTTTGAAGCACAGTAAAAGGAGATGGTCCAGAAAAATCCAGAATGTATTGGCACAAAACGGGTGGCGAAAGGGCGACTCCGAAATCAATGGGGTATATGAGCTATAGACCGAAAAAGTCTGTATGAAAAAATCATGACTAATTAGCTCGTGATTTATACTAGTTCTTACACCATTAATTATAACGACAATAATGGCAGGATTACTGTAATAGTGTGTAATAATCCAAGACTATACGGTTGATTATTAATTACTACTACAGTCACCCTGTCATTATTATTGTTATATATCATTGATGGCGTAATGGGTATAAAACACATTGATCATTATTTTTCAATACTTTGTCGGCCTATAGCTCATTTACCCCATTGACTTCGGCGTTGCCCTTTCGGTGGGATAACATGTGCACTATAATGAACCTACTATTCCCAATTGATTCTGGATTTTTGGTCCATATTTTTTTATCCATGTTGTTTGGGAAACTCTTCAATATAATACTTATTATGAATTTGTTTTTGATAAAGACTAAGCTCAACAAGGAGCAAAATGTTCGGTAGCATTGAGTTGATCCAAAACCGAGCACTCGCTGTTTTAAAATTTTACAAAGGTAAATTTTACAAAACCAAAAAAACCCTTTTCGCGTAACAAAAATAAGTTATTCAGATTGAAATGGCCCTATTTTACCTGAGGCTGATATTTTTTTTTCTATAATTAGCAATTTTACCTGCTCGGAAGGACAAAAATGTCAGGTTAACCAAAACACAATTCGGTACGTAAACTTTTTTTAATTTTATCAAGTCTTTTTTTTATAAACGGCGAGGGTGTCAACAAGCTCTGCAGGTGTGGTTGAAAGTGTCGTGATCCATCAAATCGACAGAAACTTCTTACAATCCTCTTTCGCAACAATTATTTGTAATATTTTTTTTTTTTTTTATCATATATGGGTTTGCGTTTGACCTCAGTCTCAGTCGTTTCTTTTATTTCCCATGTATTTTCATATTTTTGTTTAGTGTGTGGTGAATAAATCTTTTTTTCTTTCTTTCTTAAGATTTTATAATTTCTTGACTGTATGTATGGCGTGGCACCTTAAGTGACAGTGGGCGAGGCACATTGCTCGTAGAACCGATGGCCGTTGGAGCGGAAAAGATCTAGAGTGGCGACCGCGAACCGGAAGACGAAGTGTAGCAGGCCGTGGACTGACGATCTGATAAAGGTCGCGGGAAACCGCTGGTTGACAGCAGCAGAGGACCGATCGTTGTGGAAAACCTTGGGGAAGGCCTTTGTCCAGCAGTGGACGTCTTGCGGCTGATAATGATGAATGATGATGTATGGCGTTTCTTCAATAAACTCTACGATGGAACGAGTACCGTGCCGTGTAGTCAAATATTATTTAAAAGTACAAGTATCATTTTAATCTTAGACCATTGGTTTAATAAACCGCCTCAACTCAAATCGTGAATATACTAGTCACTGAATTTCAATTCACAAACATATTTTCCTCTAATAATTTTGACAAAATACCGGATGAAAAGTTATTTAAATTGTATTGCGGAACATTGCGACGATTCTGTTTGCTTGGCTGAAATGTCTGCTTCAGGGCTTAAATTTAATTGGAATTCTAGCGACGATTTTTTTCATGAAATCTTACTTTCCAAATTTGAATCTGTTTACCCTATTGTGTTGCTATCCCTTCTAATATTATAAATTCGAAAGCAACTTTGTCTGTCTTTCTGTAACATCTTCACGCTTAAACCGCTGAACCGATTTCGATGGAATTTGGTATGGAGATAGCTTGAGTTCCGGGGAAGGACATCCCGGAAAACTGAACACTAACCGAGGGAGCAGCTATATACGACTTTTACGCGGATGGAGTCGCGAGCAAAAGTTAGTAGGTAATATCTTTTAATAAACCGAGCTCTTTCTGAAAGCTGGTTAAATTTCTTATCATAAAAAGAAACATATATGTATAGGTAGGTAGAAAATTAATTAAGGCGACTCTAACAATATATTAAGAAACTCTTTTTAATATTGGCTCTATTTTTACCCTACTAAGGCGAAACAAAAAAGAGGTTTATAATTTCAGCAGTCTAACCGCCTATCACTTGTAAAATAAAGCATATCTGTCAAATAAGCCTTTTCCCTTTCTTACACTTGAAAATAGACTGTCTTTACCTGACATGAATTTACTTATCGATGGTGAAAAAGGCCCTAAGTTTGTTATATGTTAGTTTGTATGTTCGTCTGTTCCCTCGTACTTCCTATACCTACTATCCATTATATTTTGACAAATGAGGTGCCGTTGGCTTCGTCGTTTCGCGTGAGAGGCTATGTAACGTCATATTGAATCCAACATGGCGGATCTGGGCCCTTAGCCAAGATGCCCATCGCTAACTAGCGTTTCTATCCGTTTCGTTTTTAAACCATCGCGTCACTGGTAGATCACGTCATACGGAGAGTCACGTGATCTACCAGTGACGCGATTGGTTTAAAAACGAAACGAATAGAAACGCTAGTTAGCGATGGGCATCTTGGCTAAGGGCTCTGACGTGACATGCATAAACGCTTAGAGAAAAACAATATTCAGAAACCTATCGAATTTGGTGTCAAATGAAAGCAGTTAACGTAGCATTACTTTATAACAGATGAAAACAGCATGAGAGACGATAATTAGGTGATAACATTTTTTTTTCGTAGTCGGGTTTCAGTGTTTTGTAACTTATCTTTTAAAACATAATAACAACCGGTGGTATACAAGACGGAAAAGGAGACCAATTTTGAGAAGAAGCGCTCTCTCTCTTTTATTGCAATTATTATAATTTAATCTAAACTCACATAAAACCGATTACATAAAATAATAAAAAAGTTAGCAATAAAGACACAATTGAATTTGAAAAATCACATAATAACATTTACAAACGAATACTCAAAGAGCTGAAGTAGCGAAACAAAAGAACTGTGAATTTATAAAACTTGCAGCTTAATAAGGAAACAAAGGAAAAAATGCAATGCACGAGGAACATTCCAGCTGCTTTGAAATTAGTTTTTTTCCGGCAAAGGCGTAGCTAGCGTTTCATTTCCAGTTTTCTTTGGTAATTTTTAAAATGCAGTCGAACTGTTTCAATGAAAATGGTTCAAAATTTTTTTATTAGCTTATTTTTAAGGTTTATTAGCCTTAAAATTACTTGGGCTACTTACTTTAAATACACGTAATTTTTCAGAGTAGATAGCGCAAGCGACGGGAGCCCATTGACACGTAGGTATTAAATTGTTTGACCTGATGTATTGTTTGGTATTAGTTACGTTATGGTAGGTTAGTTTTATAATAATTCTTATAATAACCCCCGTTTAATTGAGAAAAACGTTTTCGGCCAAATAATTTTCCATCAACCGATACATTAGGTTAAACAATGATTATGCCACCCGATATAGACCCGCAAGCGACTCATATGCGAACAAAGCACGGAATGGGAGTTTTTAGATTTATTGCACCATCTTTTAGAACTCGTAAAATTTAAAGACCTTAATAAGAAAGATAAAAATATTTTAGAATATAGACATTGGATGATAAATATCGTTAGCATCCTTGTTAAGGACAAAGCGAATGAATGAATGATGTAGAATCTAAATTAAAGCAAGATATTACGCAAGAGAGCCGTATCATTCTGGGTTCTACCTCACTGAAGCAATGTCAAAGGCAACTGGTTTTGATATAGCCTCAAGGATTTAATTAAGAATGATTAAACTTCGAGACATAGTTTGGATTCACTTGTACAGTAGTGTGAAACAAGTCAATTTATGATTGACTATGTTTTGACCGCGACTCTGTCAGCGTAGAAGGCGTTTATCGCAGCTCCCTTGGGACTGTCAAATTTCGTATACTATGTCCTTCCCCGGGACTCAAACTATCTCCATACAAACATCGAACTCAGTTCAGCGGTTTGGCCGCGTAACAAAAAACAAATATACAAACTCACCTTCGCATTTACGAGTATAATATTAGCAAGGAAAGGTTTTAAAAGTCATTATATACAGTACCTGCATAGTAAAACTAAATTTCAAAATAAGTTGAATCTTAACCACAATATCAACTGTAAAATATATTACACAATCATTGAATTATTATTAGTTGTGTGTGTATGTGTACCTATATAAAAACTTAACTAAATAAGAACCATGCAAATTATCGAAAATTGCTTTGTTTTAGTCAAAGCAATTTTCATTACCGCCTTTACCCTGTTTTTTATATGTCTTTTAATTACGTTATTGATAATAAATAACGAAGTACAGTGTTCGTCTTTGTTATTTTCTGCAAAATAAAATAAGCGAGCGCTTTAAAAACCTAATGGAATGGTTTTACTTGACGCGAACTCTATATGTATACATACTCTAGGTATATGTATTATATTTTCCCTCTTCTGATTAAAACCTTCAAAATGTGGATAAAAGGCATTGTTCAAACAAAAAAGGCCACACCGAACCGTCCCAACTTTTAAGTAAAAACGAATCCACTGGAAAAAGTAATTTTATGTTGAATCAGAAATTGAATCTCTGGACCCATTTTACTTCATTCCGAACGACTGAACAATTCCTTTCGGACCGTGGTTATTGGTTTTTTCAGCGGTTAATTCGATCTTAAATGGATCTGCGAGAAAAATCCAGCGTTTAATATTCCATTTGAAATGTCGATATTTTCAATAGCACGTTCATTTGTGACATTGTCCAGAATTAAAAATTCGTCTTCGATGATGATGGATTTTGGAGACCATTTGCGTAGGAATTTGTTTGATAAATAATTTTTTTCCAAACTGAAGAACTGTCTTAGATGAAATTAATAAAGATGTAGAAACGGTTAAAGCTTTTTTTACACCACATAAAAAAATCAGTCTCTCTCGAAACAAATTCTTTGAAATATCTTTGAGCATTTACATGCCTAAATAATAAATCAAAAGCCGCAAAATCAAGTTCACAATCTGATAAATTGCCTTTACAAAGAACAAACGTCGGTTGATTAAATGTTTCTGCCAAATGAATCGTTTCGAGAGCATTGAGACTGTACTTGTTAACTCTACTGTAACAAGATGTCTCTTAGGGACGGCGAACAAATACTTTGGAATTGATTTCGAGAATTTAAGCTAGAGTAAGTGAAAAGAAAGTAAACATTCCCTATCCTACTTTCTCAATTTCCTTATTGGTTTGACATTTTTATCCTACTGTTTGTATCGAAAACAGTATTATTTTTAATTGATAATTTTATGTCTCAAATAAAAATTTGTAAATGTGAATTTTTATACTGATAATTTATTTGTCACAGAGAAAATTTATATATATAACCGGTAACCCAACTATTCTACTTGCTATCCTATCCGACTAATATTAAAAATAAAATGTAGATCGTTATTTTCGCCAGTAATAAGAGTACCTAGTTTAATCAATCCGTTGTATACAGAATTCCCACTAGCAATAAGGATCATTATCATCCACTATTTGGTGCCGGCACGGCGCAGCATGCCTTTTTTTTGCACAAATCCCAGTCAGCCGTCATCTCGGAATTCACTCCCTCCTTTCTTTTTAGGCTAAGGATATGAATTAAAAAACTTACCAAGAAGAGTCCGCGGTTGCAGCGTGACACACCCTGTGTGAATGTATTCTATCAGCTGACGGAACACGTCGGGTTCAAACTCTTCGATGATCAGGGTCTGATGCTGCTGCGATGATGGCTATGTGAACACACTCACAAAATTAACATAGATTAATGTTATAACAAAAATATATAACATAAATATATTGCCAATGTATTTTAATTGGTGAACAAGTGAAAGGGCACTTGTTTAAACAAGAAATAATCGTATAGTGACAGCAATAACCACGGTGACAGGGCCTTCCATTTATTCTCCAACTAAATGTATATGCTGTATATAAAGGCCGTTTATGTGTACGTAAATAAAATATTTTGAGTCATTTTTGAGCACATAAACATTGTCATGTTGTTAAAAAGGGCAATGAGATCTAAAGGACATCCCTTGGGTACTCAGTTTATAAATCCAGACAGCCTCCAAAAATGCCATTTATCAAATTTTTGTATTTTTGGTGACTGATTTCGAAGTAAAGAATGCACAGAAATAAAAAAACGGTGTGCACAAAGTGAATCAATAAAAGTAAATCATTTTTCAATATCAAATTGATTTGCATGCATTTATATTCAAAACGGTACAAAAATATGAAAATAAACATTATGTTTCATACGATGGTAATTTGTCCTGTCTATGAAGTTATATTAAGTTAAAAATTTGTAGACAAAATAAGGATTAACCATTCCACACACATGATGTTTCAAAAGCTTTGATAATAAAAGCTGCACTGCATTGTGGTAAACAAGGGAAATTCCGTGGTGTAGTCCATAGCAAGAATATTGATAAAGAATTCACAACACTTAGACATGATACTCACCTTCTTGTAGAAAAAAAAAACAAGGTACCTACCATAACGTTCATGCAACAACAAAACGTGTTAAATCCTACAAAATGATCACTGGTCTATTGAATGGTCTATTGAAGAATTTAATTTGCAGAGACGAACCAATCCTAACTACGAATAACGTAATTAAAAATTTGTACAAGATAAACATTGAGAATCGAATGTGACCCGAAAAACACCGTTATTTTGGATTTACCTCTTGAATTGGTGCCAATTGCTGCGCGAAAGTGGACCTCTGTTGTAAAAATAAAAGCATTTATGTTTGTGAAATTTTCCTAAGAAACTCTTAACGTCTCAAGCGCCCTATAAAATTTAGAAAAAAACACGCTTCGATCAACGTCAAATCCTTGATGATATTAAAAATCCTATTTCCCAGAGCACTTCCTGTTAAAACCTTTGAACAGACCATGAAAAAGTTAGGCCTGACGGATATGGAAAAGCTTTCTTGTTACAAAGTAATGATGTCTTTGAGCGATATCACCATCAGAGAAAATAAGCAAAACTAATTTAGTCCAGGACTCGGGGGATATGGATTCTGTTATTATATTCAATAAATAAAGGTCTTATTTACGTCAGATCTATATATTCTTAAACACATAATGAGGGATAACATGTAGCATTCACAAACTTGCACGTTGTCTCAGAATATGTATCAATTATACGTTTACCTGTTGTGCTGCGTTTTGAAGATTCAGAAGCGGTTCCGAGGATCGTTTTAGGAATAGTCGTAGTTTGTTCTCTCTTGGTGCCGGCTCCTTCTTCCTTTGGGGGCTCGGAGCTTGGTAAAGCATTTTTTGGAATACCCTACAACAAAACATTAATATAAAGCACTACGTAATTGGACTATTTTGTACATAAACCTATGTACCAAGTTTAAAGTCACCTGACAACGAAAAATCTTCTGATCGAGTTGATTTTGAAGTTCATAATTTTGAA
This sequence comes from Tortrix viridana, assembly GCA_963241965.1. Classification (NCBI taxonomy): domain Eukaryota; kingdom Metazoa; phylum Arthropoda; class Insecta; order Lepidoptera; family Tortricidae; genus Tortrix; species Tortrix viridana. The sequence continues at coordinate 12,326,498 of OY725183.1, read as the reverse complement.
CGGTCAGGAATAATTTCATCAAACATGGCCAAATCATTTCGAAAAAAAAAAATTGTTGTCAGCGAAAATCTTATTACAATCCGCCTGTTTATTCTAACGCTGTTAGTGGTTTACCACTAAAGTCAAACTCACAATACCTTTGTTGATTGGTTAGGCATCAAACATTTTAGCGTTTAATCATCTCTCTTTTCATTTTCTTTTGATATACATGATGCTTGCTCAACGTCTAAGTAACGTGCCATTGTATTTTATATTTAATAGATTTTAACAGAATGTTGCGTGGGTCGACTGGGTCAGCAGAGCATGTGCATGTTTATATCGCGACAATCCGAGCTTGTCTGGAATCTCATCCTACGCTTTTATGAGCAAAATTCTTGACATTATTCTTTTGTCCTTTGATATTTTGGGTCAGGGACAGGGTACCTTTAATATGTAATTTTGATTAAAAACTAAAGAGTATAGAGCTCTTGGCGAAGGATGCTAAGGGTGTTAACGCGAAATTGAAAGGTACCTACACAGTTCAAACCTACAGGAAAGAAAGAGGTTTGTGGAGACAACCTAAGTGTAAGATAGGTAATAAAAACGCAGGAGATCCTATGCAAAGTCAAAATGAACCTAAAAGGGTTTATCTCCAGAACATAAAATAAGTTTCAGTCAAAAATTTAATGTTTGGGACAAGCTTTTGCTGGCAATTTTACTTTTTTTTGCAAATTAATCATCTGCTTATCAAGACAAATCAAACGAGCCCAAACTCGATATTATACATTGTTTTAGTACTGAGTTCCTGTGTCCACCTTCCGGCTCCATCATCAGATCAGCTCCATGGTACCATATTATTGCATTGTCACCAAAGTTACGTAAGTAATTATACCAAATTTAAGCTTTCAGTTCAATCGGACACCGGGAAGTGGTTAAAATTAAACTTGTAAGATTCCGTTAGTAGGGAAGGTGAAACTAAATAAAAGCTTGAAGCAGGCGTTTAACCAAAATAAATGTTCTGGTTTTTACTTAAATCCAATATGTTCCCTTGCATTATAATGATCCAATTTCCAGAGTAAGAAGGATTCACGCGAATCTTTCAATTTCAGAAGGGATAAGAGCTATCAAATCGTAAGAGGATATTGAAGGATTTGTAAATATTTCGAACGAAATCCGTGATATAGGTATCGGAAATGTGCGCGTTTCACAATTGGCATGCTGCAATGCAGCGTGTGTAAATAAAGATAGTGTATTTTCTATTTTTTTAATATCAAGCAGTATGTATGGTAATCTATAAGGTATAATATGTAAATATGGACCTCGTTGCCTAAAACAAAGAATTTTAATTCGATAAGAAAAAAAACTAGTCGGATTGTAAAATCTAATCTCAACAAAAAATTGGCAAGTGCTAAAGCACTTTATTTTTTTTAATCCTAAAAACCTATCAATAGATCGCTGGTAAAAAAATATTACTATAAACATAAGGCCCCAAAGCAAATACTCATTGTAACCTATATTCAAAACAAGAAAAAGCAATTTAGAAGTTGATATTAGAAATATAATCTGTGTTTATTTAACAACGATAATATTTTGCCCGCCATATTTGCATAATCAGAAAGCGTTTTACACAGCAATGCAATCATCGTAATATAAAATCGATGAATGGAAATTGGAAGAAACAAAGAGAAATCATGGCACTAAGTACTTAAGTATTTCAATTTAATAAAGATAATAAAGTTCAATGTGCTAGCTTGACTTATACACATTAATATTTAAAAGATTCTTCTCTAAGATCTTTTTTTATTAAAGATGTAAATATTAAAAGAAACTCGAGCAATCCCCAACGGCTGCTCTGCCAGACTGAAAGAACTAATATTAACTCGCAACAAAGTTCTACTTCTTCTTCGTGAAACGTTCTTTGTGAAACGAACGAATGCTTTATAGGCCCTTGTTACATATAAGTACTTACTATTACAATATGACGATAGAAAATAACGAATATATGTTATATTCTTTACAAAAAGACTTGTTATTTTCTATATGTAACATATACAAGTTGAAAAGTGCCTTAAGGTGGATCCACACTATAAGACTCCATCGGATCTGTCTGCGTGGAAAATCTACAGAGCCCTTAGCCAAGATGCCCATCGATAACTAGCGTTTCTATTCGTTTCGTTTTTAAACCAATCGCGTCACTGGTTGATCACGTGACTCTCCGTATGACGTGATCTACCAGTGACGCGATTGGTTTAAAAACGAAACGAATAGAAACGCTAGTTAACGATGGGCATTTTGGCTAAGGGCTCTGGACTTGTTACGCTAAATGTGTAGTGTCACTTCGGGCTCTCGGGATGGCTCACATCGCTACGCGAAAGAAAGTACGTCGTAACAATTGTTGGCGTTTCGAATACCTACCGTCCTCATAACACGCGCTACTGACACGGTACGATGAAATGTCACAAATGTGGACCCACCTTTAGCGTGAACCATGTTAGATTCTTCTCCATAAATCCAATTTTCTTTTCAAACGAGCACGCATTTTTAGATATTTTTAATCCACGGTTGTGTAAATGTACAAAAAATGTATGACTAAAAAGAATTTATTTCACTTGTATCACCCAGAGCAATAACAACCCCCGTATTTTGGTCACTTTTATATCGAATGTCGAATAAAAATGTCGAACTTTTATACGATAAGTATGTCGACAAAGCATCCGTCACTATCGCACTTAGATACTGGTCAGAAAGTGTCAGATGTTTTATCCACGTTTATCCGCAAGATAAACACAATAATAGGCCTGCAGTTGTTATAACTTTTAAATACAACTACTTTATTTTTAGTCTTCAGGCCTCCTAACATGCATCACGACATAAAATTTGACAGGAGCTAGGGAAATGAATACATCTATTAAATATCCGTAACGTAAGACTTAACGCTGAAGGGTTAAAAAAAAGTGTCCCGGCTTGATAAAATCGCTATAAAAATGTGAAAATCGCAGTAGTCACTTAGTAATAAAAGGTAACAAAAGTCACGATGACACACTTATTTTAAACTTTAAGTGTTAAGTCTTATGTTAGAATATGGAATATATGAATTCATTTCCCTAGCACCAGTCAAATTTTATCACGTGCATGCATGTTAAGCCCGCTCAGGTTGGCAACGTATTTGCAGTTTTACGAGATATAGCACATATACGAGTGTATCATATTTGCGATTTATGCGATATACGTATAAATGTCTATAGGCCTTCAAGCCCACCTTGGTCTGTGTCCCGTTTCTTTTCACTTGGGAGCTACCACGGGAGCAGATAGATACGCAGACACACAGACACACACGTTAAACTTAAAACACCCCTCTTTAAAAACAATAAATATTTTACTAAAGAATTTACGCAATAGAAATAGAAATATTTATTGTCAGAATATAAGTGTAATATGTAAGTGTATTCTGAAGTTTCCCCTCTGAACGGTAATTGGAACATTATAGTTCGCTCGACGTAACAAGGTTCTTTTTGCGGACTGACCTAATTAGAACGGAGAGAGAGATGAGATATTATTACATTCGCTGTTTGTGTAAATAATTAAGGTAAACCATAGAGTTGTGACTAATTAGCAAGTTACGAGGTTCACAAATAAAATTAATGAAAGATTTATAATAGTTTTTTTATCCATAGTTATTTCAACCCAGAACAGGTTTTTGCATCCGTAGTTATTAATAGTTCAAAATAGAAAATGAAACAATGTCGCTCAAATGTTACCATTGGTTACGATTTTAAAATGCGTTTAAAGGATGCTTTCCACCAAACGGCTCAATCATGTGACATTACTATGTGTGTATACCAACACAGGCTTGGAGATATTTCATGTACTTATTAGGCACCAAATAGGCAATTATTTAACCCGTTTAAGCGATTTATAACAAAATCACGCTTACTCCTTCTGACGTAGAGTATACATTCAGGAAATTTGAAGACGTTTGCAGGCATCACCGCAACAGGCTGAAGAAGATTGAAAATATCAAACAAATAAATAAATATCTGGGGACAGTCTCATAAGACTTAGTTCCAAACTAGCTCTACGCTTATTTAGAGAAATACATACTTAAATAATTGAAAACATCCAAGACTCAGGAACAAACACACGCGCTAACACACATTTATTTGTCCACACTGGTAATCAAACCATTCCCGCCAGCTTTGTAGGCAGAGTCACAATACAATACAATATTATTAAATTCAAAACACTTTTTTGTTCACTATACAAAAAAAACAATACCAACCACCACCAACCAACCACCTACCAACCAACTATGCTAACCTGCTTCATAATTATGCTAACATTGCTAACCTGCTTCGTGCCGCCAGCACAGCTTTGACAGCACACACGGGTTCCCTGGTGTCTCCAACGAGGAACGTGACGTCACAGAGTTCCGGCATGGACGCGAGGAACTTCATGTCCTCGGCCAGCCCCGACTTGTTCTCGAAGGTGCTGAGATCTGGCTCCGCCTCCATTGCTGCTAACGCCCCGCTTCGCATTGACGACTGAAAGGATTTTCTATTTACATAACATACACAATCAAACTAATTACCCGACTACGGCGAAGCAAAAAGGAGAGTTATGATTTTTGCAGTCAAGTTTATTAGTAAGTATGTTCCTGTTCTCTCGTAGTTCCTAAACTATTCCACGGTCATTCTCCGAGCGTTTCAACCGCCCGTCGTACTTCTAATTAACGCGTCACCTAATAATTGGCTATATACTGCCGCACTCAGAGACGTCAATTATTTTTTAAGTTTCATTAAAGTTGCTGCGTCTTATTCTATTGCTATAGCAGAGAAAGTGACAGCAGCTACTTTAATGATTTGATAAAACTTAAAACTTGGCACAGGCCTGTATTATTTATGGTTTAGCATTTGGTTCTATATGAAATGTTGTGATATAATTAACAATTTCGGTGACTCGTTAATTAGAAGGACGACGGGCGGTTGAAACGTTCGGAGAATGACCGTCCAATGACTCGGAAACAAAACAAAATCGCGGATCATACATGGGGTAATTTAGATACCCCATAAGGTGCTCTAGGTACCTCTGAACGTCCGCTTTACACTACTTCTTGGGACACCTGTATATTGCAATTAAAATGAGAACAGTTTTATATAAAACAGGGGTATAAAGTACCCAATAAACCCGAGACGGATCTCGATTTATAAACTAATTTTGGACCAAATTTTAAACCATTTGAAAGAAGTGTTGAACCGTAATCTCTACATAGTATAAAACATAGTCGCATCCCGCCGTCTGTTCCTCTGAATGTATGAACGCTTAGATCTTTCAAACTACGCAATGGATTTAAATGCGGTATTCACCATCAGTTAGATAACTTTTCACGAAAGGTTTGCGTATATAGTAGTACTAGGAGCAAAGCGAGGGTGGGACGCTAGTGACGGATAAAACAAACAACACACATTCGTGTTTAAAGTATAAGTAAAGATAAAGATAAGGATTTTGTGGTTTATTAAACACGACTTAAGTTTTTATTCGCTCAGCTAACGTTATATCTATTTATGCCTAATTAAAAAAGTTCTAAAGAACGATATGTACACTAATTAAGCAATTCAGAGAATTATAAATATTCAACTAGAAAAAATTCCAATTTTCTTTTACTAGGCATCTTTGACGAAGGAAACAGGGGCCCGTCGTGAATATGATACGCAATTAAAAGTATCGTAAAAGCGGTAAAAATAAATGATTTTCCTGTTTTGTTCATTTTGGAAAGATTGTAATGAGTTGAAGCCGACGAAAGCCGGGAGGAATTTTATTTATATTAAAAGAAAGGCCGTATTTTTATTTCATGCGAATTATACTTTAAAGGACCTTAAGACTTCAGGAAGTAGCTTATAAAATTTAAACTGATTTTTATGTTCAACAAATTGATGACTTTCAAATAAATATTTACTGATGATTTTAACTAGCTACGAACAAATAAATCACCATATACGTGCCGGAAGATATTTTACTAGTAAATACCGCATGTATTTAATGACATGAACGGAATGTAAAAACTATTAAATAGATAAAATGCCTCTGAACAGTGTTAACGCACCGTACTCGACTAAACGTCAAATGATAGCGCACTATCCAACCTCGACATTGGCAGAATCATCAATATACTGATGTGGCCATTATTGCATTATTGCATGTCTGCCGCATGCACGATTCGAGATGGACTAAGAATACCACAAATTGGCTTCCACGCGATGGACACCTTAGCAGAGGTAGACCCAGGAGATGGCGGGATGAACTAAACGCGTTTGCAAGGGATTGGCAGGAGCGGGCGTTAGACAGGGACGTGGAGAAAAGGATGGGAGGTCTTTGCCCAACAGTGGGACACAAAAACAGGCTAACAAAAAAAAAACTCCCAAAAAAATTATAGAATAGAGTATAGATTAAAACTCCCGACCAAATTGAGAAACCTGCTTTCAGAATTCATAACTCTAAAATGGCCTAATAGATTTTCATCAAATCTAGCTAAGAACACTATCGATTAAGCAACCTTTCTTCAAAAAAAAAATCTAAATCTGTCCATCCGTTTGGAAGCTACGAAGCCACAGAGATACACAGATTCACACGTTAAACTTATTATATCAAAATTGCAACTTTGTCTTTAATTTATAGAAATTATGTTTTTAACCCTTTAAGCAGCATTTTGAATGACAATATGAACGGACTTCACTAATCTAAAATGTCATTATGTTAATATCGTTGGTGACAGCTTAAACTAGAAAAAGCTTAATTGCGAATAATTCATCCGTTAACGGTTTATTAAAAAAGTATAATAATAATGTTTTTTAAAGCTTTAAATTTTTTAATATTTTTTCAAAAGTACCTTTTTTAGATATTTTTTGCTTTGTGTTCAGACGTTTTAAACTGACTCTTGCAAAATATTTGTAGCCTTTGTTTTCAAATAAGTATATCCATCGACAATGTAAACGATCGAATTTTAAAAATACATTAAAAAGTAAAATGAACTTTACGCAAGACTAATTATAAAATACAAAATATACCAACATCGTCCAAGCTGAAGTGTCTCGTGATTGTCAAATCCATATTGTTTTTTTTTTAGTAAGGTACGAGCGGAAACGACCGGCTGCCGCGGCGCGAGAGTTTCGACTGGCAGCGGGAAATGGAAACGGGAAAGTTCGGCCAGAATATAGCTATTTAATTTAAAAGCGGTCAGCGGATCTTGAAAAATTTTAATATTTAGTATCACATAAACGCAATATTTACTTCACAAGACGATCAATTCACATAATATTTAAAGGTTATCCTAAATAATTCTTCGGGCGACTGAATAGAAGAGAAAAGGTAATGTCGACTGCATTTTTATTTTCAGCAACAGCTCAGCCTCATGCTACCTGTAGCTTGCAAGGCAAAAGGCTGTTTTGATGATCAATAAGAAGACTAAGTTAATGATCAACAGCAGTAAGAGTAGGTTCGATAGAAGTGTATGTTTATAAGTTTATCTATTTAGGCCAAATAGTCCGAAAAAGTAGAACCGAAGAACTATTGAACCATGAACGAAAACAAGGTGTAAAAGGAAAATTTAATAAAAGTGAGAATAAAATTTAACAAAAACTTAAATAAATTTTTACAGTAAAATATCGCTGAACATACAGAGGCGTCAAATAGGTCTTGGTGACGACCATAGAGGATCTGTTTCGCTTGGTCAGCCATTCGCGTTACAGCCTGTATTAAGTAAAGTCAGTATCTTTTGACTTGTGACAACCGGCACATAAGGATCTTATTGCTGGGCGCTAGCGCATAAAATTACGATTTTCATTACGTCAGAGTGTTCGCAATTATCAAGATTCACGAACCTCTAGTAAAATGTTCATCGTGGTTTCCGTTGAATGAAATGAGTCAATAGTAAAGGTGTGATCGAACACTATTTTGTACCTACTAAGTTATTATAGCTTTTATATTTTTAGTGTCACAGTCGGATTTATCCAACGGTTGACAACGGTTGACAGCGCAAAATTAAGCAGCAAATATATCCGTACGGTAAACATTCGCTGTGTTTTTCAGCTGCCATTGGTGTATGAGTGATTACTTTTGTATATGACGTGGCGTTGAAAAGATTAAGCCTTGTGTAAGGTAGCATATACAGGGTGCTCCGGGAAATATTAAGTCATAAAAAACTCCCCTATATACCGATCCAGGATATATGTTTAACTTTTCGATATGTCAATTAGTTTAGGAGTTAGTTAGGTTTTTATAACACTGGTAAAGTACGCCTTCTCTGGCTAAAATGGCTAGAATTAGTGGTTATGGAAATTGTTAATCTAATCATCAATAACGTGGCAATGTACAATCACTTCATAATTCCAAAATATCAACACTTCTGGAATAAATCCATACTAACGAAACCACTGAAGAATTTAATTTTTCATTAAACAACTTTGACTCTTCGCGCTGAAAAAAAACCGCCGAACGCCAACTTAAATGATTAAGATTTAGTTGTCTATCACATTGTTAAAATACGACTTATTTTAATTTCTATAAGTACTTACTACCTTTTAAGACTGTGGGAGTACGATCTTTGGAAAAACGTGCAATGGTTTGTGGGGTAGCTATGGGTTTGTGCCTCTCTTCTTTTGAAGGTAAGTAAAATATTTGTAACAAATCAACTTAATCGGTACAGTAGATTCAAAGCAAATTGGCTGCGACAGACGGACAGACAGACACAGGGCGTTCCGTTTCATTAAGAGGTACAGAACCCTAAAAACAAACATATTACAGCGTGGTCACTTTTAAAAAACAGGACCACGTTGTTTTGTTACCGATCTAATTGTACGGTTGTCATCCTTTAGTTAGGTAAGTCCGTAAGATATTTGTAAATATGTGCTCCATATCCAGGCATAAAGATATTCATATTTGTAATACTGTTTGTAAGTCACTCTTATTAAAATACAATAAGGTCCAACATGGCTTAAACTTGACTAAAGGTACGTGCAATTTTCTCTGTTTCCAGTATAAAGGACACGAGAATTATGAAAGCGTTCGCGTCGGACATATTGATTTAAATTGAAGTTTCACGCTTCACTGAGACCATTTTAAAATTTTTGTTTGTATCGATCCCTCGAAGATTCTTAGAAAAGTTAAAAAGGCGTCTTTTCCAAACAATTTTTTAGCTTACACATGGAAATTTGAACATGCTTCGTACTTCTTGATTTTATATTTCTTATACTATATAGTAAGACAACGCAATAGACAAGATGTTAAATACATTGTTAGGGAAATTCGGCGTGTCTGGGAAGCAGATGTTACACCCACGCATAGCGATACCGTCTAGAGTAACGGCTACGGCAAAACATACCTACATGCCACAATAACTATAAAAGCAAACATATCCTACCTGTTGAATGAAGACTTTTACGCGTTTAATTCACTTATCACCAAGACTGCATTTAAATAATACTTTCAACTATATCAATTTAAACACTAACTTGATTCCAATTTCGAAATATAAACGTTACCTTTAAAACAACGATCGTAGCGAGCGGTAACCAAATTGGAACAGAAAACTATATCTATTAACAGCTTATTAAAAATGCTAGTGAAATTTTTGTTATCTGAAACTACATAACAGATAAACTGTGGGTTGTGCGCATGTGCAGATTACTGCGCATGTCCAGTTTTGACATCAATATGACACCGTGTAGCCATGTTGGGGCTTTCAATGGGTGGAGGTGAACTCATGAATGAATGTCGCTTATATTGCATTTAGTGCAGTATTTTCTTAGCGAATGTTTTTATTTGAATAAATATTATATATATTTTTTTACTATTAGGTTTGTAACCTTTAACGTTATTTTCTGTCTCTTATATGTATATTTAACTAACTTTTTGGGCAGTTCTCACCTACTTATTATTATTTATATATGTCCTTTAAAATAAAAAGGGGCTTAAAGTAATACGCTTATCACTTGTCGAAGTTAATTTCAGAGACATCTTTGTAAAACGGCCGGTAACTCGATGAGAGATTCCGGGGTTCATTTCAGTTTTGAACCGATGGTTGCCTTAGCTTGTTGCTATATTCAGTTATACAACACAGATGGCGCTGTTTATAAATATCTTTATTGACTGACATTATTAGTTTTACTGGCTCTGACATATATTTTTAGTTTATTTTTTACTCATTTAATTTTTTAACTTACATTCGGTTGTATAAATAATTAATACATAAATAAATATATATATATTTTTATTCACTTTATTTATAGGTACTTATAACCAATAAAGGAAGCGTTTTAGATTACAAATGTTACTAGTAAAATAAATCTATAAGGACACGCGTACTCTTTAAGCATTTCCTTTTATGCCGTACTTGTAAACAAATATTTTTATTGAGCTGCGTCTAATCTGAACCAACACGCACAAAATGCAATAAAAACGTACTGCCGCGTCTAGTAACACTTGCTGGTACCTACTAACGTTTCAAATTATCTAACTGACAAATTAGCTCTATCCCTACTTTATCCTATCCGCCTGTTTCACAATCGTCAAGTAAAGCATATCTGTCAAATAAAAGCCCTTACCCTTGCACTTGAAAATAGACAAGGAGAGGGCTATCTTTATTTGACAGATGAATTTACTTGTAGATTGTGAAACAGGCCTTAAGTCGTCTTTTTAGCTTTTTCCCAAAGTTATCCTTACAATAGTGGTTATTTTAGAGTGACGTCACTCACGTAGCGTAGCGACGTGAACTAACCTACAAGCAGGATGCTATCTCTGCTTAACTTCCGGTAAATACAATGCTTGCTTGCTTCGACAGCTTAGCTAGGCTATCTGAGTTACAGCGAGTGGACGGATATTTGTCGCTTCAGTAGTTTACTTGGCTTGTTCATAGAATTAATGACGAAACATAATTAGTTGTCAGATATCTTCAATTTAATGATTAAGAATTTCAATATAATGTATATCCTAGGAGAAATAGGATTTTACGTATGCTATAGTCCTATTTCTTTAGTGCTCAAAAAACTCAAACTCAAAACATTTTTTTGACAAACACACTGCATAACAACAGAAATAGTTCAATGAAAATTATAACAGAAAACCATTGTAGTACTAAAAAGATCAGAGGAAAACGATCAGAAGAGATCAGATAGGACTCAGCTCAGCATGCGTATGATAGGTTATAATGATTACCAAGAATAAATATCCTACGTGTCCTAGATCTTGACGTATATATTACAACATAAAAAAGTCCCTTATATAACGATCCATCTTTAACTTTTCAATATGTTTATTAGTTAAGAATGTATTACGGTTTTTAATGATACTAGTAAAGCCTTTGGTTCCCTTGGCTAAAAATATAAATAATGTCTAATTCTAATGGATGTGATTTGCACAAAACTGACCGTCGTGGAGGTCCATCTATCGGCTAATAATATATATCATAAATATGAATAAATATAATAATAAGTATTTGCCGAGATCGCCGTGGTGATGATGATAAAATTCTAGGGATTGAATGGGATAGCAGCATATGACTCCTATAGCTTTGTCCCGTTCACTGACTGGAACTTGGCAAGTTTTAACAACTTAATATGTCCTTAATTTTTTTCTTCACACTATGTCACCTGATAATGATGAATGTCAGTTGAGCTAGGTTGTAATTTTTATTCAATCAATTCAATCAATCAATCAATCAATCAATTTCAATCAATCAATCAATCAATCAATTCAATCAATCACTCAATTCAATTTCAATAAATCAATCACTCAATTCAATTTCAATCAATCAATCAATCAATCAATCAATCAATCAATCAATCAATCAATCAATCAATCAATCAATCAATCAATTCAATCAATCAATAAATTTGTGCGAGATTGTCCCTGATATTTATTTATTTATTTATTGACAGCCATTTTATATTTTAACTTACTGAAAAATTCTATCGCTGACAAGAAGCTCTAAATGTTTGCTAACATATTTTTTTAATCTGAGAATAATCTGACAGTGGATAGACATTGGCTTGAATGTAAATCTGTTTTTTTTTTCAACTTCAACTTACAATTTTCGCGACATGTGCGATGTTTGTATCGTACAAAATTATTGATTACTGAGTTATTTTTCTTAGCTACCAGAAATAATTATATTAGAAGTTATAAACGTTTAATACTGAATCTACCAAGTTCCTTTTATAATAATTTTTGATTGCATAAAACATACGTATGCCTACGAGCGCCTTGTTTGTGTTACTGATGAGTTGTTTACCCTGAAAACGAGCCCGCACTGGATTCTTTCCTGGCATACAGAGTTCTAAAACTTTATGATTGGTAACGAATAACACTTCGTAACGCATTTTATATAAAAAAAAGTTAATTTCTTCAGTCTTAAATCGGAAAAATAAATTCTCAAAAGTTTTCACAATTTTACAGCTCAGAATATTACAAATATCTTTTTCAGGTTTTCGGTTGAACGTCCCTCACACGCTGTATATTAAAAAGAAATGCGTTGACACAACTTTTGAAATAAGGGCCATCATGTAATTACCGTCGTTATCTAGCTCGATGTGATTGGAACCAATTCCCGTTAAGTCACGTCGAGGTTTCGCTGAAGCGTCTAAAACGTCAACTCCCTTAACGATGGTAATGAATCACGATGTAATCTTTGTTCAATAGATATACAGCTTCAGGCCAGACATACAGCCTCAGGCTAGTAATTTTACAAAGGTAAACTAAAGGTTTTTTGAAGAAGTTAAAAAAAAATATTTTTTTAATAATAATCCTTGTTTGCTAGACCGAAGATTTTTAAATCAAGCAGTAGATAAATCAAACTATATTAAACAAGCATATTAAGACAAGTTAAAAGCAGACAGTCGTATGAGATATCTTTGCTGGTATTTTTATATGATTTTTAATTTAAATGCTAATTTTTATTAAATCTTTTATTACAAGTTTATTATAACCGAGATAATTTAAAGACAATGTACTTACCAAAGTAACATACAGGATGATAACGAAAATAAAATCGTGAATCTTGGGTCTCATGCAACGAAAATGCAGAGAAAATTTAAAACGTTAATGCCTTTTTCTTTTATTGTGCAGTTCTTTACCGAGACACTTGAGAGGGTATAAAACAACTTAGAACGTTATTTATGAAGAAGACAAAGAAAATACGTTACCGGATCAAAAAGAGCTGATTAAAGCTGGAAAATCTGCAGTACAATAACAAAGGTTTTTGAGCTAAGAAGCCTTACTTCCTTAACGTTAAAAAAGTGATATAAAGTATAGGGTACTTTTAATATATGTAGACTCAACTTTATAATGTAATCAATCATTTCTAAAATATTATCGTTACGACATTTTCGTACGTAACCTATGCTTAAGATAACCTGAAAACAATAAGATTTCAGGAGAAATTAGGTTTCGATGAAATGAAATTCGATGAAATGACACATTCGATGAAATGAGTGTCTGCAAAACAAGGGAACACCATGGCGAAGATCACGGACAAGCGTCCATCTTTTTTTTAAGTCAATACTCGTTTAAAATAACTCTCGAGTGTTTTGTTTAACAAAGTGAAACATAAGATATTAAAAATTTTCTCTAGATTCAATCTCAAAACTTTTTATATTACTGCTTTACGTGATTTTTTATGACTACATTTTTGGACACAAAAGAGTCAGCAAAATGATCTATTCTATAGCTACAAATTTAAATGCTCCAAAAAGTAACAACACCCGCTATTATTCTAAGTCGGTAGGTGACGTAAGATGAATACGGGTCGCGTCTAACGGATGCTTTCTGTTCAATCCGATGGGGTACAGCGAAGATTAATTACCGTTACCGTTCAATATGCTGTGCATGTATTGTATGTATGGGATTTAATTTTATATCTAGGTTAAATATTACAATAAGAAATATTCTTTTTTTCGATAAAAAATTGTTGTTCTGTGTTATGTTTATTCTGTTTATCTTCACGATTATGTCAAAAGTTACGGCATCATTTTTAAAAATTTCCTATGGATAACCAGGACAGTTCTTTATGTTTTTTTTTCAGCAGAACATTATTATAACATTAATATGCATTATATTTGTATTAGATGCCTTAAGCATTACTAACTTTAGGTAACAAAAAGAAATTTGCTATTACACGAAAATTACAATTATATCAACAAATTTTATTCAAAGTAATATTTAACAGCTACGCATTTTCGTAGCAGCTAGTGCTACACCATCTACGTCGTAGCACTCACAAAGTCCACTATTACAAACCGTCGTAGCTCATACCAAATTTACATTTAAACCTGCAAACTAAACCCACGTCTTGCCTTACATGATCGTCCAAACTAAAACGGACTTACTGTTAGCTGGCGGTTGTGCTGTTCTGGCCAATGCTATTATACGAATAACATGGTACCAATGATTAAAAGAGTGTAAGCACCATTCGCTATAACTAAGTCCATTTTGACTTCCTATTGTAATGCTAACGTTAGGTGAAAGTTCAATTAGTTCTCACAATTATGTCCTCGGAGGGAATTTATTTCCGAGATAGCGCGCGTTTACACCTAGACCATTGTTCTCGAGTGTTGCATGCATATTCCTGGCGATGTTGGAAAATGATGAATTTGCATACGGCATTTTACGAGCTCGTGAAATCGTGTATATATTTAGCTTTTACTTGTAAAATTTTCGGAAAGGTACTCGTAGGTAGGTAGGTATCGTTCGAAATCACATTTGGGTAATGCTCATTTTCAACGAAAAATCACTTCCATATAATTATGTAATTTTTAACATACTATTAATCATTGTAAACGAGACTTAATTGCACTATATTTTTACCTCGGCGTTTCAACCGGTAGATTTTTTTACAATAAAGCTCAGTGAATATTAAGATATTTACGTTTCATCTTAAGGTAGATAATATTTTTTCGGAAGTAGTTAATTTATACCCATTAGCAATTACCAATTAGAATTACCCATTTTCTTTCATAAAATAATTACAATATTCATGCCAAATAAATTTAAAAAAGCAAACTTAGCATTTAGAATATAACGAGTATTGTTATTTGGTCGCTTTTTAAGTTTTCGTGGTAAAAAATATATAATTTCATTATAAAAATCAGAGATTTTTTGCTCAACTTCATCATTCTTAACCTAATTACAAAAATAACAAAGAATATATTCAAAAGCTTTAGGGAAACTAACCAATTCTCTCTAACTCTTCTTTGTACGGTTGTCTGGAAGAGATCGCTATTTAGCGACAAGACCGCCTGTTGACTCACTAAGTAACACTTCTCTTTCTTGTTGTATTTCTTGTCCTTGCTGTATGTGGTGCTGGTGGAGTTATTGTATTGTATTGTATTGTATTGTATTGTATTGTATTGTATTGTATTGTATTGTATTGTATTGTATTGTATTGATTGCATAGTTCCATTATATCTACCTAACCTACTTTAACTTGTATTTCTATGTTTATTTTAATTTTCTCGTGCCTGACTCGGCTAAATTTATCACGAAAAGCATACAACATCCTATGTTAACACCATTATTATTCATGTGGACATTAAATATTATTTTAAAACTTGCTCAATCAAAGTCATAAATATGTGTACGATTAGTACCTTGTCACTTTAATCGCTGCGACATTCATATATGACAGTTTAAATATGACATGAACAAGGTACACAAAAAAAAAAAACACATATTTATGACCTTTACGACCAAGCCAAACCAAATGAAACCTTAACGCAGTGACAAATATAATCATGTCAAAGTAATTACCGGCACGTAGTTAATTCGCTCTAGTTCTCTGTCTACCCGCAATTCGCGGAAATGAATGAGAGAACACATGCTTGCTGAGATACGCGCTTGGGAATAATTTAATTTTAATTTGTAGGTAGTAGGATTCGTAGTTAGTTAGTATATTTTTGTTGTATATTTTGTAATAGCTTTTGCCTCCGCATAAAAGACCTAACGCAACGCCCTCTGGAACTGTCAAACTTTGAACTTTTAAAGTAAAATTTTCGCTGAAGTTTTTTTAATGTCATCGAAACAGGCAGACGGCCCACTTGATGAGAAGAGGTCACCGCCGCGTATGGACATTTGCAACACCAGGGCCCTTAGCCAAGATGCATTACGCTACCTAGCGTTTCTATTCGTTTCGTTTTAAGCCAATCGCGTCATTGGTAGATCACGACATACGAAGAGTCACGTGATCTACCAGTGACGCGATTGGATTAAAAACAAAATGAATAGAAACTCTAGTTAGCGTAACGCATCTTTTCTAAGGGCCCAGAGCCCTTAGCCAAGATGCGATGCCCATCGCTAACTAGCATTTCTATTCGTTTCGTTTTTAAACCAATCGCGTCACTGGTAGATCACGTGACTCTCCGGATGACGTGATCTACCAATGACGCGATTGGTTTAAAAACTAAACGAATAGAAACGCTAGTTAGCGATGGGCATCTTGGCTAAGGGCTCTGAGGCGTCACCAAATACCTTGGCGATCTCGAAGAAATTTAATGACACCCTTTTAAAAAAAAAACATATTGTAGCGCAATGGGAAAATCTCAGCAGGAAGTTCAAATACCTAAATTAATATTGAACTATAGTTCAATTTCAAATTCCTGATCTACAGAAATCTCATAATAAACGATAAAAAGAACTATTTTTTCGTAGGAAACCAGTTGCTAATGCATTTCAAGCTAACCACTAGTCAGGCTTAAATGGATACTTCGCCAGTCCCGAACATTAATTACCATCCACTAGCAAACCATTATTTTTAATTAAACTTGAAAATTAACGCTCGCTGTTAATGATGAGGATTTGTACGCCATTTTTTGCGCAAGAGTTCTGGTTTCAAAATGGCGTGTTGAGTTTCTTAATATATTTTATTGGACTATTATTACAAATCTTGTTTTGGGTTTTAAATTACAAATTTAATGCAGTATTAATTTATTGTTTTAATATTTAATTACATAAAATTCTTGGCTTCTTTTTAGTTTCAATTATACTGTCATTCAGAAAATAGAAGGTGAATTTAACCATAAGCCTAAGTGGATCTGAATTTCAAGATAAATGGTAAGGATATAAATAGCTGATATTGTACACTAAATAATATTATGCAGAACATTAAAAATAAATAAAAAACAATACAGAGATGAGCTTTTTCAATCTTACCTTTTTCCCTGAAAAATCCACAAAAGTGCTGCAAAGATAAACTATAAAAAAATAATTAAGTAATTCTGAATCTACAAAAGTTACGTATGTGCCCGAACAACCAGCTTACATATTCTTCGATTTTTGAAGTCGTCAATTTGCAGTAGAATTTCTTCTATGGCCCTTATTTTTCTAATCTTTTAAACACTACTTGGAAAAAAACTCCATCAAATTCCAAAACGTAACCACCCAAACAAAACGCTTGAAGCAAACTACCAACCCCACATAAAAAACCTACCTATGTGAAAATTGAAACAACGTTTTTCCCATGCCTTTTTTTTTCATTTTCCCGTGTGTATCACGTAGGTTGCTTAAAATTCTGGTGAGCGCTTCCTATTACCCTATCGGCCACGTGACAGACAAGATAACATTGACGTGACAAATGTAGCTCACGAATAGGTATACCAAGCGTTAGGCTTGAAGGAATACTAGACTAGTTATTTAACTAACTAAGATTAATTTGAGGTTAGATTTTGACGTGTAAACGTGCCCATGCGTACTCTCACTGAAGATAACTATTATAATATCTTATACCTTTTTTTAGGGTTCCGTATCTCAAATAAAAAAATACGGAACACTCCCCTCCCTTTTTCTCAGAAACGCGTAAAGGTATCAAATTGAAATTAATATCAATTACTTAAGTTTGCAATTTCTTGGGTCAGTGAAAAAAATCAGACTTCTAAGTCAACGCAATCAAAAGATACGGCTGTTTATGCCGCAAATTCAAGGGAATCTCAAGGGAATCAAAACCTATAACCTACTTCCCGTTGAGTTAGAATCATGAAATTTGGCAAGAAGCAATGTCTTATAGCACAAATAAAGGAAACAATCCGAAAACTGTCAATTTGTAGTATTTGTCAATAAAAAATAATGTCCAGTATAAACTGATATTCACTAAGTACGAGAGTGCATACTTAGTGTGTGTCAGTTTATACTGCCCATTTAAAATCATAACTCTTCTTTTGGCTTCGCAGTCGGGTAAAAATATTATTACACTTGATGCCAAATAAACCGACTTCATATTTTTGGTGACCCGAAAACTCAGAATCGTAATATTTTATTCTATAAGCGTACTTCTCAAATGAAGGCAATGCGTTACTCATGTAGAGCACACGACAACTCCAAATGATCCCTCAATCAGAGAACTTTAGCTTTTATAACCATCGCATAAGGTTCTCGGGAAGGGTATTTCAACTTTGTTGCATTAGGCTATTGGTAAAATTAAATAAGCCTTTATACGACCACGAAAATCATATAAAATAAAATGTTTTTAGGAGGATCGTTACTGTTTATTGAGTAATAAAATGAGGGTATATCTCTTGCTTACTTTGATAAAGTAAGATATTGGTATAAAGACATGTGTTGTTCTATTTTAGTTTATTTTAAATGTTTTTTTTTGTTATAAAAAACATTTTTTTAAAGTTACAGGTCTAAATAAAAATGATCATGGAAAAAAATTTGGTTAAAAAAAGAAATAACTATAACCAGTACCACAGTATAAATATAGCTAAATCAGTAAAGAAACTACGAACAAACGTTAGAAACGTCGCACTCACACAGACGCACGTCTCAACCATTCGTCTCCACGCGTCACCCACCATTAACAGCACTGCCATGTTCACTTAGGGTTCTCGTTGAGACTTGCGTCTGTGTGAGTGCGACGTTCTTTACTGCTTTAGCTATATTTATACTGTGCCAGTGCGATCATCAGTTTGAATGATTGAGCTACTTATAGGAACCTACTTATTGCGAATAATCAATTATCAATTTTGTCGTCATTTTTTACTCGTGACATACCGCTGGTTTCTATAGTAGTTCAACAAATAAAGTTCTTGTCTGTATTTTGAAAGTTTCCCTCTATTAAAATATGCGAATGGTATAATATTTTAAAATAACCTTGCCTTTCGCTACTCACTCGAGAAAAATTTTATTTCGCGCGTTTAATGTCTAAATATAAAACAGCAACTGGTACTTTGACGTTTCCGAAACGATGTACTTACGTCGTTCCAGCGGGCCTAAATACGGTCGTGTTTATAATGTGGACAAACGTGGATGAAGCATCTGTCACTTTCTGACCGTTATGTAAGTGCGAGAGTGACAGACGCTTTACACGTATACGGGTGCAGTAGGTACAATAATTCCAGCTTCTAAATAGTGTTGGGCTGGTTATCGCTATCACATTTTCACTCGCCACTGACAGTATATTTTGTCACCTGTGTGTCATAGAAAAACGAAGACTGCCGGTCTATTAAGAAAATGGAAGTACTGTACATTTTTTTTTGTTTTTCTCTAGCTCAGCGTCACACAGCTCTCTCCTTGATCTCCATTACTCCCTATTTAGATTAGATTTAAGTACATTTTGCATTGACACAATCGCTGCCGCCTGGCCTCCAAATGTACGTATGTGGTTTCGACACACCGGCGCCGAATGTGTTAAATAAAACATAACATGTATGTAAAAATTTATGCGAAATAAATATTTTCTATTTCTATTTCTATTTCTTGTCTCGGTAGGCTAGTCGGTTAAGATCCGTTAGATCAAATTTCGATCAGGAATATTAGAAATTGTATGTATGGCTTTTATAAAACCGGCCCCAAAAATACGTAGCTATAGCGGATGTTAATTTTGTTATAAACATTGTAAGAAGATGTTGTTTTATGTTGGATTTTGATTTAAATTTAAAAATTGCCATGCCCTAACAGTGTTGTACTAAGGAGTAAGTTTTTTTGTACAAATGCAATAAAAATAGATAAATAAATTATTAGCACTCATTAATTTAACATTTTAGCTCGAAAAAGCTTTAACAAAATTTCAAAAATACTTATTACATTGCTTTAAAATTAAAACTACAATAATCACAAAACTTTGTAAGACGCCTAAAAATTTAGATAATATTCACTACTACGTTCCTCGACGTATTTTAATACCCACAAACAAGGGATTTATCCCCACAAACTAACCATTTTATGCAAAAGCGAAATAACAACGTATTTTTGTTCGCGACAAATTTCATTACGTTGTGCAAATTTCATCAACGAGATCTGAAAAATAGAATGGCACCTTTGGTCTCACTTTGTGCTGTTGTTTCTCAAAGTTTTACTTAGAGAGAAGTTACAAAAATACAAAAATTTACTAAATTAAATTGTTTTCCAAAGTTGCGAAGCTTAAGGTAAATCTTCATCTTAATGTTAAGCTTAACCTTGTTTCATAATTGTCTAGTAAACCATAGCTAACACATGAATTTAGCCCTTTCTCATGCTTTCAATTGATAATAGACAAAGAGAGACTGGGTCAAGTTAAGAATAATATTACTGTTAAGAGTAATGTTTATATTTTGAAGAGTGTTATAATTAATTGTTGATCAATTACCATTTTTTTATGCCTAAAAATTACGCTAAACATTACAGATTTAACAACAGTGATGTAAGTTTTCTTTTTATTGACGAAGAACAAAATTAAAACGGTTAATTATGTGATAGAAATGCAAAGTTTAATATAAACATATTTTATGCGATAGACTGACAACTCATTTATCGCGATAAACAAAAAACTTACAATTAAAATCTCATTTCTATATTTTAGCAAACTTTTTATTTTTTAGACTCGAAATTTTTAACAGCAACGCAATTTTTGAGAATCCTTGCCCAAACCGAATTGGCACCGCTCGAATTTGGCCTCGCAAAGTTTCGACGACTTTAAGCCCAGGTTTGCAGAAAATTTTACCGCCTTATCTATTCAATTGTAGGCCCTTTACGTAGGGCAAACAAGCGTTGCCTTATGCAGGGAAACAGAAAGAATTTTGCAAACAAAAAGGTGAAAACGCAATATTAGATGAAAGGAAAGTTTCACAAAGGTTTTTCTATCGCTGAGTGAGTTTGCTAGTTTGCTTCTGATTGGCTGATTATAGAGTTTTGTTCTTTGTTTTGTTTGGATTATTTTGTTGCTACTAATCCTGAAATTACAAACTTATATGGGTTTGCTCTTGACCGTAGTTGAGACTAAAGAGTCGGGTCAAGGTCAGCGATGGAGAAAATTGCGAAAGAGTTGTGTATGATAAATTCGTTTTATCATATTTAATTTCACCAATAAAAAGGTGGATGTCACAGCAGGCTTAGCATGCATATACGAGATAAAATTTGACTGGTTCCAGGGAAATCAATACATCTATTCCATATTCTAATCTATGATCTTAGCATCACAAAAAAAGAGTACCTTACGAGTTGTTTCATCCATTTAAACGTCAAGCCGCCTTTTAGACCGACGCGTAACAAAGTTAGTTACACTGTGAATAATAAATGAGCAAACGAATTCAGTTGAGGATACTTCGGTGTTTTAGGGACTCGGAGATTTTAAAGAAAAACCGGCATCCTTATTAGATCAGTGTCGACGAAGTGATCTTGTCAAGGTGTGTTGTATTTTTCTGTCTGATTCGGAATTTTGGTTGGAAAATACGTTTCATTGCAATATGTGTACATTATGTGAACTGTATATACGGTACTGAGACGTGGGCGCTGGTGGTGGGCGTCATAGAAAAGCTCAAGGTCATTAAATGGTAAGAAAGGTCAAGGTAATGGAGAGGGCTATGCTCGGAATATCTGTGCGTGATCGAATCAGGAATGAGGAGATCTACACAAGGACCATAGTCACCGACATAGCCCTAAGAATTGCTAGACTTAAGTGGCAGTGGGCAAGGCACTTCGCTCGCAGAACAGATAGCCGTTGGTACCAAAGAGTTCTCGAGTGGTGTCCGCGTACCGGAAGACACAGCGTGGACAGACCTCCAACAAGCTGTTCCAACGACGTGGTTAAGATTGCGAGGAACCGATGGATGCAAGCGGCGCAGGACCGGTTCTTGTGGCAAACCTTGGGAGAGGCCTATGTCCACGTCTTCCGGCTGAAATGATGATGGATGACGTTATTATACATGGTGATGTTCCATTCCCGCTCCCAATATTCAAGAAGCAGTTACTTCAAGTTAAAATTTGACATTCTCAACTTACAAAATGTGTCTAATTTTCATTTTAAATAAGTAATTTAAAATATCTGCTGTTGGAATATTAGGAATAGACATAAATAAGTACTAAGTGCAAGTTGCAGAACATTCCCAAAGTATTGGAAATATTCTTAAGGAACGAACAAGGGCTCTTTGACTTATGTCGCTGGACATATGATTATGCGGCTGTGTAAATCGCCTGAGAAATTACACGACCTGTCAGTGGGTACTGACGCATACAAAATTGTTTCCAGCTACTACGTCGTGACGTGAATTCATGATTATGTACTCGACAGTACCGTGTCAAGGGGATACGCATCTACACCTTGTCACTAAAAAGCTTTTATATGACTAAGACGTTAACAAGAGTTGCCTTTATGACTTATTCGTGTTAAAGTGCAAGGTAAAATTGATACAAGGTGTAACGAAAAATCTTGAGCATCAAATACCTAAATTAAAAACATATTGGTCCTTAATTTCATCATTTTAATTGTTAATTAATTGACATTGACACTACATCAGTCAATCCACTGGCTAAACACTCGCATTAATGAATAAAAAAACGTATTATTTCTTATTCAATGTAGGTTTTTAGATTTGTTTATATTAAAACCTAATTGTAATGCCTACGGTATTGATAGCTACCGACCACAGTTAGGTCTATGTCTCAAAAGACAAGTCTTCACTACAATTAGCTATAGGGACACCTGTAATTATTTATTTCTATTAACATTGTGTAAAAACAATGCTTGAACCTTTTATTCATTTTTATTTCGATTTTTATTTATTTTCTCTCGTTATAATTCTGAGATATTGTCCTGCAGAACTACGATATTTTATATTTTATTTATACTTTAATGCTAGAATAAATATATCATTATAAAATTATACTTTTTAAAGAATGAGTGACTGTTGAGTTTCTTGCTGCGTTTCTCAGCAGAGGGTCTTCTTGGTGCTGGTAGTTTTTGACGTGTAAATGCGCCCGTGCGGCCTAATATATTTATTTATCTTTTGTTATGCTTGTTTAATATATATGACATGAAAAAAATAAAACAATGCAAGTGCGTATTTTCAACCCATTTATCAGAGGTTGATCCCGAATCCGTGATAAACAAAATAATCCATGTAAACACTGTCAATTTAAACTGCATTTTTATATACTACTCTGTCAAGAAAGTACCGGGAAAAGATCAATAATACACAAACTGTTTGTTAATCATCCAAATTTATTTTATCACCTTCAAAGTATGCTCCTTCAGAAACGATACACTTACGCCAACGAATAATCCAATCATCAAAACATTTTTTAAACGCTGTTTCCGGAATTGAATTCAGTTCTCGGCGCGAATTCTCCTTTATGTCTTCTACCGATTGAAAACGGGTGCCACGAAGTGGTAATTTGAGTTTAGGAAAAAGAAAGAAGTCGGCAGGAGCCATATCTGGTGAATATGGTGGTTGCTCGATGGTATTTGTTGAGTGTTTGGTCAAAAATTCTTTCACAATGATGGCCTTGTGCGAAGGCGCATTATCGTGGTGCAAAATCCAAGAATTTTCATTCCACAAATCTGGCCTTTTTCGTCGAATTTGCTCTCTTAAATGCCGCATAACGCTCAAATAATATTCTTTATTTACCGTTTGACCTTCCGGCAAGAATTCCGAGTGCACAACACCGCGATAGTCAAAGAAAACAGTCAACATGACTTTGACTTTTGATCGACTTTGGCGTGGTTTCTTCGGTTTCGGTTCAGTTGGAAGGCGCCACTCCGAAGCTTGTTGACTAGTTTGCATGTCAAACTCGTAAACCCACGTCTCGTCACCAGTAACAATGCGTTTCATGAATGTTGGGTCGGAATTGACTCGTTCTAGCATGTCCTCAGCGACTCTCATGCGATTGAGTTTTTGGAGAAAATTCAGGTCTTTTGGGACTAGCCGAGCGGTAACATGTTTCATACCCAAATGATTAGTTAAAATAGTACGGATCGACTCGTGAGATACAGAAAGTTCGGCGGCTATCTCTCTCAAAGTTGAATGAGGATTTTCAGTCACTATTTCCGTCACTTTTGCGATGTTAACTTCAGTTGCAGACGTTGATGGCCTACCAGAGCGAGGCAAATCTTCCATCACATCTCGACCGCTTTTGAACGCTTTGTACCACTCATAAACACGTGTTTTTGATAAAGTCGAATCACCGTAAGCCTTCTGTAACATTTTCAGTGACTCCGAACACGAAATTCCATTGGCGATGCAAAATTTAAGACAAACTCTTTGTTCAATGTTTTTGTCCATTATGAAATTCGCAATACACACTAGATATGATATAACTAAAAACAGCACTGTATTTAATATAAATAACAGATGCAACTCAAACTCCGCGCCAAAATAGAAAACAGTTGTGCCAATCTAACAACAACAAAAAAAACAAAAATTTGAATTTGGAACCATAAACAAATCATCCATTCCCGATACTTTGTTGACTGAAGGTAAAACTGAATGGGGACATTTTTAAGAGTGTTCATTGTTATTTTACTTGGATTAATTTCAGCATAATTGGCGCATCTAATATTGAACTGTTGATCGAGAATGCAAAGCCTCAATTGCACAATCTATGAGACTTATTTGCTTAACGATATCAAAGCAAGATGAGCTAAACCTTAGTCGAATAAATGCATGCACAAATAGTTTGGTGAACTCGAACTATGTCGTTATTGCGTCAGAGAACACCCTTGTTACTAGCCAACCGAGCGGCATAATCGGCCATGTAACCAAACCGATTTCACCCAGCGCATTTGACCACATTCCACCAATTTGTGATGACCACCGCAACGCAAAACGCATGAAATCACGCTGTATATCAATCGGGTGAAGCTGCAAAAATACTACTTGCCAATTTAAAAACAACCTTGCAAAAGCTGGCGTTTATGCGGTTTTTGTCGAAGCTCTCATACGAAGTACATAGGAATAAATATCAGAAGAGCGTAAGCGTCAACGATAGTATGGTTCCTTTTAATTTGGTTGGTCATCATATCAATCGAGTGTACGAAAATGCCCGAGGTTCCAGTTGGAGTCATATGTCTATAGAAATGCAAATTCCTGGCAATATGTGCATGTTCAGTGCTATCAAGCCGCAAATAGATGTACATTTTGGGAGGCAGTGGTTTTTTGACAATTTAAATAATCATTGTGTTTTTATTTCATGAATTTTATTGTTGAAAAAAATGGACGTAGAAAAATGTACCATAATTATGACATGTTAGTTATATAAATTCTAGGCAATAAAAGTTTCATCTTTCAAAAATGATTTTTTTTTTAGAAAAAAAATCATTTAGTGTAGTTTATAGTGTATGCATAATGCATATGATTTGATTAGTAAAATAATTAGATGATGATGATGATAATGATGATGAAAGGGTTTTCTATTAGAAAAACGGAAACCATCATAAGGAGCCTAAAATATTAAACACAATACGAAAACCCCCCTTTTTGTAAACAAACTTAAACAAAAATCCTGCAACACGTCTACAAAAATGCAAAACTTTTTGCACACGTGAGTTCTTCGGGTGGGTTTTTTAATGGTCTTTATTAATCAAGTCCTTTTTTAGGCGTGTAAGGAAGAATTGAGACACGTTACAAAAAAGTTCTCTAGCCTTTTAATATTCTAAAACATATATAGGCAAGTAATTTAGTAGTGCTGAAAGTTGACCTGAAATATTCATCACTGTCACGAAACTATTTTAGTCAGCTCAGGAATGGTACGTGAGTGAATTACAGTATGTACTTTACTAGATTGCGTAAACAGGGCGGCTGTGGACACTTTGGAGTTGATGGAAATTGAGATTTTAGTGGGTTTTATATAAGGGGAGCAGGGCTCGGACACCGGTTATATTTACAAACCAATTTAATTTACTAATATCCTTTTCATTCCAGTTTCGTTGGAGATGTTTTCTAAACGTTTTTTGTAATTAACCGGTTTTTATTGCTCGAAACCGGTTAATCTGAAAAAAAAAACTTTTTGTATAGACTCCGTGTATAGAAAACGTCGCGTTGCCAATAAAAGTTAAGAGCAAAACTGAAATAAACCCGTATTAACCGGTATTTTTAAACCGGAATTTCAGTTCCCGTAGGATAACAAATTACTAATTGTAAGGATGAAGTCGCGGGCAAGATAATCACATTGATATATACGATATATTTTCTGACACTAGATTAGATTAGATTAGTTTAGATTTTTTAGCCTCTGGTCGTTTCCTTTAAAGATTTGTTTATTTGATCAACTTCTAGTGTTTCATCTCCTTAGTCTTCATCTCCTTAAAGGAGCAGGTAGCATCCGTAGTCTACAAAAGTCGGTTCAAACATTGCATTTAGGTACCGAGAAAACTCATACCACAATGTTCCTAGCTTGCAACAATAGTCCGATTTTCCTCATATATTAATTGAAAAAATATCCAGTAATGAGCATTTCATTTTAGTTTTCTATTACATTATACCAAACTATCAATTACACGTATCAATAAAAAGTCAGTCATTTATCAAAGGTATTTTCAGATAATGCATGACGAAAATCGGACTATTGTTGCAAGCTAAGAACAAAGTTGTATGAATTTACGGTACTTGATTAATTCAAAAATTTTGCTCAGTCCCAAGTTTATGCCGTGTAACCACAAACTTTATTTTCTTCTCAGCGGGGTCTCTCAAAATTGGTTTTCTTTACAAATTTACCTACAAGACAGTAACATATTGAAATTTGGGGTCATCTAACAGAAATGGATATTTATTGCTTTTTTTACCTTTGACGTCAGAAACTGGTCAAGAGCGTGGCGGACCATATTCAGTGAAGGTTCCGTATCAAACTTATCTATTCTGTGGTATCAGTAACTTTAAACATAAATACTGACCCCACACTAGCGTCTTTTGAGCGTCGTCGGCGTCCTTGCCAGCGCCCGCGGTAGCGGGTAGCGGGGCGAGGGGATTGCGTTATGCACTAGCGAAATAGGTAACTTTTTTTTTACTGCTTATAACAGCAGATTCAAATTTAAAGTTATTAGGTGCTTTTTCAGTAAATTTTCAATAGGTATAATTTTTAGTCACCTAAAACTTACCAATGAAGCTTACTTAAAGTAGCGGCACCGAGTGATGGCACTTTTGATAGCTGACAAATAGTGTGGTGAAACACTCCATTTTATTATTGTAAAAATTTCAGTCAAGTACGAGAAGTATATTTTTAAAAATGTATTAAAAAAATAACCCATAAGTAAATAACTTCTTGAAGCTGTAGTAGGAATAACCGTGTATTTTAGATGTCACTATAGGCTTTTAAAGTCTCCAGGGCGACGATGGGAAATTTTCACAATAATTTGATTATGGAGACGTTTTTTTGTACGCCAATATAGTTTTTAGATCAAACTCTCGAAATACTGTGTGGCTAAAAGTAGGCGATATTGTCAGAAATTTCAGATATTGTGTCAAAATTTATTATGGGGAGTGTTCTCAAGAATTGCACGAATTATTACCGGCCGCAGAATTCCACCACCGTACTACTCGTCGAAAATCCAAGTTTCATCAACATCACCTTGAGGAATGGTGTTCTTCCACCGTGCGTTTCACCAGGCATTTTTTGCCTCGTACGGTGAAACTGTGGAACCAACTTCCTTCTGCGGTGTTTCCGGCCAGTTATGACATGGGGGCCTTCAAGAAAAGAGCGTTCATCTCCCTAAAAGGCCGGCAACGTACCGACAACTCTTCTCGAGTTGTCGGTGTTCATGGGCGGTGGTGATTACTTCCCATCAGGTAACCCGCATTCTTGTTTGCCTCCCTCTCTTATAAAAAAATAAATATATATATACAAAATGTGAAATTATTGATAAATGAGTGAATAAACAATCATAAAACAACGTTAACTCTGACCTAGGACGCGAGTTTGCCAGCGGTGGTGACGTGAAAGTGCAGAACTTCATTGTCACACGTTGTTGTACCAGTCAGCGGTCCTTTGTTATCATCACGTGGATAGTTTTTTTTTAGATGTTTTTTTGTTAGTTATGATTAAAACGATGAACGCTAGAGTGCGAGCAAATAAAAACAATCTCAAGATGAAGCTAGTTACGAAATGCGTTTCGGGAAATTACAGCCCCAGCGGTACATCACTATTTCGGTACCTGCAACAATGAAGTTTGACATCTGTTCCTTTATACTTTGCTGTCAATATTTACGGAACTTCATAAGCGGGCAAACGTCAAAAGTGCCATCACTCGGTGCCGCTACTTTAGTCGTAATCTTTAACTTGGCTTTTAGCTGTAGGGGGACACTTTCAATTGTCACAATGTAGTTGTGCCGATACTCACTTTTATGCTACAATAATGAACACAACTTTTAACTTCACAATTATAACGTTAAATCATCACAATTATCTTCTGTTTGTTTTGATTGTCAGTTGTCAATGTCACTTCTTGCGTGCTATGTGAGCTATGCTAACAAAGGCTGATATTAGTTCAATAATGACGTATGTTAGCTACCTTTTCTCGAAAGATGGCGTTACTATCGTCAATCTTTCTTTTCAATTATTTTATTCTAAATTATAATAAATAGCCTTAATATTGTTCAATAAATTAATATTAAACATAATAATGTAATTTTAATAAATTCATAATGCTTTAATCAACTTTTTGGATGCAGTTAAATTATATCGAGTAATTGTCGGGTAGATGACACTCGCGTTGTGAATTTTAACGGGGGTATGTGAGATCACGTATTCACATTCGCGAATGTAACGGTTCAGGCTGCAAATCTTATAAAAGGGCCGGGACATCACAGTCCTGCCTTCTTTGTTCGCTGTCTACTACCTAGAAATAGGTGCCTAAACACTTGCTTTGTTCTACGGTACATTTCCCCAAATCGGGTAAGTGCTAGTGCAACGAATTAATATTCTCTTTTCTTGTGTAGATTGCTGTGCTATGTAAAATCTTTCTTGTTAGTTGTTTTAAATATTATTTTCCGTTAGCTTCTATAGCTAATAGGATACTTCCTTTGTTCTCAGTATTGGCGCGGTAGACTTTATACCCACCAACAAAAGGCACTAACGGTTATTTCCGTCATTTGTATTTTAGGATTATTATATTATTTGTAGTTTCTTCCAAATTATTATTTTAACCTATTTAGTAAATTGTCTTTAGTTAACTTTATCTTACTTTCTTTGCTTCTTTGTTTAAATATAACCCCGTTTCGATAGTTCTTGCCACCGCCAACAGAATAATAATTCTACTTTCCTCGGAGCTTTACTCCACTACGGCGGTTGGCATGGATTATCCGGACCTGGAGGCACTACTGACCCGTCCAATGCTCGGCGGTTACAGGGAGCATCGTTGGGAGCTGAACTCTGACTACAACCTTGTTGGGTCTTCAACCTCGCTGGGAGCTGAACTTGGCTGGGAGTACTTCTACTGCTGGGAGTACGACTGCTGGACTACCTACCTCCGGATTTCGGCGCCGCGACCCATCGCTGCGTGTTACTGAGGGAAGTCCCACGCGTATACGAAAGCAGACCATATCTACCTACCCACTCTAAATTTCTTATTGTTCGAGCCACCGGGAGATACGTGATTATACGTCTTTAACTTTCGACTTGTTTCTCTAACCACCCCGGTAGGTTGCGACACAATGAAACAAAAAAAAAACATCTTTAAAGAAAAGTGAGATACAGGTCCACGCGTGTCTTCAACCATTGTCATATAAATCAACACTTCTTGACAAAGTTGTTGATACTCAACTCCGCATAATACCTGCGAACTGCTGACCTATGATTTTTGTACGAAAAGATGGAAATTTGCGACGAAATTTCTTTGAAAATAACAGCACTACGCTAACTTGTCGATTTTCGAAAATCGACAAAATGTATGAAATTAACGCAAGCGACAAACGCGACTGATCGTTATAGCTGTCAGTACTTTCCACCAGGGATATGCTAAGCTGCGTAGTTAAAAATGTGTTTATATCCACTAATTAGGATCGTTTATTTTTAGAGCATATCTGGTAGGTACACTGAAAAAAATGTTTGGTGACTTCTAACAAGATTGTGATTGTTTAAAATAAGCGTCTTGATTCCATTCGAGCCTGACAAGACGTTAGATACAGCAACTAACATGTAAGTTGAATCACAAAAGACCTTGCTGTTGTAACAACCAGCTTTGTTTGATGTAACTAATATTATATTTTATTAATATATTTTCAACTAAGTAAACATTTTTCTTGACTGGCTCACATTTTTACATTTCTATAAAGCTTTAAGTAGCGTTACGAGTAAGAAATATATCTTATAGAAAAGGATTTATTGTTCATTCCCTACGTCAAGAGACGCGGAGATTGATTGGAGGGCTCAGAGGGCCTACTAAACCTCGCTATTCAAAGGCTAGAAAGCTATCCTTGTCACTCAACAATCTTTATTCAATTACGGGAAAGAGACGATAACAACGTGACTTTGACCATTTATTATTTCTTGACCAATGACGTAGGTACTTACCAATAGACTCGGGTTCAATACAAATTTCTCTTAGAAAAGTGTTCTAGGGTAACCTATATAAGATTCATACTTGTATAGAATCAGTGTCAAATTATAACATTTTAATTTAAATGGTATCTCATTAACGCAATACTTAATTTTGCTTGAAACAAATTTATCATCTTAGCAGCTTCGACTTGAGGTTCGCTTTTCTTACCTTACGCAAATTCTAGCGGCTGTCAAACGTCACCGCAAACAGAGTACAAATGGAGTATCTTTACACTTTATATTTATTATTTCCTTTTTCACGTCTTTGGTGGGTATGGGTTATTTTAAACTATGATATTTTTTTACAAAAAATTAAAGCCGTCTTCAAAAACCCACTAAACGAGCTTATAAATAATCTTCTAGGATAGGATCTTCTAGGAATTGCCTATTTGGTGCCTAATATAGTACATGAAATATATCCAAGCCAGTGTCAAGTAGGCATACACAATATAGGTAGCAATATCACATGATTCTTGCCACTGACTTCGATATAAGTAATTCATTAGGCGCCAAATGGGCAAGTTCTAAGAGACTGGTCATTATTTAACCTTGATTAGTGGGTTTTTGTTAAAAAAAATGTTTTTTCGCATTTTAGAGATATACCTAATATTATTATGTGACTCACCATATCACATTACATACACATACATAACATTATGAAAAAATAGCCTAATACCAATTTCTCATCCCCCTTAACAAAATGTCGCTGTACGAAATGTAGGACCATTAATAATTGAGGAGTTCTCCCGGTAATTCGCCATCAGTTAAACTTCACCATATGCATTATGACGAAAACATTTTCATATTCTTAATAAAGAAATCTCATCGCTTCCCGTGAAACATGAAACAATATAAAGTATTAAACTACTCCATAGACGCGCTGTTCTGCAACAACCAAATATTGGCAATTGTTGGTCCAATGGTTGGTCCGAAACAAAAAATAATAATTTTGTTATAAATACTTAGTTATTTAAAAAGATAAAAAAAAAAGAGAAAAGATATTTATTCAGTAAGTAGGGGGGCCACACGGGCACTTTTACACGTCAAAATCTACCAGCGCTTCCCAAGAGGAGACCACTGCTGAGAAGAAGCGCCCCAAGAAACTCAACAGTTAGTCATTTTTTTAATAGAATTCACTTATGACAATGATACTACTTATTCTAGCATTATATAAAACTATAAAAATAATATAAAATATCTGCGTAGTTCTACAGGAAAGCATGTCAGAATTATTACGAAAAAAAATAAAAAAAAGCATATTAAAAAATAGCATTTATAAATTTACATTACTAATCCATATTTAGTTACCGAAAGTATGATATTTCGTCCAAGACATTAATTATTTCTACAGTTTTTGAAAACACACCAGCATTGTGACACGTGACACTGTTGGCGTGCTTGAAAGCGAACTAAATTCAAATAAGATCCAATTTTGAAGTGAGAATAAGAATTCGCTCGTGCGTTTTTTGTTCTGTGACCGATTACCTATTTCGTATTGTTGATCTAAGTTTTGACCGATAGGATAGTTGTACATAGTATATGTAGTAAAACAGTATTCTAAAATCACTGTTATATTTTATATATATTATTTAAAATTTAATAACGGTTCCCGGCCTGTATATATGAGTGTAGGGGTATGCAAAAAAAAACAGAACAAAACTGACGCATACTATGCAATCTATTTAATGTTAGTTTGTTTTGACGGAATGTGTTCGAAGTGGGCGAGCCTTTCAGAGCGAACATAACGCTGTATGATGTCGGTAGTTGTAATAGTTAACTGGCCAATCCACTATCGGATATTGGCCGGGGAGCAATTCAGAATAGTTTTAAAAGTGGACGACTGATGACTAATTTGTACAGAGTTGATTACGAAGCGGCATCGTTTCGTTACGTTTGCTTCTCCTCCCTCCCTGAGCATATTTAGAAGCTAGTTATTGTCCAGTTATTATTACATTTTGATGTTCAGTTTAAAGTTAAGTATGACAAGGCACTAAAATTTTAAACCTATTCGTCTTTCTACGCGCTACAAAGCTGAAAGGTTTAGCAACAACATCACGAAATTCAATTAATAAAACTTGAAACTTATAATTTATACACCTAGCATCATCATCTTATTCCAACACTCGTAGCCAGCCCTTCTCCGTTTTAATTCAAATAGAAATATTCTGAAGCACCAGTATACAAAATACTTATTAAGTTTGCGTAACTAGTATTATGCGAGTATTTTGTCACAACGAATTAATTCACTCTCGCAAAATATTTGAACAGAAAGTCATTTATATAAACAGAAACTAATTAATATAATAATTATAGATATACGTACATTCAGAGGATCTTATTTCTGTACATATTCCTTATATTTAAAGTCACACTAGCTATACAAAAAGCGTTTTTTAAACTAATATTATAAAGAGGTAAAATAAGTTTGTAGGAGGAGTAGAAGGTCATCTCCGACACTAGGTACTCACCTGGTTTCAAAAATTCTTTCACCAAGATTT
The DNA here is from genome assembly GCA_963241965.1 of Tortrix viridana. Classification (NCBI taxonomy): domain Eukaryota; kingdom Metazoa; phylum Arthropoda; class Insecta; order Lepidoptera; family Tortricidae; genus Tortrix; species Tortrix viridana. The sequence continues at coordinate 12,293,265 of OY725183.1, read as the reverse complement.
GAATGGACTTTGGGTGGACATAGGTACTCGTAGGTACATATTGTATCTTTTACGAAGCGAAGGCGCGTACGATATTCATTTATAATAATTAAGTTGAACTTCTGAAAAATGCAATTTTTCAAACTCAGAGTTTTGAAAATTCTGAATATTGATTCCATTGGGATATTATAAACCAGGCCAGTATAAACAAGGAAACTTAGGTAAATAAATTCTGCCTTGATGCAGTAAGTACGTTGTTCGTGTTTATTGTCGCACTATAAATCGAATAGAGGCGCGGCGCTGAAGATGACTTTGTGTGGATTTAGTTTTACTCACCCGGCGGCGGCCGTATTCCGAGATCCACAAATTGTTATTATTAGTTATATAATAATATTATAAAACAACAACTTTAACAAAAAGCCTTTAAATAAATGTGACTGGGTAAATCTCCTGGCGTTTCAACTGCAGGTCATTACCTTTTTCAATATATTGACGAAATCAATGACACCCACCAGCAAATTCTGATGTAAGCAGAAACAGAACCGGTGGTCGTTTCTATTACAGCATTAGGACTTAGCAGTTGAAACTTTAATTTTATTAAAAAAGTCTGCTTGATATTTTTAATGCGAAATTCAATCAAAATCTTACCTTGCGGTGGAGATAGGTTCGAGTCGGCGTCAAGTAAACAATACAAATGTAATGCCTTGATAAAATCCATAACGCTGACATTAGCGATTTTTAGATACTGACAAAATATATGTATGGTACTGACAACAACGGTCAACGCGTTAGTTTCTCGGCTCTGCTTACGCGAATCCTATAAGATCATGATTCTTGACGCATTTTGGCTAGCCTCCTACTATTTTAGTCTAGTATCACAGCATTTTTATATACACAAGCACTCTAAACGGACCTAATAACAATTTCATGAACAAATTAGAAAGTTCCCTACAACTTTTTACGAGGGACCAACTTCTAAAAGGTGACATTTACTAAGGTCAGGATTTAGCCCTAAGGGCATGCATAAAGCAGGGCTCCCCAACTTTTCCATTTAAGTTAGCCCATGACGTCATTACTTTACCTACTTATATTCAACCCAAAAGGGCTGGTAAAAGGGAAACTTTGATTAACTAGGTGAGGCAAGTAATTATGAGAAAAACTTGTTAACTTGGGGACGGGGATTTTTCTAAAACCAAAAATAAAAGTGCCTTTTACCCTTTATAACAAAAAATGTATATAGAAAGAAATAGTAATTATCTTAGGCTTAGCAACAGAGCTTTATTTAGCCTTTCAATACTACACAAAGGACCTCTAGGCTGTGAAAGACACGACGCCATAACTATTAGATGGCTGATGAGGTCCAGAGACCAGGAAATTAACTACAAATTGGACTATAGATTTTAAAATTCGAATCGTCATTTCCAATCTTACAGAAAGACTGGAGCTGCGAAGGGACATTGGGTCTCGTTGCGTGTTATACACTCTTGCACATATATATATATATATATATATATATATAGTCAAAAAGTGATATACACAGTCAAGAAGTTTTATCCACATCTAGTCTATTTATAGCGATAAGCACGACCAAAATATTTCCTGCTAACACCTTTGAAGCACCAGGCACTTACAATCGTGAACCGGCGATACTTTTTAACTTAGATAATTTCATAGTTTCCAAAGAAAACACAAAAAACAAGTTCAAATGTTAGTTATGAAGGCCAGTTCTGTATAATTTATTATCTGACCATAGCAAAGCCTAGCCCAGGCAGTTAATAATCATAGCTGGCAAGTAAGTAGTACCGTTGGCATAGAAATCAAAATAAGTACTTAATAAGTAAAGAACAATTTTCATTTGACTTTGACATTGATTGTTGTTCGTTATCTTTTTCATTACTTCTTCTAAACGTTACAAACCTCGTTTATTGCTCATATTTAAAGGGAAATGAAGTTTCAAACTTAGAATGGTACAATTCGACGGGTCTCTGACTCAACCTCGTATATGAAATTTTACGATATACGAAAATCCTCTTTAAGTAAACTTCCTAAAGAAGATATTCCAATTTCGTAAATTTCATATACGAGGTTGAGTCAGAGACCCGTCGACTACATAATTATGCAATTCCGAGATCACGCTGACAAAAAATATTACCTAAAGGGTAAAGCACCCTGTTATTGACACTCAAAATACATGTTATTAGCTCCTAGTAATTGCAAAATTATAGCCCCTATTACCTTGAAATAAAGTTCATGGTAGGGTGCCGACAATAGTACTATTTACCCTACTATTACTTATTTTCAAAATGGCGATTCTACAACACCGTTAACCTAAATCTAGGTAAACACTTATCATTTATCTTGCAAATCTCTTGCAAGGCGCGTGCCTCCAAAGCCATCCTATGTTTAGGATGAATCTCTAAAGACACGGAATCCTCACATGACTCGTGCTTTAGTGAAATCCTTCAGCCTCGCTTTTATGATGATAAATTACTATTTGAGCAATGCTTTCTCTCTTTTAAAGATAAAACGTAGCTCATTCTGTCTCTCATGTCGCCCGACAATTATAATAACTACGCTCATTGGCATTTTTAGGGTAGGAACGCGTGAAGGTATCAACTTGAAATGAATATCAAATATTTCGGTCTGCAATCCCTTAAATCAATGAAAAAATCAGGCTTCTAAGTCAACGCAATCAAAAGATACAGCCGTTTATACCGAAAATTCATGGGAATCTCAAGGGAATCAAAAGCTATAGGGTACTTCTCGTTGAGTTAGAATCATGAAATTTGGCAATAAGCAATGTCTTATAGTAGAAGTAATAGAAAAAATCCAAAAACCGTTAATTTATAGTTACATCACCTAAAAAAAGCCGGTCAATTGCGAGTCGGACTCGCGCACCGAGGGTTCCGCACAAACTTGTAGGCATGTAAATAGTTCGTAAATCGTGGGAATACAATATAAACAAGGTCCAGTATAAACTGACACGCAATAAGTATGCACTTTATTACTTAGTGAGTGTCAGCTTATACTGGGCTCTTTTTTTATGTGATGTAACTACAAATTAACGGTTTTCGGATTTTTTCCTTTACTTGTGCTATAAGACATAGCTTCTTGCAAAATTTCATGATTCTAAGTCAACGGGAAGTACCCTATAGGTTTTGATTCCCTTGAAATTCCCTTCAATATGCGGCATAGACGGCTGTATCTTTTGATTGCGTTGACTTAGATGTTTGATTTTTTTACTGATCCAAGGGACTGCAGATTTATGTATTTGATATTAATTTCAACTTGATACCTCCACGCGTTCCTGAGAAAAACGGTCTTGACAGACACACAGACAGACAGACGGACAACAAAGTGATCCTATAAGGGTTCCGTTTTTTTCTTTGAGGTACGGAACCCTAAAAATTAACCAGTATAAACTGATACTCACTAAGTATGAGAGTGCATAATTAGTCTGTGTAAGTTGATATTGGAATTTGTTTCTTTTGTATTCCCGTGATTTACGAACTATTTACATACCTACAGATTTGTGTGGAACCCTCGGTGCGCGAGTCCGACTCGCACTTGACCGGCTTTTTGGACGTTCGTTCACTTGACAGTACATTCACTTACAGCGTCTATATACGACCTAAGTCCGCTATGTACTGGCAACGTCGCATGTATGCCTTTTCCTTGATTAATGAAGTATAACACCCCTCTTTTTTTGCGTCGGGGATTAAAAATTAACTGACAATTATTGTTACATTCAATGAACTGTGTAGTGCAATCAATAAATTAAAAACATTAAAATATGTAATTACAGATTTGTTTGAAATTGAAATGTGTTAAGCAAACTCCTAACGCAAAATTCTGAAATATATTCAACGCATATATTTCGACCATAATATTTCATTCCTGTATTACCTAAATTCGGTTTCAGGGCGAAATATTAATTATGATACTTACTCAAAATTAATTAATGCGCCCGAGGCCTACCGTATTTATCTAAAAATTTAGGCACCTGAGGCTCTGCGTATTTTTAAAAGGACAATGACCATAAATTTTAAAGGCGAAAAGATAAACGGAGTGAATTCAGGATTAATATTTGCGTATTTTTACCCGACTACGGCGAAGCAAAAAGGAGGGTTATGATTTTGACCGGTATGTATGTAGAAGAAGAGTTTAACGGAGGGCCCACTTTCGACAAGCGAGGTGTTTGCTTGTCAAAATCGGGCCATCCATTCAGTCCCTACGAGTGAACAAAAATACATACATACAAACCTATACTGGGTGTTTTTTTATTCGTGTAAAAAATTTTGCGGGTTAAATCAGTAAGTCATACTGACCAACTTTCACTATGGGACCAACCCCGAAGTCGCGAAATAAAATTTGACCCTCCCATACAAAACATCGTCAGCTGACTAGCCAAAATGTATGGGATGGTCAATTTTTTTTTCGCGATTTCGGGGTTGGTCCCATAGTGAAAGTTGGTCAGTATGACTTACTGATTTAACCCCCAAAAATTTTTAGACGAATAAAAAAACATCCTGTATACATACATAAAAAATAAAAATAAAAGTTTTGCAAAGTGTAGGTATTGTGTGACATATCAAATGAAAGGGCTCGTTGTTAGAATCTCAAATATATTGTTTATAATTTTAAGATAAATAGTTTTGAAGTTATTTAAGAAAATAGGCAAAAATTTATCATTCTCCCCTATCTTCGTAACTACTGGGCCTAAAATGTTGAAAAAAAATACTTGCCATTCAATGAAACTTCACTTGCCTAATTTGTAAAATGTGCATTTAAATTTCCCCCCTGCCCATACCCCCTAGGTCCCCCAAATATTTTTAGGACGCCGCAGATTTTTATTTCCAGTGCCAAGATAAATTTATAAACAAATTTTCATTGATGTACATATTTTGCCGCAACTGTCATTTTTTTTGCTTTCTTTACCTGTACTATGTATTATCAGCAATAAAAGAAGTAATAAAAAACATCAAACAAACAGCAAAGTCAATTGAAAAATATTAAGTAAGTACTTATTTTGGTTTATATACCAACGGTACACCACTACGTACGCCATTCTAAGCTCTTGCTTAAGTATGTCTCTACACTCATACACCTACCTTATATGTCTATAGGTGCATATAGGTCAAAAATAATTGTTTAACAAAAAAATAAAACCGTCTTCAAAAACCTACTAAAAAGCGTTAAATAAAAACCAGCCTCCTAGGAGTGCTAGGAACAGCCTATTTATTGCCTAATAGGTACATAGAATATATCCAAGCCGGTGTCAAGTAGGTATACACAGTAGCAATGACACCATGCTTCTTGCCATCGACTTCGATATATTCTATGTACCTATTAGGCACTAAATAAGCTGTTCCTAGCACTCCTAGGAGGCTGGTTTTTATTTAACGCTTTTTAGTAGGTTTTTGAAGACGGTTTTATTTTTTGTTAAAAATTTATTTTTTTCGCTTTTTAGTGATGAATCTAATACTATTATGAGAAAAACTAAAGCACATAAACATCACATTAAGAAACAATAGCCTAATACCAATCTTTCATCACCCTTAACAAAATGTCGCTGCCCAAGATGCAAGGCCGTTAATCATTGAGGAGTTCTCCCGGTCCTTCACCATCAGTTGCACTTCACCATATGTGTTATAATGAGTATAAAACTAGCTTCATATTCTTAATAAAGTAATCTAATTGCTGGCGTCAATCACTTACAACTAAGCAGTTCCGTTGGTCACCTCTGGTCTTCATCATCAGTTCCTCTTCGCCAAGAAGTGCTTTTGTAATGCAGTTTCTTAAGGTCTTGCAGATAATACCAAAATTGCTGTATGTGTGCCTATAACTTTAGACGAGTTCCCTCAATTTCTCATGGATCCCATCATCAGATTCTGATTTGGTGACAATGGGACCACCTCAAACAAAAAAAGAATTTTCAAAATTGGTCCACAATTGACGGAGTAATCGCGTAACAAACATACAAAAAAAAAAGCAACATACAGACGAATTGAGAACCTCCTCCTTTTTTGAAGTCGGTTAAAAACAAGCTAAAACTCAAACACTGCGCACTTGTTACATGATAAATTAACTGTGCCGATGACCTATCGCTTCGAGTGAAAAACGATGCATTCCCGTTGACGTACGATCGGCGACAGGCGCGCGTTTATATTTCTCGCAAAATCTTTGAAAATATACAGCTGTTGTTGTCAAAACAATGTGAGAGGTTGTGTATTTTAACAAGGTTGCCTATTCCCAAACGTGAATCTAAAAAAACACTTCTTAAACAACTTTCTTTTCAGCCTTTTCACAGGCTATGGAGATTCTACTGTTTGACGTCCATTTTAATCGTTTTTTTAGTTCCAAAAACATAAATGTCATATAATGTATATCACGTCATATGCCAAGTTCGCACGTGCATTAAATACCCATCAACAGATTACTGATATTGTAATAACTGTATAGAAAGTTCATCAGGGTAAAGATAATGCTAGAATAGAGGTGCTAATCTAACTGCCGCACTCAGAGACGTCAATTAAGTTTTAAGTTTCATTAAAGTTGCTGCGTCTTATACTATTTCTATAGCAAAGAAAGTGACAGCAGCAACTTTAATGACACTTAAAAATTAATTGACGTCTCTGAGTGCGACAGTAAGCTGGTTATCTTATATTCTTGTAGCAATATGAACCCCAACGAATGTTGAACAACAACAACGTTGAACTTTCTATAGGTGTAGCTCTTTCAACAATTTCACTTAACGCGCCAAGCGTCTTATAATTTTTAAAGAAATAATTTCCAAGTTGTTTCTGTAAAATGACTCGGGATGCCATTTTGGGCGTTAATAGAGTAGAAATAAGGTCCCATGGGAGGAGACACGGTACTTTGGACGGTGAATTGCACCATTGCTTTTAACTGTGCTCAAAGTTTGCTTATTAAGTCAAATATTACCGTATCTCTTCACTAATGTTGTTGAGATTTCAGAAATAATTCTAAAATCTGCCCTCAGGTATGCAAAATGAATCCGTTTCGCCGTTCCAGTTTTTAGATCGGGAGGTTTTTAACGGCCAATAAAGACGGCCAAGTTTGGCGATATCTTTACCGATTTGTCTGTCTGTCTTTGATAGAAATGCCAAGGTCATTCTTAGCCATGTTTAATAATAAGTATTAAACAGATAAAAACCTTTGACATATTGGGGCCTCTACTTTCAAAGCTCTAATGAATGAGCTTTGTGACTTTTTTTTGTTTGACACTTTGTATAGTATGTAGTAATCTACTTACTATATAAAGTATAAAGTAGTAATCTAAATCTAAATCTTACTATATAAAGTAGTAATCTACTTACTATATAAAGTGTCAAACAAAAAAAAAAGTCACCTTTCAAACAAAAAAACTAAAGCAAAATCGGTTCAGCTGTTTGGAAGCTACGACGCCACAGACAGAGATAAATACACAGATACACACATTAAACTTATATCACCCCTTTGTTTTTCGTCGGGGATTAAAAAATACATATTTAATAAAAATCGTAAATTTAATACCACACTGCTTATGCTCAATAGCGTCACAAATCAAAACGATTCTTCGTTGCATTTGAATTCGGAACGCTATTTACTTAAAATTTAAAATCAAACTATATCCATTTTTGATTTGTGACACTATTGCACGGAAGCAGCGACTAAGACAAGAGATCAGCGATCACGTTTCTTGTTGTACCCTTGTAATTGTGACTATAGTGATTTTTTGGCGTTTTTTGCTCGAATCGCTGTATCTCCCTTTCTTAATTGTACTATGGTACGGAACCCTTCGTGTGCGAGTCCAACTCACACTTGGCCGGTTTTTTTTAACAGTCATGCATTTATTATCAAAGTATACGTTTTCTTATAAGGTACGTATAGCTATACATCAATTGATTATAACTGAAGAGAAAGCTCTTGCCAAGGAATCAATTGGACTCAGATCCAAACTTATTGGCGTCGCTGCCAGGAACTATAACCAAGGTTCATTAATAAAAGGCCGACTTTTCTGGAGTGCATGGTCCGTGGTGATTACTTCCCATCAGGTAACCCACATGCTTATTTACCTCCCTATCTTACAAAAAAAAAACATACAGACAAATTGAGAAGCTCCTCCTTTTTTTGAAGTCGGTTAAAAAAAGTAAAGTAATTCCGCTAACCTATTAAAAAGCCATACTACCCTTTTATAATTTGCCCTCGGGAATTGTTCAATTTTCCGGGATAAAAAGTATCCTATGTCCTCCGGACTTAAACTATCTCCGTACCAAATTTCATCGAAATCGGTTGAGCGGTTTAGCCGTGAAAGCGTAACAAACAGACAAACAAACATATTTACTTTATAATTTATAATACTCGTATTAATTATAGATTGCTTATGTGTTCATCTTATCTTTAGCACGTAATTCCGACTGCGTAGGAGTCGTTTATCGCCGTCCTCTCGGGAATTATTGAATTGTCTGGAACAAAAAGTATTCAATGTATCAATCGAGGTTAATAAACTATCTGTGTGCCCAATTTAATCCAAATCCATTTAGCCGTTTTGGTTTATTGAAGCACAAACATTGAAACATATTATATAAACGTTCACATTTATAATTCAGTAGGAAGTATGATAGGATAGGATTAGCTGCACTGAGTCTAACTCAATATGGTTATTTATAAATTTAGGTAATTGTAATATCAAAAAGTTAGAAATTATTATCCAAAAACAATAAAATTTGACTTTGGACTAACAATGATGCATTTAGACCTATAAAAAATAATATATCTACAATAATTTTCACGACAAATACACTGTGAACTTTTGCTAAATTTGATCAAACAACTTATAAATAGATTGACAACGGAACATAATAGAAAATCTATAGTTATGACTCTACCGTGTCCATTTGTCAACAAAACACACATCTTCGTTCTACCAACTTTCTACCAGGTAGGGAAAACTTTGATTGAATATTTTGACGGTTAACAAACTTTTTCGTTTCCAACTCGTATCTCGATTGCAATGGATTTGATTAAATCACCCAAATTCGTTGGGTTATGCATTATGTATGGTTTCTTTCCTTTATTTTGTATACTCTCGATTGTATTTGCTTTGGGATAGAATAAAGATTTCAATTTAAAAAAAAGTTTTATGTAAAGCCCGTTTGGAATATTACTAAATTTTGCTTAATATTGAAAAAAAATGAAACACAAAATTTGTTGTCAAACATCCGTAAACATTTCATAAAGTTTATCATAAAATTTAATTTATTAACAAAACTATTTTTTTAATAAACTCTCAATAATTTTTTGCATCTGCGTTAACCATATTCTTCAAAGTGCAAAATAAACTCAGAATATCGCTCTAACTTCGAAATGCGGCAAAATTAATGCTCAAAGATAACTTCATTAAATCAGTGGAGGGTCTTAAATATTTTCTAAAGCGGTACTTAGTGCGAGCATCAACGTTTTAAGTTTTACTCATCAGCAATTAATCTTTGCTTAAGCTTCGGAAAGGCTTTCGCAAACATTGACTCAAAATTAATTACCAACCTCGGATGATTATGAGCTTGCGCTTGAGAGGGTATTTACGAGTTTGAGGTTTGTATTTAGAATTATTTTCGGGTTTTCAGTCGTTTATACAATAAAATTATGGTATCGAGGAATCAAAGGAGATCAGATAAAAGGAAGGGGCATTTCATGTTGTATAAAGCAAGGGATTCACTAGGGGACAAAATGTCCCGCAACACGTGTCGCTAGCGACGTCAGGCGAAGTGGAGCAACGATGCCGGGCTTTGCTCGACATGTCTGGCAACATTGTCGCGGGACATTTGACCCCTACTAAATCCCTGGCTTAATAAGGTAAAGAAGTAGACAGAAGATAAAGAGACTGGGCACGAGCAAAGTTGGTTATTACAAGAAACGATTTATTTTTCAAAGCTTTTATTTAATTTTTGTTTTACCGTAAAAAGGATAATGATAGCGTCAATTTTTTTGTGATTATGAAAGAAAGGAAGAAAGAAAGAAAACATGTTTATTTACGTACATCTTACAAAAGTACAAACCCTAAAGAAAAATAACTAATAATAAACCGGCCAAGTATGAGTGGGGCTCGCGCAAACGGTTAATTTTTTTTTAAAATTAAATTTGTACAAATTTAAATATAATGACATTGGGTGGCGGTACTTAACCCTTCTTGGTGCGCGAGTCCAACTCGCCCTTGAGCATGTTTTTAATGAGGTCCCAGCAAAAACAAACACTTTATGAAGCAAGCTAACGTATTTACCATTCCAAAATGACGCAGCACACCAACTCAAAATGGTATTATCATCATAAATTCAACTGACCCATAACATTTGGCCCTCTTCAAATCACGGCTGCCATTTTGCTCAATTCAATGTGACGTAAGCGTCAAGCGATTATCACCCTTGAGACCATAGGAAAGGGTTTGATGAATGATGGTTTGAATGTGGATGTCGAATTTATTTTTTCGCAACGGTTGAAATGCGATAGTAGTTTTTCCAATTGGGTCATCGACCGACTTCAAAAAAAGGAGGAAATGCTGAATTGGGCTGTTTTTTAAACATTTAATTATACACTGACTTTTTGGTAGGTACTAAGATTTAAAGGATTTTTAAATAATTAGAAGTTTATATCGCAACTGTAAATACTATTTGATAGAGCGCGAAATTCTGAATTATTTAACAAAATTTCGTGAAAATGTCCTTATGATCTTCATAGGTACCTACTTCCAGTGTCGGTTTGCTAAGCGTTATAATCGCCGGCATGTAAGTAAAAAACCAGCATGGCCGCCGATTTCTCGGTGTCAACCGAGGAAAAACCGAGGTGCGAGCGGAGTTTGTAGGTTTTTACTAACATGCCGGGGATTATATCTTGTTAGATTTATCACCCTTAAATATTATTTTTTAAATTTTGTATCAAAATCATCGAATGTTAAAAGTGACATATAAAATGACAGTACTATTTTATTTCGAAAACATTGATATTTTCTAATAATGATATAAATAATAAATAAATTAATTAATATCAGGGGACAATCTCACACAAATTGACCCTTAAACTAAGTTCTAGGCTTGTACTATGGGTACCTACTAGGCAACGATATACAACATCCATGACTCAAGTACAAATACTCGCGCTCGTCACACAAATATTTGCCCATACCGGGATTCGAACCCGGGACCGCTAGCTTCGTAGGCAGGGTCACTAACAACTAGGCCAACCACGGCGTCCATATATGGCGTTCGTGGTGCGAGTGCCGCGGCCGCTGCTGGGGACGGTCGAGTCACCTGTCTTCTGGCCGAAAGATGTCGTGTTCCGGCGGTTTCGGGGCGGTCTGCAAGCGAGCAAGACTTCGAACGCTGCGATTCAACAGAGCCACGCTGTTTTGTCGCCAAAATAGTTTAAGATATTGTTATAAATATATGTATTTTAGTCAGTAAGGTATATATGGGCCTAGTAACCTGAAAATAAATAAATAAATAATAAGTAAAACCTCTCGCCAAGAGTCTCGCAGAAAATACCGACTGCGATCGGAGACACGGCAAAACGAGACGTGAACGAGCGAGACGAGAAAAGCAGTACACACACACACACACACACAGCACTCTCTCGGCCTGTCTCGGGGCATCTAGACGAGTGTGTACAGCGTGTGTGTGCGTCATATTAAAGAATAGGAAGTCACAGCAATTATTAGTCGAGTGACCCAAAAATGTGAACAAAATTATTGTCAACAGTCCACCCGTCACAGTGCAGGCATGAGAGTCAATGCCATTTAAGGGAAAAATAAGGGAAAAATAAACTAACAGTCTGCCAGCCGATATTGGCCTGTCAACTATCGTATTAATATACAGACCATCAGTTTCTCTTAAGAGTTTCTTCATAGATTTCTTCTACTTTTACTTGTTAACCTAACTGATTTAATTTGTCAGTCATCAAGCCCATTGTGCAAGAACGACAGCTGTCAAATTTACTTTATTAAAATTCGAGTACTATAGCAGAGGTTCTGGTCAATATGCGTCGGTCGTTTTAATTATTTCAATGATTGTTGTAACGCGAGAAATGGCACTGTAATTTACAAACAAAATGGAACAATAAGTATTAATTAATAAATACGATAATGATCTTGCTTCCCATTCATTTAAATATTTATTTGCTTTCGTATTATTTTTGAGAATCAGCACAATCCAGTTCAGTTGTACAACTCATTTAAAAATGAAAAGAAAACGTTTTAAACTAAGTTTTTAATTTATTATTATTCATTCAACAGGTAAATAAATGCCTGGATCAAGGGTTAAAGGCAGAAAGCAGCAGGGCTCGACGAGACACGTTAAAAAAAACACAACACTTCAAAAGAGTCAAGGTTGAAAAAATCTGGTTGGAACAAACTACAAACAAGCATCGGAAGTTGGAAGCCAGCTTTCGTTCATCAAGTTCGCTTAGAAAAATCCTTGGGAACAAAACACGATCAGCACAGAAACAGTGTAATCTTTCAATGACGAAACTTTGTAGGCACGGATCATGTAAATTGGGATACCGTCAGAGTGTAACAACTTACGGTACAACTCAAATAAGTTTCTGTCAAAAATCAGCTTTTCATTTTGACTGTACTTTTTTGCACAGTCATCACTGCTTATGAAGACTAATCCAACGAGCCCAAACATCATATCGTCGCGGAGTTCCTATGTTTTATTTTTGCTAGTTCTAATAATTAATATTTGTTACTGTATTACCTTGTAATGTAACTTACTTTTAAGTATTATTGTATTTTATGTTTGAAAAAATGACCTTCTGCTGGAGTTTCTTGCGGCGCTTCTTCTCCGCAATGATGGTCTTGTCCGAAGCCCTGGTAGATATTACCGACGTGTAAAATAGCCCGCATGTGGCCAATTTACTGAATAAATATTTTGATTTTGATTATGGCCACCTTCCAACTGCACCATCAGACCAGCTCCATGGTACCATATTATAGCATCAATCGGACACCGGGAAGTGGTTCTAATTCAGCTTGCAAGATTTGATCTAAACAAACCCATAAACATTGCAAGTTAAATAAAATATTGTAAAAATAAAAAAGAAGAAGAGATATAGGGTCAAGGATCTATTCCAACAGATGTTATAGTAAACTATTACAAAGCAGTTCGTCCATCAGTCCCACAGACCTCCTAACTAATGTAGTACTGCTTTACTACATTAGAAACCTCTGTTACAGAGTTTCCTGCTAAGGTAAAGGCAGACAAAACTAATGTAGCAATTGCAGCCTTATTACCCAGTAATGAGGTTGCAATTATTACAGTAGTTTTATGTAAAATACTGCCTTTTACCTTAGCAGGGCAGGCTGTCCTACCTCACGTTTATAAGCACTCAACAATCCTGTTTTGTTATGTTACTCTGTTAAAGCATCGTCCTACCCGTCTACTGAGTCGAAGAATAACCGGCGAATTTACGTCATCCGTCATTTATGCGTATATGACATTTAACTGCCTGTACTGTTGTCTTCGACTCAGTCGATGTGGGTGACACAATTAACAGAATCACACCCTGGGTCTCGTTTTGTAGTTGCTGACTTTTGTTGATTAAACAATTTCTTTTAAGTTCTGACCATGTAATATAATATACGCTGTGAGCATCTGCAGTTTTCAGGGCGCGATCCTTCGGCAATTTTTCTTCATCCCATCCTTTCAATATGTTGCGGGAATGTTAAAATCATCATTTATCTTCCAACCGGCCATTATGGAAATCAGTTACGGGTCCAGTAGACGGATCTTAGTGAGATACGATCAAAATAGATCTGCATGATATAACGGTTTTGATATTATTTAACGGAACGGCTGTATTTTGGCGCACTTTTTAAAACCTTAAAAAGTGCGCCAAAATACATCCGTAACCAAAGTGACACCCAACCCTATTAATAAGCCTACGCTATCCATCCGTATTTTTGTCCGACTGTACTAACTTTAAAAAGAGCTGTATTTTTGGAAGCGTAATAGAGAGCCAGTTGATTTTTTAACAGAAATTATGACTGTGTTATATCGGCGGCTTTTTTTTATAACAAAGTACATAGGTACGTATTTAAAAAAAAACAAAAGGTAAAAAATTCAAGGTTTTTTTGTTTTGTACTATCATAATAACCAGCGTCAAATTTGGTGTGATTATAGTGCAAATACTAAATAAAACAACAAATAATAATAAAAATCGGCCAAGTCGGGGCGGACGGGGCGGTAGGCAACCCTCGGTGCGTGGTTTTTTACAAATACCGCAGAAAAGTTTGCGAATTTTTGAAGGTTACCAATAACTGCTGGTGCTGTTTAATTTTTTTTGGTAAAACCAATAATTTTGGTGTTTCAGATACATTAATGACAAAATCATGAAGTAAAGTGTCAATTTTGCAAATATGCTGCTTGACCAGCTGGTAATAGCTATCTTATGCTTAAACTGCACAGTAGCTGCATGTTTCTTGACTCTCAGTATTCTTTAACTGCCGCACTCAGAGACGTCAATTAAGTTTTAAGTTACATTAAAGTAGCTGCTGTCACTTTCTTTGCTATAGCAATAGAATAAGACGCAGCAACTTTAATGACACTTAAAAATTAATTGACGTCTCTGAGTGCGGCACTAAGACACTTTACTTCATGATTGTGTCATTCATATTATCTTTAAAATCATTATTATTGGTTTTACCAAAAAAAGGTGGTTTCAAAAAGGTTTGTACAGTCGCGGATAGAAAGATGTTTACACTTTTTCACCTTAATTCCATGGTAATAAGGTCCAAAAGGGTATACGTCTTTATGTCCTTGACTGTAAATGTATAAAAAAATCTTATCTCTCCGCCGCCACTGCCAATACTGAATACGAGTACAAAGCAGATGCGGGCCTGAATGGATAAACAATAAATTACAAAATAATTTGTCGTGTATTATTTTTAATCTGATTATTTATATTACTCTGTTACTTTAATTGTAATAAAAAGATAAATAAAAGATAAAAACATAAATTATTGCACTAATTACATTCAGTCAACAAAGTATCGGGAATGGATGATTTGTTTATGGTTCCAAATTCAAATTTTTGTTTTTTTTGTTGTTGTTAGATTGGCACAACTGTTTTCTATTTTGGCGCGGAGTTTGAGTTGCATCTGTTATTTATATTAAATACAGTGCTGTTTTTAGTTATATCATATCTAGTGTGTATTGCGAATTTCATAATGGACAAAAACATTGAACAAAGAGTTTGTCTTAAATTTTGCATCGCCAATGGAATTTCGTGTTCGGAGTCACTGAAAATGTTACAGAAGGCTTACGGTGATTCGACTTTATCAAAAACACGTGTTTATGAGTGGTACAAAGCGTTCAAAAGCGGTCGAGATGTGATGGAAGATTTGCCTCGCTCTGGTAGGCCATCAACGTCTGCAACTGAAGTTAACATCGCAAAAGTGAAGGAAATAGTGACTGAAAATCCTCATTCAACTTTGAGAGAGATAGCCGCCGAACTTTCTGTATCTCACGAGTCGATCCGTACTATTTTAACTAATCATTTGGGTATGAAACATGTTACCGCTCGGCTAGTCCCAAAAGACCTGAATTTTCTCCAAAAACTCAATCGCATGAGAGTCGCTGAGGACATGCTAGAACGAGTCAATTCCGACCCAACATTCATGAAACGCATTGTTACTGGTGACGAGACGTGGGTTTACGAGTTTGACATGCAAACTAGTCAACAAGCTTCGGAGTGGCGCCTTCCAACTGAACCGAAACCGAAGAAACCACGCCAAAGTCGATCAAAAGTCAAAGTCATGTTGACTGTTTTCTTTGACTATCGCGGTGTTGTGCACTCGGAATTCTTGCCGGAAGGTCAAACGGTAAATAAAGAATATTATTTGAGCGTTATGCGGCATTTAAGAGAGCAAATTCGAAGAAAAAGGCCAGATTTGTGGAATGAAAATTCTTGGATTTTGCACCACGATAATGCGCCTTCGCACAAGGCCATCATTGTGAAAGAATTTTTGACCAAACACTCAACAAATACCATCGAGCAACCACCATATTCACCAGATATGGCTCCTGCCGACTTCTTTCTTTTTCCTAAACTCAAATTACCACTTCGTGGCACCCGTTTTCAATCGGTAGAAGACATAAAGGAGAATTCGCGCCGAGAACTGAATTCAATTCCGGAAACAGCGTTTAAAAAATGTTTTGATGATTGGATTATTCGTTGGCGTAAGTGTATCGTTTCTGAAGGAGCATACTTTGAAGGTGATAAAATAAATTTGGATGATTAACAAACAGTTTGTGTATTATTGATCTTTTCCCGGTACTTTCTTGACAGAGTAGTATATATAACACGATTTTTATATTGTGTAAATGAAATTGAAGATATGGCCCCGGTCTGAGTAAGTAAGCGGGCGGGTGAATTCCATACCGATAACCTAACGATTTTGACAGCTCCAAGGACACAGTCAGAAAAATCGAGCTTTACCATATAAAAAGAAACAAAATTCTTACCTTTTATGTGTCCGGATGTGGTAATGGACATGTATAGATGTCCATTAATTTGGACACAGTACACATTACTGTCCATTTTTAAACATTTAGAGCTGACGAAAGATATACTGGGACGTGTACATTACCGCTTGAATAATTAAGTACACTGCTATACAAAGGTACATATCAACAAAGTTTTCTTTGCTCCTTGTATTTACCGCAGGTTTCATCGTTGTAACTATTGTATTTATTGTCTTATACGAATATATATGCTCTCTTGCAGAATTTAAAATGCGGTAAGGTGTAAATAAGCCACTTTAGATTGATCTGCAACTTTGAACAACTGACAATCTGTATGAGATCAAGATATGGTGGCCGTGGTGCACTTACTGCGTTTTAAATTTTACGGGGCACCATCATTAAAATGTTTGTGGATAAGGACTATCTGTGTGGCATATTTCATCCAAATCCAGTCAGCCGTTAAGGAGTGATTCAAACACGAATATACATACAAACTTTACAATTTTAATTATTACTAGGATTGGTAGGATATAAGTGCCTAGAGTAATTAAGTTTAATTTGGTCGGCGAACAAAGAATTACCACCGGATTCACAATCGTCAAGTAAAGCATATCTGTGAAATAAATTTAGCCCTTACCCTTTCTTACACTTGAAAATAGACAAGAAGAGGGCTATCTTTATTTGACAGATGAAGTTATTTGTCGATTATGAAACTGGCCCTTAGTCTCATACATTACTCCGTGGTGAACAATAGTACTGCAACGTATGTAAAGCCTTGGCCAAAAGTATTGAGCACCCCACTTTTACCAACTTTAATTCAATTTAAATAAATATAAAAAGTGTTTTAACATGTGCAAGTCATAAGTAGATACCATTTCGTAGTAGCTATTTGCGTGTGAAAACTGGAGCTAGAACAACTCGAGTTTAACAATAAAATGATTATTATTTTTTCCTCAGAATTTCCCATAACGTCAATAAATATGACTAATTTTTCCGACAGCTATACAACTTTCCGTAATCTATATAAATAAAAATGAATTGCTGTTCGTTAGTCTCGCTAAAACTCAAAAACGGCTTGACCAATTTGAATTTTTTTTTTAGTTTTGTTCACTTTAATACAGGGGTAGTTTATATTAACAATTGGACCCGGTAGGTGGCTCTGCGATCGGGCAGGACGACGTCTGCCGGGTCCACTAGTAAAATATATAAATGCCCCTTTTAGTTCGACTTTTATATGATAAACGCATGGGTGCTCAATAATTTTGGCCAAGGCTGTACGTACTGCCCCCAAGTACACTCCATCAAAACGTGGTATACAAACTATACAACGCCACATTTACTACATAACGGAGTATCCGCTTTTCCCCTCAGGGGGCATAGCCAAATGCATTACGCTAATTTATCGATTATCGAAATAAAAGAAATTGTAAAGGATTGACGTAAGTTAACGATCAGTAGCTTCAGCTGCTTATGTCAATTCCATACATTTTTTAATTTTTTTTAAATCGTTTACAGAACTTTCTAATGTTGTTAGGATTTAGACACACGGCATGTGTCCGGCCAAGTTCAAATAAAAAGACGAGCGACCCTGCAGCGTGTATATTTACGAACCCATTTAGACCATATTTCTCACTCTCATTACTTCTTTTCAAGTACAGCTAGAAACCAGATATTTAATTACTTAATTATATAGATAAAATGTTTTACGAGTCATTGATATTATTAATGTGCATTTTATCATAATGTATGATAATGTTGTGTCAAAAGGGCAAATAGATTGTTTTTAATTACTACTCATATAACTCTTGATGATAAATGCACATTCATTATTCATATACAATTTATTAGTCTAGGTTATATGTCAATTACGGTCGTTATATATTTGTTATTTAATTTTATCGCGAAGATAATTCAATATGTAATTGGGTCGTTCTTCATTTTTCCCGACAATGGCTAATTATTATTTTTCAGACATAGTAATTTTTTTTATATTTTAGTATTAATAAAATTTTATTTTAGGCTTTTATCTATGATACGAGTGAAACTTTATACATATTTTTAACACATTGATTAAAGCAAAATCATTGTGACAGTGTGTTCAGACAGTGGAACAAAGGCGTATAAATAACAACGCGATTCAATGGTTAACTGTAACGGCTGTAATTTAACAACAGGGCCCTAAGCCTTGCATTACGCTAACTAGCGTTTCTATTCGTTTCGTTATTAAACCAATCGCGTCACTGGTAGATCACGTGACTCTTACGAAGAGTCACGTGATCTACCAGTGACGCGATTGGTTTGCGAAAAGAATAGAAACGCTAGCTAGCGTAATGTACCTTGGCTAAGGGCCCTGCACAGTTCAGTACAGTTATTTTTATACCAAAGTATTCACAAGCAATTATTAAATGATTTTATTTAGCAGGGACGAGTCATTTTCGGTAAAAAAAAGAACGACCCAATTACCTACTGTCAAGTGACAAACATACTTTTTCTTCTCTCAAAGGCCGGAAACGGCTCTCCTGTAGCACTAGACGTTAGTGTTTTTTTTTAGTTAGCGAAATGCATCTTGGCTAGGCTCACTGGATGGCTAGCAAATGTTTTCCGCGACTTATATGTCGCTCGGATCTCCCTTTCTATCTAGTCGGTATAGAAAAAGACGCAACCGCTCTGGGGTTAACAAAAACATTACCCTCCTTCTTTGGTAGTCGGGTAAAAGGGCGATTTTCAAAGAAAGTGTATATTATAAAGGACAAAAATTAAGAGATTTTAACTTTTCCAGTGCGTCACGAAAATCAGTCATGTACGTTTAGTATCGTTAATTTTCGTGACGCAACGGAAAAGTTACCGTTTCTTAATTTTTGTCTTTAACTATGTACACTTTTTTTTAAAAACGCCCAAAAACTTTACCGTCCTTGGGCAAAAAGTTTAGATTAATTTGCTGAGGAGCATAAAGCACCTAAATTAGACTTCATTTGGCCTGCTTTCGTTTAATGTAACCCTTTATTATGTAGTCTTTTAAACATAAGCAGTCAATCATTTAAACGACCCAAAAAAACACCTTAATTACTTTATTCAGGTGACGTTCCTTAATTACCATAATTGTCATTTAAGAAGAGATTTTACCGCAAAGAGGAATCTGAGTTAGTGTTACAAATGAGATCCTTGTTGATCTTGTCTTTTAGATTTCAATTACAACCCCTTTTTCCTTTCAAGTACTGCATCGGTTAGCAGGGCATCTATAACTTCCAAAACACGTGATTCGTTTAGTTAAAAAAACTGCTGTGACACACAGACAGACAGACCCCGTAGTCTCACTATAAGGGTTCCATTTTTATCATTTTGGTACGGAACCCTAAAAACATGAGCGGACGCCAAATATAAACGAAATCGCTAAATGAATAATTCACAGCAAAAGTCTTTTTAAATACGAGTAATATTCACAAAGCAAAGAGTTCCCAACGTTCAAACGACTCAAAGGCTAAAGCAAGACGAACACATTTTTTGCTCTCCGAGTATTTCATTAAACAACCTTTCGCAGGTTGACCCTCAACCGCAAAAAGGGATGCAGGATGGAACGATCCCATGAACATTATTGTGGTTTGAGTAAAAAGCACATACATTTCGACTAAGCCCCGAGTAAATAGTACGTCCCCAAAAACTTTTACCTGGTCGAAATTCATAATGTCAAATAGTAAAGCGAAACATGTCAGAGTTACCGCTGTTAAATGTGTTGGTCATTTAATTTTCAGTAAACTCAAACTCTGTATAATGTACAGTCGAGTTCATAAATATGTGTACATTTCAGTACCTATCTCTTTAATGTCATGTTTAATCTGCCATATATAAATTGTTACAGCGATTAAAGTGACAAGGTAGTAACCGTGTACACATATTTATGAACTCAACTGTACACATCTATGTACCTATTCGGTTTCTGTGACGCTAATAGGTAGTTACCTATATCATTGTAATTCTATAGTACCTATACAAAATAATAAAAGTGTTAATAATCGCTGTCTGTACATGAAAGGTATTTGAGATAAACTATTATAAGAGGTTTTTTTTAACACAATAGAACACAAAACAGTGACTTTTAGACATTTTGTCTGTTTGTCGATTTGTTTGTCTATGCGTTTGTGCGCGCTAATCTCAGGGCACACTGATAGTTTATTACCTGGATTAACACATACTTTTACCCCAGAAAATTGGATAGTTCCCGAGGGATTTCTGCTACGGAACGACTTTTACGCAAACGGAGTCGTGGGCAAAAGCTATAAGGAATATATTTGAAAAAAATACTGACTGTTGAGATTCTTGCGACGCTTCTTCTTAACAGTTTTTTGCTCTTGGGAGATGCTGTAGATTTAGAGATGTAAAAGTGTCTACTTACATAAAGATTTTTCTATTCATTTTTATTTTCACATTAGCGACCTACTCTGGCTTCGCATAAACCACTAAATTAATCAATTATAGCCTTTAATCTGCCTAGATAAGTCTTCTTTTTATTGGAGAAAATCATATGAAAATCCTTACAGAACTTTCTGAGATTACCCCGAACAAACACAACCTCAGCGCACGGGGACTTATGTAGTGATGATACGAGTATACCGTTCAAGGAAGTTCTTAAATTGCTCTATAAAATGGAATGCTCAGCAAAAGTTAAGTTACATCGCACCTTTAGAATTAAAGTGACCTAATAAAAAATGTTAAGTTTTCTACTTTGAGTCATAAAATTATCATTATAGAGAGGTAAATTAAAATCTAATAATGTGTAATTAGGTCACTATAATTCTAAAGGTGCGACATATTTTGCGACAGATTTTTTATGACTTAAATTGTTCTTACAAAAAAAAGGCTGTGGCACGATATCAAATGAGTAATCTTTTAACGACCATCTATACTTAATAATTCCTAATATTCTGTGAACACTTAAGATACAGATGATGAGAATGTTAAATAAAATAAAATAAATAAATATCAGGGGACAATCTCACACAAATTGACCTAGTCCCAAACTAAGCTCTAGGCTTGTACTATGGGTACTAGACAACGATAAACATACTTATATAGAGAAATACATACTTAAATACATAGAAAACATCCATGACTCAGGAACAAATACTCGCGCTCATCACACAAATATTTGTCCATGGGTTTCGAACCCGGGACCGCTAGCTTCGTAGGCAGGTTCACTACCAACTAGGCTAACCGCGTCGTCAAATGATGACTTTGTTTAATCAAAAAAAAAAAAACGCTTATAAATATTTTAAAAACAAGTCCCTGACGCTGCAACTAAGTACCTACATCCTATTTTACCCAGAACGGCAATAACTATTACTGCGAACAAAAATGCAGCTCAGAAGTAACTCTTCTAATTCCAACCAATTTCAGTGTACTTCGCCAAGAAACTTGTTCACTTTTTATTTTCAATTAAGGAGCGCTAATGGAAAGAACTACGGAACCCCACAATGGAGATCGTTAGGGTTCCGTTGATCAAAGTTTTTGAAACGCGACCAAATTTCCATTTGATTCCATTTAATGTCAGGCTGGTTATAAATTACTTTGAAACTTTTCTGGAAGAAAGAAAGTGGATAAAATGATGAAGTTGTTAAGTAGTTAAGTAGCTTCGTTTTTTAAGTTAATTATTTATTTAAGAAGAGTGGTTCTTTTTAGAAATTGAAGATAAACAAAATAAATTACTGTTTTCTTTAACGCTTTAGTAAAATACTAAGAAAAAAAAACAATATCAAATTTGACTTCAGTTATTATAAATTTACTAGTATATTTATTACTTTCTTTATAGTAAAGGGTCATTTAAAGCACACAAATAAGAAGCAAAAAAACTATTTTTTGAGGAAGATTCCCGTTATAAAACGTGTGACATTTTATTTACCGTGTCTTGAAACGAGCTTCTCAAAGGATAGGTACAGTCAAGGATATAAATATAAATACGTTTAGAGTGTCAAAAACATGTAACCACGACGTTATTACGGCGACATAAGATCGTGGTTACATATTTTTGTGGCCTTGGACGTTTCTATGTTTATAACCTTGACTGTACCTATGTTAAAATTAGACTAAACGTTTTCAAGGTGCATATATTCTATCTGTTTATTTGACCAAAAGTACCTACCTACTTACGTTATTGTTACTACTATAAAATTTTTAACAAAAAAACCCTCTTCAAAAAGCCACTGAAAAGGGTTAAATAATGACCAGCCTCCTAGAATTTGCCTATTTCGTGCCTAGTAGGTATATGAAATATATCGTGACAAGAACCATGTGACATTGGTACACGTGGTAATGTGTATGTATACCTACTTGGCACCAGCTTGGATATATTTCATGTTCCTATTACGCACCAAATAGGCAGTTCCCAGGAGGCTGGTCATTTTTTAACCCTTTTCAGTGGGTTTTTTGTAGTAAAATTTTTTTTTCGCTTTTTTGTGATATTATTATAAGATTGACTAAAACACACAACACATTAAGAAATAACAGCCTAATACCAATTTCTCATCACCCTTAACAAAATGTCGCTGTCCAAGATACAGGGCCGTTAATCATTGAGGAGTTCTCCCGGTACTTCACCAACATGCATTATGATAAGTAAAGAAATCTCATTGCTGCCCGTGAATCACTTGCTAGTAAGGAGTTCCCGGGGTCATCTCTGGTCTTCATCATTAGTTCCTCTTCACCGAAAGGGGCTTTTAAGATGCAAACTCTTAAGGTCTTACAGGAAATACTAAAATCGTTGTATGTAAGGCTATAACTTTTGAAAAGTTCTCTCGATTTCTCCAGGATCCAATCATCAGATCCCTAACCTGATGGAAATCAGATCAACCTGAAGCATATTCTTTCAAATTAAATGAGGTAACAAACAGAAAAAAACATTGAATCGAATTGAGAACCTCCTCCTTTTTTGAACTCTGTTAAAAACAAAGTCCGCCACCGCGTCTGTCCATCTGTTTGTCTGTCTTTCTGAACGCGATAAACTCAAAACTACTGAACGGATTTTCATACGGTTTTCACCAATCAAATGGATGGAGTGATTCACGAGAAAGGTTTAGGTGTTTGGGTTTAAGTACATATATGCTCTGCTACCCGTGCGAAGCCAGGGCGGGTCGCTAGTCATTTAAAAAATGTCCATTTCGCAAAAGTGTAATTACCTGTGCTCCACTCCATTTTAAATGGGTTACATGGGGTTATTTATTACATAGGTTAGGTTTAGGTTGGACTGGTGACCACTTTTAAAAATATAGGCTGCCTTTCCATAGAAGCAGAGACGAGCGGAGCTGAGAGGAGCTGTGTGGGAATCGACCAATCACATTGGTTGTAATCCACATCTCGACTCCGCTCCGCTTCAATGGAAACAGTCAAGCGGAGACGACTGTATCAAATTTGTATAGTACGCCACTCATCCCCGCTCATCTCCGCCTCAGTGGAATCACATAACTCTTCTTAGCTCCGCTCCTCTCCGCTCCCCTATTCTCCGCTTCTATGGAAATGCAGCCTAAATCCTGCAGTAGGAAGTACCTATTTGCGAAATGAGAATTTGTATAACGATACAGTTTGTGAAATGATAATTTTTGAAACATTATTGAACTCGTTTTGAAATTCACTGGAATTAATCAACTTACGAAACAGCAGTATAAACACTTTGAAATGATCAAAACATATTTAACAAGTAAGACATTAAATTCATATCAAAAGGCTTCTGATGCAAACAATCGTAGATTTTCAAATATATTTTTTTAAGCTTTGACCAATCTTAATTAAATAGCAGCCTTTCTCTTTGAAAAAAAAACCTTCATTACATTCATTATGACATAAAATTCCAATTCACGTGGTAAACTTTTCTGACAAAGAATTTTCAACTCTAACTTCTCCGTTCAAGAGTCATGGTTGCCGAATTTAAAGGGTATATATATGCAAATGTTTGTTGGCAGTTTTGTAATAGGGGGAGGACAAAAAAGGTTACTTTAGATTTACTTTACAAGAGCATCATTAAGGTAAATTGAGGTTACTGAAGGGAAATATGCATTGCCTACATTAAAAACTAAAATTTCATTAAAGCGCTAAACACACAGCGCGGGCGCGGGCGTTTTGCTGTTTGCATTTTTTCAACTTTTTTCCAGAATATTTGGTTGAATAAAATACAAAATTTTAAATCAGTAACCGTTATTTATTTAAAACAATTTCATTGTTTTAAATAAATCACAACATAACAAATATAAAAGTAACACTAAGTCTTCTGACACATATAGTTGAGAAAGCGTCTAATTACGAAATAAGGGTAATAATAAATAATATTATATATCAGGGACAATCTCACACAAATTGACCTAGTCCCAAACTAAGATCTAGGCTTGTACTATGGGTACTAGGCAACGATATACTTACTTATATAGAGAAAAACATACTAAAATATATAGAAAATATCCATGACTCAGGAACAAATACACGCGCTCATCACACAAATATTTGCCCATACCGTGATTCGAACCCGGGACCGCTAGCTTCGTAGGCAGGGTCACTACCAACTAGGCTAACCATGTCGTCAAGAAGAATTAAACATTATTTTTAAACTTTATAAGTCCGTTCAATGCAGCAAGGTCAAGTTTTAGCAGTCAACAGAACGTCCAATTTAAGTTGGAGCCAACTTGTAAATAACATCTGCATTGCAAATTGAACATCGTTGTACAAAACAATCTCGAACTGCTTGCTAAATTTAACGTAGTACTTACACGCTGTTGTTTTTTTAACCGACTTCAAAAAAAAAAAAAAAGGAGGTTCTCAATTTGACCTGTATGTTTGTATGTATGTACAAGGTGGGCCAAAAGAAGTCATCCGATGTTGTTTGACTCTCTTTTTTTTTCTAAATGAAAAACTTGGATTCTGTTTTTTTATTATATTAATTTAAACCTTTAGAATTTTATTGGTCAAGTCGAGAAGATTATATCGGCCAAATGGGCGCCGTCACAATTGATTGTCATACGGGCTCGTTTTATGGCATTTTTCATCACTTCGGCGAGAACTTCGGGCGACAGATTCTCGCACTCGTGTCGAATGTTGTCCTTGAGGGCTTCCAGAGTCTCGGGCTTGTTCACGTAAACACGGGACTTCAAAAAACCCCACAAAAAAAAGTCTGGAACGCTTAAATCGGGTGATCTTGCGGGCCAGTGCAAATCGCCAAAACGAGAGATGAGGCGACCCGGGAACGCCGCCTTCAGAATATCGGTTGTGGCTCGCGCAGTGTGTGCCGTTGCTCCGTCCTGTTGGAACCACATGTCGTTCGGTCCTAATTCGTCCAATTGCGGCAGAAAAAACTCGGTCAACATGGCCCTATAGCGCGCACCGTCCACTGTTGTCGTATGGCCAGCGGCATTCTCGAAAAAAAATGGCCCAATGACTCCTCCAGCGTGAACAGCGCACCATGCAGTCACTTTGAGCGGGTGTAATGGCTCCTCGTGCATCACTCGTGGATTTTCGGTGCCCCAGAAGCGATAGTTTTGCTTGTTCACGTACCCGCTGAGGTGGAAATGAGCCTCATCGCTCATTATGATTTTGGTCGAAAAATCGTCCACTTCTTCCTCGAGATTGAGAATGGCTTGGGCGTAGGTTACGCGCGTTTGGCGGTCGGCAGGCAGCTGCTGATGCACGGACTGGACTTTGTATGGGAACATGCGCAGGTCTTTGACCAAAATTCGCCTTAGGGACGTCCGTCTGATGGCTAATTGCGTGGCACGGCGTCTGGTTGATGTTTCCGCCGACAGCTCGACATCCTCGGCAACAGCGGCGATATTCTCGGCAGAACGGGCGCTCCGGGGCCGGCCACTCTTGGCAACGTCTCGTGTGGTCCCATACTCTTCAAGGTTGGTGGCCAAACGGCGCAGTGTTTGCGCAGTCGGTGTCTGACGGCCGGGGAATCGGCGACGGAATTCGCGCTGCGCCAACACCACAGACGAATTGTTACGCAAAAAAATAGACACGATTATTCCGCGTTCTTGGGGAGTGTATCGCTCCATGGCTTGTTCACTTGTATTTTGCATCTGTCAAGTCCACAAATGTCAAAACAGATTTGACATTGGCGACCATTTGCAAAAATCAGAGCATCTTCCAATAGGGTGATTTCTTTTGGCCCACCTTGTACGTATGTTTGTCCACGATTATCTCGCGTTTGGCTGAACCGATTTAGATGTGGTTTTCAGCAAAGTATTTGATACATTCTGGAGAAGGTTTTGGTATACAAGAATAATGGATACCACGTGACGTCATCCGCATGGATCCGTTATTAAGCGATATATTAGTTCAACTCGACCGATTTTGTGTTGACGCGATTTTTTTAGTGATAGTTATACTCGTATCACTAAAAAGCGAAAAAAAAAAGTAATAAAAAAAGACGAAAAAAATTTTTTAATAAAAAACAGAACCGTCTTCAAAAAAAACCCACTAAACAAGACTAAATAATGACCGGCTTCCTACGAATTGCCCATTTGATGGGTGCCTAATAGGTACATGGAATATATCGAAGTCGGTGGCAAGAATCATGTGACATTGCTATTGTGTAAACCTACTTGACACCGGCTTAGATATATTCCATGTACCTATTAGGCACCCATCAAATGGGCAATTCCTAGGAAGCCGGTCATTATTTAGTCTTGTTTAGTGGGTTTTTTTTGAAGACGGTTCTGTTTTTTTATTTATATTTATCGTTAAATGTATTATAAATCGCTTTGAAAGTACTATGCGTTAGTAATAACCATTAACCATCGCATTGCCAAAAAAAGTATTGAAATGAAATATCTATTTGAAATGCATCTGAAATCGCTTCTGAAGGAATACGTGAAGTAACTCCCTAAGGTGAGGTAGATTCGGAGTAAACAGCGCAAGGGAGTGATAAAATGGAGAATGATGGGAGTGAACCTAGCGACTAGTCCGGCGGTCGTGTTTCTGGACAGCCATTGTGATGCTGAACCGCCCGCGACTTGTTTGTCACGCGGATATCTCTTTCTAACTAGTACGCATAGGTCTAATCTTTAATTAACGAAGTTTACAAAATGCTCAACGGATTAACTTTTAAGTTAACTTAAAAAAAATGTGATGCTCTTGTTAACTTTCGTTAACTTCCCATAAGTCTGTTAATCGTTAATTAGGTACCTATACTATTAGCCAAAAGGTCACCGCGCGGACCTCGCAGCCCCGCGATAATAACGTTCTGACAATTTTTAATTATTATTACAAACTAAATGATACAATCTTTTATAATTTTTAATGTCTTAGCTAAACTTCCATTGCCCAACATTTTTCTACACGCAATTAACTAACGCAACGACGTAGAAAAAGCAATTTCTTCTACGAGTTAACGATTAACAGAACATTAACTTCCGTTAAATCTTCCGAAATGTAACGCTATAACAATAACAAAGTTAACATTTTTAGTAACGTATTAGCAATTAATACCTTGTGTCCGTCTTCGGATTTTAAACTGTATATCAAATTCTACATAAATCAGTTGATGCGTTAAGTCGTGAAGATGGAAGAAATAAACAAAAGTCTTTCAAGGGTAGGATAAAATGGTTGCCTTTTGGGTAAGCTCTATGCACCGTCGCCCTTTGGTCTCGACGAGGTGGAGCAAAACCCATAATAATATAAAAACACACACTTTCACATTTGGACCATTTTATATTTCTATTACTAAATGTAACAATTGTCAATAAAATTAACCCGCTCTATACGGTTTATAAATTTTCCCTCCCAAAAAAAAACCCTTTTCAGTTCTAAAATTCTTGTTATTTTAAACCAACACACTGAAGTAATCACATTTTACACCATACTGCTGTCATTTTCACTAGATTTGTAACTCTCGCTCTCGACGCTCAAGTCTTGCTTCCTCAGCTCAATTACTATCTTCTGCAGTTCTAAATCAAGTTTTTCAAACCTATAATTTTCCATTTTCCATTTTTGTCCTTCTTTGTCGTTACAGTATTCTAGCGTGAGTTTTATACCCTTTGGATTTTTGTTTGCCATTAAACATTTCATGGTATCCATATGTCTAATATTATACATCTGGAAAAAAGTTACATTCAAAAGTAAAGTACCTACTTAATCAATAAATCAAGAGTTCCTTACACATTTGGCTGGTTTTTATAATTTGTTGTTTTTCTATAGGGTTTGTCGTATATAATCACACCAAATTTGAGGCTTGTATTTACCCGATATTACAAACAAATACAAAAAAACGTTTCTTGTACCCTTTTTTATGGTTTTAATGTCATCGCGTCCTTATTTTGCCAAGTTATTTTACTTCTTTTCTCTTTTAGTTTGTGTGACCTGCTATGTTATTCTGTTAACACAAACGTCAACCAATTCTACTCAGTCGATGAATAGCCGGCGAATTTACATCGTCCGTCAAAGTGGGTAAATGACATTCAACTGGCTGCACATTCATTTAGTCGCTGGTTTCACAGACGACCAGCTGTCAAACTATCGACTAAATGAAAGTGCAGGCAGTTGAACGTCATTTACCCACCTTGACGGACGATGTAAATTCGCCGGATATTCATCGACTGAGTAGAACTGAATGACGTTGTTTTAACAGAATAACATAGCTGGGCCCTTAGCAAAGTTGCCCATCGCTAACTAGCGTTTCTATCCGTTTCGTTTCGTTGACCAATCGCGTCACTGGTAGATCACGTCATACGAAGAGTCACGTGATCTACCAGTGACGCGATTGGTTTAAAAATGAAACGAATAGAAACGCTTGTTAGCGATGGGCATCTTGGCTAAGGGCTCTGGTGCGGTCACCAAATGGTCTTGGCGGAAAACCAGCGCTGGCTTCACAACCAGCAGCATGCTGAGCTGGGACCATTTCACATCGTCTGGCATTTGGTCAACCCTATATTTTTTTCGTTTGTCAAGTTTAGTGTTTGTTTTGTCATTTTGTTTGATGATGTGAATAAAGATTTTTCTTTGTTTATTTTCTTTTAAAATGTCAACAATTAAAAAGCATGCTCGAGGAAGTTCTTTACAGTATAGAAACACTTAGGAGTCAGTTCGACAATTTGTTCTTAAAGCTATTTCCCTAGAAATTTATGGTTAACAAGTATTTTATTTAGTTTAATTTAATTATTGACATTCTAATTGATAACAAATTTATTATTTTCGAAGTTACGTGATTTAAATTGAGACTACTTAATTTAACTTACAATGATACTTACCGAGGCATCGTACAACCATGTTTGCGATTTGGCTCCTTTACAGAAAAACAGTGTTACCATGTTGAAGAGATAATCTAAACATAAGTTGTCTCGACGTAACTCTCCATCATTTGAATAAACCCAGTACTGAAAAATACTCATAATTTTAACATTGTATTATAGCATAGCTTTTGCCCGCGACTTCGTCCACGTAGAAGATGCTGCTTCCACGGGAACTGTACAATTTTCACCAAAAGCACTTCAAATAACTTAAACATAGAATTAAAGAAATCAAAACTACTCCACAAGTTTCCAGTTAGGCGCCATTTTTGAGCACAGAGTATTACTTTATTATTAGTTATTACTTTATTTAAAGCCGTGGTAGCCTAATGGTTTGACCTGCCGACTCTTAAGCAGAGGGTCGTGGGTTCAAACCCGGGCTCGCACCTCTGAGTTTTTCGGAATTTATGTGCGAAATACAATTTGTAAATTTACCATGAGCTTTTCGGTGAAGGAAAACATCGTGAGGAAACCTGCACACACCTGCAAAGCAATTTGACGGTGTGTGCGAAGTTCCCAATCCGCACTGGGCCCGCGTGGGAACTATAGCCCAAACCCTCTCATTGTGAGTGGAGGCCTGTGCCCAGCAGTGGGACGTATATAGGCTGGATTATTATTATTATTATTACTTTATTATTAGTTGCTCGTCTCCACGAATCTAATACACACTCACCTGGTTCCCGCCTTCGTGTGTGCACTTCTCAAGTTTTACATCGTCTGCTGGCTTTTTTATGCCATGTGGTGCATCAAGGCAGAAATCATCAATACCAATGAATGTAATCTAAAAGAACACAACACAAATATAATAGGTAACTATATGAAATATATCCAAGCCAGTGTCAAGTATGACACCATGTCATGATTCTTGCCACCGACTTCGATATCGAAAGTATGTTTTTGATGATACCGTCCGTATTACTGTATTATCATAACTTGCTTAGGTAGATGCGTTGAACAAAATTGTCATTCCATTGATTAGTTTATGAATACAACCCTAAGTACAAGGTGGGCCAAAAGAAGTCATCCGATGTTGTTTGACTCTCTTTTTTTGAATTGTTACGCAAAAAAATAGACACGATTATTCCGCGTTCTTGGGGAGTGTATCGCTCCATGGCTTGTTCACTTGTATTTTGCATCTGTCAAGTCCACAAATGTCAAAACAGATTTGACATTGGCGACTTTGCAAAAATGAGAGCATCTTCCAATAGGGTGATTTCTTTTGGCCCACCTTGTATATCAGCTAAAGAAACATGTTTTTTTATAAAAATAAAATAAACTCACTTGTCCATTAGCAACCAGATTTTGAGGTATTTCCATTTGAGGATATATATTTTTTAAATACCAAGAGAATGACTTGCATTTCAGCTTCTTTCTTAACTCTTTTCTTTCGCTCACGTCGCCGAAATTACCTTTCTTGTAGTTGATTGTCGCATAATAGTATTTTGCGTAATCATCCAGCCACACCTGAATAAGACTTTGCATTAATATACGTACAGCGACCAGCAATAATAATATTAACAACACAAGATTTTTCCTGCGACTTCGTTCGCGTAAGAGTCGTTTATCGCTGCTCCCGGAATTAAAGTGTTCTTTGTCCTTTTCCGGGACTAAAACTATCTCCATACCAAATTTCATCGAAATCTGTCCAGCCGTGAAAGCGTAACAAACAGACAGACAGAGTAACTTTCACGTTTATAATAATACTAGCGACCCATCCTGGCTTCGCAAGGGTAGCAGAGCATTATACGTACCTACCTAAACCTAACTGCCGCACTCAGAGACGTCAATTAATTTTTAAGTTTCATTAAAATTGCTGCGTCTTATTCTATTGCTATAGCAAAGAAAGTGACAGCAGCTACTTTAATGAAACTTAAAACTTAATTGACGTCTCTAAGTGCGGCCATTAATATAATTTATTTTACACCTAAACCTTTCTCATGAATCACTCCACTCCCCCCATTAATGAAAACTGTATGAAAATCCGTTCAGTAGTTTTTGAGTTTTGAGATGTTTTGTAATATGTTGTATTAGTATAGAATTGGCTTGAAAACATCAGGCACGACTCTAAGATATTACTAAGGGCATTTAGTGCGTGTCAGATATTTTAAACGGCTAATATTTGGATCTCGACGGCTAATATTGTGTTTTCAAATAAAATAATATTAACTGGACTGGAACTCTGCTAGCATAATATATTAGGTTATTTTTAAGAGTTACAAATGATATCGATTTAACATTTATTATTATAGTTACTAGAGTTTGATTCCTGTAGGTATTTGTTTTACATATTTTAAGAACAATTAAATATGTAAAACGTAAATGTGTTAATAAGTTAAAACAAATCTTTAAGGAAATAATTACAACAAAAAATATTTTAAGCAATACTCACCTCGGACAATCTAACCAAATTCGCTTTCATATTATGCTCCTCCAAACCATAGTAAGGAAACCGTTTTCTAAAAACATGTCCCACGTGTGAACAAGGGTCAATCACTAAGGTACCACCACACATCCACACTTTGAACGAGAGCTCAAGATTCTCCCCTCCCCAGATTTCAAAACCTTCATCATAATATCCTAATTCTTTGAAGAATTTCTTGTCAATTGCGAAAAGACCACCTGATATCACTGGAGTTTTAACTGGAGAAATATCACTGGTTCTTTCTATTTCTATGTCATGAGGTATTCCGAGCCAAATAAACTTGAGATCCCAATTAAAACCTCCGATTTTAATGTCATGGACATCCTGAGACACATACTCGAAAGTAGAATCATGTATGTGGTCTATAACTGGACTTACAACCGTTTTTGGGTTGAACTGTATACGGTCGAGCAAAGGTTCTAGCCACCCTGAAAAAAAAATCAGTAACGTCAATTCTGACCTTTTTTAAGTAGGACTTAAATAAGGTTTACTTATTATTAAAACTAAACAAATCCAATAGAAAGTAGAAAAAGAAATCTGGATTCATTCGTTTGGTGGTGATCCTAGGGAAATACGTATAATTATGTTTCCAGTAGGTCTCTCAAGAGAAGCCTTAATCTATTATCATTAAAAAAAAGAAATAACATACAAGCTTTTATTTAACTTGCAATGTTTGTGAGGTTGTTTGTTTGTTTATATTAGAACCACTTTCCGGTATCTGATTGAGCTGAAATATATACCATACTTACGTAACTTTGGTGACAATGTAATGATATGGTATATGGTACTATGGAGCTGGTCTGATCATGCACTTGGAAGGTGGCCATAGGAATTCCGCGACCAAAAAAAGATAGACCTGCCGTGTTTGGACTCGTTGGATTTATCTTGATAAACAGAATGCTGAGCAAAAAAAGTACAGTGGATGAGATAATCATGTTCCAAAAATTTAAATTTTTGATGGAAACATTATTACTTTTACCTTCAGTGCATTCACAATGGCTGTCCAAGAACACGACAATCGGACTCAAACTTTGCTCCACTCCAAATATCCTCGCTCTAATCAGTCCCTCACGTTGTTCAGTACGAAGCAACCTCACCTTGGGGAGCCCTTCCACGTAGATCTGCAGACGTGACTTCAGATGCACTAGAAATGGATATCAGTTCAATGCTTTTGTTATGAGACTGTTTTATTTTTCAAAGTCTATTTGAACATACTATTCTTTGGGTTTAGTCTAAAAGGACGCAAGACTAATAGACATATCCTTTTTCACTTGAACCTCAAAAGACTTTTTTAAATGCTCTTTTACACTGGAGTCAAAGAAGTGTAACTCTCAATTTGGTCGCGCTTGTAAGGTCGTCTAACTAGATTTAAGTTACTTATTTAAGTAAATTACATTCGTATATTTCCTTACTTTAAAAATTTAATCCATCCTAGGAATTCCAAGTACTACAATCATTGATTCAATTTTAATTTTATTCTTTAAAAACAATTTCCAGCGCAGTCATTTAAAAAAAAATGTACTAAGTACAGTCACCACACGGGATTGTTGAGCCACTATAGAACCCTCTCACAGAAAGTCGACAGAACATTTTGACGTAATTTCTTTTGAGTGACTTGACGTTGTCATTATGATAGGGTTCTATGGTGGCTCAACAATCCCGTGTGGTGACTGTACATGAAATTATAAGCAAAATAAATGGAAATATCTTGAAATTAAAATCATAGGAAAATATATTTATTTAGGTTAGGTTAGGCTAAGGTACATACAAACATCTTGTATTAATAAAAACGTGCCTACCCATATCAGAGAAATCATCAACTAAAATGATTTCATTTAAAAGATTGTCAGGTGATCTGTCGATCACAGATTGGATAGTCCTCAGGAGCGTCGACCAAGCTTCGTTATGGAAACAGATTATTACTGACACTTTCGGTAAGTCTTTGGGGTACGTGATGTTTTGACACCTGTAATTTTTGAAGTGTTTCGTTTATACATATTAATATAAGCTTATGAAAAAAACGAGTCTTAAGTAAATTGAAAGAAGACAAATAAGTAGTCAGCAAGAACGCGTTATTTAATGATAACACTCAACTTAATTTGATTATATAAAAAAAACCCACATTCCACTACCAACAATCAACAACAATTCGAAAAAAAACAACATTCCACTGCTAACAATTCAAATCCGGAAGAGTTAGTAATAGATTTTAAAAGTGACAACAAAAGTTTAGTTAACTAAAATGAAATTAAAGTAAAAATGAAAAATATATAATTAACTAAATTAGGTAAACGAGACAAAAAGAAAAGGCTATTAATATTAATTGGAATTGAAAGTCAGCAAAAGATAGCATTTATCTCGTTATGTCCGCCTAACCTAAAACGTTATGCGTAAGTTACAGCCCAAAATGAAATGGCAAAACGAAGTAAACTAAAGTGTTTTATTATTAACAAAACAAACCGATTGACTCACAACATTCCTTGCCTATTTCATAAGAAATCTAATATAAATCTAGTAGAAAGTACAAACTCTTACTCGGGATCTCTCACATCTGGCAACAAGCGGTTAACAGGAATAACATCGCTGACATACTCGTTGAAAGCGTGGTTTTTCCACCCTTTTTCTACCAGGTCACGGACACGGGCGCTAAGTTTATCGGCGATTTGAACTGGCGTGCCATTGTTACCTGGAACAAATGTTAACTTTTAGAAGCAGACTTTGGTATAGAATTATGCCATGGATTATGCCATTATGGAAATTGAATACATAAATGCAAAATGACACAATATGAGGATTTGGATACCTACTGGCTAAAGAAAATGAAGAAGTATTTTTACAAGCTTTTAATTTATTTGCCAACTTACGGAAGTTGATATCTTTGTGAACATAATGTATATCATATTATAATATACCAGGTTAAGTTTATTTGATTGCACTTATCCGGATATCATTTCTAGTTAACACACTTTAAGTTAATAATGCATTTGTTTGGTGAAATTTTATTTTACTTGGAGCTAAACTTCGTTAATATTATCATTGATCTTTTTTTATATGCGTATAGCTGCCTATTTTCCAAAAAAATAAAAATTATATATACCTGGAGGATAACTGTAAGCGGCAAGTTCAGAAATTTTATCCTCGTATGATAGAGGAGGTATATAATTGGAGATAGATTCTGTCATTTTCCATGCTGTAAAAAATTGAGAATCATGAAAATCTTTAGGCTTTCTCCTGCTTTATATTTATTTTAAACAATCAATATTTACTATTGAATCTGTTGAGTGAAAAATTGCGTAAATCGTATTGTATCCGTAATCGATCCCATGTATTCTCACGACGCCTGTTGTTCTCCAGTATAATCAATGTGCCCGATTTTAATTCCTGGAATATTACCAAAAGGGACACGATATACGCTAAAAAAAGCACGAAAAAGATTTTTAAGACTTTTTTTATCATTTTTGAACTAGCCGGTGTAGGCCCGGCAATTACCAAAAGAGAACTGAAAAAGAAAAATTATTGTTCGTGAGAAGTAGTCTGCTATGTTGCAAAATACAAACGTTGTTTGGTCAACAAGAAGTGTCAATTTGTTTACTAAAGGAAAGTACCGTTTCAAAAGATCCAAGAAACCAACCGTCAATCATCATCATAAATAATAAACTTTGCAATTAACCTCTTTATTATTACAAACTTTTATTTAACTTGCAATGTTTGTGGATTTGTTCAAGTCAAATGTTGCAAGCTGAATTTAGAACTACTTTCCGGTGTCCGATTGAGCTGAAATTTGGTTTACCTACCGACTATCGGTGACAATGCAATAATATGGTACCATGGAGCTGGTCTGATGATGCAGTCGGAAGGTGGCCATAGGAATTCCACCACGAACGAGATAGCCCCGCCGTGTTTGGGCTCGTTGGATTTGTCTGTGCAAAAAAAGAACAGTCTGAAAGAAAAGCTTGTCCCAAAAAAGAAGCTTTTGATAGAACAAACAAACATTTTACAAACGGTTCATATAAATAAATACGAGTAGTTGTACCTATGTATAAAACAAGAAAGTAAGCAACATGTTAGATGCTTACAATCGACTAATTTTTTTTTGGAACGTAACACACTTAGATAGGTTTGGCTAGATGGCGCTAGTGATTTTGTTTAACTTTTAGTAATAATGCTTACCTTTTATTTAGCTTTTATAATTTGTGACAGTTATTTTGACCTCCTGCTCCTGACCTTTTATAAGCTATGTCCACACAAGTGCGTTTTCATGTTCATCTTGCGTTTTCTTCTGACGCATGCCTCTGCAACTATAGCGCACGCAATAACGCATACGCTCAAACTGGTTTGACACCAGCGCACGCCCGTAGCGCACGCTTATCCGTCACCGTTGTGTTGACGTGCAACATTTCGTTCCTTTTAGTTAATAAAATGGCGAAAGATAAAGTTAAAACGTTGGTTTTTATTGAAAACTGTCGAACATATCTAGTATTGTGGGACCACAAGCACAAAGAATACACAAATAAAATAAAACGAAACGACACATTGATTTTTCTGAGCCAAAAACATAATTATGATGTAAAAACGGTCCAGATTCTCCCTCTCTTTTTTTTCCTTGCACTTAACACTTAAATATGCCGCACTGGTAGCTACTAGTACCGCGTCCATCTTGACGGCTAACCGAGGCGCGTGTATTCGCTGCATGCGACAGGCGCACAGGTGTAGACAATAAGCTGCTTGCGTCTTATGGCAATCA
Organism: Tortrix viridana; assembly: GCA_963241965.1. Taxonomy (NCBI): domain Eukaryota; kingdom Metazoa; phylum Arthropoda; class Insecta; order Lepidoptera; family Tortricidae; genus Tortrix; species Tortrix viridana. Next base: position 12,256,350 of record OY725183.1, on the reverse strand, counting down.
ATATTGCATACGCTTGACGCAAGACAAATTGAAAGTTGAAGACGCAAGATGAACATGAAAGCGAACTGGTGCAACTGAAAATAGGCACTGTTGTGGCTCCGTACAGTGCAGCATGCTGAGCTGGTTCACTGATTTTTTTTTGTATTTTATTTACCGCCTGTTTCACAATCGTCAAGTAAAGCATATCTGTCAAATAAATTTAGCCCTTTCCCTTTCTTATACTTGAAAATAGACAAGGAAAGGGCTATATTTAACTGACAGATCAATTTTCTTGTCGATTGTGAAACAGGCCCTTAGTGTAATAAGTTAATTTAAGTAATTTTAGAGAGCATATTTTGTTTTTGCGTCAACTGTTTTTTATGGCCGAATAAATAATCTTTTCCTTTTACAAGTAGAAAAATTCCTAGTGCGCGAGTTTGATCAGCCACTTCAACAGAACTTTCGAGAATTTTTCAGAATCTTCAAAATACATCAAACCTAAGCTTCAATTAACCCTATCCAAAAAGCTACCCTAACTAATGACGTCACTTGTCGCAACCGAGAAGAATGTCGGCATTTAGCTGGAATGAAGCCGTCAGTCGTGCCATTTGCAGTGCCATGCTAACGATGCCGCCATTAATCATACAAAACTCTATGTTTCTTGACTTGCTGGCTTAGCTGCCGTACAAAGCGACAGCGAGATAAACGCAGAATAAAAATTATATCTTTTGTGCACGTGTCGCAACACCCAGACATCCCTGGATCTTGTTCATCATCTTCATCATGTTAAAGTTTAATTTTATTAACAATATTAACTTATTTCCCTAGCACCTGTCAAACTTTATCACGTACTTGCATGCTAGGGGGCCGGTGCATCGGTTAAAATTTAACTTCTATTTCGGTAGTATTATCGATCCCAGCAGCTCAATTCATTTTGAATAGCAAGAATTGGTAATTAAAAAAATGGTTATGTTTCGTGCACGTACATTTCGTGAGGTTTTAAATCCAATAATACGTTCGGTATCAATCAATTATTAGTTTTTCAATCCCGTATTATTTGCATCTAATTTATTTATGAACAACTACGCTCTAAGCAATTTAAAAAAATATGCTGCGTAATAGAAATCTTTTTCAAAACATTTTCAATTATTATTATGGGGTTTCCATTTATTTTCCTTTCCAAGAACCATTACGGACATATTCTTAGAACGTTATTTTTCCACCTTACATGTAATCCTAGAGCAGTTAACAAAAACCTCACTTCACTCCACCGAGCTTTTTGAAGCGAATCAAGCGCACCATTGTTCGCAACAAAGGCTCCAAAATAAGTTTCAAGAAGCAAGCTTTCCTTTCTGAAATTACTTTCTACAAACTATGGGGGGAAGGCTAACAAACTTTGTAAATCGGTTTTTAGAGCTACAAACAATTGAAGTCTATTAGAGTTTGGAGTTGAAAAAGGATTGTTTGGATTACCTTTGTCGAATTTCATCTTAGGACCGATTTTTCCAATCCCCAGATAAAATTATCTGACAGTTAAAGTAATCACTTTCCATTTCACTGTCATAAAATAGACAACCTAAGTGAGTAAAAAACCCCCAAAAAAATCGGGACCTCTAATTTCAGAGCTCATAACTCTTAAATGGCTAAACGGATTTCCAACAAACTAAGAACACTCTCAATTAAGTCACCTTTCGAACAAAAAACTAAATCAAAATCAGTCCATCTGTTTAAACTACGACGTTACAGACAGATACACAAAATACACAGATACACACGTAAAATTTATAACACCCCTCTTTTTGCGTCGGGGGTTAAAAAGAACAGAGCTAAAGACATATTGTAATCTGAAGATTGAAAATTTGGCCCTTAGAACGCAAAATAATAGATTAAGTAAAGTACAGTTATGTCAGATTTCACCAACCACCTAACAGACTATTTATTTATTTATTTATTGGAGACTAAACAGAAACAAACAATGAATTACTTATAATAATAAGGTAACTAGTTGACAAGTAGTTTAGATACAGTTGTTTCCTTAAACATATCTCACTAAGAACAAAAACATATTATAATGGAGTTTGCAACATGCGATATAAATCAAGGGTTTTGTTTACTGGGACAAACTAAACAAAGTATCAAATAAGTGTAGAAAGAAAGAATAGCTTAAATGAGTAACGTACATGCAGGCTAAACGTTTTTTTTTTTTTTTTAATTATTATTATTATTGTGTTTGTTTATATAAGACAGAGACAATAGCTTTAAACCAGGTACGGGAGCAGGAGAACATATCAATATCATTTAAAAGTTTGTTGTGGTGTATTAGAGTGTTAACAACTGTCAAAATGTGTGAACTAACAGTCGATTAATATTTAACATCGTATGGTGAAATTGGTACTAAAACTTAAATGTTATTTTTGTTTATATTTAAAACGTTAATGTTTGACTTGTCTTGGTGTGTAACGAACTTCTCGCACTTATTGTTTTTGTTTTGATGGAATCTTCGCTGTTGGTACGGTACGCCGTCACATTTCACCTGGACTTTCACTGGCGCGCCCCAGTACTGAGGCACACTTGTCTTACTGATGCTGAATTCGTCTTTTATATAGCTTTGTCCCTTTTTGTAGTACCTCACCTAAACGCAATAGTACCACAGTTTTTATTCAGTACCGTGTTCATACAAGATATTATACACGTTATTATCATTACATTAGGGACAAATTTGATCTGACGTCTTTTTGTTGCAGTAGTTGGGTCGATTTAATCATAGTACTTGTTTGCCACAAAATCTAAACTAGTATACCACCGGGCTTAGCCAATATGCATTACGCTAGCTTAATGATTTTCTAAATAAAAGAAAAAGTACCTATAGGATTGACGTAAGCTAATTATCCGTCGCGTCTGCCGCTTATAAGCGGCATAAATGCCATAAATTCCAATTCCATTTTGTTAGTTTCAAAAATCGTGAAAATTTTGTTCCAACTAACGTAATACTACCACCAACAACATACTGTGTCAAGTGAAAACGGAACTTGACTTGGTTCTTAATGAAAAGGGTATATCTTATAAACACAGTATACTAGATAAACCCTTTTTCGATTGAGCTTTAAAAAAGTTGTACCCCATTTCACCAGAGCCACAAATATTAACCTAAAGGCCCTTTACATAGATCAATTATCGTAATGATCTGTCGTTTGATGTTCAAATCAAACGACGGATTTAACTTGAATGGCAATATCGCACGTAATTTGTTAATGTATGATCGATCGTACAATTTTCTAGACGATCGCCCCATGGGCCCTTTTTAACTATATCAAGCACGAAAATTAACTCATAACCCACACTCACAAATATTCTTCTTAACTACCTCCATAATTACTTCGTTCGTAGCCAAAGTTTCGGGATCATTTAATCTAGGGTGACCTACGTAAACCGGGCTTAATATTCAGCGTCACACTTCAACTTATCCCAGGATTAAACGGTAATGCCCGCTTTAGTAAGGCTCCTATACCTATATCAAACCTTTAAAATCAAGAGGAACCTTTACGACAATTGGTGATTACGCTGTTCTGATTACTGTCGCCACGTTAATCGTATAACAGCAATGACAAGAATAACGTAAACGCCAATTGGTTTAAGGTCCTATTTGGTTTAAACGGCCACGTGTATGTAGATCTAAGTTTGGTTACATAGTCTAAATTCTCGGTTGGAACTTAACTAATTGAGTGGTTACAAGTTCGGTATAGGTTTAAGTTTGGAGTTAATTATAATTAAGTACTTTTAATAATGTTCAGTTGGTATTGAGCTAATAACTTTGATGACATCGTCTGCACTAAGATTTGATAGAAAACTAATTCTTAAAAGACTCATCAATAATAAATATTAATGCAAATTTATTTAGTATTCATTGGAAATATGTTTTTCTCTAAAACTGTTTAAATTGTGTGTGTACAATTGTTGGTTGGCTGCATCCCTCATCCCTCTGGTTCAATTTTTTAAGTATGTTGGTAGTTTCTTAGATAATATGTTTTTGTAGATCTTAACAAAAACCAGCGAAACCTACTTAGTGGAGTGACATGATACCTTTCCTTTGAAATTTTAAATAAAATGCATTCATTTTAAGGTGTTTAACAGATTTTTGTTCATGATGAAAAGGACTTTAAGCTTTTATGTAACAATTCTCGTTTTTGATCCGAGGTATTTAAATTAAAACTTTTTCTAACTGACTTTTATTAAGGCAATGTATTTTCTAATTACTTCGACTAAGCAATGTCTAGCTCTTTTATTATCCTATTACTAGGTAATATTAAGGTATGTTAACCTCTTTCCGTGAATTTGGCCAAGTTTCAAACAACTTCGCAAGAATTAGAAGTTAAGAAACTTTGAATTTTTACCGCATTTTAAATGGCAAAACCTGGTAATAGTTACTTATTATTTGTTGTTTTAATTAAGCCTATGTTTAAGCTGAAACAAACATAACTTGCAAAAATTGCAAGTAAGAGGAAGATTTTAAAAACTACTAACAAATAAGAGTAAAAATTCAGATCAGACAAAAAAGAAACATAACTTAAACTATAAGTATGCGTCGTGAATATGTAATGGATGATGAAGCAAAAGCGTTTTAGATAGGTAATCAAGTAATAATGATAAACGTAATATAACCAGATGCTAAACGGACCGATGATAATGAACATTTATTTAAAAATCATAACTGAAGGAGAACAGTTGAAAATCAGTATGATATGAGTAGAAGCCTAAGTCCAGCAGTGGACTGATAATGATAATGAATTTAATTACTTACTTGACTTAACACAATTTAAACTAGCGGAGTCTATTTAAAACAAAATAAACACTGATACCGCTTACTCAAGTGTTAATCAGGATACGGCCGGACATGTTTCGAACTCGTTGGGAGTAATGCCCGCTCCATGACTAACACGTGAATAAGCAGTATCAGTGTTTATTTTGTTTAAGTTGACGTTTAACTTGCTAGAAGATATTAAAGAAAAAATAGAAATGGTGGCTTTACAAGGTTCAGCTGTCAATAGCTAGAAAATATGATCACTATCTCAAAGCATTCTTACCAATTCAAACTCCAAGACATTGCGATTGCCCAGTAGAATTCTGACCCTATTTTACAATAAACCACAAGCTAGAATTTGCAACTAGCAAATTGCTGAACTACTACCAAGTTACAAAAGGGTGTTCGCTGTTTTCAACAATAATTGGTTTTCAGAGTGCGGTGAATTCAAATTTAACTGTTATAACAGCTGTGGACTGTTTGAACTTACTTCTGTTTGCTCAAAAGTGACAATTATTTTGGGTGTAACAGAATTTGTGATATTAATTTAATGTTTTAAAAGTTTCTCCCTGCCAGTGGTTAACTAACAGCTCTGTCAGCGTAGGTTTTATTTGTTTAATATTAAGTGATTAAAACTTTTACGTTATTACACTTTCTAAAATTGTTTGTGCGAAATTTCCCGCCAATCTGTTGCTCTGTTCCGTCTTGAAAGAAGGATTACCTAATTTTTATTTTATTTCAAAAGTAAGTTGAAGTATGCGTATATTAATTCCGTCTTTTGTACACATTTTCTGTACAATAAAGTATTAAAATAAATAATAATAAAGTACATAAAAAAAGTCTGCAGAATCTTGATCGTATAGTTTTAAAATAAAACGGAATATCTGCAGTAAATAAATAATTTTCATTTGACAATCTCAGTTACCTCTTATGACTTTAAAGCTTAGAAAAATAGTCCAGACTAAATACTAAATATACTTAGGCGCCACTAATTGGTCCGTTCGAGTCAATTTGTAAATACAAATTATAATGAAATTGAAACATTTCAACTGCCGAAGCCTAAAAGTATATTAAAAGCGAAAATTAATTCAGTCAAATAATTTAATATGGCAAATTTTGTATTGTAATTATGTCGCCAATATAAGGTAAAGAATTGTGTGGAGTTGCCGTTGTTCAAAAACATTATACTCAGAATATGAAAATTCAAAGTAATTTTTTTGAAGATGGAGAGTATTTTGGCACATGACAAGAAAGATTTGTTCCCCTTAGGGACACTGGGAAACTTCAAAAACAATTTACCTTTAATAGGATACACGATCTTGAAAACTTTTTTGTTTCGATATTATAATTCTCCACTTGCGGCTACGGTTGATGACCTAAGTTTGTGGGGACCAAAGGTACCAACGCAACCAAATTACAAAGCCAGCGATCGCCGTCTTTCTGCCCTTCTGTTAAAAATAAATTTGTGTTTTATAATATTATTTTTAAAATGTGTGCCAAATTTCACCAATTCCTGCGTATTGAGTCACATACATCTTACATAACATCCTCACGAAATCTACATTTGAAAATTTTGCACAGCACATTCAACATTTAAGAGTTGATATTATTTCTGACTATGCATTTTTGTATAAATCCTTATTGCACAAAACCAAGTAAAAATGGCGGACTTGATCTTTTGGCCTATGCCAATCGGCCAAAAAATAAATCATAAATTATCTTATCACAGAGCATTCCCCATTATTTCTTACCCGACGGTTGCTGATGAAATTTATAAAGTGAAATGTGACGTTCTCAATATAAAGGGACCTTATGGAGGCAGGCGGTTGCGCCGTTTTTAGAACTGTTACCATAGTATTCGTATGGTTACAAGAATAAGAAGAGCGTAACTGCCTTCCTCCATAAGGTCCCTTTATATTGAGAACGTCACAAATTTCTCGACCCGATTCCTGGGTCTCAGGACGGGACAAAGCCTGGACCCCGTCGCCAACAAATTGGATTCCGGCTGTAGCCCCATCGGAAAATCAGATGTTGTTATTAAATGAAATTTCAGGTAACAACGTCATTCTTGTTATTAAATTCCTGAACCATGCTTTTGTTGTTAGTCTTATTCGTTTAACAAATACATGTAGTTTATTTCCTGATTGATTGCAAAAGTATTTTAAATATTATGTATGTTTTTAGTATTGGTACAGGGAACATTTTAACTGGCGTAATTTGGGTAGTGCTTAGCTCGTCCATCATCATTATATAAGATTTATTTAGTGTAATATATGATGTGGAAATTGATCGATTATAATTATTATTTTTACAGTTTTATTTAATGCTAGAATAAGTTGTATCATTGTCGTAAGTTTTATTTAAAAAATGACTAACTGCTTCTTCTCAGCAGTGGTCTCCTCTTGGGAAGCGCTAGTAAATTTTGACGTGTAAAAGTGTCCGTGCGGCCTACTAACTGAATATATCTTTTTTTTTTTTTTTATCATTATTGTCATAATAATTTTCCTAACAAACTTAAAATGTTAAAGTACAGTGCATAAAACTGCCTTCGGGTTTGTAGCTTTGTTGTTTTACTCTCTCATGAGCTCTCATGAGCTCTTATGCTAATCTTGGCTTTACACGTTGTCGAAAAACGTTTAATACCTTTTGCACTATTACTGTAAATTGAGCCTCTAAAATTATTTACGTTGATGACATAATAATTTCCGAACATACCTAGTTCCAAAGACTCCTTTCAAATTCCTTAAACTTAAATGTTAGATAATATACTTAATTAAAATTTAATTAAATATCACTGAACAGTGATTGTCAAAACAACATTGCCCATCATAAAATTAGTTTTAACAATTTAATGCTAAAATGAGCAAAGTTTGAAAAGGGTCAAACATTCGGAATGACCTAATCATGACCTAGAACAAACGTTGAAAATGTAATTTTGTTTCGAGAGTAGAAGTTTAGTGTTAATGAGTAAATTTAATTCATATCAGTGGTGGGAATACGTAGAGCTAATTTACCTAAACTTGACACATGTTCATTCATGCGTCAGTGAGATGAGAATACATTATTGAATGAACATGCATCAAGTTTTGGTAAATTAGCTCTACCTATTCCGACCACCGATTATTACGCATGCGTGGGTGCCACAGGATGATTACTGGCGCTGTGGTAGACCAAGGCAAAGGCGAAGGTGAAGATGAGGTGGGGACTTAGATGCGTTTCGAAGCGACTGGTCCCCGTGAGAAGAAGCGTCGCAAGAAACTCAGTCTCTGTCAGTCTTTTTTTTCAAATAAACCTCTTATTTCACAGATATAACTTAAGCTATTGTTTCAGAAAGCTATTATATGAAAAAATATAATACATATTATAAGAGAGTCAGTCACGTCAGATGTTGAGTACTTCAGTATCCACTACACTAAACCTCGTCGCGGCGTCTTTCCGCGATAGGCCGCACAAAAGACTTGTTTACTCAAGTAAAGAGCTTTTGCATTTTTAACCCTCTTGCCGTCACTCGCAGTGATGCCACAGATTACAGGAAGAGCTGAATCATATAGCTGCTATCTGTACTCGGAATAATACATACATTCGTACAGATAAGTATGATGAAAGTTGGTTGGCTGCATAAGTAGTTTGGAAATGTAGTATGATGGGATTTATTTTTGAAAATTAACAATGAGGAGATAACGAAGTGTCCTATTTTTAGAACATGGAGTTTATATTCTGTTAATAAATGTTTTATCTCTTACTGCTAGGTGCGCTAGTTAGAAGGAAGTGCACTAGGAAAAAATACATAAACAAAAACTGTAAACGACCTTTTATACCACATTTTAATCAAATAAAGGTTATTTGTATTTATTTATTTGATAATTAAATGATTCAGTCGTTTTGTACTATCTGTGGCACAGCCCTGGTTTTATGTCGAGTAGGGACCTTTATCTTTTCAGATTATATTTTTAACACCTATTCCATGAATTTGACAGCGTTCTTTTGAAAACAAATGGGCGGAAGCGAATAGGTCCCATTCTTAATGAGGTTGGGATTTAATTTACGTGAAGAGGGTCGATAGCATGTTAGGTGAGGGGTTGATTCGTGCTCAAAAGTTACCGATTTCTAAACCCGGTTTATTAAAAAAAAATATTAATAAAAGTATTATTATTATATTAGTAAATTACATTATTGCATTGGGTGTGTAAATTTAATGTTATCAAGATGCAAGGGTGGATCCAAAATACCAAAAATTCGATTTTTTATGGCACTGATCAAAAGGGTAATTTATTATTTTTAATAGTATTTTTAATTGAGTGTATAATATTTAAGTTGTACACAAGGCTGAGTACCCCCCTGATATTTGTATTATTAAGTATTGTTTTATTACTTTTTATAAACATTGTAAAAATCTAACCTATAGTAAATAAAATTAATATCGGATTAATAATAACATAACAATACAATGTTTTATTTAGATTATTGAGGCCAGGATATATTAGGGCGGTTTTAAGTAAGAACACCTTTCACGTTACTGCTATAGACTTTTATTCAGAACTAAACCTTTATAAGACAAAGCTGACAAATTCAAAAATGGAAAGTATAAAAAAATATAAAAAACCATAAATTATATAAAAAGAATGTGCGTCCTGCACACAGATAACTAGATCCATGTGCACATACACATTTTACCAAAATACCGATTTTAATAAAATTTAATGTGGTTTCATAATGATTCTTCAAAAACGTGCGAGTGTCATAGGCTATATAAAATTGTAAGGAAGCGTCATACTACTAGACGCCAGTCGGCTATTTTGCAACTTTTGAATTATGAGACTGCGTTATACTCATAGGCCCCGCGCATACTATCGACTTTCTATCGGCTGACTATACGGCTGTCCTTATCCATTTTTACAAAGTGTGTGGAGACAAAACACAATCGGCCGACTAAATAGTCGATAGTATGCGCGGGGCCTTACAATAACGCACAAACTATCATAGAACACCTGCTCATATGTGACGTTCTCAATATAAAGGGACCTTATGGAGGTAGGCGGTAACGCCGTTTTTAGAACTGTTACCATATTATTCGTATAGTTACAAGAATAAGAAGAGCGTAACTGCCTTCCTCCATAAGGTCCCTTTATATTGAGAACGTCACATATTATTTAATAAAATTGAGCTAGTACTTACACCGAACGCAATATCTCTGTGTAACACGGTGTAACGACGAGGAACTAACGAGTAGTCGTTATGACGCGCCTTCGGCGACATCGCTCGCCCAGTTTTACACTTGCCGTAACTGACAGCTACGTGGTTATAGTCGGTAACGAGGATAATTGGCCAGTTACGCGGTTTTACTTTTGTTTAAATATTTAGGGAGTTTTGTAATTTGTTGTGATCGTTTAGTTTACCTAATTTGTACAAAAAATTACTTTTTTTTTTCAAATGAGTTAAGTGACAATTGTGGATGTTCATATTTTATTACTATATAAGTTTCGGTAATTGTAAAAAATATAAATGTTCATTTAATAAAATCAACTTTTACCTACAATTACCAAAATAATGCCTGGTGTATTTCAGTGGTTTGCGTGACCAGTTTAAGCGTTTATTATATTAAATTTAAGGGAAAAAAGGTTGAAACTCACGATCATATACCGGAATCTTTCATCAGGGGATGAGTGGGATGAATCCGAAACATGTGGGATCGTTCCGGCTTATAATCGTGAGTTTTTCATTTTTGTTTTACACTAGCGTCCACTCCGGCTTCAGACGTGTTAATTATTCATAAAATTATAGCCTTCTTTCTATTGGTGAAAACCGTATGAAAATCCGTACAGTACTTTCTGAGATTAGCCAAACATTTGGAGGACTTTACTTTGTAGTGATTGTTTTTTTTTTTCTTTCGCTGATAACTATATATGAAAATATATATAAATATATTAGCTACTAATTATTACAAAGATAAAAACTGTTTTAAACACCATTCCGTCTTATATAATAAAAAAAATCAGGAATATAATTTTTCGTAAGTATACGTGTTTTCTAATTAAGTACTATAAATTAATAAGTAAGTAACATAAGTCTGGTCACTGCTGGGCTAACTCCTCTGTCAAAGGTTCTGGCCCATCCCCAAACGATTTGTTTATACAGTGCGGGGCGGGAATTTAAAAATTTCTCGAATAATCATTGCATTCCACGTATAAATAATATTGATACGTGTCCATTTCCTTTTTGGAATTTCAGCAATATTATTTTAAACGTGCTCTCATTGATACTCAATTAATTCATTCATTTTCGTTGGTATTTTAATACTGCATTTTATAATTGCGACTGAAAATCAATAACATAGTAAAACAATAAAGCAAAACTTCTTTTTCTCTGCAACTTACTTTTTCTCTGGTTTTAAATATTGTCGGACGCCGATTCATCATGCACACATCCTATCGATACTCAATAGCTGGTGCTGTTTAGTTTAGCAAGGCCACAGCTATTATTGCCCTAATATCTTATTGTTCAAGTCCACCTTGATTCTCCTCGTCAACAAAACCTTTCGGTCTAAATGGCGAGGCGCATACTATTCCCCAAGCAAATTTGCTTTAGCCGAAAACCTGAAAATTGCAGTACATCCTTGGACAGGAAGCTGGTTGTCGGCGCAGGAACCACTTCCGTCCTAACTATCCGCTCCGTGTCTCTGTATACGAAATGAGCCCCTACTAGCTTAGGGTTGTCCCAATCCACTCCAAATCTAAGGTTATTGTTAGGTATAACTACAATAGGACTACATTATTTATATTATTATTCGGTTTTTAGAAACAAAATTGATAATTAAGATGTTACAATTAGAATACTTACAGTACATATTTTTTTTTTACAAACAACAGAATAAACTCGTGATAAAACCTAAATGTTTGTAAAGCTGTTGATCTTCGCGAATGACGTCATTACCTTTACATAATGTATGCTGTTATCGTAATATATTAACCGCCTGTTTCACAATCGTCAAGTAAAGCATATCTGTCAAATAAATTAAGCCCTTTCCTTTTCTTACACTTGGAAATAGACAATAAGAGGGCCATCTTTATTTGACAGATGAATTTACTTGTCGATTGTGATACCGGCTCTTATGTATTACTCTTTCATGTTACTGATTTGTGGCAGAATGCAACACATCGATTATAGGGCCTTAGCCAAGATGCATTACGCTAACTTAAACATTTTCGAGATCGAAGAAAATTTATAGGAGTGACACGTCGCGTCAGTCTCTTATGTCAATTATACATTTACAGCTGCTACTACTGCGTCTTATTCCATAAAGTGACAAAGTGACAAATAAAGTGACAGCAACAAATTTAATGAAACTTAATTGACGTCTCTGAGTGCGGCCGTTAGTCAATTTTCGTAAATCCCAAAGAGGAGACCACTGTTGAGATGAAGCGCCGCAAGAAACTCAATTCAGAAAGTCAGTCTTTTTTTTTCAAATTAATCTCTTATTACAATGACATTAGTAAAAGATAAAAAAGATAAAATATATTTATTCAGTAAGTAGGCCGCACGGGCACTTTTACACGTCAAAATCTACCAGCGCTTCCCAAGAGGAGACCACTGCTGAGAAGAAGCGCCGCAAGAAACTCAACAGTTAGTCATTTTTTTAATAAAAATATAACAATGTCACTACTTATTCTAGCATTATATAAAACTGTAAAAATAATTTTAAATATCTGCGTAGTTTTGCAGGAAAACATGTCAGAATTATATATATATATATATATATATATATATATATATATATATATATATATATATATATATATATATATATATATATATATATATATATATATATATATCACACAAAACAGTTTTGACATGTCTTCCTACATAAACCGTGTCCCCTAGACAAGATACAGCGTTTACATGATTTTTAAGAGGTATGTACGAGTAGTAGGTAAGCTATTGAACATTAAACATTAGTTAATTTTCTGGTTTAGGCCAAGCATTTTTGTCCGTTAGATAGTCCTCGACCCTATAGTACGCCTTTGACATCAACGACTTTTTCAAGTAATTTTTAAGTGCTGGAAGGGGTAACTCTAAAACTACGTCGGGTAATTTATTATAAAAATGAATGCATTGACCTACAAATGATTTATATACTTTACGGACACGAAGCTTTTTTATGGCAATTTTATTTTTATTCCTAGTATTTATATTATGTATATCAGAATTTTTAACGAAAGAGTCTAGGTTCTTAATAACATACATAATATTTTCATAAATATATTGGGATGCTACTGTTAAAATATTAATTTGTTTAAAAAGTTCTCTTAATGAATCACGGGAATTTAAGTTATATATAGAGCGAATGGCCCTTTTTTGTAACACAAATATAGTTTGTATGTCAGCTGCTTTTCCCCAAACCAGAATACCGTATGACATAACACTATGAAAATAACTATGAAAATAGTGCCACAGGAAACGATTATACTCGTATGAAAAAGTAATGAAAAAATTGTAGTAGGTAGTTAGTTAGGTAGAAAGAAGAACTCGTTCGGCAGCCCTAGCCGACGAAACTTATTTTGGACACGACGCGTGCCAGAGCATTCCATTATATTTCGTTTTTTACTTTTTTTTAGCTTTAGTTTTTCGAGATTTATAAAAACTTGGTTTTTCTTTAGTTAATATTCATTTGACATATTCGTACACACGAACACGTTCTAACTTTTTAGTAATTAAGTCTCTGTCTAAGAAAGTTAAAAAAAAACATACCGCATTACAATCTTAGAGTTTATTCTCGGATCGTATCGGATGTGACATCGCGGTTCGCCTAGTTGGCAGTGCCCCTGCCTTTGAAGCTAACGGTCCCAGTTTCGAATCCCAGTACGGGCAAATTTTTGTGTGTTTAGAGCGACTATTTTTTCCTGAGCCATAGAAGTTTTCGACGTAATTTAAATTACTTAAGTGTGGTGTGTGTGTTTTGCTGTCACACAAAACATGTATCCTTTTTCAATAATCCCAAACCATGCAGGAAGATTTAGGATCAAAAGAATTCCACCGCTACTTACAATGCTGCCTCGCTTAGCTGTGGTCTGCTGTATACTAAATGAGCTATTTCCCGCCACTTTCTGGGCACGTCACAAAAACCCCTATCGTTGCTCCGCACGAATTTACGACAACTGTCTGGGGAGTGGGATTCTTTATTTTAAAGTGGGGACGATTCTGGACTAGGTTGTTATGAAACAAAAGCGTGTGTGTAAAAGTGGTTAGCATTTTAGTGTTCATAAAACCTATTTTAGACGAGTTTGTAAATAATGTTTTTTTTATCCCCAGAGAAAAATGTTTTATCGTTCAATGTTAAGTCCTTACTTTAATTTAATTGTAATAGGAATTTTTAACGATAAAATATTTACAATATTGTTGAGTACATTTGAAACCAAAACCTTACAAATGCTGAAAAATGTTAAGGCTTGTCCTATTTCAAATTTCAAATAAATTTGTAAGTGGCCAGGTATATTTACAAATATACCCGATCATAATTTAAAGGTTTTATTTAATTTAAAATAAACGACTACTCCTGTAAATCGCACTGCCTTTGCTAGGCCACTTTAATCCATATTGTATCGTCCTTTAAATTATAAGATTGTCAAAAACGTTCAATGAAAGAAGTAAAACAATGTATCTATAATGGCTATTAACAATTACGTATGAAGATACTCGTACTGGACCATTATTGCAAGATGTATGTTAATTTAAGATTAGATAAATAAAAAAGGAAAACTAGGTAAATAAGAGTAGTATAAGTACGTTATATTAGTAGTATAAGCATAGTAGTAAGAAGTTGCTCTACACAATTAGTTAAGATCTTTGTTACAAGTAGTTAGTTATCTGTCAACCGAGAATCTAATTGAGATCCGAAATGTTGGCCTCCCACGATACAGGTTTACCTAGGGCTGGTACCAATGGTTATACGACACAGATTGTACTTTTGAGAACTGTACACTTAAAGATTAAGCTTAACTTATGTATGATAATTTTTGTGTAATTGTGTGGTTGGTTTAAATATTTTTTTTTATAACATCTTATTTTAAAAATTAAAAAGAGAACAAAACTAGCCAACGTGGAGTTTTTTAAATTGTTAGCTCCAATTTTAACCGTTACAGTTCACGTGCTTATTTTTCTATTTCAAACTCAGAATAAAATCCTAACCAGCCAGGTACCCCACATCTTTCCCTCTAAAAAGGCTAAGTGCAATCTCCTGAGATTTCTTTCGGCAGATGATTAATGGTCGTATCAATAGATCGGTAGTGGATTATCCGGTACGTCGGAGTGATGTATTGCTTTAGGTTATGTGGATAAACTGAGATTGACCGAAGAGGGACATGGTGTAAGCGATTTCGGACCCTATTTACTTGTATAGATGGGGAATATTATTGTACTTATATAAATGATGGTCCTATCTCTATGTACAAGAATGAATGTCTAGGGACTTTTTGGAACATTGGGTGCGTAAATGTTTGTGAGTTTAACTGTTAGCAAATTTTAACGTACGTGTCCGACTGTACGTATAATGAAGACGGTCTATGGAAGATATGGCTTGTTAGCAATTTTGCCTGGTTCTTGTTGTGTATATTTATTTAATTCATACCCCTTTTACTACGGAAATCTACTCACACCATGATATTTATATCGTTAGACTACCTATTACTTTTAATTGCTACGATTTTGTAATCAATGCTGCTTCCTTCTTTTTTTAGTGTTCCGTAGTCAACAAGGAACCCTTATAGTTTCGCCATGTCTTTCTGTCTGTCCGTTCGTTTGTCTGTCCGAGGTTTAACTCAGTGACTCTTGGTACTACAAAGCTGTAATTTAGCATAAGTAGTAACACATTTAAATTACGCCGACAAAGTTTTAAAATAAAATCTTGAAGAAACATTTTTTCGGGTACCTCCCATACATGTAAAGAAAATGTATTTTTTTTATACTTTATGACATCATGTGAGGCCTGCAGCCAAATAAGTATTAAAAATTAGAAAAAATATCTTAAATGAAAGCACATATAACTATAGAAAAGCTATCCCGATTAAGTAGACCCGAGTTAAATACGATTAAAATGTTTAAACCTGCCGAAAATCAGTTAAAATAACTTTAACCAGAAAATTTGGTAATATTTGTGTTTTATTGGAGATTGTTGTTTGTGTTTGTAAGAATGGCGACGGAACCCTCCACTGAGCGTGGTCCGACATGTTCTTGCCCGGTTTTTTAACTAATAAAATATCTACAAATAGCTGCTTGTAAGACCTGATAGAAAGCTATTTTATAATAAAGTAAGTAGTCAGGATAACCAATAAATAAAATAAAATAAATAAATAAAATTCGTTAACATTATCTAAAGTTCCATTAAAAAAAAATACTAACTGTTGAGTTTTCTCCTCTTGGGAAGTGCTGGTAGATTTTGACGTGTAAAATTGCCCTTGCGGCCTGCAAACTTACTGAATAAATATCTTTTATTTGTATCTTTATTTGGTGGATTTTATCCTTTGTTTTTTAAACAACATAAAAATTTACGCGGGGATTTACAGGCTATTACGACTTATTACTACTGTACAGTCAGCATCAAATAGATAGGAGCAGTAAAAGTGGCCAAATATATATCGTAACACATTTTTATAACTATAGGAATAAGGATGTTTTGCGATATATTTGGCAATTTTGGCTGCTCCTATCTATTTGACGCTGACTGTACCTACCTATTATTTTAATGTTTTGTTTTCTCATTGCTTACTGTCAAGTGTAAGAGCTACTATATAAAACGAAATGGACTACAGTAAAATGCAGATAAGAAGTCAATCCTGACACCTGCCATTCCGGTACAAGTTATAACCTAAAAGCCATCTGCAATGCCGTCGTCTGTCCCTTTGTACAGTTCGCCATCAAATATATCTGTACATATCAGAGTGGTTAAAAATATCTGAACATGCACTCTAACGCCTTGACAATAGAGTCGTGTTCAGATATTGGTGAGCACCTTGTTTGCTGCAATATATATGATGGCGACTGTACGTACGCTTAAATCTTTTAAACTACGCAACGGATTTAAATGCGGTTTTCACCCTCAGTTACATTATTTTTCATAAGGTTTATATATATATAATAGTACCAGGAGCGAAGCGAGAGCGGGTCGCTAGTAGGTTATAAAATGTATTGCGATGACAGGTGTCAGGATTGATTTCTTATCTGCCTTTTACTATAGAGGCGCAGAATAATCACGAACTAATCCAAGCAACAACAAATAATATGAAACGTCAAACAATGACGTAACTTCTGGTTCGTAGTTTCAGACAATGCAGCTCAAACCAAGCGAGAGACAAACGCAGCTGTCGTTTTCACGATGACAAATTGCCGTTTCGAGTCTCAACTTTTAGTAAATATTAAAATACACTACTTTCGAAAGAACATCGTATCTGCTTTGGATGTTGTATGTACGATATCACCCTTTCGCTTATGTCCGGTCCCTATATCCTACACCGAGGAGATATAACCTCGTAAGTAATACTTGTACAAACAAGTACAAATCAATGAAATTAGTTCAGACCTGACAGTAAGTACATAGCACGAATAACTGCCGAATGTAAATACATCACCTTTAGGTTCACTTTTATTAGTACTTGGTATAGTACATTTGGTAGTTTGATCTACAGTTTTTTTTTTAATCTGGACTTACAAGGATAACAAAAATCGCGTTAAAATCGGTATACCGGACACAATTAAGTATAATTATTGGTGGGATTGGTCAGGTCTGGAACCCGAAGAAATTAGCTATTGCACTGTCGCTTTACGGTTTAACGATGTCAAGCAAAAATTAAAGTGAGAACAATAAGGTACCGGTAGGTTTATGTATATTTTGTTATTGATTTCATTTATTAATATTTTTAGTTGCACCGCCTGCCAGTTTTTGATGTTTATTTTTAATCTCTTCTTTGTAAGGTTGTCTGGAAGAGATCGCTATTTAGCGATAAGACCGCCTGTTGACTCACTATGTAACACTTCTCTTTCTTGTTGTATTTCTTGTTCTTGCTGTATGTGGTGTTCAATAAAGAGTTATTGTATTGTATTGTATTGTTGTACCGTTCATTCCACTCTCGGTTAACGTGTCAACGTAAACTAACAATAAGGTACCGTTCATTCCACTCTCGGTTAACGTGTCAACGTATACTAATAATAAGGTACCGTTCATTCCACTCTCAGTTAACGTGTCAACGTAAACTAACAATAAGGTACCGTTCATTCCACTCTCGGTTAACGTGTCAACGTAAACTAACAATAAGGTACCGTTCATTCCACTCTCGGTTAACGTGTCAACGTAAACTAACAATAATGTACCGTTCATTCCACTCTCGGTTAACGTGTCAACGTAAACTAACAATAAGGTACCGTTCATTCCACTCTCGGTTAACGTGTCAACGTAAACTAACAATAAGGTACCGTTCATTCCACTCTCGGTTAACGTGTCACCGTAAACTAACAATAAGGTACCGTTCATTCCACTCTCGGTTAACGTGTCAACGTAAACTAACAATAAGCGTCGAATACTGTCTTGAAAACATGGTGTACAAGGCTCATTTATATACTTATGCAACCATGCATTTTTTCTTTTCCTGGGCCCTTAGCCAAGATGCATTACGCTAACTAGCGTTTCTATTCGTTTCGTTTTTAAACCAATCGCGTCACTGGTAGATCACGTGACTCTTCGTATCACGTGATCTATCAGTGATGCGATTGGTTTAAAAACGAAACGAATAGAAACGCTAGTTAGCGTAATGTATCTTGGCTAAGGGCCCAGGACTTATTGCAATTACCAGTGTTTTAAACTCGTCTGCCCAATGTTCTTTATATTCTGCCCGGTAATTCGAATAATCCATGTAAAAATGTAATTTGTAGAGGACAATGGACAGGAATCGGAAATTGCCCAAAAATGCTTGGGAAAGACGAGATTAGGTAGGTATCTTTGCAGGTTTTCACGACACCACTTCCCAATGATTATAGATAAAATATTTGTATTGTATATAGGGTGAATAGGCGGTCCGATGAGGTGTCTCCCCGAGGTAACCATCGACATTAAAGGTCTGGTGGGCTTCCTCGAGGAGCTGGGATGGCTAGAGTAACATGGTAATCCCACCCACACGCAAAATAGGCGCTAGACGTCGAGTTGCGGAAACCAGCCCGCCCTCAAATACAAATAGGGTGAATAGGGTGAGACACGAAAGAAAAGGAACCTAGAGAAAGGTAAACCTTTTTGGTTCTAGGTATATTGTAGCAACATTATTGCATCACCCTATATAACTATATTTTATTTATAATTAGAAAAAGAGTAAGAATAATTTATTAGACACATTGACATGAAATTACAGATAAAAAATACAATTAAATAGTAATATTAAATAAAAAAACAGTTTATCCCTCAATCGTGACCAAATTTAATGGTCTCCTAGTACTCAATTTCACTGGCTTTGCTTACTACATCCGTGGAGAGACGTTCTTCGCTATTTCGTAACAACAATGGAGATATTTACGCGAGCTTTAATTGACGCATCGTAAGCGCCAAATTCCAATAATTGCTGGTTCACAAGAAAACCACAACACTAAAGCGCGTCACACACGGAGCTATAATGTATATTTTGGTATATTAATATATATTATAGCAAGGCATCTTACGATGTATTTTCGTATAGTTCAGGTATATTTTCCGTACTAGTTGACAGACTCCACACACACAGCTATAATTTATATTAATATATATATTATAGCTGCGTGTGTGGAGTCTGTCAACTAGTACGGAAAATATATCGCAATATATCGTAATATACCGACCTATAATATATTATTATAGCTCCGTGTGTGACGCGCTTTATTAAAAAACCGGGCAAGAGCTGTCGGACCATGCTCAGTGTAGGGTTCCGTCGCCATTCTTACAAACAGAAACAACGATCTCCAAAAAAACAAATACCTATTAGCAAATTATCTAGTTAAAGTTATCTTAGCTGATTTTCTGTAGGAATAAACATTTTAATCGTCTTTAACTCAAGAACCAATAAAGTCTACTTAGTCGTGATATTTTTCCCTTGAAATTCGAAATATGTGCTTTCATTTAAGATATTTTTCAGATTTTTCGTATTATTTGTAGTTTTGGCTGTACCTAGGAGGGAGACACTTGACTCTCACAAAGCATGTTTTGAAGTAAAAAAAAAAACATGCATATTATTAATTATTATGAATTTTCGAAACGCTAGATTAACGTGTTAAGTGCCTAGGTAACTCTGTTAGTAACATAAACATTAGTTTGCTCGGCATGTTTGCGTGAACGCCCATTGGCTATCCTCTTTTACATGCAAATATGTTGTGTCAGTCAATATGACGCCACTGCCCAATTTATCTTGAGCTCCCCCATCCGTCTCTCAATGTTCACTGAAGGGTGAAGTGATCGTGTAGGGGATGAGCCGAGGTAAATTAGAGGTCTGATTGATTGGTCGGCTTAACTGACCCGAGGAAGTCTAGGTAATTTATACAAAGCCTAGCTTTCGTTGAGCTGTTCGAACGATGACAATATCATCGTTCTCGAGTGCTTTATTCCCAATTGATGGTTTCGTAGTTATAGATATTCCTTATAGTAGGATAGTCTATTTGTTTATTTTTTTGTAAAATGTATAAAATTTTACCGGATAAATAAATGCCGAAACCATCGCTCTATTTACAAAACGTTTCTAAAAATACTAAACGGCTTTTTTTTAAATCATCTCCTGTGAAGCTAGAATAGCTCTCACCATTTTGTGGGTCTAATTTTTAATGCTGCGTCCAATTAACGACCTTATTTAAACGTGGGGTTTTTGAACCTATACGAAGCTTGAAAATGCGCATGTCCATTTTTATGTTTAAAGGAGCGTCCTCACTGAATTCTTACCCGGGCATTAAATTTTTAAAGGAGCAATAATTTCAATAATTTGTAAGCTTTGTACGCTCGGCTCAACGTCCACACCACTCGAATATTTACACGCGAATGCTCTCAGTGGGGACGCTCCTTAACGGTGCATCCACACCTAAGCTACTCTTTGTGGAGCAATATTTTGTGGAGCAATATTTTGCAACATGATTCGGAATAAAAAATAAGAGAGCGTCGGTGGCCTAGTGGCTAGCGGCTAGTCGACTCCTGTTTGAGCAATTCCCTATGTGCATTTATAACCTCGTGATAAATTTCATGTTTTTAAATTCAAAACCAATTTATACTAAATTCACCAGAGATTATTCACATTTACAATTATTCACAATTATCACCAGAGATTATTAAAAACAAAGCTTTTTTAATCTCTGGTCAAATAATTAAATTACGAAAATTATCTGGAGTGAAAAGGGTAAAATTTAATAGAATAAATGTCAGTTCTAATAAAAACTTTATAAAAATCAGAATAGAATTTAAGACTTCGAAATATTAAACGAAAAAGAAATGTCAGTAAATAAATATTGTTACGCATTTTTAAATTCAAGTAAGGGATTTAAAAGAAAATAAATTATGTTAATAATTAAACATTTGATTACTTAAAGTATGGCAACGTAAATTTTTAATTTGTTTTTTGTTTATTCGGTTTAATTTTCAGATTTAATTTTAACAACAGGATTTTATTCGTTTTTGAGAATCTACAATTAATACTGAAAACAATATTTTAAAGTGAATTTACTTTGCCGAAACGTAAAAACGACGAATACTGAAGCACGAAACTAATAATGAAAGGGAAATATTAAAATTCTCTCCAAAACCCAATCTCATTCCCTTTGAGTACCCAGGGGACCAATTCTTCGGTATTCCACAATATTATACATATAGTACGTGTATTTACAGACCGCAAAAGCTATTTGCGAATGAGTGTACGTATTTACGGTGCGCTGGGGAGTACTGTTTCGTGCACAATATCGACGCAGAGTGCCATTGTACTTTTGATGGCATTGGAACTGTTTATAATAGGCGTTGTTACACGGTGTTTATAGGGTTAAAGAATTACTTAAAACTAGATTGTCCGTTGTTAAATTTTACGTAACTAATATTTGTTAAATAGAGCATTTGTTAATAATTGTTACATTTAGTTAAAATTAACTAATAAATTAAGTATTTAATTTTAATATTGCATGTAATTAACGTAACATTCTGCGAAATTCTGACGCGATGATGTCTTTTGTAGAAAAAAACCTACGTTTTAAATAAATGAACAAAAATACGTTTTTTTTTTAGAAAATGATAACATAATTGTTAAATAGATAAAACCCTCGACTCAATTGGAACTTCTAGTTTCAGAGCTCATCATTCTTAAATCGCCTAAAAGAATGTGGGACGCTACTTGCGTGGATACCGTTGCGCCGTCACACCTTACCGGAACCAAGATAAGGGCTAGTTTTGCGGCAATTTCAGCGGTGACCCTCAAACAGCGTAAATAACGGCTACCTACTTGACACTCTTGACAGGAGTTACGTATATGCGGTCGTCCAAATTGAAAAGGTCCTTATGGCGGCGGGCGCTTCCGCTGTTATAGTTTTTATTGCCTTGTCATTAGATAACCGCCGTGTGAAAAAAGGCGTAACTGCCTGACGCGTATGGTCCCTTTCGATTTGTACGACCACATATAATTGCCCATCAAACCCGGGACCGCTAGCTACATAGGCAGGGTCACTACCAACTAGGCTAACCGCGTCGTCTATAATACGACCTCTTCTCAATTGTGCTTCTTATTTAAAAAATAATATGATAAATATAAAATAGAATCGTACCGTATAAACAACCTAGAAAGCGCGACAAGCTACTTTTAAGATTTCCCTCGTTATTGTTTCAGAACCTGCACGCTGAGAATTTTAGCGACTCTACACTTACACTCGAAAAGGAGTAATTCAGCTCAAAATACGAGCATTTAAGACCAATGATTACTTTAAAAAACTAGCGAATAGCGTATTGAACTGTGAGGATGTTTTTATTGGGAGAATCGCG
Source organism: Tortrix viridana (assembly GCA_963241965.1). NCBI lineage: Eukaryota > Metazoa > Arthropoda > Insecta > Lepidoptera > Tortricidae > Tortrix > Tortrix viridana. The sequence goes on along the minus strand of OY725183.1, from coordinate 12,233,572 downwards.
TTTCAAGAGAGCGACTTTATAGGAAGTATACAAATTGGGAAGAAGATTTAAAAGATGGTACCGCTTTTAGAATGTGTTCCGATTTTTCGTCCTCTTTTTAACATAACAAGTATTCTTAAAACGGCCTTTGAGTTTGTACTTATCTTTCATTAAATTGTTTACACTCTTATGCGAGTTATTGTCATTACCGGAGTCTTTTTTAAGACTTCTTGGTACTTGTGCTTACGTTGTCAACTTCAAAGGTGATTATTTATGAATAGTCAACGTCATACGTCAGTTATCATTTTTGTACCTAGTTCGCTTTACTTTTTAGAACTCTTCGTATGGAATTTCAAAATAGACGTTATTATGACAAGGTACCAACGTGGTCACATACTTATCACCCTTAGCTTAATGTTGCTATCCAAGAAGCAGGGACGATAAACGTTAAGTTCTCCTGGGACTTCATTAGTTTCACTTCACCACATGTATGTTGATAAACAGCTGCTTGACAACTTTAATAAACAAAACAAATCTCATAGACACCTATGAAATACTTATTATTAAGGAGTTCCGGCGGTCTTCATAATTCTTCTTCGAAGACAATTGTAATTCATTTAAATGTTATGAATAAAATATATAATAGATAAAGTTATTTAAAACCTTTATTTTGTAACAAATCACGTTATTTAAAATACTCACTAGTAAAATATTATTATGACGGCTCGCGCTTGCCCTTTAAAAAAAAAACACCAGGATACAGTTAATAAAAATGACAATAATAAATCTTTATCCAAAAACACTTATTAGTGACGTTCTCAAGATAAAGGGACCTTATGGAGAGAGGCGGTTGCGCCGTTTTTAGAACTGTTACCATAGTATTCGTATAGTTACAAGAATCGGAAGAGCGTAACTGCCTTCCTCCATAAGGTCCCTTTATATTGAGAACGTCACATTTACAATACATGACTCTAGACTAAACATACCAAAAGACAAAAAAACTCACCTAAAATATAATTATAATTATAGCGGAAGACCGAATCAAGCGATAAAAAGACAAAACTGAGAAAAGACGTTTTTTTTTAAGATAAGGGTTTAATTTTTACTATGAAGTTCTGGATGTGTAATACTATAGATTAGTTAAGAAAACATTACAGTGCATAAAACTTTTAAAAATAATAGGCATTTTTTCGCTTAATTCGTTAATGTAATTTAGCTATTTTCAAACTAATTTAATTTATCCATAACTTACTAGGTATACGACATAATAGTTGTCGTTTGAATCTATAATGCGATTTGTTTCCGGTATAATAAAATGCAAAATCGTATTAAGTACAGGTATTTTTATAGCCAGTACTCAAACTCTTCCTGGTTTAATTTTCATCTTCTACGTCAAAATCAATAGAATCAATAAACCACATCGACATCTCAAGACATTTTCACATTACCAGCTCCAGTTAAACTTTCATAGTACTGTCTAACATCAGATTGGAATGAGGTGCTGAAGGAAGGATCTTAAAATTAAAAGGAATTGGCGCTTAATCCTCAATCAGGTGAAAGATCGCGCCAAAGTAATATGTATGTACTAACGAATCAAACACCATTTCAGGCCGTTGATTCGATGTTGCGTTTTTTAAACTTTTGGACAGCATAAAATTAAATAAATTATCGACACCTGTAATCCGTTTAGTTCATTTATGCGATTTAAAATCCTGTTTATGTTTTTTGTAATATTTGTGCACATATCCTATCAAATTTTTACATGTCGCTTGATTCACTTATTATTACAAGGCACTTATAGTGATTTTTGAACACTATAATAGCTAAACACATAGATAAACATGCCTCCTACCGTTCCGCATTCATAACGTTTTTTCCGATTTTGTCGCTTGAATAATTATTCCATAACGCTATCCAATTGAAACAAAATATTATTAGAATTTCCAATATAGACCCCATTTATATACATATCCCCGTCTTCGTCTTCTTCATAGGTATCGTCCTGGAAGAAACTCGAACTTAAGTCCACTCTTTCTCCCTGTCTCTTTATTTTTAAGTAAAACCGCCTCCCGTACTGCGCGTAATATCTCGCAAAAGTAATTTGGTTCTCATTTACAAGAAAATCTCTAAACTCCTGTCTATCCGTTAATATATCTAAATTATCTTTTGTTATATTGTAATATTGGGAAACACTTAACTCTTGTGTGTCATTTTCAGTTATGACAGTTCTGTGTTTAAAATAATGATAAATGGCAGAAAATATATTTCTAAAGTTGATAGTTAACGTCAAACTCTGTATTTGAGTTTGTATTTCTCTAAAAACACTTAATACTCTTAAAAAAATTGAGTCATGTTGTGATAACTGTGTACCAATAATCTGTATGGTTTCATTTCTGCGTTCGTTGTATGGTCTTGGAGAATTTTGAAGCTCGTTGTGGCGATTCATTTGTTCGCTTAGGAACTTACTTACAAACTCAATCACACTTAGGAAATTTACATAAGTAACGTCGGTTATATCAACAGTATCAAAAATATTTAATACTATTTCTACCGCTTCTCTGAGCAATCCTGCGTCTCTTAGCGGTTCTATTACAAGATCTCTAAAGTAGGTCCTTTGTCTACGATACAAATTTGCAAATATTCTTTGACCTCGAATTGAAATTTGATCCAGTGATTGTACCCGGAATATATTTAAAAATGCTTGCATTGCATCGACTGGTTGTTGTTGTGTTGTCGTGGTTTGTGTGGGTCCCTGTGTTGGCTCTCGCCCACCTCCACTGGCCCCAGTGCCTAAAGAAGAGGCATCGTTGACGTTTGAAGAGCTTCCTGAACCTGAACGCCCGGAACCTTGCTGCTGGTTTCGTGATGGAGAAGGCGAACGACCTGATCTACCTCCTGATCCACCACCACCACCACCACCACCTCCTCCGCCTCCTGACGTATCATCGCTTTTCAAGTTATCTTCTGACATATTTACAGTCGCACGTGTAACTCCATATGTTGCTACTGTCACTGTTTCTTCTAGGATCACTGTTTTCGCAATTTGTTTAGTGACATTTTTCGTGATCGTTTTTCCGGCTGATTTCCCAACGGATTGGGCTACAGCTTTTCCAAACGTCTCCCCAGCAGGCACGCTTGCTGATTTGAGTATAGTTTCACCGGCAGATGTCCCAACAGATTTCCCCACGGATTTGCCTACTGACTTGCCTACCGACTGGCCTACCGATTTTCCGACCGTGTTTGTAGCAACTTGGCCGGTTGCCTGTGTAACAGAACTGACTAAACTTCCACCACCTAGCCCACCAAGTACATCTCCGGTAACTGTTAGCGTGGTGTGCAAAATTCCAGCTATAGGAACATCACCTTTGGAAGCTGTATCAACGATGTTTTCGATCCCTGCGACTAATCCCTTCGACTCACCGGTGGCCACGCTCTCGACGCTGTCCCAGGCGGCACCCGCGGCGGCACCTAGCGCCATGGACCCCGCAGGTCCGGCGACGAAGCCTACGGCTCCGGCGCCTATAACCGCGGATGACCGAAACGATTCCAACATAGCTCTATTCCCCGCTTCAATGTCTCCTGTTGCATAGTGAACAATGCCTTTAACATGTCCCACAACGGGGATGCCATCCAGAATTTTCCACATCTTTAAAACCACCAGGTGTGTGAAGACGGTATTCCTGGGAAGTCACGATCGGAATCAGCGCCGGAATGTTCGTCGTCTGAGTCAGAGACGTTTTGGAATTTTTCGATGATTTCTTCCAAGATTCCGATAGTTTCCTTCAGGTTCTTTTGTTCAAATATGTCGGACAACGCCTGAGATCCGGCAGGGGTCGTAAAACTTCCGTATGAGTCAACTAGGAATTGTAAAGCGGATCTTTTTTTCAAGATGAGTGTGTTAAGTCTATGCCTAAACTCAAAGCCGTGTCCTTCGATGTTGATTTGTATAGGTCTAAGGGCTTTTGGTAGGTTTTTGGCTACCGCTGCCCTTTGTTCCCCGGTGAGTACGATTTGTTCTCGTCCAATGTGGAATATTAGCCGCAGGGCAGAGTCAGCGTGGGCGTTGTGTCTTCTGGCAGCGGCAGGATCTTCGTAATTAACTTCCTGCAGTTCTTCCAACGCGTGGATCAGTCGAGTTACTTTTGTCGTCATCACAGCTCATTCTGATAAAAGAAGAAAAATCATATAAGTATATCATATTATACACATGGTAATACCAATATAATTTAATTTACTAAGTCGTTGCTTGGGTGACAGTCGCTCGGTTCGTCGTTATCTTTTTGCTCGGAGAGATAAACCGAATGAGTAAATAAACCGTTATTGATCCTACTCTAGGAATACTCGTTATTATTATTGAAGTGCGATGTTAATCCTTCTTAATGCTATTCGATGTGATTCGATGAAGGCTATCTACGTACTAACATGGTTATCTTATATAAGTAGGTAATATCACCGATACAAATAGGGGTGTAGACACTAAACGAAAAGAAATACATTTTTTTTCCGGTAGTGTTTCATATACAATTGGATCGATCAACTTTTTCTTGTTTGTTATTCTGTCCCGTTGTCCAAGAGGCAAAAGTGACGGAGTTTCTTAAAAAAAACTGTTATAATATATGGTACTAATGTGCTTAGGAAATAGTCCATAAAATAATGGGCTTATAACTACGACAAAAATGTACGTTTGATGAATTTTAACCATAGAAAACGTATAGAAAATCATGGTTTTAAAGAGTTGTCCAGCGGACGTAACCATATGACAACATGGTACAAGAAAAAGTTGATCGACCCAATTACCAAACATCACACTTTCGTGACTATTATATTTGTAATATCTTTTAAATTAATTTTACAAAAATAAATATTTCATCCTCGTTATCACGTGACCGCAAACAGTGCGTGACGTCACGGTCCTCTAAACAAACAACATTTTGTCAAAAGAAACAAAATTAAAGTCACCTAAAGAAACATGATTTGCGTGAGCCCACAGAGTACTTTACAATATACTGGATCGTGACGTCATAACGACGCCATGACAGAAGTTAGCGTTTTAGCGGGAAATTTCAAAATGAAATTTAATTTAAGGTATTTTAAAATAATATCCGAGTGAAATTTTTTATATATTTTTTATGATATATTATTATCATGTATCTATAAAAAACAATCGTCTACAACCCTATTGCTATCAGTGCGTAAAAAGCTATCTTGGTAATTTTTTACCCGATTGCGTAACCTCAAAAAAACCGATCGATAGTATGTGGGATCATTCTCAGTGTAGAATTACTTCAACGTTACTCCATTTATTTTAATCACCTAGTACTAGAAAAGTGCAGTTGCACGTGATTGGTTAATCATAATCCGCTAAAGCCGCACTCTCAATGGAGCAGATAATCTAGCGACTTATTGTTTGTTAACCTGCGACCTGGCTTTTGAAACGGATTGATATCTCCTAATTCTGTGACTTAGCTTGCCAACTGGATTCTGTGACTGAGTGCTTTTTGACGAGTTGTGAATATTTTTGTTGGAGTTCTGTTATTATGGATAACATTACCTCTAGTATTTAGAAATGATACCGGCGTCCATTTTCGTCTAGTGAAACAACAATGTTACACAACATAAAATGTTCTACTTCAAAGAAGCGTCGCCAAATGCTACGCATAATGACATATGTAAAACGATTGCATTATCATTGGGTGCAATGTAATGTAGTATTTAAGTAAACACAATCTTTTATTTACAAATACCATTGTGAACGAGTACTAAGAAAATAGTCCTAGTCCTCGTTTGGTGCCACCCCTTGACTAACTGCCTCTATCTTTTGTCCTTGTCATTTGTATGACAGTGCGAGTGAGAGAAGCCTATACTAGGTCGTTAAAATAAATTGAGTATACAAACAAAACAAAAATTCCAAAAATCATAATTATAAGCTAATTTTCTATTTAACGCTACAGCTATCCTAGGTGATTTTCAGCACGTACGGATAAAAACATTTTATTCGCTTGTAACCCAAAAATCAATGAAGTATAATAGTTGTGATAATTTTCCTTTTAAATTCATTATAATTATGTGCTTTCATTAAAGATATTTTCTTAAAAATTAAGAATTTCTTGAATCCTGTAATTTTAGCCAAAAATCGTGTTAGACCAAACAATCATTTCAAAAATTTCAAGTTTCATAGGAATCCCGTAAAGTTAATTTAAATGGTATTACCGTGGTATTTATTAACATAAACGTGGTGCAATCGCGGGGTGATAAAGATAAGTTGTATATGCGATAGCATTCGCGGAATGTTTATTTTTAGTTTGTTTACATCGACCGGCTAGCAGACTCCAGACTATAACAATGCACACCGAAAACCCACATCAAGGTTAAATTTAGGTACTTATGGCTCAATGGTACATTGATGACGCGGATAAGTTGGTAGCAGGTCTCGAGGCATAAATTTAAAGTTATACTTTTTAAGATATTATACGGAGCTAAAAATTTAAAAAAAATTGTCATTGAAAAATAATAAAATTAAATGCACACTTTTTTTTTTAATCAGGCGAGCGACCCTTAAATTATTAATCATTTCCATTTAAAAATAACACAAACTTACAATTACTTACTTACAATTCTGGAAACTTGTTGTATGAGCTAGTGAATTTAATTGCAATACCACGATTTACAAGCTACATGGAGTCGCGAAAATGTAAACACGACTGCGCTCGCGCCGGTTCTTGTCAGGATTAAAGATGGCAGCGGCGGTCGGCTTACGTGAGCAGTGTGCAGAAGCCACGTCATCGAGTGATACTGCGCAACTAATTCTGCACTCTATTGAACTGGTTTGAACTGGTGTAGAACAGAATAGGGTCTCTTTTCCGATCTGTATCAGCTCATCTTGCTTCTATATCTTAAGGACTTCCGAGAATCGCGGCAGATGCGACTGACCCACGCAACTATGTCCAAGAGTCAAAAAAAAATTCTGGTATAAAAAGTATTTTATGTCATAATCCACGTAATAAACAATCAATAAAATTTCATTTTCATTTTTTTTCATTTTTTAAACTATATGTATGCAAAATTTCATAAAAATCAGTTGAGCCATTCTTGAGCTATAAATGGTGTAACTAACCCGACTTTGTTTTACCTATATAAATATTAAGATATATTACTAGACTTATTGAAGATTTAGTTTTGTTTTATTTTTGTTTTTTAGTTTAGTAGTTTAAAGATATTGTATTTTAGTATTTTATTATGTACTAACTAGCTACCCGCCCCGCTTCGCTCCGTGTATATACATAAACCTTCCGTGAAAATTATCTAACTGATGGTGAAAACCGCATTAAAATCCGTTGCGTAGTTGAAAGATCTAAGCGAACATACATACAAAGGGACAGACGGCGGGAAGCGACTTTTTATACTATGTAGTGATTATCTGTAAATAAACATACATTTAGTTATATACATGTATATACATTTAGTTAAAAATAATTAAAAGTGTAATTGTTTTTTAATACTGCACCTTGAGCTAAAACCTAACCAAATCTCTGGCAAGATTAAAACGAGACTCGGTACATTTTCCGTCTGGAATTTTCATCTTGTTCCTATTTTAATTTCCTGTCCATCTGACGACGGGACCAATTTTGACATTGGCAAAATTTTTGTTTTTCATGCATAGGATTTCTAACTTGGAAGTGGAGATTCGAAATGAAAATATAATCTGACGGTTGTAGGAATAAATAAGATGACATTTCAAGATCAGTATCGTCTGAAACAGAAAATATGGTAAAATAAAACGAAATATGTAAAAGACGGGGCGATATTTGTGCGATATTCGTATTTCGTATTTATTGATCATGTGATAAATGTCTTACTCCAGTCACAGAAGGCATTCAGTGAGAATAAGTTGGATATAAAACTATGTATACTATGAGTTTACTACCGGCTATCAATGAAGGGCATTGGCCACGACTGCCACGAGATAAATGAAATAACAACAAGGTAGATATCGATAGCAAATAGTTTGTGTAAACATTTTTTTGAAAGTGGGATTTCACCTGCCTTACACTAAGTGAAGTTGGTAACATGTGGTCAAATATCAACTCTAAATCAAATTAAATAAAGAAAGAAAAAAAGAATAACAAATTAAACAGCCATATTAATTCAATTTTATAAATAATAATTAATTAATTGTGGATGAGGATGATCAAGCCTTTTCATTTATTGTTAGAAGTGACTATTATTTTAAAGAAACATTTTCAAATTAAAAAAAGCTAATAAATCAAAAGGTTTTTAAAACAAAATTGGGCAAGCTTTGCCAACAAAACTTTTGGCACGGTTTTACATAATCAAAAATTCAATCCATTAAGTATATAAGAAGTAAAATGAAAGCTTGTAGGAAAAGTAAATTTAGACACATTTGAAATTTGCCGACACGTAAATGTTTTTAAATCACAATATGACAGCATATTATTGTTTTTCATCGATATGATCTAAAAGAAACACAGGAGTTGGATTCATTTTACATACAAAGGAAATCCAACAGACTGTCACCAGCCGTGGTCACGAGCACAAAGCGCCGATCGCAATATCTCTTCCTATTTCTGATGCATCCAACAGATTCCATTTGAGCTCGTTTCCAATTAAGATGTAGAGAGACCGATGTAGGAGGTTTTAGCTTTAATTTTAACAGTTTAGGAATTTCTGCGTGGCATGGTAGAAGTATCAAAATAAAAAGAAATGAGTTTAAATATTCCGAGCGAACATAAAACTTTTCTAAAAATGAAGGCTGAGCTTTAGATATTTAAGATAAAGGCATCTCGACTGACAAACAGATGGACAGACGGACAACAAAGTCACCGCATAAAAGTTCCGTTATTTCTTACGTGGCAAAAACTATCTATAAGTAGTCCGAAATCGTCTCACACCTATTTCCTTTTATTTTGATATGTACTTCTATCAAAACACACAGTAAATTCCTACACCAAACTATAAATAGTGATATAGTTATTTATGTTATGACTTATGACCATAGTCTAATTGTTTATTTAAACAACAGATAATTGATAAATGTATAAACAAAGAACTTATTGAACACGTTGAAAACTTTTTGAATTTCAATTTAAATAGAGCGATAGAGTAAGGCTGCCTTTCCATGCGGAGCGGAGAGGAGCTGTGTAGGAATCGACCAATCACATTGGTTGTAATCCACATCTCGTCTCCGCTTGACTGTTTCCATTGAAGCGGAGTAGAGACGAGATGGATTTCAACCAATGTGATTGGTCGATTCCTACACAGCTCCTCTTCGCACCGTTCGTCTCCGCTTCTATGGAAAGGCAGCCTTAGAAAAGCACAAAGTTGGCGAGAAACAATCTGTGACTGCAAACTTCCTGGCAGTTGGTAACTTGCGCCGACTTCAGGCTACACGTAGAGTGAAGTTACCGTGTCTTCGTCCGGAAATTTCAAGGCGAGTATAAATTTAAAGCAATGCTCGAGTAAAAGTTGCACTGGGATTTGAATGTGCGGTTTATTGAGTGGAGAGTTTTTGAAGTCTGACTACAAGTGCATGACTACGATTGGGAAGTTATATTTGCTTTAGATATTTTTTTCTGAAACAGTTTTTTTTAATAATTGATGATGTATTTTTGAGTGAATGCCTAATATACTTTCACACACAAAATAAATTAAATAAATCACGGAACTTTAGGACAGTTTGTCTGCAGGAAGACTTTAAGAGTACAGTATTTATCTTAATAATTTTAAGGAAAAAAATACCCCTCTTATTTTGCGGACTTTAACTTACTTTATCTATATAAAAATACAAAAGCAATTCACTTTCTTCTACAACTGTACCAAGATTTCAGTTCGATTTGTCGTTCAACTTGTCATAATTAGTTTGAAAATGGATCATCACACAAATATAACCTTACCAGTACCAGGCCTCGACTCCAGGGACCGCTTCCCTTTCCATTCATCTCAGTTTCGTGTTGTACAAATATCCATAGAAAAATCCAACTAGAATACGAAACAAAACACGACGGAGAAGTTCGAACACGACTTAGTTCCAGTAGAAGGCGTCCTTTCAGTATGAAAAACGAACCGAAAGCAGTGAGCTGTAGTACAGATAGTGTGCGCGAGTGAATACAGCATTCTGTACGTATTGTGTATAGCTATCACTTCAAACTAGTGTATGGGTATTGTTTAGACATCCAGGTAATATAAAGAAAAATCGCCTCTTTGATCTTAATACGTGTAATTCTTGACACACATGAAAAAGTAGTGACCACCGTCACTTAAAATAAACGCCAAAAATTATAGCGCCTGCGAGAAGACACTTAGCAATAATACAATCACACTTGTGATTTATTTTAATGGAGGACAGGATTTTAATTAAGATAATACTTAAATAGCCCTAAGAATTGCTAGACTTAAGTGGCAGTGGGCGGGACACATCGCTCGCAGAACAGATGGCCGCTGGGGCCGAAGAGTTCTCGAATGGCGTCCGCGTACTGGAAGGCGCAGCGTGGGCAGACCTCCATCAAGGTGGACCGACGACGTGGTTAAGATTGCGGGAAACCGATGGATGCAAGTGGCGCAGGACCGGTCCTTGTGGCAAACCTTGGGGGAGGCCTATGTCCAGCAGTGGACGTCTTTCGGCTGAGATGATGATGATGATGAATACTTAAATACCAAAATTAGAAACATAGAATTGAAAAGGCCATCACAAGCGGCAGCTTTAAGACGACGACGCGTTACCCTACTTGGTTCGAGTCCCGGGCAAATAATTGTGTGAGCGCTATTAGTACAAGCCTAGAGCTTATTTTATTTTAGGACTAGGTCAATTGATAATACATAATATAGGTCCCTGATAATACATACATACCTTGTATCAGGGGACAAGACAGTATGTATAACATAACATCTAGGATCATCAGCGTAGCGGAGACCCGAATCAACTTTGCTTAACCTCAGATACTTCTACGAGTATATCGTTATCGATATGGCAGTTCTTTTTGGACATTTGTAAGTAATTATTTTTGTTATATACCTCATATTGTAGTTAATATTTTCAAATCGCTCGATATCTTATGAAACAAAGAATATCGATTCAGATTTTACAATGGCGACTGAAAAATCGCAATATTGTTGGTAATTCCACCGGCGGTTTCGCACATCGTAACAACAATGCTAACATTGCTGTTAGGCGACAATTTAACCAGTGAATGGTAAAGACCTGGAGTCCTAAATGGACCCTTCAATGAGGTTCTATCACCAAGTCACTAAAGGGCAATTCTTCGAGCGTTTCAACCGCCGTCATTACCGTGACCGCATTGATGTCGAAATTCTTGAAGCTTTGGAAGCATTATCAGTAAAATTTTGTAGAAGTCAGGGCACTCTACAAGATAACCGAAATAACATCCAAAGCTACAAGAATTTTGACGTTAATGCTGCCACGGGAATGACGGCGGTTGAAACGCTCGAATAATTGCCCTAAAACTTACCAGCACCCGTATTGCAGTCCCGTTTATCCCGGTGGATAAAGCATCCGTCATTCTCGCACTTACTTATTGGTCAGAAAGTGACAGATGTTTTATCCACGTTTAGCCACATGATAAACACGACCATAATAAGTCCACTGCAAGAACATCTTAGACGCTTTGTTGTTTTATTTTCACGCTGCTTTCCTGTACTGTTCCACATAACAGACTTCAAAAATAATAAAAATCACAGTGTAGCAACACGTCAAATGTAACTCGCACTGACGGGTTTATTTTCCTTCGCTTATTTATTCCAACACTACCTAATGGTATTATTTTCCAACGTTTCATCGACCCACTACTATATCTTAACCTCTGATCGTTAAGTAACTCCTTAAAAGCAGGTATCATCATTTTCTGGTCTTAAGCTTGCTGCTTGACTTCCGATTTCAATCCATATAACCGTATAGCCAAGGTTCGAAACAAAATAGTTGATAAATTCAACGCAAGGATCAAAGCTGGCGTTATGGAGTAACCCCACAAGCCTGTCTGCTATTCGCAATTCTTGTTTGTATTTTTCACCGAGTATATTCAAGAATACACATCGCTTGCAAAGTGAGCTGAAGGGGGGATTTATGACAACCTGTGTTTGCGAACATGACACAACAAGTTTTGCTCTTAACACGTTACATGCACATGATTTATGTGAATTTGTTGATTTCTAAAAGGTAACTTTCTTGATTTTGTTAATGTTATCTTTCGTGGGAGGTTATACAGATTATAAATCCTTGAGAGAGTGAGAGTTGTATATTTTAACTGATGCTATTTTAGGTCCATCCAATTTAGATACTGCGTCATACGTTAAGAAACGTGCAACTCAACTCAAGTCTAACAAGAATAGACTGACGTTTAGGCAGATATAGTGGTCTCTCTTGAGACGGTCAGCAATTTATATGAGTGCGAGATGAATTTAGTAGATTTATCTTTCTCGTATAGGCTCATTTGCTCAGTTGGTCAAAGCGGCGCCGATATACAAACTAGTCTTGCCAAATCTTTCTCGTGCAAGTGACCCTTAATCTATATTCTTTAGCCACTTTCAGTAAGAATATAATTTAAACAAGTACAAGCCTAGAGCTTAGTTTGGGACTAGGTCAATTTGTGTGAGATTGTCCCTGATATTTATTTATTTATTTTCATAAATTTGACACAGTATTGCCCTTAGAAATAAAACTAGATTTATTTTTTATAGCAAGTCATTTGTTTTTTTTACAAATGAGTTTCTGATTGGACTCATCACACTGAAAAAAAGGATTGATAAAAAGTTTGTTAAATGAAACCAAACTTCGTCTACGTGTAGCTAAAACAAGGGACTACAAAACTTTAAGGCAATACCTAACCAAATCAGTCGAGTTAAATAACATTAACTGTTTTATTCCTTACAGACAAACAGTTTGTTAAATCAACAAAACTTTAATAACGCCTTATCAAATTATGGTTATTTCTGAATTAACCGAACTAGTTTGGTTAAATATTTTTTTCAGTGCATACTCGCCTCAATTCCGTCTTTAAACATTACACATCACTTAATTTTGATATTGTACTTACCTTTACTACAACAAATTCCGAAATAAATAAATCTATGTTCTTTACTCAAAACAAATCCAAGGCAAAACCTTAGCTTGACGTGCAACTTAGTCCGATTGTGTTTTTACACCAATTTCCTCGACGATTCGGCAGCTATGGATACCGCCCCCCCGGGCGGCGTTATCGTCCCAAGTACGTCCTACTTTGTGAAACAATGCCTCAGATACAGCTCTTGCCGCATGTTAACACAAAGGTGGAGCATATGGCGGGTAACACAGTAAATAAATAAATACCAAGGGACAATCTGACACTATTTAATTACCCTATACTCACCGGCATATTTATCGGAACAAAAATAAAAAGTCTAACCCCCTTACTAATAAACGTTGAGTAACGGCTGAGTAGTTATACAATGCTTTGTCGTTATCTGTCATTGTGACATTTGAATTCGACAGATAAGGACAAAGCATTGTATAACTACTCAGCCGTTACTCAACGTTTATTAGTAAGGGGGTAAATGTTTAACGAAATAGTTTTGTGTCACAAATATAACAATGTTTATTTCTTATTACGCTAAATTAATTACGTCTTATCTGAATTAAATTTTAATGAAAAACAAATAACTTAAAACATTTTACTCGCACAAAAAATAACTTTTTCGAAATGTCTTACTTTTATATTGTTCCGCAAAATTTTCCGGTGAGTGTAGTACCAAACTAAGCTCTAGGCTTGTATTATGGGTACAACCCCCCTAGCCTGCAAGCACGAGATACGATTTGACAGGTGCTAGGGAAATTAATACATTTATTCCATATTCTAACTTAAGACTTAACGATTAAGGTTTAAAATTAAAGTGTCTCATCTTAATAAAATCGTTATAAAAATGTAAAATTCGCAATAGTCGTTTAGTAATAAAAGGTAATAAAAGTCAGGACACTTATTTTAAACCTTGAGCGTTAAATCTTACGTCAGAATATGGAATAGATTCATTTCCCTAGTACCTGTCAAATTTCATCTCGTCCATGCTTGTTATGCCCACAGGGCAGCGTTATCGTTCCAAGTACGTCCTACTTTGTGAAACAATGCCTCAGACACAGGTCTTGCCGCATGTTAACACAAAGGTGGAGCATATGGCGGGTAACACAAGCTAGTTAATAAATAAATACCAAAGGACAATCTCACACTAATTAACCTAGTATCAAACTAAGCTCTGGGCTATTATGGGTCAGTACCCACGAAACACTTCTAGTAACAAACGATACACTTCTACCGACGTAAAATTTGGTACGTCATACAGTGATGGTTTATATCCCGAGAAAAGTGGTCATGCAGATCCCGAGGGTGCAAGTTTACACATGGCATTCAAATTAACCTAGTTTTAAGCAGCTCTAGGCTTGTGCTATGGGTATCACACAACGATATAGTTTATATTAAGAGTAAATTAAACTCTCTTTGAACTAACCTTTCCCGCTGACGTTATAACGTTTTTTTTTCAACTCGGGGAGAGAGTATAAACTATAGTTTTTTTTTAATATGATGAAGGCATGATTGAGAGATTTCTGGCCTTCCATCCATTCTGCATACTCAACTCGTTTTTATATATATTTAATCGTAAATTCCGCAACGCTCTTCTGAATCTGGGCCCTTAGCCAAGATGCATTACGCTAACTAGCGTTTCTATTCGCTTCGTCTTTAAACCAATCGTGTCACTGGTAGATCACGTGACTCTTCGGATCACGTGATGTACAAGTAACGCGATTGGTTTAAAAACGAAACGAATAGAAACGCTAGTTAGCGTAATGCATGTTGGCTAAGGGCCCAGGTACTTATTTTATATTGTCAACGATCCTCTTCCACTCCCGCTTACGTTTCCGCTATCGCTTGTACAATACCACCCAGCGCTTCGACAGGCATAAACTTGCCCGTCGATGATAAGATGGGTGATACATCTTTCAGTGGCGTCGCTTTTGTGTCCCTGTTTTATGACACGGGAAATTTGGGAGGAACGCGTCTTGTCAAGCGCTTAAACAAGATGTTAGATACCCAATGTTGGTTGTTTTCTGACTGGAAACTCTACATTGTTGACATTTTTTTTTATGAGACGGGTTAGGTCAAATAAATAAATATCAGGGGACAATCTCACACAAATTGACCTAATCCCAAATTAAGATCTAGACTTGTACTATGAGTCCTAGATAACTATAAACATACTTAAAACATCCAGACTCAGGAACAAATACTCATGCTCATCACACAAATATTTGCCCATACCGGGATTGGAACCCAGAACCGCTAGTTTCGTAATGAAAGGATTACAGTAATCAAGTTTTACTGTTACCTCAAAATGAATACCAAAGTATTATACCTAGAGTTATAAGAAATAAACATTGGTTATTAAGTATGTGACAAGCCTTGACGTGCTTAGTTCTTAATTTTTCGGCCGAAGCCCCAGGGCTCTACGGAGCAAACTTTGAGAATAGCTGTAGGTAAGTATATACTAAATAATATAATTAGTTTATCCATCATTATTAACACTTACACAAATATTATTAACTAAATATTACAATTAACGTTTGCTAAAGTATCAACATATACTTAGTAGAGCTCATTTGCCGCAAAAAAGGTCACGCGAAAAACATTTAATAAAATATATATATATATATATAATTTTTCTAAACCCCCCTTCTTCGGCAGTCAGGTAAAAATATATGACATGTAACAGGCATGCCACTGAAACACGTCCTCGGTTTATGAACAGAGCTGTCGAACGTGGGATGAGAACTGAAACAGCCAATATTACTAAAAATTACGGAGCTGTAATTAAAACTGGGAAAAAAATCCTTTGATCTTTAAATGAGTATTAGCACAACAGATTAAGCCACATTTACGAGGCCATGAATGAGCTTCCAAGTGGAAATATTTGTTATTTTTAGGGTTCCGTACCTTAACCCTTATAGAATCACTCGTCTTTCACAGCCAATTTGTTTCGAAACTACTGGACCGATTGAGTTAAAATGTACATAATGTAGTTTAGAATTTACATTTACACTAGAGTTTACATAATGTAAATTGGTGACCCAAACACGGACGTGTATAATAAATGAACTTTAAACATGGGAGGGGGGGTCACTTTTGGGGGTAAATTAGAAAATTAAAAAAAAAAGTTTTCCAAAGTATATCGTGTAACATACCTTCAGTCAACAAAGTATCGGGAATGGATGATTTGTTTATGGTTCCAAATTCAAATTTTTGTTTTTTTTGTTGTTGTTAGATTGGCACAACTGTTTTCTATTTTGGCGCGGAGTTTGAGTTGCATCTGTTATTTATATTAAATACAGTGCTGTTTTTAGTTATATCATATCTAGTGTGTATTGCGAATTTCATAATGGACAAAAACATTGAACAAAGAGTTTGTCTTAAATTTTGCATCGCCAATGGAATTTCGTGTTCGGAGTCACTGAAAATGTTACAGAAGGCTTACGGTGATTCGACTTTATCAAAAACACGTGTTTATGAGTGGTACAAAGCGTTCAAAAGCGGTCGAGATGTGATGGAAGATTTGCCTCGCTCTGGTAGGCCATCAACGTCTGCAACTGAAGTTAACATCGCAAAAGTGAAGGAAATAGTGACTGAAAATCCTCATTCAACTTTGAGAGAGATAGCCGCCGAACTTTCTGTATCTCACGAGTCGATCCGTACTATTTTAACTAATCATTTGGGTATGAAACATGTTACCGCTCGGCTAGTCCCAAAAGACCTGAATTTTCTCCAAAAACTCAATCGCATGAGAGTCGCTGAGGACATGCTAGAACGAGTCAATTCCGACCCAACATTCATGAAACGCATTGTTACTGGTGACGAGACGTGGGTTTACGAGTTTGACATGCAAACTAGTCAACAAGCTTCGGAGTGGCGCCTTCCAACTGAACCGAAACCGAAGAAACCACGCCAAAGTCGATCAAAAGTCAAAGTCATGTTGACTGTTTTCTTTGACTATCGCGGTGTTGTGCACTCGGAATTCTTGCCGGAAGGTCAAACGGTAAATAAAGAATATTATTTGAGCGTTATGCGGCATTTAAGAGAGCAAATTCGACGAAAAAGGCCAGATTTGTGGAATGAAAATTCTTGGATTTTGCACCACGATAATGCGCCTTCGCACAAGGCCATCATTGTGAAAGAATTTTTGACCAAACACTCAACAAATACCATCGAGCAACCACCATATTCACCAGATATGGCTCCTGCCGACTTCTTTCTTTTTCCTAAACTCAAATTACCACTTCGTGGCACCCGTTTTCAATCGGTAGAAGACATAAAGGAGAATTCGCGCCGAGAACTGAATTCAATTCCGGAAACAGCGTTTAAAAAATGTTTTGATGATTGGATTATTCGTTGGCGTAAGTGTATCGTTTCTGAAGGAGCATACTTTGAAGGTGATAAAATAAATTTGGATGATTAACAAACAGTTTGTGTATTATTGATCTTTTCCCGGTACTTTCTTGACAGAGTAGTATTAAATGAAAAGGCTTGTTGTATGAATTTCAAATATAATTTTTTTTATAATTTTAAAATAAATAGTTTTGAGGTTATTTAAGAAAATAGGCGAAAATTTACCATTCCCCTCCTTTATCTCCAAAACCACCAACCAGGCCTAAAATTTTGAAAAAAAAATAGTCCTTTACGTATAGATCCTATAAAAAGTATATGGTATTTAGTTACTACAAGCAAATTTGGGTCAGATTTAAAAAAACTTATGGAACTTAGATAATAATTTACGGAACCCTTTTTTCTCGAGTTTAACTCGCACTTGTCCGAGTTTTTCATCCCTTGTGCCTTTGTCTACAGGAAATATCGTAAAGCTTTCATTAAACTTCAAAAATAATTATTAATTTAGGGTAATGAGTATGTTAAAGGTTAAATATTCTCCCCTTTTACTAAAGCGAAATAATTTTTTTATTCAATTCTACAACCAGACAGCCCTTACCTATAACAAAACACCTAAATATAACATAGAAAAACTACTACTATCTCTCACTCCAACTAATCTTAGAGAGAAAGTGACAGGAATACCGCAACTTTCAGATTCGAATTAGGGGTAATGGCCCCGGAGCCTTTTTCCGGGAGCCCATTAAAACCACGTTACCTGTCTGCTTGTATAATATTAAATCTCCCGACTGACAGGTACCTGAAACTAAGTGACACACTGCCCTGGAAATCGACATTCTAAATTAACAAAAACAAATCGGCCAAGAGCTGCGGATGCGGATGTGCTTTTCGGTGAAGGAAAACATCGTGAGGAAACCTGCACACACCTGCAAAGCAATTTGACGGTGTGTGCGAAGTTCCCAATCCGCACTGGGCCCGCGTGGGAACTATAGCCCAAACCCTCTCATTGTGAGTGGAGGCCTGTGCCCAGCAGTGGGACGTATATAGGCTGGATTATTATAAATCGGCCAAGAGCATGTCGGACCATGCTTAGTGCGGGGGTTCGTTCAAAGAGAAAAAAATATTTTACAATATTACCAGATTGTATTGTAAGTAGTTATGATTCTGGTGTAGGAAAACAGATTTCAGCTATGGTTAACAGATTTTTTTTTATGACAACAACTCATATTTTTGTTAGTACTAGAATATTCTAGTACACGAAAACTTTGATATTGTTTTGGTTACCATCTAATAGTTACAGAGTAAAATATGCATTTAGCATACAAGGTTTTGTTTTCTACACAAAACTTGTTTCCTACGATACTAGGTAAATGGTAATAGGTACTAGAACTTATTTTGTACAGAAGTAGAATTTTCTATTAATGTGTAAAAAACATATAGTTGTCACATATAATACAATACAATCAAGTAGAATTTACAACATTCTGTTAAAGGAAACTAGATTTTTTTTCTCCGTGGCATATTTACCGATTTCGGAATTTTTCCCTTTACTCGTGCTATAAGACATTACTTCTTGCCAAATTTCATGATTCTAGGTCAACGGGAAGTACCCTATAGGTATCTTTAGATTGCGTTGACTTAGATGTTTGATTTTTTCACTGGTCCAAGGGATTGCAGACTTAAGTATTTGATATTAATTTCAACTTGATACCTCCACGCGTTCCTGAGAAAAAGGGTCTTGACAGACACACAGACAGACAGACGGACAGCAAGTGATCCTTATATTAAAAATCTTTATGTTTTATGCCAATTTTTTTTTTCATAATACTGCAAAAGCCTTGTGCTATCCAGACGACCCGACAGTATTCTTCCTGAACTATCCCCGTTTCTCCGAAGTGTTCCGTGATACATCGCCGCCCGGCACGCAAACGTCTCTCGTTGACATTCACACAAACGGCTTTTTAACAGTTATTTATGTTTTTTTTTCACGCTTTTGACCGATAGATATTCTACCGCGAAAACTTACTTCCGTAAGGCACTTAAGCCTTAGCTTTATTGCAATGCTGGCTTAACATGCATAAACGAAATAAAATTTGACAGGTGCACTGAAAAAAATACCACGTACTAGGAACCAGAATCTGGTTATAAGTACAGTATTGTCTTGCTGTATATGTGACGACAAAACTCTTTGTATACATAACCACTGTTCTAGTTATAATACACGATAAAACATAATACCCGCAGCTAGTTGTGTTCACATTACAATGCGCACAATACAAATAACAGACATTTTGTATCAATTACACTTGCATCTTTATTAATACATTGCAATTGTTCGTATTACGCATATGCATAATCATAAAAATACAAAACATTTTGTATTTATTACACTTGGAACTTTATTAAAGCAATGCAATAATTCTTAATTACTACAAAACTGCGTTTAACTAGACTCGTGTAGTGGCGTTTACAAACAACATAATACACGATACAACACTTTTGATGAACGCTACCAAATTTTAGTTGAGATAACTACATGTTTCAAAACTACACGTTCTTGTAGTATTGTAAAAAAATATTTTTTTCGGTGTGCTAGAGAAATTAATACATCTATTCCATATCTAATGTAAGACCTAAAGCTTAAAGTTTAAAATAAAAGTGCATCGTCCTGACTTATTACCCTTTATTTCTGAGCGACTATAGCAATTTTCACTTTTTTATAACGATTTTATCAAGACGGAACACTTTTATTTGTTTTTACTTATACCTATTCAAACCGCAGATAGATAAGGATACCTCAGGTGAAACCGCTGAACCGATTTTGATGAAATTTGGTATGGATATAGTTTGAGTCCTGGGGTAGGACATAGGATACTTTTTATCCCGAAGCTGATAGTTCCCAAGGGAATAGCGATAACGAAGTCTACGCGGAAAGTCGCGGGCGAAAGCTAGTACAACATACATTTTAATTTGAAGTAAGTAACCTTATCTATCCACAGCATAAATATAGGGAACGGACATGAGAAAACTACCATTAAGAATGTTGCTATATGTATACTTAAGGGCCCTATCTACTAATCATTATTACAATCCGACAAAATTGACCAAAAATCGTTTAATAAGCAAAAACTTTTTTAAATGACACTGTCAAAATGTTTGTAAATTGTTATATACTTTTTAAATTGTAACTAACAATATAGAGCGTTCCCAAGTAGCATAAAAGCTGTATAAAAGCTTATACAGCCGTTATAACTCTAGTTTCAGCATTTTAAGGGCTGTATAATATAATTGGTATTCTAGATCAACAGTTAAAAAGTTATAACAAATCTGTCTCAACGCCTTATTTTAGAGATACGGCAATAAAGTGCTTGTCACTAATAACTAATATAAGTCTAGACTTTATTGTCTCTATCAACCTTCACCAACCATAACTTCTTCCAAAGGGTCAGAAGTACCTTAAAGTAAAAGTACTCGAGTAAAGTAAATAGACGTACACCGTCGGGATTCCATTTTAACTAAAAGTGTAAGAAAAACACTAGTAAGGACTTTCTTACTATTCTCTAGTCTCCGAGCAGTCACGCTAAGCTCCTTAACACGTGACTTTGGGTAAGAAATACAGTATTTTCTAGAAAATACTGTTATTTTCAAGAAAGAAAGAAAGAAAAACGTTTTATTGATTAAAGAAAAGAAAATAAAATAAAAGAAATGGTTAATTCGGTGCTAATAAGAATAACACAATGGAAAATAACAAAACAAAACACAAACGTATAAACTTAAGAGGAGTAAACTTAATTTAACTAAAATGAACACCGAAACGTACGTGACTCTCCGTATGACGTGATCTACCAATGACGCGATTGGTTTAAAAACTAAACGAATAGAAACACCAGTTAGCGATGGGCATCTTGGCTAAGGGCTCGGTTCTCCCTTCCTCGCTTTTCTTGACATAGCAGCATCTGACCAATCCTTTCGAAAGGTCATCCCTCTATATCCGTTAAGGGATGCTGCTGCTGGGATCCAATCAAAACTTTTATTGGCCCACAAATCATTCGTATCTATATACCTACATAATAATTATATCCAACAATATAAAAATCTCTAGAAAAAAATATATGACTAGTGAAAATAAAAACCTTTCTCTCAGCTACTTCTAAAAAATACTCACTGAAAATAGTAGACAATACGATCGGCTCTGGTCTTAAAAAGGCCATAACTTGCGAGTGGTTCCTAGCTCATTTCTCCTAAACCTCTATTCCTCAACCAACTCACGAACTACCGTAAAAACCAGCGAAGTCAACTTCGCGTTCCGATTGTGAAGCTACATGAAAATATTTATAAAGGCTCGCCTAAATTCAGCCCGGTAAGGTTGTTTATCGAGTGTGCATATAGTATATTTCGTATAGGGTTGCATTCTTGTATTCTGTGATAAAATTGAAGCCGGGACCCGACAATATCAACTGGCGCAGACATAAATTTGGACATCCCTCAAGCAGTAAACCAGCGGAATTGATTAGCAGCAATCTGCTTATCCCTTGAACCTTCGTAAATTATCAGCTAATGCCCCTCAGGAGTCTCAAATGTCCGTTCCGGATTTAGTGTTTGAATTTGTGTGAATGGTATCGTAAATTTAGACGTTTAGGAATTACGATTTTGGAGAATTGTGTTAGTTTATCAGTAACTGATGGTGAAATTAATGATTTCATAATAATTTTGGAATATGTACAGGATTATGTATGTTGTTTCATGAAGACACGTAAATCGCTTGAAGTGCACTCAATTTTGAACGAGTGTGAATTGAGAAAAGTACAACAAACGTTGATTGTAATTTCAATTTGAACTACAACTAAAATAATATGACCTCATAATATTTGGACCTCTACATAAATATAGAGCTGTCATAACATTGGTGGCACAGATAAAAAAAAAAATTAAACTGTTTATTTCCAAAAGACTTAGAACTTAATTAATAAAAGTCTTAGCTTATCTTTTATTCGTCACATATAATTCTGGTCGTGTTTATCGATGTGGATAAATGTGTATATAACATATGTCACTTTCTAACCAGTACGTAAGTGTGAGAGTGACAGATACTTTATAACATTTATCCACCGCAATAAAAGCGACCATAATACGGGGTCTGCTCTTGTTAATATACCTTAAAGGTAAAACATAAAAGCAACAAACTTAAAAAAACAACAATTAAAAAGTATCAATTTGAAAAAAAAAATCTTTAATCTGCATCAAACGGTGCACCTATTAAATAACACAAATAATTAAATAATAATATATACCTATGTCAGATCATCGGAACCCTCCGACTCACTTTTGACCGGTTTTTTGCGCCGAGTGACCACTACCACAGATAATTATAATACTATACTAGCCACTACCAAAAATATGAAACGGTCAATAAACGGTCATATTGTCAAACCATGTTTAAGGCTGCCTTTCCATTGAGGCGGAAGCGAGCGGAGCGGAGAGAAGCCGTGTAGGAATCGACGAATCACATTGGTTGTAATCCACATCTTGTCTCCGCTCCGCTTTAATGGAAACAGTCAATTGGAGACAAGCGGTGCGGAGAGAAGCCGTGTAGGAATCAACCAATCACATTGGTTGTAATCCACATCTAGTCTCCGCTCCGCTTCAATGGAAACAGTCAATGGAGACGACTGTATCAAATTTGTATAGTACGCCACTCATCTCCGCTCGTCTCCACCTCAGTGGAATCACATACCTCTTTTCACAGCTCCGCTCCTCTCCGCTCCGCTCGTCTCCACCTCAACGGGAAGGCAGCCTAATAGTTATACGCCATTATTATTCACAATGCCTTCCCGACCACGAGGTAAAGAGAAATTACACCCGTTTCACTGTAAACGGGCACGTAGAAGATAAAAATCGTCCGTCACTTCGATATTCAAAGGGCCACGTTAACCCTTCCGTGTCCTTAATGCCAACCCAGGGGGTAATCTCTCAAGGGAAATGTTTTTTTACACCGGCCCGCCTCACGCTACCTTTGTTTGAATGTGTAAATGTGAAATGAAATGACTGTCAAAATTTAAATTTTTGAGAAAGGCTTTTTTTGCTTTTTTGCACACTTATCCAATTCTCATTGAGACTTTACAAATTATAAGCAGATGTGGTACAAAATATAAATATATTTATTTCATTAGTCAACAGTAAATAACTATAGTTATTATGGTTGGAATAATGAGCAAGTATATTACTTTCCTACTTTCGTTAAGAAGTAAAAAACCCTGAAAATGAACACCAAACATATTCATAATTATGAATTAAATATTCCTAATGGCTTCACAGCTTCCCACCAACCCTTCGGGATTGCCTAACCCCATACATAAAACATCAGCTAATAGAAACTTTTCATCGACCAAAGCCAAGGCTGGTTTTAAAATTCACTCAGTTCACGTAGGTCAAAATAAAGGTACGCAATGGTGTTATTCTCTTACAAATAAAAGTTAATTTCGACGATGAAATATCGAAGGACCATCATATTTTGACCTTGCCACGGCTCGCCATTCACCTCCACCGAAAGCGTAGCTAGGCTCTTCTTTGTTCAACTACTCCCTCTAACCTTAGAAATGTTACCTATGACACCTAAGGTCAAAAATATTGCAAATTAAAACTCATCTGGGGACAAGTATGCTGCCCTCGTAAGAAAAAAGGGCACATCTGCGAATTATTCACAGAAGCATATTATACCCTGTGTAGGTTAATAAAGGTCGCTTGTGCAATACCAATTCGTTTGCACATGTGCCTTTTCTTCTTATGAGGGCAGTATGACACATCTTTGGAATAGGGAATATGCATATTTTTTTTGCTTTATTATTTTTCGAATAACTATAAAAATAACCAAGTTAGCCATTAAAGATTATGGTTATGCAAGAGAGTAACATGATGCTACACCAGCACTTGAACTCCATGGCTCTGAAATGGACAACGATATCCCAGATGCATTGTAATATTATTATTATTTTTATTATAAAAAAAATTAAGATTTAATGGGAAAATAATGGAGTGGAGAGTAAGATATGTATATTGAAAATAGAGAAGCAGTTTAGGAGGAAATTCAGTTTGAAAGTGGAGATTTTTGTTTGAAAGATGATCCAGTATAATGACTTTTACCCTCAAATCAGTTTCTATAGATACCTTTAGGATTTGAAATGTAATGGTTAGATGAAGAAATTTATATCGAACTTATAAGATAAAGAATACCACCCATAGCAGTAACTTATGTGTTATTCAACAACTAAGCGACTAGAATACCGTTTCCTATGGTAAGGTTCTTAAACGTTTGAATTTAAGCAGGTCGTTATAACACAGGATTATGGTCGGAAAATGTCACTTTTGCTAGTTGAAATGGTTCGTATCATTGTCTGCTGTTACGTGGCAGAGATGCAAGTTTCTGTGAGATTTTATCGATGTGTATTTGATTATGCAACTAGACTTAACCAGTACAATTAATTAATACCGGAAAGTGGATTTATCGTTATAAAAATTAAAAACCTAACCCTCTTCTAGATGACCTAGAAAGTTGAAACTTGGCATCCAGCTGGGTAGTTGTGTATACAAAGGCGTTATGTACGAGTATACCAGATTATTTGTAGAACTTAGACAACCAAAATAAGTAAGCAGGTGCCGTGAGAAATAACTACCTACTTACGTCAAATTAAGTCAAATCTTGAGCTTCAATTTATCGAAAGTTATAGACTGCTTTGTGTAAATAATTAGACTGTTCAAATTTAAGAAGTTTTAAATAACAAACATTGTTGTAGCAAAAAAAAACGAGAAATTGTGTTTTAAATTTATTTGAAAATATGTATCATATATACATTTCAGGATTATCTACAGAACTTGGCATCCATTTAGATCTCAATTCTTTTGTCGGCGAAGTCGACAACCCCCATATTCTTAATATTGAACTTGGCTCCCATTTTCACATTTATGTTTTTGATGTTTCATTTAAGAGCATCAGTTGGCACAGAACGCACTCAGGTAGTGAATTTAAATTTAAATAAAATAAAAGCTTGTAAAAACTCATTGGCACAGTCAAGGTCATAAATATGTATACATTTTAGTACCTTGTCTTTTTACTGTCATGTTTAAACTACCATTATATGAATGTTACAGCGATTAAAGTGACAAGGTACTAAAATTTATACATAATTATTTATGACCTTGACTGTACCTACACGATGGCCACTGGGGATCGAACTCTGCACCTTGTGAACGCGAGCCGACGGGTCGCCACCACCGACGGTCATCAGTTTTTTTAACCTTAGACTAGACCAAATTTGTTTGAACCTAAGAAGTTTAAGTACTTATCTTTGGTTTCGTTTTGATTTTTAACATACTTGTATTAATTATATTAAATTATTGTACATTGTACTTACATAAAATTTTATCTTGCAATAAACAAACAAAATCACTGCAACTTTATGCCATTGCAAATAAAAAGAACTCATAAACTACCAACTTTTGTAATCATTCACATAAAATAGGAATTCTACAAAGTAACTACGAGAAACAAATGGAACTCAATAAAATCTTAGTGCGAACATTAATTGAAACAAAGAAACAATAGCCGTTGGAAACTGATTCTATTTTTAAACCGCGAAACCCACAGAGTAAGACACCGTTAATTCTAAAGGAAAGCTTGAAAAATCTTTAAAAGCGACCCATAAAAGGATTTCAAAGGCACTAGAACCTATATATTATTCAGTCAGCGTCCGAGAGCGTAAATGAAAAAGTTTTCTGTATTCAATGACTATTGGAATGCCACCAAAATACTCGTAAACCCAAAAGTTGGACTGAACCAGAATTACTGGCGAGACAAATTCTACGGGGTGATTACGGATTCAGTTCGCGAGTTAGACGAATATGAGATTACGTTTGATTTTCTGATTAATAGTTCAATTTGTGACCATATTATGGTTTTCAATTTCAAGTATTTAATTAAACTTTTATTGTGTCTTGGGAGAGACAGCGTAGTCTATAGATTTGAAACGATTTGTGAGTAGGGAAGATTTGGACATAATTATTGTTTTTAAATAGATTTTATCGCTGTCGATCATTTTATAGCATTTTTAATAAGAGATTCTGCCCGCGACTTCGTCCGCTTTGACCATTGCGCGGTAACAGTGTTTTTTTTTTTGGATGGCCATAAACCATAAACCATAGTAAATGTCATCTAAATCTGTACCTAATAATAAAAAGATTCAGTATCATTCTTCACTTGATACTAAACTCGGTCTGAAAGGGTTATTAATAGTAGAATGCAGAAACATTTTCCTAGAATAGTTTGTCAAAATGCACGTCGATGAACCCTTAACTCTGCTCGAGTCAAACAATTGTAAGTTGTAACTCCTTTATTGTAAAAGCAATATAATCAAACTACAAAACTCGATCATTCATTCCTCTGTAAGGTTTAATCTGAGCAATCGTTGCTAGAAACGGCTTTGCCGGACGGTGGAAAACTCCATTACACACCAAATTGGCATTAACTAAGTAGATAATTCTGATTGTTTCTCCAAACATTTTTCTTAAAATTTATTAACTGACTTGGGTGTTTTTTTGGTGTGTTTTGTTAATAAATAGTAAGTAATAGTCCTTACTATTACTCACTATTTATACCTATAAGTAAATTATCTTTTACAGTGCTATACATTGTTAAATTAATATATAATTTTATTTTACGCTTTCGCATTTATAATATTAAGTAAGAATAAGTAAGAATGGTCTATGAGTGAAAAAGGCTAGACTCGTCTTTAGGAACTATTGACTTGTGTCTGCTTTTTAGCTATCTAGCCGACCAGGCTACATATTTTGAGGGATAATTACCGCTTTTTATTGACCTCAACATTGTAAAAATAATAAATGGTGTATCCCAATTGCTCTCTATAGTCGAAATATTATGATCGATATTGAAAACAATCCTTTTTCTACCTTTAAGAGGATTGTGAGGTGACGGCTTTCCATACAAACGGCGATAACGTTTTCCACCCCCTAAATGTTAACCGATTTCGATCAATATTTGATACGGCGTCAGTCGGAACAAAAACTATGTCCGTACGTTTAGTTTTTTCCAATATTATTAATAAATTTCGATTTATTCCCGTTTTATTGTTTTCATACAAAAGTAATTTCGGCCAAAATATCTTTATAACTAATCAATATTTTAAAAAACGAAACGTACGGACATAGTTTTTGTTCCGACTGACCACATATCAAAAATTGGTCGAATTCGGTTAACGTTTAGGGGGTGGAAAACGTTATCGCCGTTTGTATGAAAAGGCTAGATTTTGCAGTTGGTTCAGTCCTCTTAAAGAAACTTCACATTTCATTCCCGTCAGTCACGATACGTATAACTTGAATGAATAACGTGAAATCAGCGGATTGAAAAGTTACAGACTTTAACGATTTAGGTATCGTTTCAATTTAAAGTTGTATGTATGTATACTGGTTGGTAATAAAAAAGAAACAACCTTCATTTGGCAATGTATGTACCTATCACAATATACCATACGTTAACATTCACTTTTTATATTTTTTTCTTGCTATTTTTTATGTTCTTTTAAAATCGAAAGAGGTTTAAACATCCGATTTTTTTTTTACCAAATAAAGGGTTAATTACAGAATACAATAAAAAATCGAACGTTAGCAGTTATTTAGGATAGGTAGGTAATTTACAAAAAATACGGTAACAACAAAATACTCTGAAAAGATACAAAATAAGAATGCAGTTAGCTTTTATATATGAAATATAAAAGCATTAATAATGGTAAAAAATTGCAAATCCGATTGAGATTGAGGTTTTGACTTTAGGGCCGTATTAATAAACTGATGTTGGCTTTTCAGTTGACAGTTTTCTATGGATTAACGTTTACTTTGACGTATCTTGAGACGGGGATCACAGTTGAGACGAGTTCATTAATGGGTGAATCAACTTTTAGGGTAAGTACTCGCCTTTATCGAAATGTTTCACAAATTATATTTTTTTATTAAAACTGTTTATTTGCTAACGTTGTGGCTTACACGTTTATAAAATCAAACAAATAGGCTAACATTTAAAAATGTTGTTCTAAAATAGTACAATTTTAAATAAAGAAGCTAGTAATAATATAGTTGGTAACGCGCCCCTGCGTTACGATGGTGTCCCCAGTTTTTGTATGAAAAATATGCTTTTCCCCCTGAGTAACCGGGGTTTTTCGAAAACTAAGAAATATTTGAGGTGTCTAACATGTGGGATCTGTAAATTTAATGGTATGATTTTAATATTCATAAATTATTATTAATCATAAGTCACCAGGAAAGTTTTAGTGCCGCAAAAGAAAAGGAGTACCTTAAAAGTTGATTCACCCTATGTATGTACCGCATTAAACTGATCTTAGCTGAGACGACTGTTTCACAATAAGTCAAAGTGAATGTCAAGTCATAGAAAACCGTCATTTCTAACGTATCTTGAGACGAACGTCTCAGCCAAGGTGAGTTTATTACAGCCCTAATTGTATCAATATTGTCGTAGAACTGATAGGGCAGAATTAAAAAGAGGCGACCACTTACCGTGGAAGGTGCGATGCTGGTAGGCCACTCACTAGGTGGTCTTAAAATCAGAGTCACAGGAACCTTGGACACGAGGAGAATAAGACTAATTGTAGTGGAGATCTTTGAAATCATGATGACGATGAAGAAGTGGTATCAATATTTATTTTCAGTTGGTTTCCCTTTACATAAAATCAAGTTAAACATAAAGATACCTAGGTGGACAATACATACACACATATATTCAAATATTAAATCATTTAATTAAAGGGTCTCCGAAACGGTCATTTGCGATTGTCAATGTTTACGTGAGTTACGTTCATTATTGCGAAAAATTATCGTTTACCTATCCTAAGCAATAGAAGCGATTGTCAATAAATTACTAAGGGTCGTATTAATAAACTCATCTCAACTGTGATCCCCGTCACAAGATGCGTCAAAAATGACAGTTTTCTATGGATTGACGTTTACTTTGACGTGTCTTGAGCCGGGGATCACAGTTGAGATGAGTTTACTAATACGGCCCTTAGTTTGAAAGCGAATGATATTTTGATTGACGGTATATGACACACCGTGCATTGACAGTTAATGACAGGAAATGACAATCGTTTCCGTCGAATCGTTTATATCAGACTTTCCTCAACACAGAGTGGCGGTAAAAGCAGCGGCGCAGGCAGAGGCGTAAGCGATTGATACACCTTCAACAGTTGGCTTCAGTTACCCATCATTATTTGAAACCTCTAATCACCAGTGATCGGAAAAGGTAGAGTATATTTACCTAAACTTGACGCTTGTTCATTGATGCGTGAGTGAGATGGGAACACATTATTGAATGAACATGCATCAAATTTAGGTAAATATACTCTACCTATTTCGATCACTGCTAATCACCGACACCGACCGCTTCGCAGACTCTAAAAGTCGTCACTCTTGTTCTATCAGACTTACCTATTTTTTGTCCTTCCTTTAAGTACCATTTGCTAACATTCTTTATTCGGTCAGGTTGTCAAATTGACAAATTCCAATAGTAAATACCGTGTACGATTTGACAACCCGGACTGAATTTATGAACTTGAATTCTGAATCCCGTGATGTGACTGTGCCTAACTACAGAATGTGCTTCACATTTTATTACTTGCCTTGTTAATATCCCAGTGGGATACCCAAAATACCACACGACATTAAAAAGAGACATAATCACCATTTTTAATAATACAAATGCACACGAAACAAACCTCTCATTAAATCGTAAACTCACTGTTTACGCGATGAAAAATACACCGTTGGGGTTTATTTTCATTTGCCTAAAAGGATGTTTTGAAACATCTGTGTCAGTTTGCGCAACAAAGTTGAAACAAAGTACGTTTGTAATGTTTCGCTAATTTGAAAATGTAGCCCTTTCTATTTTTAATTAATTTTGAAAACAGAAAAGGTTCTCAATTCTACAAATCTAGCTACAAAAGCATAATTTGTAGACAATTAGACATACAGGAAAACATTATGATGGCTCAGCAATCAAAGTCCATGGTAATACAAGTCAAAACAAACCTGTACCAAATCTAAAATACATTCACGAATACATATCCAGACAAAAGAATACAATTCACATTACATGTAGCTCAAACAAATCCTCCGCGTTACCGCAGACTCGATAAAGCCGGATCAAAGACCGTCAAAAAGACCACCTCGTTTCTAATCCCGCAGGTAGAAGTCCGACACGAAAAATAGTCGATTGTGGAGGCTGCGGGCTGAAAAAGTACTGTCCGACCATTTGTTTGGCGAGCTGGGCAACCTCGGCCAAGCGAGCCATTTTACCCCTTATTCAGTTTAAAGAATGGAAATATGCAGTCTTACCGCCTTATGCAACTCACAATAAACCATTCTTGTCAAGGTTTATTTTTCACTTTATATTAATTTAAACGAAGGAATATCCTATTAAGGAATAGCCTATCTGTAGATAGGTTTCAGGTAAACGTATTTTAGATTTCGAGTGTTTAGAATCAGTGTCCTTAGCATTTTTACTTGTAGGACTCAGATTCAGAATCAGATATCGTTTATTTTCTTAGTTTAGGTATATTTGGTAAGTACAATTTATGACCGTGCTCCCGTTTGAGTGTCAGGGTGTATTAGCTCGATTAAATCTAGGTTTGCGATCATTGCAAGTGTGGTGTATTATATCAGCGTCAGTTACTTTATGTAACGACAACTGATATTATATTATTCTCTGTTGTAAATTACTTGTAGGCCTGGCGTCTGTTTGCCAATTTATAGTGACAATTTTGATCTGTGATTTTGTTGCCCTTATTTTAGAAAACATCATTATAATTTTGAGAGTGTGTGCCTTGGCATATAATATGAGTCCAATCTCTTAATATATACCTGACTGATGTTTTTCGGTTGTAAATATGTATGTATTGTATAATATATATTGTATTCTTATTTCTTTGTCACCACGGTTGACTAAATGGCTTGACGGATTATGAATTGCGAGAAGTTTTACTTATTTAGCGTTCGCGTTGTCGTAGATTTTTTTTCCAAGGAGTGTCATGGCTATACCTATTTTTAACCCCAGATGCAAAAAGAGGGGTGTTATAAGTTTAACGTTTGTATCTGTGTATATGTGTGTTTGTGTATCTGTCTGTTGCATCGTAGCTTCTAAACCATTATATCGATGTGGATTTGTTTTTTTTTTTAGAAAAGTGACTTAATCGACAGTGTTCTTAGCTTACTTTGATGACAATTTGTTAAGCCATTTAAGAGTTGACCTCTGAAAATAGATGTCTTGATTTTGTTGGAGGTTTTTTAACTCGGTTAGTTAGGTTTTTAGCTTCGGTCCTTAAATTCTGATAATGCAGAGGTACTTACTGCCTACCTAAAATGAGTGGTTTAAGGTTTTGTTTAACGGTTTAAAAATACCAAGACTTTTCCACTAAATTTCCCGATGTTGCAGGGGATCGTAATCTGTGGAAGGAGTCGGGGTTTCAAAGCTTGTTTTTGTTTCACTTGTTACTTTAGGTATATACATAATATGTAATACCGACAATGAGATATATAGGTATATGAATAGTTAGTAGTTGTTTCAAAGTTTCAAACCACTGAACGATTCTGATATTTTTTTGCGGTATATTATAGATTAGATGCAATCTGTCAGCAGTGATAGAATTGTAACTTGATTTTGTTATTATAGTTTGTATTAGCACATATACTACAAGTAGTTTAATTAGAACAACATTTTGGGAAAAGTATCATGTTAATATTTCAATCAAATTAGTTTCGCCTTTAGTAAACATCCCACCAACTAGCCTGATGCTCGCTTTTGCTAAGAGAATTTTCACAGGCGACTGATACAAAGACGTTTATAAGACAATGAGGGTTCTTACTCACGAAATACGAGCTGGCTTTTAGTGCAATGTTTGAGATGAGGCGATATTTATCACCTAGCTTTCTGCTAGCTAACGTGCAGTATGCTTTGCCTCTAGCATTTAATTTGTTAAAAGCAGCTGCTGCTGTGTTGTTTCGATATTTGAAACCACTTTTGGCAAAGATTATCAGAATTGGATAGCGTTATGCAGAAAACGGCCATCTGTCTTTCAGCTTCATATTAGTTAGGCGGACGCGCAACTCTACCGAAAATGACACTTTTCAAGTTCAATATTTTCATAAACGGGTCACCAAACCAAAAAATATATTAACATATTCATAATTATTATTTTTTCAAGAGCTATATCTATCTATGATACCTCAATCGATGTTATAATGAAAAAAAAAAATGAATGGGAGGTACCCGAAAAACCATTTTTTTTTTCAAGATTTTAGTTTACAACTTTGTCGGCGTAATTTAAATATATAATTATGCCAAATTACAGCGTTTTAGTACTAAGAGTCCTTGAGTTAAACCGCGGACAGACAGACAGACGGACAGACAGACGGACATGGCGAAACTATAATGGTTCCTTGTTGACTACGGAACCCTTAAAACGTAATACTATTTTTGACGACTTGGCTTTACGAGTTTTTCATGTGAACTGGTATTTTGTTTCTAATAAAACAACAAACTTGTACAAATCCAACATAATGCTTTATTTTACAAACACTATAGGTATTATCGCCATCTAACGTTACACTATGATACTGTTATAATACATCATTGGAGACATCGCAATATATACAGAAATTTTAACATTCAATTATATTAATAACCTAAGTAAAAGATATAAGGCACGTTTATAACTTCCTAACACGAACTACTGTCTAAAGGTTTCCAACATACGTATTAGGAAAGCTATATTTAAATGTTTATTAAAGTAAATACGTCAATTGGAAACATATTTACAATTAGATTACGTAAAATCGGGGTCAATTGAAATGGCCAAAGATGTAAACAAAGCGAGACTAACCAATTTACCATTAATTACTCCATAATCATTTTCTTTTCAAGATCGAGAAAGGTCTTTACATTGATTTATTATTACTTTCATATTCTTTTTTAGATTAAATAACTATACCTACACGTTTAATGAAATAAAATCACGCTTGATGAAATTTTGAGGTTATGTGTCAAACAGCGTTGTGTAACTAATTTGTTGACATCTTTGGCCATTTAATATTGACCCAATTTTAATCTCATACTTTTTTTATTATTATTCATTTGGTTGACGTTATGGAAAAGGTTCAATATTAAATTAAGTATGAAAATCTTATATCGCGTCAAATTTTGCAATCTTTTTATGATTGAACATGGCTTTAAAAAACCCAACAATTTAATTCAACGTGCTCGGTTGTATTTTAATTAGTTTCGCCATCAGTTTAGAAGCCGGTTGCGTAAAACCGGTGATGGTGTGTAAGTAAATAAAAAAAGTTTAAATCAAAATAACACCTTTTTGCTTAAAGACCGTCCTAATACCAACCCCGAGCCTCCACGAGAGGGTTTTGATTAAGAATAAAAAAAAATCATCGAGAATGCAAGGACGTGGAATGTTCGAAATATTAACCTATTTGTGATTTTTAAATTAAATAAAACAAATAACTACGAAGATCGTTTGGCAGTTAACGTAAATATGTCATTGCAAAAATGCAATTTTGGAGTGAGTTACAAAAAAAATCAAATGCTATATTCCGTAATCATAGACAAATGCGTGTCGCTACACCTAACGAATATATTTTAATCTTACTGTCTTGTTTTTGTGCATCACACAAAGTACTCAATAGATATTGACGCGATTTCCACCATTAGTGGATGTAAAAAAAATGTTTATGCGTATAAAAAAAAGATCTTATTCGGGCAAAGCCGGAGCCGGTCACTTAATAGAATTTTCATTAAGGCGAATAAGTTTGACAAGTCTAAATAAGAACATTAAGAACTTTACTTTAGCTGACGCAAATTTTCAACACTGAGCCAAAAGCGTCCCGTCTTTAATGACGTTGGGAAACGCTGACTTCGGTGACGTCATCAAACTGTCAACGATTATACAAAACGACGTTAATCACTTGATATTGAGCATTTACAAAGCACGAAAAGGGGAAGTAAATGATCTTTTACTTAATCGTCGAATTTGACATGTTTAACTGACGCGTCTTTTTTGACAGCTGTCGCGTATTTAAGACGACGTTAAATTGTCTTCTGATTAGTCTTCTGATTTTTATTAATATTTTTGTTTTTATTTTTATCAATAACGTATAAGGAAATAAAATAATGATATCGACAAAATCAGGTCCATTTTGCGTTCTGAAAGCTGAAATGTCACTTAAACTATGTTTTTTTATCAGGAAAGAGAAATCGCGATACCCTTTCTCTCCCCTTAAATTTTAACGATTTTTGAATATGTTGTATATAATTACTTATTATGAAAAACTAGGTCCGTACATTTTACTTTTCAAAAAAAGTTTTGGAAGGAAACAATAAAAAAAAAAAGAAACAGAGACGTACAAACCTAGTTTTTCAGAATAACTACAACATATTCCAATATCGTGAAAATCGGACTTGATTTAGAGGGTGAAATGATAGCGGTGATAGCTATTTAGCGACAAGACCGCCTGTTGACTCACTATGTAACACTTCTCTTTCTTGTTGTATTTCTTGTCCTTGCTGTATGTGGTGCTCAATAAAGAGTTAGAATAAGTATTGTATTGTATTGTATTGCGCCCGGAGCAAATTTGTTTAGAAATGTTTTGACAACTACGCGATTAGAGCGTCACTTCACAATCCTCTTAACCTCCTGAGGCCCAACGTCCTACATATAGGACAATTGTCAAAATGACTTTCAACTTTTGTTGACTGACATAAGATTCTGTTTCGAACTAGCGAAAATTTGACGCAGGCCTCAGGAGGTAAAACAGAAATCCACAAAGCCATAAATTGACAATTGACCATTTAAAATTGAACTATCGATAGCGTATATATTTATATATCAAGGAACCTACTGTTAGTGGTTCATCGTTTACGTGCCTACGCGTTAAGGCTCTAAACGTATCGGTCACAAAAATCACATATTACAATGAATATTGACAGTTAAATATACATTTTAACTTCTAATTAAATCACATGGTTGTAGGAATGTTAGGTCTCTTAAAATAATGAAAACTCTATTTTATGAGATTTGAAACCATACTTGTAAACAATAAATATTATTTAGATAATATTACTAGTATTTTAGCTGTAGAAAGACTTCTCTCAAATTTAAACTGCCATGTTGCATTTTATACCGCCAAAAATTATTTGAAACCTTAAAACGAATTTCCAATTCGATGGCTCGAATCAATTTCAAACATTATTATTATTATCATCCCTGCTAATATTATAAATGCAAAAGTGAGTTTCTCTATCTGCCTTTTTCTTCTTGGTCAAACGTTCAATACTATTTTAATTAAATTTAATATAAGAAGACCCACGAAGAAGGACATGGGGATAATTTTTAACCCAGAAAATAATATAAGATGATAGTTTATATACTGATATTTCCCGTAGGAAAAACAAAACACAATTTCACGCGAAGGACGTGAATTATATCATCTTACACATTTTGTCGTGATAAAATGCAACATAGGATAAACTATTGTGTGTTATTTATTCGTTACAAGCTGAATAAAAAGCTGCGTAACACCTTCCGTCATCAATTGACAACTTACAAAAGTCAGAATAATATTAAATCTGATCATTATGTGAACGGTAAAAACATAAAGTTTCAAATAAATGACTAAAGTGAATACGTCTCCATCGAAATTATGAATAAAAAATAGGTATCCTGCCATTATGATTAAAGAGGCTTCTATCCCCATGTTAGGGTTCGAAATTTAAGGGTGATGTGATGTTGCTTATGTTTATTTTAAGTATTAGGCGAATAGCATCTAAAAAAGTTGGACTATTCTACGTAATATTCAGTCAATTTTAATTACAATCTCAAACAAAATAAATTCGCTCCAAAAGAACAAACACATAACATATAAGTACCTATACTAATATACAACAAACACTAACTCAATTTTCTTATTAAGTGTGATTCAGTAAACTTTGTATTTTTCTAATTTTTTCACGTCTAGTACGGAAATTCTATTAACATTAAATGTAAAATAAATCACATTTTAAAATTTACCAAATGCTGTTATAATATTAATTACATAATTAGGTATTATAAATGTTTAACTACATAATTTTAATTTACTTAACCATTTTATAAAATGTATTAAGATATGTACAGATTGTTTTGAAACTCTTGACCCTTTGTAGCTAAATACTTAAAAAAATACTTAAATTTCATAAAATACCTTTGATATGATAACAAAATAAAAAATATTAAAAACAATCTCATTACTTTCAATAATATAATAATCATTCCAATTTAAAATCTAAAAATAAATAAAAACGTAAATGAGATTATTTTGCCGTGTTGCGGCTGAAATATCTAATCTGGGCATTATACATTAAAATATGTATGTAATATCAATGATTTTTATAAAACCAATGTTTACTGGCACAAAAAAACAGTCAAGTGTGAGTCGGACTCGCGCGCCGAGGGTTCCGTATTTAGGTCCGTACTTCAAAAATATACCTTTTTATATACTTTAATTCGTATGTAATAAGGTCTATTTTGAGTTGCCTAAATTTAACACAAATTTTCAAAGTTTATTAGTTATTTCTCAAAAACTGTAAATTTTGAACTCTTCATTTTATTTTTTCCGTAATATATAAATAATTAGATATAAATCAGGAATTTTTCAGATTTTTTGGTTCATAAACTTCAGAGATAAGGGGAGGAACAGTCATTTTTTGTACATTTTTGGCTATAAATCAAAGTGTACGTCGTGGAAAATTATAAAAAAAAAAATTTAGATGTGCAGATTGAGCCCTTTTATATCACGCCCCATTTGCTATAATCTAATCACTTTCATTTTTAAAGCCCGCATTCCAGACCCCTTTTCAATTATTTATAAAATTATTTTTATTTTTTTTACTAAAAACAGATGCGGGCAAGCAAGTTATACAATTATGCCAAATTTCAAGTTGATAGCATCTGTAGTTGCTGAGAAAAACTGCTGTGACACACAGACGGACGGACGGACGGACAGACAGACAACGAAGAAGAAGGGTTCCTTTTTTTACCATTTTGGTACGGAACCCTAAAAAGGAATCTAATTTTATTTTAGGCCAAACAATGTTAGATAATTAAAAAAATACACCGATATGTTTTCTCTTCTCCTTACCATCCAAGAAAGTAAATCTATGTTGCACGAACAATTTATTTTAAGTTACATCTTTTCACTAAAATAAATAACAGCCTTATCTAATTTACAAGAATATTTTAGTGAATAGGCGTGCTTAGTTAAAAAGTTAACAGACCAGACTAAAACTGAACACTATAAAGATCTCTGTAAAATACGTCACTTAAACCAGCTTCTGAGGCGTCACATTCGCAAATAAAACTCGTACGTTTTCACAGATAACGGTTTTTGCTAGCGTAAACACAAGCCATGGGCTGTCATTCAACTCCGTAGGACTAAGTACCGCTTGCATCATCTGCGTTAAATATTTTTAAGTCTTAAACATATTTAATGACATGACATTTCCAAACATTTTTGACACTATTTAAACTGACTTAAGACTTAAATATATTTAACGCAGATGGTACAAGCGGCCCTAAAAAGCACACAATGCATCCGACAACAAGTGATTCATTACATCTATTAACATTAAGGGCCGTATTAATAAACTGATCTCACTCAGATGCCCGTTTCAATACGCGTACTACTTATTCTATGACAACACATTTACTTTGACGTATCTTGAAACGGTAATTCCATTTAAGATGTTTTTATCAATACGGCTCTATGACACCGCCGTGTCCAATTTCAAAATGTCTTTATCGTCTATATGAACAACACTTCGTCGTAGGCCTCTAGCTAATAAATCAATAGATCTGCGCTGAGTCTATTAGCCTTGAAGTTCTCCATGGTCCACATCTGGCGGGTCTCGAACGGATTGCACGACTCCATCACGATTTTATCCCTAGTCGTACTGATTGCTATGCATTTTTCGCTGGAACCGTGCTTCAGTAATTTTGTCTGAAAAAAATTGAATCGTGACATCATTTTTTCTCCAAAAATAATGAAAAATTACGATTTACGAAAGGCCCGCATGCGCACAGCGTGCCGTTTTACACTATGAGCCTAACGTAAACGCGGTCTGTTAGACCTAATATAAAGCTGCCGTGATAGGTGTCAATTCGCTATACATTGCAACATCGACAAGTTCCTGCATCACTGGGGTTCATATTAACTTCGCAATGGACACAAAATTGTCGCCTGATACCTGCCGAGCGAAAATGAGGGGGCTAAGAGACCCATAACATACTTGAACATACTTTTTTTTTAACTTTCCCAACCCTGAAAGAACTAAGTACTCGTATTGTGTTTTCAATCCATACAAATTGAAGTCACACGATTGTGTTACTGAACATACAATTAAATAATAAAAAAGGGAATAAAACACTATAAGACGGAATTCTTTTAAATTCACTGATTAAAACCTCAGCTAAACTTCAATCACATCTCATTTTTTGACTCACTTTGCTATCATACAGCCACAGCTGATTGCCCTTGGCCCCGTGACATGGGTACAGCACAACGTCGTGTCCAGAATAGTCCAGACAAGTCTCATCACGCCGGATCTCGCCGGCCTTCGAATACATCCAGTACTGTGAACATATTAATTGACATTGTATACAAATGCCATAGGAGTTCAACTTGAAATAATAAAAATAATAATCAAGGAAATAGAAAAGAAATTATTTATAGTTACCGGAAATACAAACAAAACAACTATTGAGTACCCAACTCCTAATTAATAATATTAATAATCACACAAAATTCAAACTATATTACAAAATAATTAAAAAAAAAAAACAAATAATTGCAAATATACAAAAATATACTGAGTAAACATGTTAAAAAAAATGAGAAAATGGTAATTAACTTATTGAAAAAAAAAATGGTAAAAATTATGCTTGCTGAATAATTATATTTAACGTATGTGTTAGGCAAAGAAATTGAGTTAGATAAAGAAAATATAATTTATATAATAATAAATAACCTAGCGGCAGTACCAAAGTTGTAGGAGTAATATTGGTTCAAATAAAATTACCAGTTTGGATTTATTTTGTCCATTTGTTAACCCTTTAAGGATCCCATTAAAAGATAAAAGTTGTTGCTACTATTGCTTATCTTTAACATTAATTGACCTTTCAAACAATCCAGCTGTTTCTTTGCGACAAATGTTATTTAGCAAGCGTGAGTTAAGAGGATTGTGAGTTGATGGCTTTCCATACAAACGGCGATAACGTTTTTTACAACGTTAACCAATTTCGACCAATTTTTGACCGAAAAAAGAACTATGTCTGTACTTTTCGTTTTTTAGAATAATTTTATGAATTATAAAGAGATTATGGCCAAAATTAGTTTTGTATAAAAACAATAAAATGGGGATAAATTGAAATTTATTGATAATATTGGAAAAAACATAACGTACGGACATAGTTTTTGATTCGACAGACCACATACCAAAAATTGGTCGAAACCGGTTAACATTTAGGGGGTGGAAAACGCCATCGCCATTTGTATGAAAAGCAGTCAACTCAATATCCTCTTACGCATATTAGCTGATGCTAGTTACGTGATGGTAAGTAAATGTTAGTGCTCATTACATCTATGTCAACTATTTTACCACAACTTACCGCAAACTGATGATCACCAACACCAACTACGGGAAAGCTAAAGCAGAATGAAAATAATACAAAGTTGGCCGCCTTGGACAAACCTGATTGCCGTACTCCCCGTGGCAAGGCCACATGTTGACTGGTTTGTGCATGTCTTCAGGTCCGGCGGCGGAGTCAAGACACATATCCGATGGGCGATTCGCGATCTAGTGCCATCCACAAGTTAAAAAAAAGGCGTGCCGGAAGAAAGCGTGACGAGATAACATCATTACTTGGCAACAAGCATAGAATTACCAAAAAAAACAACTTATTCAATGATAAACATAAAACAAGTGATGATGTTAAATCACATGATAATGAAAATGGAAAACACGTTAAATAACAAGTTGATCATAGAACACTTATTCCTCATATTTAAATAAGTTATAAAGTTTACGACTAGCCCATAGACTAATTACACACACCATCAAATCGTTAACCTTGTTTCAGGTAGTACCTGATTGCCACCCATTTTGTGGCATTTATGGGCTTTAACTTTTTCTTCAGTTTCAGTTTCCACTGACACGCCGTCGAGGCAATATCTTCGTACAAAAGCTTGATTTCGGATCTAACCAGTGATCGTTGCAAAAACCAAACAACATTTAATCATGCAATTTTCACAAGTGCTATTCAGACGTGCTTATCAAAGTGCTTAAAGAGTGCAAAATAGAACGAACGAACAGACAAAAACAAAAAACTCCTAAAAAATGGTACTGCCGCTTTGGGTCGCAAAATAAAACGACAGAAGACCTGATTTCCTCCCTGCCGGTGACACGAATAAAGGCCGACGGGCTTATGATGGTCAGACTTGCGCGTCGGTGAGTCCAAACATGTCTTTTGGAAGGCCACGTTTCGGATCTGCGTAGGTAATCATTTTGAGGACACGTCCATTGAAAATTGCACTCACAAGCATGTAGTTTCGTTTCAATACATATCAGACATCTATACTAAATATACTAATATTATAAATGTGAAATAAACTCTGTCTGTCTGTTTGTTACGCTTTCATGGCTAAACCGCTGAACCGATTTCGGTGAAATTAGGTATGGAGATAGTTTGAGTCCCATGAAAGGACATAGAATAGTTTTTATTCAGTAAAATTAGACAGTTCCTGAGGGAGTAGCGGTAAACGACTTCTACGCGAACAAAGTCGCGGGCTAAAGCTAGTCATTATATAAAGGGGATATCTTTTAATTACTTTAATTTGTAAATTTAATTCGGGATTCAAAACAGAGACTAACTGCTGCTGCACTCAGAGACGTGAATTAATTTTTAAGTTTCATTAAAGTTGCTGCGTCTTATTCTATTACTATAGCAAAGAAAGTGGCAGTAGCAACTTTAATCAAACTTAAAAGTTAATTGACGTCTCTGAGTGCGGCCGAAAATGAGTAAAAATAAAGTTCAAAAATGATTCTCACCTCTCCATGGGCGACTGCTTCACCGGGTATAAACAACTCTGGGTAAATATTTTTAAGATACCACTCAAATGACTGGCATCCTAAGTTTTTTCTTAGCGCTATTCTGCTACTAATATCGCCGAAATCACCCTTGTCATTTCCCACTCGTTGATAGTAGTATTGAGCGTAGTCATCCAACCACACCTTTAAAAATAAGTAAAATATATCCGATCCTTTCCTGTCACAAAAGAAATAGTATATTTTGAAATTTAGAATAATTTACCTCAGCCAGACGAACAGAATTTTTCTTCAACACATTCACACCAGTTCGCCATTTGTATGGGGATCGTTTCCTAAATATATGACCGACGTGCGAGCACGGAACTATTTCAAGAGTGCCACCGCACATCCAAGATTTGAAGGAAAGCTCCAAATTTTCACCACCCCAGATGTCAAAGCCGCTGTCGTAAGTCCCCAGTTTTTCGAAGAAATCTTTGTTAATAGCAAAGAGGCCGCCGGCCATAGTTGGAGACCAGACAGGCTCTGCCGTATGCTGATGTCTGGCGCGCTCTCTAGGAGGAACAGGGTGCCAATTAAATTGAAGGTTCCAGTCGAAACCTCCGACGTTCACAGAAGATGAGTCTCTATAGTGATACTCGAGAGTATTATCGTCAATGACGTCGATAACGGGGCACACTACTGTTGTTTTATTTCGTGCAATTCTGTCCAGAAGAGGTTCAAGCCATCCTGAAAAGAGATATAATTTAGCATTTCTTTCAGTGAAAATTTCTAGCCAGTCGTCTTGTTTTCATTGCTATACCTTCAGTACACTCGCAATGGCTGTCGAGGTATGTAAGAACCGGCGCAGTCACGTATCTCGCCCCGAGCAGCCGGGCTCTTATTAGACCTTCGCGACGTGGAGCGCGGACTACCCTAACTTTTGGAAGTGAGGACATATAGTCATCTAATTGCTGCATTAAATGCGCTGGAAAAAAAGAAAATACTGTGAAAACTTTCGCTAGTCATAACCCACTAATCCTATCAATATATAAAATGTTAAAGTGTTAAGAATGTTCGGATGTTAGCCATTAATCTCGCATTTACGACTCAATGGGTTTGAAGTAAATTGATCACACTAATTTTCTCTAAATGTTTTTTTCATTGCGGGAAATTACAAAATCTCCAAACTAAAAGCGATAACCTATCGACCTGGTCAAGTGATAGGTTATATTACAATTCATAAGTTACTTACGCATGTCAGAAAAGTCATCAACAAGTATAATCTCTTTGATCAAGTGGTCAGGTGACCTGTCCAATACAGAATGGACGGTCCTAAGCAACACTGACCACGCCTCA
This sequence comes from Tortrix viridana, assembly GCA_963241965.1. Taxonomy (NCBI): domain Eukaryota; kingdom Metazoa; phylum Arthropoda; class Insecta; order Lepidoptera; family Tortricidae; genus Tortrix; species Tortrix viridana. The sequence goes on along the minus strand of OY725183.1, from coordinate 12,190,612 downwards.
TTATGGAAGCATATTACTACTGACGTCTGTGGGAGATCGTCTAAATACCGACCCGGCAACTTACACCTGAAAAATATATTCAATTTAACGACACGGCTTGAAGCATGCCATGTGTAGACAAATTCTAAGTATCAATTTATTGGTGTACCAGTTATATTAAAAAAATGAGGTGTTTTCTGAAATATGCTCAGCTGCTAGGCACGGGGTTGTCTGACCCACCCACCGCGTGCGACGGGAGACGGACGCGGGCGTATTGCCGTTACATTGGTCGTAATATACGCATTCTCCGATAGGCCTTCTCACAGAGCGCGCAATGTAACGGCCGTCACACGCGGCGGGTGGGTCAAAGAACCCCGGGCCCTACTCGGCCTCTAAGCAAAGTATTTACAGTAAGTAAGTAAGTAATTTCAACTCCGGCCCTTCAGGAGATCGAGGCAGGTACTCAAAAAGAAAAAAAAGATGGAGTGGAAAAATTCATTCCCCTCGCATGACCATTCTCAAAATTATTTTAAAAATGCTCAATCGGTGTATGAGTATAAACCTACGTCTGTGTAGGGACAAAATTTTGTATGCATTGATTGAACATTTTTAAAGTAATTTTGAGAATGGTCATGCGAGGGGAATGAATTTTTCGACTTTTAAAAGGTATATTAGGTATAGCTAGTTTCTGGATGGGACTTTAGGTAGATAGTCAAAATGTTTATTATAAGGTCCATATTTAGGAAGATTTTATACTTAGGTAGGTGTAGACTAATGTCTAACCTTAGAGGGGCGGCCGAGAAATGTGAAGGTTTGTTAGTATTAACGAACTGGCTGCATTTATTCGAACTAAATGAATAAATGTTTGATTCGAAATTATTCGTTCTAATTTCACTTTTGTTAAACGAGGACTATTATTTTAGTATTTGAACGTACATCAAAATATTGTGATATCGAAAAATAAAAAGAACTGTATCTCCTTTTTATTTAGTACCTACCTATAATTATTATTATTATATCAGTGTTAGCTCCGCCCCACCACAGGCTTGTGGCTGTACGTGTAAGGCGCGCACACATATAAACCGCAGGATATTTATTTTCTACTAGTCTGTTTATACTGTGCTTTAGGTATAGTAATAAACTTTAATACTAGCAAACAATTTGAGTTTTTTTCTGTTTCTGGTTATATAAGAACAAAATAATCAAACGAACATTACCAGGTCGGAATTGGCAGAGTAAACCTATCGAAACTCGCGTAAAATATGTTTCATTTTCTCCCATTCGTATAAGGCTATTATCGCTGGATATAGTTATCAGCACATAGTATAAAATAAAGTCGCTTCTTGCCGTCTGTCCCTTTGTAGTTATGTACGCTTAGATCCTTCAAACTACCCAATGGATTCTACGAGTAATACGGTTTTCACCATCGGTTAGATACTTTATATAGGGTTCATTGGGGTAATTCCGTGTGCGGGGCAATTCCGTAAAACAGGCGTTTATGCCCATTCATAATGGCTTCACGCCACCATCTCTTTTAAAAATATTGAACTAAAAAGTTCCCCTGCTTTATCGACAGAGTTAACAACGGCGTGCCGTTCTGGAATGGCCATAAACGCCTGTTTTACGGAATTGCCCCGCACACGGAATAACCCCAATGCACTATAATAGTATCTGGAGCGAAAGTTCTATATACATTTTGACAAAGCTAAACTATACTTGAAACTAAAACAAGTTTTATCTCTTTTGCTGCAACTGTCCATTAGCAAATAAGCTGCTTGTTCTGACCGCTAAATACTTACCACTCATCTCTAGGATCTGGCAGATTCCGCCTTATCGATATAATATCGCTGACGTACTGGTTGAACGCGTTTTTCTTCCACCCTTCAGCGACCGCCGCTTGAGTCTCCACGGAAATATTCTTGGGCAGCACGACAGGTTTACCCAGTTCCCCGGGTGCGTTGTCCGATCCAGGTGCTGCCAACACGCCTAGGCCTACAGGATGTCAATTATAAGCACTGGATATCCAAAGAGCGTGAGAACTTACGTCATTAAGGCTATAATTATTACTAACTAAATAAATAAAATTTCCATTGAACATGTTGTTGATTCAGTGTAAGCTTGTTAAGTTGATGTTTTTTATAATGTTTCTAATCCACGAAGTTCACTACTTGATTTAACGATTTTAACGTACAGTCACCACACGGGATTGTTGAGCCACCATAGAACCCTGTCATAATGACAACGTCAAGTCACTCAAAAGAAATTACGTCAAAATTTTCCGTCGACTTTCTGTGAGAGGGTTCTATAGTGGCTCAACAATCCCGTGTGGTGACTGTACATTGACGCAATCGTGAAACGTCCGTTTGAGTGGCGGAGCGAGTTTTGGTGGATTGAAAACACTAAAAACTAGTTAAATTACATTAAAAGTGATATTATGTTTACGTGATTTTGAGGCTTGTATGTAGAAATAGTGTGGATTGGTCAGTTGTTTTTGGGCGTTTTTCAAAAAAAGTGTACATGGTTAAGGAAAAAATTAAAATTTCTTAATTTATTCCTTAATGATGTCCACTTCTTTTGAAAAACGCCCTTTTAATCATCCCTTCACCAGTCACAAATATATTATTTATAAATACATAAAAGCAATTTGAATTACCTTCGATCCCCACGATCCGACCAAGCCAATCGACCTGCGTCTTTGACTTTGGAATCGCTGTGATAAGAAATCATGCAAAACATCAAAATACGAAGCATCAAAATATACATGGAACATGCAGACAAGGAATCGGTACTTGGGATAGTTAAATCACAGAATCTGTGTCAGTTACGTTTGCAACACTTTACCGAGCAAATTTTGCCCCACTGTTTGTAAATATCCAGTGATTATAATTTCTACAGTAGACTACACGCTCGGTCGCTCGCGTTCCTTTATAAACTTTCGTTTTAATTTTTTCGAATGCTTCGTCAGAATATAAAAAAACTAAAAATATCAAATTCTTCATCAGTAATCAGTTTTGTTTCAAATAAAATAAATAAAACAAAACTTAAAATCGCTGCAATTTATTTAAGGTTATTTTTGGGGTCCAATACGACTTCAAAGTTTTTCTGTATTTGGAAATGCCATTTAAAAATTAAAACGAAACAACGACACGCGAGCGTACTGGCGACTCGTATAAACATTATACGAAGTTTAATGTTTCTGTTTCTTAGGCCCGGTTCGACCAAACTTTTTTTTACACGGGGGTGACGCTTACTCTGGGGTTTAAATGTCAAAATGCCATAGTAATCTGTCATGAATCTCTCATTTTAATCTCAGAGTAAGCGTTATACCCGGTATAAGAAGTTTGGTCGAATTCGGCCTTAGATAGTTCAGATTAAATTTATTAATTATGGTTGTTGCAAAAAACGTAAATATGAGAAAACAAAACAATTCAAATTAATAACCAGTCACCAAAAGCAATTTTTTTTTGGAATTTAACACCACAACATTTTAGTCGATTAATTAAATGCTGTTACATGTACTAACTGTGCCACATGCGGTATGTTACAATATTGTATACTTACCATCAGATAAATTGTTGCCATAGGATTCGCTTTTCCTTTTGGCCGATGTCGGGTTAGACATTTTTAGTGGTTTCGCTTCCGGGTCTTCATACTCTATTGCTGGGGCTACTAGTGAATTTCTATTGCCTCCGTTAGTAGTTAGCAAGGCAACCATAAACCATAGGGCTGTTAGTATAAGTACGGCTTTCAATATGAGCGTACGCCTCCTCAAGAAAAAGACGCTAAAGAACTTCATGTCTGTAGCTTTTCTCAAAGACTTATAAATAGACTTGTCCAATTTCTCAATTCATTTCACAAATGATAATCCTTTAAAAACCTTTCAAGACTACACTTTTCTTAGAATTTGAGCAACTTTTAACTATATAAATTATAATCACAAAAGGTGACTAGCATCAAATAATCAGATATGTATCCTATACACGATGGAGTTTCAAGATATGCTTCATAGATATGATAGTTGGCGTGAACTTTGAATATTTCCTTCACATGACTTCGGTGCTAGTTTTGTCTATAAACTCTTTAGGCGGCACCAGACTTTCGAAACTTTCTTTCTAGTTTCCTGTCTCATATCTGATCCGTCCACGAGAACTTGTTTTCGTCCATGTTTTTTAAAATGATTCACAATCTGAAACCAAAACAAATAATTACAAATCAAACAGAAGGTGAATTAATAATTATAAATCTCAGTAACAATACAACTGATTAGCTCCATAAAATATGACCACTGGATGTAATAAATTCCACGACAGGCGTAAATTTGTGAATAAAACCAACTATCATTGTATTTATGGGGGATGACAAAACGCCATTAAACGTCAATAATTTATATCCGTTAGCGTACAATTAATTTACGTCGCGCCTTTTAAAAGGCAGAACGATATAACAAAGTGTGTGGCAATAATGAACTCGCGACATTCCCGCGAGTCGGCCTCCCTGAAATATTGTCGGCGATTTTTCGTCAAATTCCAGGCAGGAAGGTAATGGCGCCAGAACGGGGCCTTAGGGAGGTCAGCAGCTATCTCGGTCACGCGAGTTCAGCTATTGAATACCCACACTTTTATTATTTCCAGTGTGTACAGCGGTGAGCGAGTTGAAATATGTAAATTGGAATTTTTGCACATTTTATCGTTGCATTCAGAGCTTCTTTAAAGCAAACTGGATTTTATAATGGCCCCATTAGTGACTATCAACTGTATGAAAAATATTTTTATAACGAATGCTTGTAAAATTTGGATAACTATGTCAACATGAGATCGAGAGAGTAAGTTCTATTTATAAATTACTGTTCATAAAGTCACTCAATATTTTATCAGGTAAAACTACAAGACTTGTAGTGGCACTTAGTGCCTATTAAAAAATAGTTTCTATTTCTCTGAAGATCCATAAAATTCCAATATAATGCAAAAAAATAATTAGACAAAGATTAAGAAGACACTATTACTACGCATTAAAACCGGCAACACAAATTTAAAACTAATTCGTTTTGCGATTTTCGAACGCACACCCTACGCACTAGACTGCTAGAATCGCCATTAGAAACAATGTTTCTATACAGATGCCACCGCTACCGGTTTGGGTGCTCACCGCACTCTGATGAATGGTCCCGGTCCAACATTATCGGCTCTGGGTGCCGAAGCTATTTTTCAGTCGAGCACATTACAATTTGTAGGCCAAATGGGCGAGTTTTACGAGCTATTTTGGAATCCCTGGCCTTTCGTGCATTTTGAATTCCTTTATTTTTATCGCTGCCCATCTCATTAACGAAATGGTTGGGGCACGGTGATGTTTCCTTCAATAATACATTTATTACAATTTTACCAGCAGAGGCATTTGAGTCCATTTGTTTGGAAGTTACGTAGTCTGTATTCACAACGAAATTTATAAAAGTTAAAAGAGTATCCACTCCGTTTTTTGTTTTGAAACAGATTTCAAAAGCGAAATTGAATAAGAACCATCGAGAAAACAACACAAATTTAGACGCTTATTTTTATCTAATAAATGAAAAATGATTTAAAACATTAGATGAACGTCATCGACTCAGTGGTTTTCTGATCCTCTGACCTTACAGCTCTGGCCTTGATTGTTATGCTCCGACTGACGGATTGATTGCTATACTTAATACATTAGCAGGTAGCAGGCGTAGTTGAGTTTTTATGCATACCTGTCCAGTAGACACGTCGATTCTCTGGGGATTCGTATACGATGTTAGGAATCTGAAACAAAGAAAATAAACGTTACTTTTTCATTCCGATTCTCTTGGCACTTCTTGTTTTTCGCATTCGCAAATCGCATTTATAGGTGTAGTTATATCCCTATTTCAAGCATAGGTACAAGCATCATCCACTAGAGCAAGAATACCAACAGTGTTTTATCAAGCAATTTTTCCCACTTATGGAAAGGGATAGGGCAACATAAAAGAGATTAATTGTAGAGTATCAAAATTTATTGAACTATTTCAACCCCGAATGCAATCAATTGAGAGGGATAAACCCGAAAACCGAGATACATGGCAATAAATATGATACAAATCTCAACGGTTTCAAATATCACGTAAATAATGTTGAACGGCAAATCGTACTATCATAGTAGGCCCGCGTAATAAATATGAGTGAACGCATCCCCGGGGGCTTTACGTATAGTGCGTTTTGATATCCAGTATAAAAGTTAAAGTAGATGTCAAACCGCATTTGTTTTATTTACATGATAAGCAAGATACTAACGTACTATCTAAACTAAAATTTTGATTGTATAAGTCATCAACAGTTGCTAAACACTTAAAGGAATAATCCAAATTACCACTTTTACTTACTTGCATATGGCCTATTTACCTATGTACTAGAAGTATGATGAAAACCATTAAACGGGTTATATTTAAGAGATACGATTTGATATTCAGTGCAAATCGAATGGTTTCTGAAATGAGGATGAAATGGTGCTTCTAGGTACCTTAAACGTCCTATTAGTACGCCTCTTTTGATATAATTTAAAATCTCTCTTAGTAGTTATCTGTTTTTTTAAACCTAATATCAAACTGTGTATTACAAATAATTAGGAAAAAACGAAGAGCAAGGATTTTTGATATAAAATCAATTATTTATATTGGATACTTGTCTTTCAATCAGGTATTAAACACCTCACGAATTTCAACAAAATATAGCACATAGATAGTCCAAATCTTGGAATAATACAGGATCCCGGAAAGGAAGACTTTTATCCCGGAAAAGCGATAAACGACTTCTACGTGGACAGTGAGGGACAAACGCTAACCAGTACCAGCACTGAATATCGAGCAGTACTCTATGCCTCATATTATCAATATTACCTCAAAGCACACAAGCTTTCGTTAAAATGATTAACAACATCAGAATACAATTCTCTTTTTGAATTTTAACATGACATTATATTTTCAGTCTTCAAATTTTAAATACAGGGTGACCTCGAATTGGTAATACAAATTCAAAGTACTACAGAGAGCTTCCCTAAACCAATCGCTTCTACGAGGTCTCACGCTTAATTTTAAAACATAAGTACTTTTTTTTAAGTTTTCTAATTATCCCATTTTTTTTTGCTTAAATTGGTTACCCTACCATTACCTTTAAAATGAAAGAGGTTTAAAGTATTTCAAATGAACACTTTCCTCTTTGGTTCGTTATCTGACACATCATTTATGATAATAGCGTATCTTGATTAGTAAATTGTCACTTGTCTTGTCAAAGAAAGTAAGAATTTTCGTATTTAATTAAGATAGTAATTAAACAAAATGCCCCGAGCTTATCCTTATACGAATATTCAGCGAATGGATATGTTATCTTTTTATTTTACGTCACGAAGTACCGTACGAACTCAAGCATTGTTTCATGAACGACACCCTGACTGCCCAACTCCTACTCGTGTTCTAATAAACTCCATTGTCCAAAACTTAAGAGATTTTGGACAGTTTACTGTCCCAGTGCACGCTCAAGCTCCGGGCCGGCGGCCGCGGTACTCGCAGACGTTTCGGAGACGAGTTCTCGATTATTTTAGCCACCACCCAGAGGCGAGCTCAAGGGACGCTGCCGCAAGATTCGGAACGAGCCAATGGTTTATTTGGCGATTACTGAATGCTGAAGGAAAGTATCCGTTTAAATTCCAAAGGGTGCAGGATATCATATTAGCCGATTATCCTAGAAGAGTGCAATTTTGTCGTTGGCTGCTGCAAAATCTACACTTGAACATTTTATGGACCGACGAGGCAACATTTACAAGAGTAGGCATGTTCAACGTTCACAATGAACACTGGTGGTCTGATCGTGAAGCAAATCCTCACGTAACTAGCAGGGACTCCTACCAGACACGTTTCTCGGTAAATGTTTGGGCAGGAATACTGAACGACTGTTTGATTGGTCCTCATTTCATTGACGGAAATTTAAATGGACCGAAATATGAAGAATTCCTGAGAAATGTGTTACCGGTATTGCTACGAGAGGTGCCGCAGCAAAATTTGGAGGCTCTGTATTACCAGCAGGATGGGGCACCAGCTCATTTTTCCCTGCGTGTGCGAAGCTACTTGGACCAAGAGTTCCCTGGGAGATGGATTGGACGCTGTGGCCCAGTCGCTTGGGCTCCTAGAAGCCCTGATCTCACACCTCTCGACTTCTTTTTGTGGGGCGAAATAAAAAGGAGAGTGTATGCACGGGAAACAGATACTGTGGGTGAACTTCGCCAAAAGATAGTTGAGGCATTTAATAATGTAAAAACCAATGAATTTGTTCTCCACAGATTGAAAGACAATCATAGGCGACGGGCAGAGTTATGTATCCAAGAAGGCGGGGGTCATTTTGAGCACATTTTAAAAGTTGTTTAAGTTTTACAATTTTGTATTTTGTACTGTACGTTATTCAACAATAAATTATTTTTAATAATTCACTCATTATTCAGTTATTCACTTTATCAGATAATTTATTAGGGTACCTACTTAAAACTAAAGGGTTGGATGGATATCAGCACCTAGTTTATTAATAACATCGAGTGATAGATACAGGAATGGAAATTGAGACACATTTTGTTCCTTGTCGCTTTGGGTGGCAGTGCGTCACGTTGAATGTCCACTGTCATTATCTCCGTCGTTGTTGTGACAGAGTACAAAATGGTGCGAGAATCAATTTCCTTGTCTGTACGACAGATATGCATGACGTCATGTAGGTTAACCACACTTGGGATTTTAAATTATTTTTATTATTTTGTTTTGTTAGAAAATTAACGATAATTAAGGAAAGCTAACTTTAACAACTGAGTTAATGCAATACACTATTAGTGATTAACTGAATCATAATCAAGTATTTTGTATTACCAATTCGAGGTCACCCTGTATAACAATAATTTATCTATGTGCTTTCTTCAAAACGATGAGTGTTTGTGCTTAATGTTGTCAAATTGCATTGCACATCTAACCGCAGGGGCGCAAGTCGTGTTTTTGCACCGCGTGGGGTCATGAGTGTCACGATTGAGCATCGTGGTATTGTGGTCACAAAGAATTTTATTATGTTTACGGTTGTTCATTTGTTATTGTAATATCTACGATGATCATCACATTTTTATTGCCCTTATCTCAATTACGGCGCGCAGGCGCGGCGCAGTATCTCTCTTCCTAATATCTCATCCAGGGACCGGAAAATCATTTGGTTACCCAATCGATGTGGTTACCCTATGATTGTATTACCTTAAAACGTTAGGGGAACCCCTTTGACCTAGTTAACCGAATTCATAGAGCTTACCAAGTTCATTAGAGTTTCGGTATGGTTTAATATTTAGGCACTTAGCATTAGCTGGGTATTGCCCTATTGATCGTCGACGACGTCGACGATCTCTGTCTAGTCGCTACCCATTCAATTTGTTAAGTAGTGCAAAAATAAGTCGAAACAATTGCGCGTAGAGATTAAAACAGCTTGAAACCGTTCGATTAAGTTTAAAAAGGGTAACAGATGATAGGGTATTAGGATTGGGTTAGCGCTTAGTCCAATTAACTGTATCGTTTGGTTGCCCTTTCATTGGGCTAAGTTGACGATAGGCTTAGCGCAAAATTGGAGTTTTTAGAAACAAGCCTATCAATTATCCTATCGAAAACCCCTATAATGGTAAGCGGTTCCGGTCCCTGATCTCATTTTAACATTTACTTCATTTTTCTTCTGATAATAGTCAGATATACAACATTATTGCTTTGTTAGCAAAATATTTTTAAGTATTAGTTAGGCTAGGGGAAGAGCTAAATAGGCACGAATGGACTGAGCGAAGAATGGTTTAAAGAAAAAGGAAGTAAATGTTAAGATGAGACGATTTACACATTTTTGTTTTGGTAAACGCAGGCAAGCAATACTTGCTTGTCATTGCTATACAAGGAGCGTGTTAGTACATGTTAAAAACAACAGTATATTACGAGAGTGTACTACCACTAATATGTTATGACCTAACATATTAACCTAAAGAGTCAATACAAACTCGAGATACTAAATTGTAAAAATTAGATAATGAAACAAAGAAATCAAACATCCAAAATAATAAAAGTAAAACAAATTCCAATCACATAAAAGCTTTAATGTTTAAAAAATAACTTACAATAACGAAATTTTAAGTAGGTATTTCTAAAAACCCATGCACTAAAATTCAATCAACATCATCATGTCAGCCAAAATACGTCCACTGCTCGACGCCTTCCCCAAAGGTCTTGTGCTACCTGCACGCATCAAATTTGAAAATTTAATACCAAGTCGGATATAAAGTAAAGTAGTGATTATTAAACTGTCATCGAACATTCTTGGTACCTACTAAATGCTTTAGTTAGAAATATGGTTACAATTTTCCACTAGAAACCGCAGCAATTGCGAACTCTAGTTTGTCGAGTTCGCAGCTTGCCGCAAAATAATCTAAACAGTTGAGTAGAGACCTCAGTAGAGTTGTGACATCGACAACTATTTAATCAAAATTGCTTCACGCAGTATGATAATCATATTAATCATTTAGAACCGGCAAAGCATGAAGAGTATGAAAAGTATAAATGTGCTAGTATCTTATTCAATCCTTTGCAGTGCAAATAGGTCTTAGAAGTCTTTTGGGCTCGGGTAAAGTCGGTTTGACGTCCTTACTCGTAAGAAACAGCGTATGAGAGCGAGCGAAACAGCAGTAGGTAAAAACCCAAAGGTCCTTTTAAAAGCTGTTGCACTGTACTTTGATTAGAAGAGTTTCAGAACTTGTTTAGTAATTGAACTCAACTTTTTAGCAAATTATGCAATGAATTTTTTCCGGACTTATTCTACAGTGTCATATTATCAGTCTTATATGAAATACATATCGGGTCAGATATATTTGATAAAAAAATAAATAAACTGAGAAAGAAACCAATTCTTATAAGAAAACAACCTTATAATATTAAAGAAGGGACATAATGAAAACGACGATAAAATAAGGTAATTTGGCAATCTTTTCTTAAAGAACTCTCATTTTCCTCTTATGAAATCGATAATGTCACAGTGGTTTTAAAACAGTATAGTTAAACAAAAAAATGTAAGAAGCAAGGAAACAAAATCACATAACAAGACTCACATCATTAGACTCATTAGTTTTTTTTTTGTATTGTGTTTGTTTTAATGCAGTGATAAAACGTTTTCTTTCTTTCTTACTATTGTGCTAAAAATTCGCAAATAGATGCGTTGTTTTTATTGAGTTAAGAAATGGGGAGCATGGAAAGAGAGAGCACAGAATGAGAGGGAGACAAAAGTTTTGCGTTTTCAGCCTGTAAATAAACCTGTTCCACGCAGTTGAACAGACCAATAACCTAAAGCAGATTACTAAAAACAAGAATTATTTCATTAAAGTTTTACGAGAAAATCACAACACTAAAACGGGAATACATTGTTAAATTTCAAACAAAGGAAATACTCAATTAATTACTGGAATTGTGCACTGTACAACAATTGCAGCTTAAACAATGTAAATGCACCTTTAATTTATATTTTTGTAATAAAAATAGCAGAATGTATCCCTAAAAATTATTGTGTTTTAACAAAGATCGTGTACTGCCGTCTATTGCACTGTTAAGATTCTCGTTTGAACCAAAGTGACATTTTAATTTAAGGGACAGATGCCCGAATATTTTCTCCGATGAAAAACATTTGATCAACCAAAAATGTTGTCCTTATGAGAATATTAATTTCATAAGCTACAAGTTAGAGTCAAGTAGGTATTTATAGGAGTTTTAATCAAGCAAGCAAGGAGCAAGTAAGTGCGTAAGTGGTGTTTATGAATCATTTAATACGTTAAATTACCAATTAAAGACTGTAATTAGATGTTTGAAAAGCCGTTACATTCGGAATTTAAACGAAACATGGTTCGCAAAATATGAAATAAAAATTAAAAAATGTAGGGAAAAAGACTTTTTATGTGTCACGCGTTCGCAAAGTTTAACAAGGCATGAAGTAGCGGGAGCTTCTCATGGTAACGTCAATATTTTTAGTTTTTTTTACAAAAAGTTTGTTGTTACAAATGCGAGAAAAAACTTAGAAATATTTAACATTTTCTCTGAAATATTAATTGAATTTAAACAATAAGCAGATTTAATGTTACAAACATCCTTCACCAGTCAACTTTTAGATGAAACAGAAATCAAAATGTAGGTGGGCTCAATGAAGACAATTTTATTCTTTGTGTAAGGTTGTCCCTTTATATTTAAATTTTCTAATTGTTTAAATTATTGTTTATAACGAGCATTTAGAAACGCAACAATAAATTTAATTGCATGTTACATTTTTTTATTATCGGTCGGTTCATGTTTGATGTACCTCTGAAACGGCCTGAAAACATGTTTCAGGCGCCTGAAAACAACGGCAACTTGGTCAAAATTTTGATAAACTGGTATGTGATAGAGCTACCTTTGAAACGGCCTGAAAACATGTTTCAGGCGCCTGAAAACAACGGCAACTTGGTCAAAATTTTGATAAACTGGTATGTGATAGAGCTACTTCTGAAACGGACTGAAAACATGTTTCAGGCGCCTGAAAACAATGGCAACTTAGTTGAAATTTTGGTAATCTGGTATGTGATAGAGCTACCTCTGAAACAGACTGAAACATGTTTTCAGTCTGTTTCAGAGCGGTTTAAGCGTGAAAAGGTAACAGACAGATAGACAGACAGACAGACAGATTCGCATTTATAATATTAGAATACATATAAAGTATAGATTTAAAAATGAAATGGTTTTTATTTGTTTGTTCGAGATATAGAATATCTAATAAGTACATACAAAGTGTAACAAAAGTAGGTCGATCGTTTTCTGATAAGAAAAGAATAAAGGAAACAGAAATTACATAAAAAAATTACATTGAAATGAGAAGACGTACCTGCCCCATACAAAAAAGAAATGTTTTTACGTTTGAAAAGAGTTCCTTCTAATATTCTATAATCAAAACATTACGCCCTCAAACGATTCACCACAATTTTTTTGTTACACCTATTGTGTTATTTTTTTGTTTGTAGTTAAAACTGTTTACTAACGTGAAAATAGTCATAACCTAAATATTTTGACAGTTATCACTATTTCCTGATGTTTTATACAATCCCGGAATCCCAGAACTTAAATAATTAAAATAATATTTTTAAGAAGCCGACTCCATCCTTGCTGAGCTTTTTCCGGGAATTTGCTAATTGTAGGTATAAAAGCATCCGAATTTCCGATCCCTAATGATGTACGTTTAATCTACCAAAATATCCAAATACTTTCCGTTTTATCACCTCACTCTTACACACGGTAACATCCCTTTCATCAGACGGCCATACAAAATAGCACCCACAAAGCAAAGTCCCTAAGCAATTTTAATATTCTAGATGGGAAACACAAGACGTGCTTTCTAGAATGCGACGTGGGGCATGGCATGGCAATACACTGGAAGAGGTCAGTGGCTTTCCATTGCACCTTGCATGTGCTGTGCGGTCAGCAACGAATGTCGATAAAACACCTGACCCTTAACTCATTCAGTGCATATTTGTATTGATTTATGACTCACTGGTGAGCGCTTTAAAGTCAACATGTTTTGTGATTGTTACTCCGGTTTTAAAAATTTCATTGGTACAAATATCACTTATTTAGAAAGATGAATTGTTACAAAGGGATTCTAAAACACGATATACAATACGTGATATCAAAAATGCACATGAGCTAGGTTTCAACTACACTTCGTCCATATTTCTTAAACTTTTAAGCTATATTTATTTTCTTCTAATTGTTTAAAATTAAAACCTCAAATTTGTTAAGTAATCACCCATCATACTATTATAATTAAAGCATTAGGTACTTATCGCAAGTATACAATCTTAGTACAATGTTGGAGCGAATGCTCTTAAAAACATAATCAATAGCCCCGTATAAGGCACGTGGGAAACCATTTCATAAGTTCCTTATAAAGGGAAATAACACTGTAAGTATAATCAATCAGATGTAATTGACGCGCCTATCTGTCTTCGTCAATACACAAATGCTTGGAAATATTTTTATTTTGTGATTTGACGCATGCGTTTTGCAAATGAGTACGCGGGAAACAAAAGGCAGATGACGAGAAAATTACGAAAATATTTAAATGCAAACAATGCAGAGATAAACTCTGAAGAAAAATACAATTGAATACGAGAAATAACGAAGGTTGCCAGTTTCACACATAAAACTGATAGTAATAAGTTGATTATTTAATTACAGCTGATAAGAATGATATAAAAGATAAAACTAATAAGTGGATGAAAGTAATGGCAAAATAAAACAACAATTTTATAACAACAAAAAATAGATCAGAAAAAGTAAATATTTCATAAATCATGACAGTGTTACAAGCTATTTAACTCGTTATGCAGTGAAGCGGGTAAACATATTGCGTCATGGAATAATAACGTCATAATTACATTGTGCAATTAGCACATAGTGCGATTACCTATTGTAATTGATTGAATGCTGATTGGCGATTCGATATAATTGGTTTAATATGATTGAGGTGAGCCAGAAGTTTGATAATGAAAATACTGTTGTTTATGGATTCAAATTTAATTATGTTATTCCGTCTGTGGTTTGATTAGAATTTACATTTTAAAAGTTACTTTCTCAGTACGGAAGGCTTGGGCTGATTCGGCAGTTTTCAAAAGATTGGAATAGATTCGCTTCTAAAAATTAGACATCTTTTTATTCTTCTCATTCAATTCATGCATAATTATATGGTCTCATCCTTTTTTAATGATGTGATATTTTTAAAATTGCTAAAGAAGCAACAAAGAAGTTAGGACACTAGGTTTGACCAACAAACAAAACGTTGCATTTATTTAAAGTCACGACTTCAATTCTGAAGTCTATAATCATTGTCAGAATTAAAAATTAAGTTTCAGTGTGAATCACGAACCAACAAAAATGCTGTTCGAATATTATTTAGATTTATACTTTGAATATTATGATTGTTACGGTTTCTCGAAACTAAGCTAATTTGATCGACATGGTGATACATATTATGTAGCGATTGTTTTTTTTAGGAAAACAACATAATCGCCACTAATTTTATGCTACACAATAACGATGAATTTTTATTTTTAAAATGTTGGTTTATTCTTCAAATAATAGTTGAAGTTAAACTATTTGTCAGACACGCCAACACACAAACAACAAAATGTTTAAAAACTTACGAATACTTGCAAAATTATACTCAAGCCTGCCATTATTTACAATTTGAATTTGAAAATTCTAATTCTAAACAAAACAAACGCGTTTTCTTTTACCGCTTCCAGATTCCCGAGGCAGAACAAAAGGATAAAAAGTAATTTAAGTCATGTCAGGAGCACCCGCAGCACCTCCTTCATCAGGAATGCATTAAGCGCATAGCGGTCAGGTTTTATGGGTTTTAAATAGGATATTCTTTTGTCACGCGCTTTAATAACTTAGTTTTAAAAAAACAATAGCGTTTTAAAAGAGTGTTTACCTAGCGTAAGTATGGTTATAATGTAGGTAGAGACATTTGGCGCATGAAATAAAATCAGAAAGCCAGTGAATTTTAAACTTGCTTTTCAATTCCAAATGTTTAAACTATAAAAGCTAGTTAGGAGGATTAAAAATAAGGTCAAAGGTAGACCTTATTTATATGTAACTAGCTTTTGCTCGCGTCTTTGTCCGCGCAGAGGGCATCTTTCGCTATTCCCGCTGGATTTGCCCAGTTGCCCAGTTCGCAAGTACTAGTACACTGTATCCATCTTCGGCTTATAAACTATCTATGCAACAAATTACGAAATTTTTGGTTGAGGTGTGAACTGCGAAAATAAAACAAAAAAACCCGGCCAAGTGCGAGTAGTTCTCGCACAAGGGTTCCGTATCATCGTACAAGATAGGTTTACCCTTGAATTACCGACACCCATTTCATAGAAAGTTTTATTTCGCCAAATTTTCATTTCATCGACAGGCATTTCCACGTACAGGAGTTATAATTTTTTGGTGGTCACAGGTCTAACCTAACCTACGTAACTCATGCTTAGATAACCTAAAAACAATAAGGTTTCAGCAGAAATAAGCTTTTGATGAAATGAAATTCGGTGAAATGACACATTCGATGAAATTAGTGTCTGCAAAAAAGGGGACACGTATGTACAAGATAACATATACAGCGATTGTTAAGGTCAAAAAACGCCGAAAAAATGCGCGGCAATTACACACTCTGTGAAAATTTCAACTGTCTACCACATTACATTTCACGAGATACAGCCCAGCCCTCTGACAGATAGACAGATGGACGGAGGCTTAGTATTAGGGTACGGAACCCTAAAACCAAGTACAAAATCAAGTTTGTAAGTTTTATGAATATCATAACAGAGAACTACCTACTATCTTAACTCGGTGCTGGAACTATTCATTATTATTACCAATATAAATTTATTTGCTATAAAATATGGTACAATTAGATGTTATTTTGTCATAATTCTTGTACGACGACATATTTTGCCATAAATATCGTCTTAATGACAAAGCAACATCCCTTTAAGGAGACGAGACAACGTCCTTTGGCCAAGATGGTAGATTAGTCGGCGCGTCTCTTGGGTATAGGCCCAGATTATCCATCCTCGGTATTCCAATTATGCCCACAAAGGATGTATAGTGCTCCGAGCAGAAACAACAGATAGATGTGATGCCATATTATCATGAATAAGGTTATATTGAAGTAGATCATTCTATATCTAAACTTAAATCTGACATTGTCTTATTGGTATCATTAACTAAAGATCGTCACAAAGACTCGACCGATTTGTCTGTTATTGTTTGTTGTGTCTGTAATTGTCAAGACAAGGTTTTGTATGAAACATTTTTTTTTAATTGCACTCGCGCGAAGCCGGGGCTGGTCGTCATTTAAAATATTAGTATGTACCATCACGGACTTTAATTGATATGCCGCCATAGAACCCTGTCATAATGACAGCGATAAGTCACAAGAAGGAAATTTGACGTAATTTCTTTCTTGTGATTTATCGCTATCATCATGACAGGGTTCTATGGCGGCATATCAATTAAAGTCCGTGATGGTACGAACTAACATAAGTATAAAAATATAAAACTTAAAACTAACATCGAGGTAACAAAACATCGTGGTCTTAATGCAGCATGTAAATAAACTGTTCTTCAAAGATCGACTACCAATTAAATGCTTTATATCAAGAGCCATTTTAATTTGTCTTCTGTTTTCTTATACCTGTTTATCTATTGAAGTCCCACTTACTAAGTCCTTAGTTTTAACCGCGATCTTAAACCCGGTCTACCAAGTTGCCTTTCCTATGAATACACGATAATTGGGCCCTTAATGCTTTCAAACAGAAACGGAATATTTGAAAAGGATTTTAAATGTGAAAGACGGGCATTTGAGTTATTCAGATCATTAATTCCAAAGTTTGTAAAGGAGCTTCTGGGAAGTCAGAATCATTAGGATGGCGTTAAGTTTTTTTTTTTATAAATAAGTAACAGAATTTAAAAATATTTTTTCTCATTCCTGGCTTGAGTTTTTTTTGAACTTGTTCTTAAGAGAATTGTGAGTTGACGAATTTCCATACAATTGGCTATAACGTTTTCCACCTCCTAAATATAAACCGATTCCGATCAATTTTTGACATGTAGTCAGTCGGAACAAAAACTATGACCGGACGTTTAGTTTTTTCGAATATTATCAGTAAATTTCAATTTATTCCCGTTTCATTGGTTTCATACAAAAGTATTCTGTTACCAAAAATTACATATAACATAACAAATCGCATTTACTTTCGAGGTATCATGTTAGAACCTAAGCACGACTACCTATATTCATTGAAAGTAGATGACGTTAATTAAATTACACGTGTTTTTTTTTTGTAACATAGAAAGGGTGCGGTTTGAACGCTCCGCGGCCTTACCCCAAGCACTTTATAATTCATAAATAGTTGGTATTATTAAATTGTTCCTAACCTTGAATCATGATCTCATTCTGGGTTCATGTCGGTCTGATCCCTGATCCCCTATTTACGTTAATTTCAAAATAATAATGTTAATTCCTGTCAGATCCCCTGTTTTCGTTGTCATATGGGGGATCCAACCGGAACAAACCAGATTCTGAAGCTAGATTCTAAATAAGCGGATTGCCAATTTCATGACGTTTTGATAAAAAGTAGAACAATAATACAAACATCTTAACGCGACTTTTAACTCAGTATTTTCTTAAAATGTTTTTAGTAAATTTAATGAAATCTTTAATATAACGGGTAATAATATTCAACGAGCAAGAAAATTAACTTATTACAGACATCAATACCTTACAAAGGCACTTATTAATCCTTATTACCAACCTTTAAAAGGAAATTTTGCGCTTAACGTCTTCTCAGGTAAATAATTATTTTATTATTAATAAATAATGTTTTTACATAATAATATGAAAACAAGGATACCAATTTGAGCAGATAATTGAAAAATAATGAGAATGAGCGGTAGGCAGCATTTACAGTTAAAGCACCAATATAAAATAGACATTATATTTAAACCTTGCTTCAGAGGTCTTCAACTATTCGAGCTCTAATTACGCACGGCTTTATTCCAAGGGTGTACACAATATTCCGCGCCATTTACACAATTATATTTACACCCTTAAAAGTCCAGTCGCGCCCAAAATTTTTAAACGCCAAAACAATAGACAAAATATCAAACATTGCTCCAGGGGTCGTCAACAATTCGAGTTCCTATTTAGCAGGGCCCTATTCCAGGGGTTTACAACATTTCGCGTCATCAATGACGCGGGGGAATCCGACCGTTTAATGAGACCACAACTTGGCCACAACGAATTGCGCTCTCCACCGTCTCGTCTCTCGCAAGGTTTAATTGAGCCGCGCTTCACTAGCGTTAGGGTGTGTGTACATGAATTTACAACTGATTTTTATATCTAATTTTACAAATATGCCACAAAAGATCAGCGAATGGGATTGTATTTAATGTCGAAAGTTAACTTTCTGCCTGGGCGAAATAATTATGGGTCCTAATAAAACATTCGTGTTAATGAGCATCTATGCGTTTTTAGTTAAAAACGGACCTTGCGTTAGTAGATGGTTACATTGATCTTATTTCTATTAAACGCATATGATTTTAATAATCAGAACAGCGCAAACGGCTTACCGTTTTAATTTGGAAACTTACTTTTAATTTGGATCAAAATATAACTTATAAAAGTTCGAATATCTGCCTATTTAGATGCCTTGAAATAATACAGCATGCTGTTATAAAATCGAGAAAAAATAAAACTCCGTGCATCTATTCAATCTCAGTATATTATCGCTGTCCACAGCATAGAAGCAAATATTTTAAAATACTTCATAACAAATCCCTACAACGGTATTAGTATTTATTACATGATTTATATAAAGGTCTGGCGTGGAATCAATTCTTTCATGCTTAAGAATACTTCACTCTATCAAGTATCAAGAACGATCCCTACTTGAGATTTATTGGGTCTATTTCCAGTACAGCACAACATCTATATGCCGTCCAGAAGAAAAAGGCATTATGAGAATAAAGTCCATATAGACATACTGCCTTTTTGCTTCGGTCGGCAGTAATAGGTCACAAGCATGCCCGGCTGCTTATATCCTCAGACTGAAATAACATTTTCTTTACTGAAATAGTTTTGTATATTGAAGTATTTATTTGGCGCTGACAACTTCTCTGCTCCCGTTTTGACTGGATACACTGAAGTGTCAGTGGTATCACTGTCAGCTTAGAAGATAGACCTGCTTTTTACTTAATTTGTTTTAAGGGTTTTAACTCAAAAAGGGGCCTGGAATTTCAGAACATATTTTTTATACAATTAAAAAAGTAATTTACTGCACGATTTTTATTTAAGCTTACCGCCACGAATCAAAAAACCTAAAACAGTTTAAAATTTCATTTTTCTTTAAAAGTTCAAGTTACAATTCGTAAAATACGGAATCAATTTAATTTTTTTATTTATAAGCAAAAACAAGTTCTAAATGCATTAAAAATTAAACACACATTGAATATTTACAATTGTCGCCGCCACCCGCACCACAATGTTCCGGGTTTTAATCTTTTATTTTCCCTCTCCAAATTGCAAAACATTTTTTAAACAATATGAAGTGTGTAAAAGCCCTAAGGCCGGGCCGGCACGGTGCAGTGTGAAATATTAAGCGCCACGTATAAATTCTTACGCCGGGAACCTATTCATTCCCCGCCGTACCTTCCAGGCGCTTTATTTGGCGCCGTGTGATCACTATAAATTGAATATTTTATAAAACAACGTTATAATATGGGAATACAAAATGACACACGAACATTTAGATCGAAGGAATAAGGAATAACAATTAAAATGTATGTTCGCTCATTAGAACAACGGCCTTTTGGAAGTTTTAATACTTAATTAATATCAACAATGCAAAATTAGGGAGTAAAGAATATTCTCCTTAGTACTTTAATTTACACTCTGAAAACTCTGTAATAATACTAATTTCAAATAAATAACTGGCAGCATGAGTGTTACAGGCTGCAGTGCAACAGCACAAACATGTTAACTTGTAAATATAAATAGATGTTACAAAATCATCTAATATTTTAAAAAGACACATCAAATGTTTTAAATAAATTGGGGTTATATATCAGATTTACGTATTTAACATGGCATTAAAAAATGGAGTTAATAACATCAGCAAACATAATTTATCAAAGGTATGTCTTTTAGAATTGCCACATTGACGTCTACTTAGAACTTGGCACTGTTTGCCGCGTGCACCCACATTTCGTCGAAGTCGTGTCTACCAACATTCGTGCATCACGCACTACGTTTACGCTAGTATACCAAGAGCTGTAACTTTAATCTAGAAACAAGTAATCTAAAGTTCCGGATAAATTGGTCTATCTTCTACTGTCAAGGTCGCACATGAGGATGTGGTTACGGAAGATGATTATTCTAACCTTCAAGATATAAAATAAAAAAAAATAGATGGTTTTAAAATACATCGTGATTCAGTTTCGTTTTTTATTAAATTATAACAAATTAAGTGGTTTAATGTGATTGATTTAAAAGTGTCAAGGTTTGCGAGATGATAGCTCTATTACAATTTAAGTGGTTGTCAGTTATGAGAAGATCATTACAGCAATTGTAATTATTTTGTCGTGACAGTACTTTTAAATTGACTTACAGATTGGTCAACAACAGCTGGTGACTTTGATAATATATTAAAGTAGACACGATTTATTAGACTCAATTCACAGTTGGGCAATAAGGTAGCAGATAATATTTCTGATTAAGGAAATATTTCCATAAAAAAGTTTTTAAAACAGAAATATTTCAGAGATTTTTTTCCAATTGGCCCACCACTAGGAAATTATATAAAGAACCTTTACGAAAAAGGTTCTTACGATGTATTTATTTGGTAGGCAATTCCAGATTAGGGCACAATAATGAAGTAAGGGATGTCATAAGCAATTTCTCGAAACATTAAAGTGACATAAAAACAAAGTTATGTTTGTGTATTTGAAACTAAAGAGTTAAAAATAATGTATATAACCTAAACCAAGTGTAATGATAGTTAAGTAATACAATTATCGTCAATAGTGAAGACAAAGTGAAATTTATGTCCGACTCCATTAACGCTTTTAGCCATATTACTGTTAAACAGGATACGTCGTAAATGATGGGTTAGCTCACATTTGAGCTAGATTTTAATAGGTTTGTGGTTTTACACGAAGTAGAAAATCTTGGAATCCTAACTAAGGATCATAAATATTCTTTATGAATTCTAAGTAGGTTTCGATTCTAGGTATTTTCAAAATATATATTCAAATGAAATCGCCCTTACATTTACAAATTATAATACTAACGACAAAACATTCATAAAATAAAAGGCTGCAACCTAATCCTTAATAAAATGTTTTTTTTTTTTTACAGTTTTTTTTTTTACCATCTAGACCTTTCAATGATGTTGACATTGATTGGTCAGGGAGACTATTAAGTTTCTAAAAATATTTAGAGATACTTTATGTTTCACAGAGACCCTTTGGGATTTCCTAAATACGATATCCAACTCTTAAAATTTCTTATATTCAGGTTAACGCTTCAGGGGATCGTGGTAAAGTAAAATTGTATATTGGGTACCTAAGTCTATCCAGAATACATTTTCATTTCTATTTGCTGAACTATGAAGCTTATTAAATGATGAATGTGTAGTAAATGAAATACTAAACGTAATGGAACCATTAACGTAATGGATGGTAAAAGCCAGTAATAGTAAAGTGCATTACGCAAGAATTAGTGCAGTGGATCGAACCAGCCACAAATGATCCATCCCGTTGCTTGCTGACGGACGCGATTAGCCTTCAACGCAGTAGCGGTGTTTCTGACGTGTGATAAACAAAACCAGCACAACAAGAACTCTAAATCCCCTCAGATTTCACCCCGAAGCAGAGAATTCAGTAAATGTTGTGGACAGTTACAGTTCATGGTAAAATGGTTGATGCATTAAGACATCAAACACGTTCGACTTGGATTTATTGGTGCAATTTCATTGCAGTAGAACGTATCAGTCAAATATAACGAATCGAAAAGACAGAACGGGAAAATTATATACAGCTTGGAAAACAATACTTGTAAACTTTCAAAACTAGTTTTCAACTTTGGGACAGATCTTCGCGGCGTACTCCGCCGCAAAGTAATACAAATGCTGTATGACTATTGTAAACTGAAATAGTCAAATATGCTACGGGTGATTGGTTGCATATAAAATATATACAATTATAAGTAAATATAAAAATCAGAAAACCGATAAAAAGTTAAGTAAACCCTAAACACTTTTCTTTTCTCCTGTGAAAGTCTGTGTAAACTATAAAAACAATTTAGGCATTTTTTATTACGACACAGAAATTTAAAATCAGTGTCACAATCACTGCCATAAATAAAATTTAAACGCAATAAACTCACTTGTGTTATCAATAGAATAACCGGTCACATCCTGCAATGTCGACGACCGGTATTGGCAATCCAATACGAACTAAAACTAAAAAGTGACAGATCCAAAGGATCCACTTTGATGTCGTAATGTTTTGGATCTGGACTGTAAACTAACAGTGTTAGGAATAGAGTTATAAATAATACGCAATTGAGATTTCAATACACACATAGATACGGCCACTTTAGAGTAATTTTTGTTTTTACGTAGATTAAGCATATAATATTAATATCACTAATGAAATGAAATTTAAACGAAAAAAAATGTGGCAGCTGAGAAAACATTCATTGCCAATCGAAAATCCGAACGTTATTGGATAGTTCCATTAAATTTATCGTAAATTTCCATCGAAGGGGTCACCATTAGGTACAATGCGATTGGTAATAATGTACCAAATCAATTCAGGGACCGTACCTTTAGATTTGAGGGAAAAGGAAGTATTTTTACTTCATAAATATAAAAGTAGGAAAATTGCAAAAAAGGTTATTAACATCAAAAAGTTTTAATAAACAGAGTAAACACATTTTTTAAGGATAACGTGTTCTTTGTCTAATAATAACCTATTGTCTTCGATGAAAATGTAATTTCGAAATATATTGGAAACCTTAAATATAAAAGAAGATTGAATGTGGTTGACCTGTCAGTACATCGCGTTAGAACACAGAGAATCCGTTTCTCTTACGAATTCATACAAATTGTTCATAGATTTAGGCTGACAGGCCGCCACATACCTGGGACTGCCGGCAGTATATCTTTTTCACCCACTATTAACTTAAATACTAAAATATTATAGCACTAAAATATCATAGTAATACCCCTATTAAATATCGGATATGACTAATCCAATCATTTAAATATTAAATCCAAACCTAGTTTAATCTGTATCATTAATCTGTTTCCTGTCTTTGTTTGTTATAGTCGCTTTTATTGTGGTGGATAAAGGATCCGTCACTCTCGCACTTCATACTGGTCAAAAAGTGATAGATGGTTTATCCACGTTTATACAGATCGATAAACACGCTGAAGATGTCACGGTTTTTAGCGTACTTTTAAAGTGCTCTTCACTTTCACCAATAAAAATATCAAGTTCGTCCCATCCCTTTCAACCCCCGCGTCGTTCAGGTCAATTGATTGAATTCGTGGTCGATCGGCCGTCACTCTCTGGGCTCGATTAAGGTCCGAAAAAAGTTGACATGGACTGCCCTTTATTGAAAATGTTTAATGGCATTTTCTCTTGTCTCGTTCCAATCTATTAGGGCTGATGTGTTTTTTGAGGGACTTACCTTTGTGCCAACTCGGTTCAGGGACCTGGGGACAAAGGAAAGTTCGAATCAGAATTGAAAGGTATATTGAAAAAGTGATAATCGATATGCGTTGAGTGACTTTAATGGTTGATAATTATGTAGGTTAATGGTAGTTGTGTGTGTGTGAGTGTGTGATAAATATGTAACATCAATATGATGAAGAATTTAAGCTAAACAAACTTTATTTAGTTATATCGCATAAATACAATTAATACGAATCGTATGTATATATTTAGAGCTTAACTGAAGAAACATACAACTCAGCAAGATAAACTGGATATCGAAAACAACTTAGATACTTTTGCAAGTCTAGATTTTATAATCACTTAGAATGTTATTATTTCGGCGGTCTAGCTTGATTTATTAATTTTAAATCATCTTCATCTCCCGGCAATCTATTTAATTTCGTGTCAATCAAGCAATCAAAAGCAACGAAAAGTCTAGCGCCTATTTCACCTCCCTTCATTGGATCCCGTAAAGGCCTTCCCACATAACTCGTTTTCGTTCCCCAACTGCATTCGTGTTCGGTTGGACCGTCTCAAGGGTGCTTTGCTCGTTACGCGCCCCCATTAGGCCGGTGCAAACTGCTACGATTTTAGACGATTTTAGTTTCTGTTCCAACAGCGCAAACAAGGATTATGTATAAATAGGTAATTTTTATGATAATTTACCGTTTGCATTTTTATTAATAATAGGAAAGTTTGTGTTCATGTTTGCTACTTCTTCACGCTAAAACGACTTGACAGATTTTACCCTGGAATAACACCTAGGCTACCTTTTATCCCGAAAAACATCACTGTTCCTGTGGGATGGCAAAATTAATTATTTTACGCGGAAAATGTCTTGGGCAGAAGCTAGTTTATTTATAACTGAATTGATAGATGTGAAATTTAAAATAAACTGAAACGACGTCATCAACTTCGCGCTCTAGAAGAGCCGCGCTCTGTATTTCATAAGAAATAACTACATTACAATCAAATTACAGTCCAATAACCTTTAAAGATACATTGCATGCTCGCTTTGCTACAATTTATACTGCGAAAATAGGTTTGTAATGATGTATGTCTGTAAATAGTCAAAGAATGCATAGTATCTAGTAGAACTTTAAAGAGCGTAAGAATATAAACATATTATAAGGAAAAATGCCGCTGGGCCATAATTGATCAATTTAAATGTGAGATCAACTGGAACATTTCAACACGTATAAGCACAAGTATAAGGTTGAAAATTAAGAGGTATTCGCTGTAAAAAGAGAAATTAATAAAAACAGTGATTGAAATGCTACCCCTAAAAAATATTAAGAATATAGTTATTCTAACTTTATAAATAAAAATTTCACGATCATATTGACACAGTATACACAAAATTCACATTAATATTACATTTGCCAGAACTAGGATGATCCTGTAAACACGTACCATTATGTATCCTAAAATCCCCGATCACACGGATATCGCTAGAACCTATGTGATTTAGAAACTTTCGCGTTTTCAGCATCGTGAATGTAACCAAACTAAAGTGATAATGTTGATGAGTTATGGTGATGGTTTGAACTCTAGAAGTCATTAAAAACATTTTCTGTGAGTCGGTACGATTTAAAAACTAAAAAAAGGCGTAATAATTATAAAATCAAGCAAATTACAAACGATAATATTTTTGTTACTAAACAGTTTCATCCAGTAAATAATTTGAATGAACATGACGCGAGTCACAATAGTACAATTCTTAAAATTATAAGCCAAAGCAAATAAATTGTTACTGTCTTTGTTGTTAAAGAATCTGATCACGATCCTACCAGATGGAAAGATTATTCAAAATATGTAATTTATTTGGTCGCTAACCATGATATCCAAGTAATTTACAATAAATCAAGAGGGCTCGCTGTGGCATTTTTTTGGCATTTCGCCTTCCTCATTAACCGTTCACAGCCGGCGGAAGCGGGAAGTTTTACTTAAATTTATTGGAAAATGTGACTTGAATAGACAATAAAGCCTCATTTCTAGAAATTATTAGATAGCACCTTTAGTTTTTACTAAAATCATAATTATAAATTTGGACTTTAACCCGAAGACTGAGTCTGTATAACGATTTGAGCCAAAAACATCAAGACTGAAAAATATGTTCATAAAATCCGTTGTTCTCAATAAAAAAAGTTTGGACGCATGTCGATGTTTAGCAATATCCGTTATTGAATGAACGCAATACCTACCTAAAAGTTCTACCTGTTACTTTAAGAGAACGGGAATACTTTCTACAGTATTCAATTTATCTAAACGTGTAATAAAACACATTTCTCTTATGTTGTGACTTTGAATAAATTTCAATCCGTTGACAGTACCTATTTTATGCATTTGAGAAAATAACCTATTCACATACTCACTATTATGCTACAAAGCCAAAAATATTAAATACATATAACAATGGTATGGTAGTGAACCTGCCTACGAAGCTAGCGGTCCTGGGTTCGAATCCCGGTATGGACAAATATTTGTGTGATGAGCGCGAGTATTTGTTCCTGAGTCATGGATGTTTTCTATGTATTTAAGTATGTATTTCTCTATATAAGTATGTTTATCGTTGTCTAGTACCCATAGTACAAGCCTAGAGCTTAGTTTGGGACTAGGTCAATTTGTGTGAGATTGTTCCCTGATATTTATTATTTATTATTTATTATTATTATAATATGTAAGTATTTTGCATTGTAGTCTAGAGTTCTAGACTAATATTATGAATACTAGACCAAAATAGAAGTAAACGCCCGCGTCCCGAACCAGCCAACAACAGTCACTAATTTACTACTTGGTCTACTTCATTATCAAAACCAAAATAAATATCAATTTGTTTTGTTTCCCTTACGAGTTACTAGATCCAAATCAATTTATTACAGACAAGGAACATGAAAACAATTTCACGCCACTACTCGTATAATAAGATTTTAGCAAATTCCTTCCCGTATAGAATTCCGGCCGTAATATTTAGGTCAGTACGATTCGCACGTTTAGAATTTTTCGAAACGAAATAGGTAAAATGGCATGCCATTCATTTTTGCTTCGAACCGTTCTAGTTAATGCACAAGACGGTATAAGGAAATTGTTAGCGACAAAGAAATAATATTTCCTTTGATTACATTTCGCTAGAAAACCAACATTTTTTAAATTTCAAATTCAATTCCGATTTACCGATAATTTACATTTAAATGGCAATCACTCCAAAAAACTGGACTTCTCAATTGATTAAGTACCTATGCTCATAATGTACGGAGTTTTTTTTATTAAAACCTCTTATAATTGTAAGTACCTTATTAAATCTCATTTACTTAATATTACCTTTAAATACGAAAGTGTGTTTTATTTATGTTCCGTCTTCAGTTCTTATGTTCCGTCTTCACGGTTCAACGCTTTAACCGACCGATGCGAAATTACAAAAATTATTTATAACCTGAGGACGAACATAGGGTACTTTTATACAAGTGAATAGAAAGGTTCCCGAAGAAATATGGAGTAACGACTTTCTCACGGACGGAGGTGCGGTCAAAACCTTGCAACTATGAGTATAAATTATCTTCTTTCCCTAATAAATGGTAAAATACTTTCTACCGTTTTCATTAAATAAAATGTACTCTCTGCAACGCGTTGGAAATCTACATAACTATCTCATAAGCAGGGCTTTCTTTCAATTTTTATGAGAAATTCCCCGTGTAACGCCTTAAACTGTGCGTGACGCAAGTCACGAGCGCAAGACATAGGGAACATCACTAAATAATAAAGTGCTGGATGCAAAAACTTTTTATTCTTCATCTTATCCTCATGGCTGAGGGACGTGACTATTGTGAACACTTCACCACCGCTCTCCAGGCTGCTTGATCTTGGGCTCGATGACTGCTAGCCTGAAGTGTCAGCTTCTGCAGTTGTTAGTGCTTCAGACCATCTCATAGGCCTTACAACTCTTTCCTGCCGTACGGCCGAAAAACATGCATATTGTGTGAATCTTTACAGATTCTGACTACCCCGTAGCTAGTACAGCTAACTGCCGCTCTCAGAAACGTCAATTAATTTTAAAGTTTCATTAAGGTTGCTGCGTCTTATTATATTGCTATAGCAAAGAAAGTGACAGCAGCAACTTTAATGACACTTAAAAATTAATTGGCGTCTCTGAGTGCGGCAGTAAGTGTCTTTTAGGATGTTTACTTCCATTAACCTCAAAATAACCCTTTCTTGTCTTAGGGCCTATTTCACAATCGGCAAGCAAAATTTATCTACCACTTAAAGTTAGCCCTCTCCTTGTCTATTTTCAAGTGTACGAAAGGAACATGACTTAATTTATGTGACAGATATGCTTTACTTGACGATTGTGAGATAGGCGTTATTGTAAATAATCATGCCTTATATCAGTTATATCAAAAGTTTTAAACATTCTGATGTTTTAAGAATATTACGAATCTGCGTAGCCATTAACGATCTAAAATATGGATTAGCATCTGACTTCGAATTAGGTACTTCATCTTTAAGGATCCCACAGACTGTTCGCCGGCCGATTTTGATCTGTCCGTTTATCATATGAGAAGATAAACTATCAGTTTCACCTAGTACTCGTGAGCTTAATGCCGCCTGATCAGACTTGGAAATGTCGGTTAACTGTTAGTCTGGGAGACCCTTAGTCATTCCTTCCGCTTTAATCTCCTCACCTAACCGCAGCCGGCGAGATTTCAACGCCGCGGTTCATATCCGTCGCGTCGGGCCCAATAAATCAAGACGAAGACGCCGCGCAAGCACTTCCGTCTTCCGACTGGACTCTTTGCAATTGAGGACGTACCGAAATTTATAACTTAGGTGCCGGAACATTTTGATGATTAATTCGCGTGAAACAATGATAAAACTGAAGAACACGGCGTTTCTAGATGTAAATCAAATAGTAACATCGAGGATTGATCAGCTAGAAAAATAATTAATAAACGTACACTTTTTTTGAAAACCGCCCACCTATTCTATACTTAAATTAACAATTCGTCTTAATAATAATTAACGTGCTCTTCATAATCTAATAATGTACAACTGTACAGGTGGATATAGGAAGATAAAACCAAAGTGATGGGTGCACGAGTGTGGGAACTTAATACAATTATACCATGGCAAAAACTTTACTGGAGTAAAATAGTTTTTACTAATAACTACAGTATTTTCCTTAATCATTGTAATTATTATAGTGACGTTATTTATTCCATTAAACATCAGAAGTAGTAGTAACAACAGAACAGAGGTATGAGCAAAGTCTATTTAAGTAGTGCTTTCCGAATCCTACATAAATAATAAAAATATTTTTTTTTAATATTTTTTTAAGAATTCTCGGCTAAAGTTAGTTACGTTCTCTCACCTTCATAAACAACGACTCGAGAAATCAATTATTCACGTAAATACGAAAACAGATTTTTCTTGCTATTTCCTGATTTGGAGAGCCAATAAAATTCTCCCCTTATGATTTCCTGCGTTATCTCATATCCGTGTAATTTCGGAAGGTTTTATTCAATATTCTATGTACTTATTTACGAGTTTGTAAGTCTGTTAAGGCAGTAATAAATATTTTATCTATCGACAGATAAATCGCGATGAAATGACAAACGAATCGTGCTCGTTTTACACCGTATGCTTTTCCAACCAATAGTATTAAGCACGGCTAGGAAAATGCTTAGATTTATGTGCTTGTCTTCAAAACAACGGTGACTAAGCGTGTAAGATTAAAACGAGCTATCTGTGATTTCTTCTTGCTAGGTGGTGATTAGTTGGACAAATTTCCCAGTCAAAGCTAGCTGTGATTTCTTCTTGCTAGGTGGTGATTAGTTGGACAAATTTCCCAGTCAAAGCTAGCTGTGATTTCTTCTTGCTAGGTGGTGATTAGTTGGACAAATTTCCCAGTCAAAGCTAGCTGTGATTTCTTCTTGCTAGGTGGTGATTAGTTGGATAAATTTCCCAGTCAAAGCTAGCTGTGATTTCTTCTTGCTAGGTGGTGATTAGTTGGACAAATTTCCCAGTCAAAGCTAGCTGTGATTTCTTCTTGCTAGGTGAAGATTAGTTGACAAAACTTTCCAGTCAACTGTTTTTAAATTAATTTCATACAAGTCTGATATGACAATACTTAGCCAAATGAATTTGAGACAGCTTAGACGATTTAAAAAACTCTCAGTTCCAATCTGGAATGGAACACATTAAAGCACAAAACAGAATTTGTAGTTACATAAACCTCAGGATATTCCAGTCGAAAATTCGCAAGCACGAGTTCGATTTCCAAAAGTAAAGTAAAAGGCATCGCGCTGATACATAATTTATACGATTCCACGTATCGTGTACAGATTGGTTGGACTTGGAGCTTTTCCAGTCATGGCAACATGTCGCAGCAACACCCAGATTTCAGTCGGCGAGGATTTGCCCAAAGATTTATTGGACCAGCCGATAGTGTTCTATTAAAAATTCGATTTCGTTTCGGATCGACGATTTACGTATACTCGAACGACGCCGTGTAATTTGAAATTGAAAACTGGAACGTATTGAATCCGCAAAGAGGATTTTTGTAACACGTCGCGCGACATTTCGTGGAATTGCATTTGAATAAGAAACGCTTGCTCATTCCTACGTTAACTTTTTTATTTTTTTACCGTCAACTTCAACGTTTAAAATGGATTATGTTATAATATTTTAAAGTATTATGGTGATGCAGCAGCATAAAAATACGACGCTTATGTTAATGATGGCACTTGGAACATTAAATGTAAAATTTGTGATTTTCCTTGTTGTCGTAGTTAAGTAAATTTAATTTCCCTCGTTACGTAAGAATAATTTCTGTAAAAATTTATATCATTTCCAAGTTTGCCAAAATGCATTACTGTTTTTGTTACTAATGATGAGTTTGCAAACATAAACAATTTCCATATTTTTAAGCAAGGAAGGCAAGAAAGCATTTCTATGTACTTAATGTAGTGACCTATTTATGTTTTTAATTAAATTAATAAATACGATTTTCCCTCTGGTATCTGTTGATATGCTTTTGTTTGTGTACTAAAGTCTTGACGCAGTAACAACTGTGTATATCACTGCCGTGATATCAGATGAAGCCTCTTTACTTACCCTATACACTATCCTATCCAAAAAATACCTAAGATAACTAAGGTAACTTGAAAATAACATAATGTCACTAACCGTCTATACAGCCCGCCAATTATGTAATATAAAAAGAGGTAGATATAGGTTACCTATACGATATTCCGCGTGTACAGTTGGCCGACGCTCGCACATATGTGTTTAATTCACTGAGCCAATGACACACTAATTCATAGATGACAAGTGACAGGTAGGACAGTACGCTAATTAGGTTTGCCAATTGGCGTAGTTTTAATGTGCCACTTGAAAAGCCTAACCTAAACCTATCTACTCGTACCTCTTTTTATATTACATCATTGACAGCCCGCAGTGTTATCGAAGCAGTAACCTTATCCAAAATCGCATTACTATTCTGATAATCAACAATCTACGCTGGCACATTACTTCGGTATTCTGGCATAGCCATCAACGGCGTTGCCAAGAAACTGATGAAGCGAGGGGAAAAAACGGGATTGACATCAACCGGGGCACAGTTTGTTTCACTAAAAAGCGGCCAGCTGCCGTGGATCCAGCGCAGAGTATAATAATAACCCTGGAACAGATTATTCACTGCACTGTTTGGCAGAACTTAGTTGTGCGGAACATGTCCAGACGTTTTGTTACTCTGTACGTACGTTACTACCGCGAAACATAGTTTTAGCTAGTTGCACGGGAACCCCACGATAAACCTAGTTACCAGAACTTTACCGAGACTAAATAAGCAGTAAAATTATAATCATAAACCATCTAAGGGCCAATTTTTATTCCCAGATAAAATTATCTTACAGTTAAAATTATCAATTTAACTTTCTTTATCACATTATATAAAAGGACAAAGCTTAAATTTATCTGACAGATAGTGGTATGGCATGGCATTTATCTGACAGATGGTAGCTTGCTGTTTTGTTTAAAAGTTTAATTTAACATCTTCATAGCGCTTAATGAGCCAATGTTATTTTGTTAAACCTTGTTGATTCCAATTTAAAAATATTTTTGAAAGAAGCCCTTGGACGTCATAGTGAGTTCAATATACGAGCGCACGCACCATATCTTAATTTGACTTTAGTTTTTCAATAAACGAAAAAAAAAGTAGTGGGCGAGTAATAAGGGGTATAAGTACTAAGAAGCATATTTATTACTACTGAATATGTGAATAGGTTCGGGGAACAGTTCCACTCTTAAGTGGTTAATGTTTTGGTTATGTACTGTATCTATTTATTCACCGAGCATTAATATTGATGCAATTAATTTAAATCTAATTAATTATAATATTTCTTTTATTATTAGGTACTTCATAAATCAGTTCACCTGTTTCTTAAACATCATAAACATAAACAGCTGCTTTAAGTTTTACTTTAAAGTTAGTTTTTAATCGACACAGGTCGTGTTATAAAGTCTCATCATCCATTTAATCGAACACCAGGAAAATGAGAATGAATGAAGTCGCTTTACACATTCGATACCGGTGACGCACCTGGTACGTCAAATATACATACATTTAGAGTTGAGGCGGCGGCGAATGTGTTAAGCCAGCACGTTGAAACCCATCGATTTCTCATAGCCATAGCTATCGTTTATGGCAATACGTCCCGTCACGTGACGTATATACTTACTTCCTTCAGTATCTTCTACATTCGAATTACACGCTTGAACAGCGGCAAAATATCGCATATAGAAAACGACAGTGGTTTCGGTTGTCTATTCTGACGCTATGCAAAATGAAAATGATATTTTACATTGAGTGAGGTAACTCATTTGAATTTTAAATGCAAATTATGAGTAACATTTGCACCTAACGCTTAAAGACTCGGGCCAGTTGAGGGGAAAATTAATTATCTCCAGCAGCGCTTTGAGTCTTCTTATAACATAATTATTAGGGTTTTTGAAATAGAAATCAATAGGTAACTGTGTGACGCAGAAGTAGTGACTTTTCACATTGTTCTTCTAAAATTGAATCCAGATTTCATTTAAAGGGTGAAGTAAAGAACCAGCGTTTGTTTAGCCAGTGTTTTTACTGCGAATCGCTATGAAAATATCAACTTCTTTACATGCAAAGCGGTTATAGGCTGTATTGACCTAGTTTCGTCACACGTGTAACGAACATTGATTCGCCGGATATCTTAAAGAAGATTCAAATAAACTTCTTATATCAAGCTCAGGAAGTCAGTAAAGACACAGAAATGACGTAAGTCTATATCAGCTTATAAACACTTTGTTTGCTCAAAAAAGTTAACAGTAGTCGGTTTTTTTATTTTTTATTTTTGGGCTCAACAAAGTTAAACTCTGCTTTTTTAACTTATGTTTTGAACACGTACTTCCCTATACCTATAGAATAACGAGAGTGTTTAGAGCCAGAAACGTTAAGGGTAAGTCCATATAAAATCATTTATATACTACAATGCTCGGAATTTGTGCTACGTAGGTGTACCAAAGGGTTCATTCCTTGGGATTACATAGTTTTTATGCTGAGTATATGTAGCGCTTAAAGCCACCACACCTAAAGTCACATTTATGCTGGTTCATCATATTTCTTGAGTTTGTTGAATATTTCAAGCTACTTAATAATAGGCTTAAACTTAGATTAGGGGTTCAAAATTACCATTCATTTATTTTAATTGTGATCAGATCATGATTGTAATAAGGTGGTATTGCATTTCAAGGTAATGTAATGAAATTTTCACAAGCGCACGTATTAAATATAGATTAGATTAATTGTTTTTACACAGTTGTGACTGTTGTTGAAATTGCCGCCACATATTTCATTATTGTAAGATGATATACGAAACTTAAAAAAAATCTTTATCGAATCTTATGAATACCTACGTGTAAAAAGAGAAATCTAGACGAGCAACGTGAAATAGGTTTTATACAGGACTTAGTTGAAGGTAAAAGAAAATAAGACTACTTTGTTTTGATTATGAAATATGCGCAGAACTTTTTCCATCAAAAACAATAACGATCATATAAGAGAGCATTTTACTCCGTTCAAAGCCTTACAGGGCGTAACAAAAACCCGCGTAATACTTGTATATCACAATAACGCTGGCATCTTAATCCAAATTTGCGATTCCCTAAAACAAATCCCGGGCACGGTACTTACACTTTTGTTTTTACGCCCCCATGCGGTAAAATCTGTTATAAATATAGCTAAGTGCGTCGTCAATGGGACGTAGAGTTTGCAAATGAGAATATATTGAAACGATAACTGCACTACCACGATCTTGTTATATATCAGACGTACTGGACAACAAAGTTAACTTTTCTGCGTAGAAACATCACCATTTGCGAACATTGTATGCTGCTCAATTTATCCAAGTGCATCTATAAGTTTGCTCTGTAGTAGTTGAAAGGCGATATCCGGAATCCAGCTCTATCCAGCACGTAATGGGGCTAATATCGTAACTTTGAACGATCGTCCCTTGACGTCGTGAATTAAATTACCGTTCCAGTCATTTTGGGGACAGACTGGCAAGTTTCAATTAAAGCGTCATCGTAAATCCATTAGCGTGATTATACACCGTTTGACGTTATTAAGGTGAATTTAATAATTGAGCTAGGACGCTATTGAAATTTTACATTACGTTATATTTATCTAATCGTACGTGGGATACGATAAAAATAATAACTATATAGATACATTAGTAAAACAAATGAACAGAAAAGCATTAAAACGTTATATAGGTACATTTTATGCACATGGTTGTTTTTTGTTTCAAAATAATATGAACGTAGCAACAAGCCTTGGCTTGCCAAGCTTGGCTTCCTTCGCAGGCTTAGAAATTACTAAACTTAACATTTCTCGTGAGAAAATTTACCTGATCATAAAAATTGGAACAAAGTACTTTCACTTATTTTTATAACTCTGTCAGGTCAGCATTCACAAACAGACTTGGATTTACATGACCTAGAACAGTGTGGTCTGTCACATTAAACAAATGAACCGTTAAAATTATGAATAGTTGTAAAATAAAAAGCGAGTCGAATTAAAAAGAACTTAAAAATTATAAAAAATATCTTTAGGAAACTTCATGGGTTTCGCTAACAACAATTATTAATTCAGAAACTTCCTAGTTCGGGCATATGACTTATTCACCTCTTAAAGTCTAGGAAGTCTAGAAACAATAATATTTAAGATAAATATTTTATGAAAAAATATATATATATTATTGTAATTTTACCTGCGTAAAAAAACACAATAAGTACTCCTTTGTTCCATAGAACAAGATTTTTTTTGATTGAGATAATGTCGAATGACAACAAAGGTCGAAGTTCAATACAAAATTCTATACCAATACAGAATAAAATGGCAATAGGTGTTACACCAACAAACGCAGCCGTATATCGGAAGGAAGCGCAATCTGAACCTGTATTAATACACAATGAGAATGAAGGCCTGGCCAC
Organism: Tortrix viridana; assembly: GCA_963241965.1. Classification (NCBI taxonomy): domain Eukaryota; kingdom Metazoa; phylum Arthropoda; class Insecta; order Lepidoptera; family Tortricidae; genus Tortrix; species Tortrix viridana. The sequence continues at coordinate 12,154,734 of OY725183.1, read as the reverse complement.
GACCCCGCGGGAGCCTCGTGTAGTAAGCTGAATCGACTGGACTCCGCTTACTACCGACCAGGGTGATGGTTGCTCCTTGAACTACGATAATAGTTGTACCAATACTCAACATAGATGGATGCATGATTATAAATGCTTATAGAAAATGAAAATATTTATTATGTAGGCACCTTCACATGTCAGAGTCTACCAGTGCCTCCCAAGAGGAGACCCCTGTTGAGAAGAAGCGCCGCAAGAAACTCAACAGTCAGTTACTTATACATAGGTACATGTCACGTGTGTTAATTTAAATGAGATCTCGGTCTTGGATGTGATAAAGAGCAGCTGTAAGCAGAAACAAATAAAGATAAGAAATATTATATTCTTTCTATTCTAATTTTACGTTTTTCATGGAACAAAACCATTCAAGTAGGTACAAACAATTTTTTTTATTAGCGGGAGGCTAGATCAATGTTTATAGTTACTCTTAAAATTTTCTACTGGATCACACACAACCATATTTTACATTAACCCAACATCGCTTAAGGCCAGTAAAATTTATTTGAAAATTCCATATCGTTACTTCGGTTACATAGCACAACGCTATCAAATAAAACTCGTTACAAAATGGCAGCTCTAAGTCACCCAGCGCTAAAAGGAATATGCACCGATAGCATCTCCTGTACCTTGCCTAGTCAGTAAATTCTGTGAATTTCCTTCAAAAGATGCGCAATGCACGATATTGTATAAGCTTACATCATAAAATACTTAAGTGAGATCTTTAACACAATCTCTGCCATATAAAGCGAGTTAAAGGTTCTTCAGTTCAATGTAAAATGGAAACCGGGTAAGAGCATGTCGGGCCATGCTCAGTGTAGGTTCCGTCGCCATTACTACAAATACAAAATTAAATTGCACCAGCAAAAGAGCGAGTCTTCATGGCACTTATGTCCTTTTGTTGCGAAGCGCAATTTTTCAGCAATAACTCAAAAATGGTATGTCCAATCATGTTAAAAATAATTTTGGTTGAAAGTATTTATTAAGCGTTACCTTTGTAATTTTTATCATTATTTTTGGACATACAGTTTAAAGATAAAGGGGGACAATTTTATGCAACTTTCGGAACGATTACTTCCGAAAACATTCACTTAATTAAAAAAAATTGCTTAGAAACACTTTAGTGTTTAAATGTCGAAATATGTTCCACACGTTGATGTTTGCTGTAAAAAAAATTCAGCTTCTTACATGTATAGAGTGCCTTTCCTAGAAATATTTTTTTTTGTTATTTTAACTATCAAACTAAGTAGCGGCTTATACAAGACACCTATACTCCAAATTTCATCAATATACATCTTGAAGTTTTTGAGTAAAATGTGTGTGACACAGACGGACGGACGGACGGACGATGATGAAACTATAAGGGTTCCGTTTTTGCCATTTTGTCTACGGAACCCTAAAAGAGGCAAAATTGCCTGAAATAAACGAGCATAAAATTTAATGGGTGTTACTACAAACATCTCATGAATAATTTACAATGTACCTACTTTATTTTTTTTAATCAGTTATTTCCTTGTTTTCAAAGTTTTCAGAGAATTGGCAAGCCTAGGCAAAAGTTATTGGATCTGCGGAAGTTTTGTGCTGCAACAGAATTGTTTACATTGCGACTTGCTAATACACAACAAACTGGTCTGCACCCGCCCGGTGCCCGCATCTATCGGATTTCTACAACCTTCAGCCACTCCAATCTATCTATGTATACGGGTCCTGATGCTTCATCGCATCAGCCGAAAGACCCAACATGGGGTTTTTTTAAAACGGTGTCATTACATTTTTTCGAGAGCGGCAACGCATTGGAGACACCTCTAGTGTTGCAAATAAATGTCCATAGGCGACGGCGACCACTTCCCATCAGATGGGCCGTTTGCCTGTTTGTCTGTCGATTAAAATACTAAAAAAAAACGACCACTGATGGACATACTGCCCTGCTTAAGGTAAAAGGCAGTTTTTTCACAAAACTACTGTAGCAATTGCAACCTTATTATCTAGTAATGAGAGTCGTTTTGTGTAAAAAACTGCCTTTTACCTTAGCAGGGCAGCATAGTGCTTCTCACATCTACCGTTTTCCGTGATCTTCATCAGATCGTCCGTCACTTGTACCTATAGGAGACCTGCCAACACTTCACCTTTGCTAACCCTTAGTCATCGAATATGTATTCAATACAACTTAATTTTGATTTTTTTTATAAAATTAAATGATTTATGATTATGATTACATCAACAATCGCATGCATGATTCAATATTCATCAATCATAAAACACGGTTCATCTAATAATATTTTTACTACAACATTCACAAAAAGATAAACCCGCAAGGCGTATGTTACATGACAAGACAATAGTAAAGGGATAAATAAAATCGCGCTGGAACGTAAATCATAGCTGAATATATGGTGCTCAACAACAAAAACTGTTTCAGATATATTTCATTGTTGTAAGCCTTGCGATTGCGAGACGAGTGCCGCAGTACACGTTATACAAGACAGTAGTAACTCTAGCTTCTGTCTTAGTTATATAGTATTTAAATGTTTTACTATAGGAGCAATGCATACTTGTCTAAGACTCTTTACATATAATAAAGCTATAAATCTGTTTATTTGAACGCGCATCACGTGAAAACGGCTGAACGGATATAATAGTACCCGGAGCGAAGCGAGGGCGGGTCGCTAGTATATAAATATATACCCTTTTCGACTCCCATCAAGAAGGTTCGAATTAAGCATTAAAATGAATACTTTGAATGCCCCATCCCTCTCAGTATTTATCTGTGACCGATTCAATATCGTTTGACGACGTGGTTAGGCTAGTTGGTATATGAAACTAGCGATTTTGGGTTCGATTCCCGTTTAAGGCAAAATTTTGTATCGTGAGATTGATAAGCGTAAGTACTTATTCCTGAGCTTTGGATGTTTTCTTTGTATTTAAGTTATTATTACAAGCGTAAAGTAGTAGTATAGTTTGTGACTTGTTCAGATTGTGTGAGATGGTCCCCTATCGATTCATTACTATTATTTAACTAGGTTTATGCACATTCAACGAAACTCATACTCTAAGGGCTTGTTTACGGAGACGCGGGGCGTGCGGCGGGGCGTCGTTGTTTGCGTGCACACTGGTCGCTGACCTACTGGAAGTATAGAAGTCTTTCATAGTCAGCGACCAGTGTGCACGCAAACAACGATGCGCCGCCGCACGCCCCGCGTCTCCGTAAACAAGCCCTAATGCTTATAAAGGTGAAACTGGTAATGCACACAAGTTCGTCAACATATTATGGAGATCGAGTATTACCGACCACTACATTGCGTATTTCTGAGACAATATTAGCCACTATGCAATAAAACGTTTTACGATTTTGTTTGTACATTGCCAATGTGTTAGTCTATTCGACGTACGCAATATATTTGCGAGTGAAAATGCTGTAAACAGCGTTTGTTGGTTAGATAACTTTTATTTCACGTGCGAAGTTGGAATTCGTTTACCATCTAAGTTTGGTCATCTCATTTTAATAATGTTTTTCTTGGTATTATAAAAAGACAACTCGAAGATTTTATTATAAACTGGAAAAGAGTACCATAAAAAAATTAGGGTTCATAAATTTTAAAACCTGCAAATTCAAGGCACTTAATAATAAAAAATTTCACTCGTAAATGACAGATTTGCTTGTAAAACCGTAAAAAACCACTTCTTTACATATATACTTCCCTAAATACATATCATGCCACTGGGCTTGAATCTTAGCAGGTTTTAATACTAAGGTCAGATTTTTTCAATAAATGCAACTGTTAAAGTTATCACTTTCCCTTTCATTGTTAAAACGATAGAAAAGGACAGAGCTAAAGTTTATCAGTCAGATACCGCTATCATGAGATTGGAAAACCGGCCCTTATATGAAATGACAAATATCGCCAGCGTTCCAGGAGTTAAACCACAAAAATACGAGCAATCTAATAAAGCAAGTTGCATTGCGGTGTTAACTGAGCAACTTCTGCCCCCAGGGTAATTAGAAGGAAAACTTCTGGACCATTATTCTGAAGACAGTAAATAGCCAATAACAATGCTTAGTGAAATTTGACAAGAACTTGGGCAGCGTGATGAAAACTTGATGCTTGTACAAATTTTCTTTATACAGGCTGAAATGGGAGACTTTATGAAAATAATACATTGTCACATTTCACAAAGTCAAGATTAAATTTATTACATTTCGTAGTAAACAATTGAGAGTAAACGTTACATGTGTGTTAAAAAAGATAAATAAATAATGAAAAGAACCAAAGTTAATTCTGATTATTTCTCCCATTTCAGGGTAAACTTTCAAGAGTTTTATACCATACAAAAAGAAAGGAATATAAAGTATTTGAATCCTGTATCAGTTTGTCTTTAATAGCCTAGGGTTGGAATGTATAAATCGAATTCAAAGCCTTTTTTACTTGTCTGATTGCACTCTGGAGGCGGTTGTTAGCACATTTTCAAGGAAATGGGTAAGGTAAGGATTAAAGGTACGAAACGAGAGTTTGATTTTTCTTATTTGGTTGCTACTACGAGTAATATTATAATTCTTAGCATTTTTCAGCCTCAATAAACTGAACACAACTTTCTGTATCGACGTTATGTGCGACACAAAAAGTTACCAAACACTTCCAAAGATTTTGTACGCTCAAGAAGCACCGAGAAAAATCATATTGCAAAGGGAACTATTGAGTTACAAGAGCCTTTATTTATTGCAAATGTTTCAAAGTTCAAGCATGAACGTTCTTCGTTAAGAACGTTGTGGCTTTGTGAGGGTATCCCGACTTGAGCGACTAACCGCCTCTTCACAAACGTCAAGTAAAGCATATCTGACAGACAAATTTAGCTCTTATCCTTTCTTACGCTTGAAAATAGACAAGGAGAGGACTAACTTTAACTGGCAGATAAATTTACTTGTCGATTGTGTAACAGGCCTTAAGTATTTTCTACCACATATTTAATTTAATTCATTATTTCAGCTATAAGTTAAAGACAAAATTTATCGTTCTTTAGAAAGTCATCACAGTAAATCATTAACGAGACGATGTGATTCAAATAACTCTATTTGGTATACATTTTAATTTGAAAAGAACCTTTGTTTTTTGAAAATCATATCATTTACACTATTTGAAAACCACTATACAATTAAATTTAATCAGTTTTACATTTCTGAAATTCTTTTTTCGATAGCTATTTCTAACACATTAAAAATTAAACGTCAAACAATCCATTCCATAAATAGAAAGGGAATTCATGTTTCAGGTCGGCTATTTTAAGCGATCTGAAAAAGATCGATAGCGATTATCGATGAACCAACGATTGCGTCTACAATTTCTAAAATCTAAGATCTTTCTTAGACACTGCAGATTCTAGAGACTAGTTAACATAAAACAAAATAACAATAAAACAACCAAATATAAAAGCAAACGTTTCGTCAAAAATAAACTATTTTTCTATTATATTTAATAAATTAAACAATGCTATGATATGAACTAGAGAAACAGACTCCGTTAAATTGAATCACGGTAAGACCCAAGAGAATCAACTTTCAGATGAAGAAGTTAGTTATGATACTTCCAGAAACTTAACGGACATTAGTGGCCAACCACACAAAGCTAAGAAAAGCTAAGTTCCGAAAGTTGGCAACCGCATTTTTTTACAACACAGTGCTGTTAGTCCCATCCCAAACGAGAATTTCTAGCACTAAACTAGGCTCTTGGAAACATCCTTGTAAATAAGTACCCTTTTTAAATTTTAATTCCGTCGAACCTTTTAGCACGTCGGTTCACAAAGTACCTTTAGAAAATTATATGCTAAGACACGGCAAGAATATCTGGAGAGGTATTAAAAAATTCAGTCAGTACATAACTACGTGCTCTTTTCAGAACATTCTCTTTGATTCCGCTTTCCTTTCATGCTTAACCAAAACTGTCTAGGTACCTACAGTCGTTGCGTGAAGGCAGACTAAATTTAAAAAATAAATAGGGACCAATAACGTTGTCAATTTCCGTAGTGTCAAGGATTCTATGTACAAATATTAGTCACAGTGAAGTCGATTGCTGCAAGGAGGATCTAAAACTTACTAAATAAAAATGTTAACTTATTATTGTAATTATTCTTACGTGATACGTACACATCCTTTATTTTCATAGATTCAAATTACTTCTCTTACAATGAAAACATAATTTACTATCTATACTGCATCGACCAACGTTTAAGTCAAATCTCTAAAGTTTAAACTTGTATCCCATTAGGTAATGTATTTTACAGTGTCGTAAAGATGACTAACGTCTTGAGAGTTAACTTCTTGCGACAGATGTTCGAAAACCTTAATATTGTGGACTGTAAGGAAGCAGGTACATCGTCTTTAACGAGTATAAGCATACAAATAAGAGTCGCATTCACAAATTGATCTCCGTTCTAGCATTTTCCTGAGCAATTCCAGTCAGCTCGTTTTATGCAAACGTTAAAAACGATGCTCGAAAAATACGTACCGTTACAATACCCCAGGAACATGTTCCCCTAAAAAGTAACGCATTAAACCGTTACATCATCATCGTTACTGTGCTTTCTTTCTATTTTCAGTACATTGCATACTTTGAACACATACTGGATCAGGAAAGCAAGATTAATAATGTAGAATGACCACATGTCTAAAATCATAAATTAATTTAATTTTGGTTGCGTAGATTTGTTAAAGACAATTATTTTCTTCTAATTAAAATTTGGAACTACATAGATGGTAGTTCCAAATTTTAATTCATGCCTCCTAAGACCCATAACAAAAATGTCGTTCATAGAAATCAGAACACAGGTACATGTCATTTAAAGTTCAAAAGTAGTGACAGAAGTCCTTTTAAAAGGCCCTGAGGCCTTAAGAGGTAACCGATTGACTTATCGAAGTGATTTCTTGTGATATATTATTGTTGTTTTACTCTCTTCTTCAAATACGTGATTTAGAAACACCATTTTATCTAACTAGGTAAAGCCGTCTTTATTATATTCTAAGATACCTACTCATTCAAAATTCCCAAAATAACCAAACCACCGCAGAACGCCTCAACCGCACCTGCTGAGGAACATAAATAAGGGAGAACGGCTAAACTTGCGGCAACATCCAGGGATCCACTCGTGGAAACGCATTCTCAGTCCAAGATTAGTGTATACGAGCCGTGTCAGAGCTGTAAACGATTCCGCCGAGAATTCTAGACTTTAGAAACTTAGCGCTATCTACGCAGAACATTTAAAACGTTTAGCTTTTCGCTATTTATTTAAAATAAATGCAGACTAGATTTCTATTGAATTGCAAACACGTTTAACTCTTCAACCGATTTGAGCTAAGAGGATCATAAAAATCTTCTAGATTCAGATAATCTTAATTTCACTTCGTAGGTTAAAAACGTTGACTAAGTTTGGTTTGCCAGAAATGTGCCCTACATTTGCGTGTACGTATCTCGGAGTCAACATAATACCTTATTACTGAAGGAACAAGTTTGCTTAGTCACGCCGGGGATTTTCCTCTCCGCCTATATCAATAGTGTTACCCTTAAAATACCTAGAAGAATCTGAAAATGGGGCAAAATACAAAAATCCTGAGTGTAGTTACTTTAAAGTTATGTTGAGCAAGTAATAAAACTGTCTTTTTCGTGCCTTTTTGGATTTATGTTTATTTGAGTTATCGTCATCAAATACCAAAGTAAAAGTATTTGTCAAGTTCTTTTTTTTTCAACTCTATCAAAGATTTAAATAATTATAAATAACAATAGAAAACGTTGTGAATCCACTAAGCAAAGCTAATAATAACAGATACAATCACTTAATGTTTAAATAACATTCTAACAAAGTTTTCTTTTGTTTTAAACACAAATTAATTGAATTTTCTTGGAATGAAAAGAGTAATCAGAAAATGTCCTCCGCAGTCCTAGATTGAAATTCACAAAAACACATGCATGTTTCTTAATCGGAAAACCGTTTATAATGGTTTCAAAATAAGTTAATAAAATCTCTTAATGCACTGCTAAATTGTTTTTTTCTAAAGTGCCATTTTCTCTTCAAAGTGTTTTGGTAGCTTCAAAAAATCTTTATTCCATTAAACCAAAAGGCGACAATGCCGACAATGGTTCTGACAGGGAGACAAAATTTATGGAGTTGACACCAAGCTTACCCATAAGTAAGACTCTTCGCGCCCCATATTTTAGCTACAGCGATGGTTTCCTTTTATGTTGACGACATAACAGGGCCATTATTAGGAAAGTACATTTTTTGGCAGGATAAAAATAAATCAGCAGTGAGTTACTTCAAATCCAATCAAAGTTTAACTTAACGGGAAACCAGACCGAAGCGAATGTCCCATGAGATTTTGAGGTTAAATTAATTTTGCATTTACCTACGGTAGCGTTCGCAAATCAATTAACATATTGCGTTACCGAAACATCAATATAATTTTATAGAATATTACGTTTCAAGCTTTTGTTATCTACATAATAAATATTTGCACGTAATATTTAATAAATAAATGGAATATACCTATTGAATAAAAATGTTGATATTTTAATGTTTATAATGTCAAAAACTAAACGGTCTTAGAAAAACCACAAACTTTTACAAGGATTTCAAAAATAAGAGCAAACAGACAGATAAACGGAGAAATAAGCATACACGGAGAAATTTTTTTACAATATATCCAGATTTTATTGTAGTTATGATTCTGGTGTAGGAAAGCAGATTTTAGCTATGGTTAACGGATTTTATTTTAATGACAACAAGTCATATTTTTTTTAATACTAAAATATTCTAGTTAAAATATTCTAGTACACAAAAACTTTGATACTGTAGTGGTTACTATCTAATAGTAACAGAGTAAAATATGCATTTAGCGTCCAACATATTTTGTATACTACACAAAATTTGTTTCCTACGATACTAGGTAAATGGTAATAGGTACTAGAAATTATGTTGTACAGAAGTTGAATTTTATATTAATGTGTAAAATGTGTGTATATTTGTCACATATAATACAATATTCTGTTACACGTACCTAGATTTTTTTCTCCGTGTAATATTACTCGTAATACACATTGTAGTTGCTTCTGTAAGCCCGTTAATCTATCAGGTGTTAAGAATGAAACATAATAAAATGAACTATACCACAATACGTATAAAAAACATCACTTCTAGCTTAGAAAAGTACAAAAACGACCAAAATGCAGAATCAACTATTCCCATTTAGTTAACTCGTACTAAAATTTTATTAAACACAAGAAAAAATGGCCAACCAGTATTTTTTGCTGCGCATTTCCTAATCCAGTGTCAATTGATGTTTGGCGGAAGAAATAACCTGTCAGCGCGACTTGAAACGCGAGAATTTGGACTAAACCCGAGTCGGAGCCGACACGAGTGATGACACTGATGAGTGACGCTTGACCGGGGTTTCGAGTGAGAAAATGGAAGCTTGGAAGTGTCTAACAATAATATTAAAAGCAAATGCGATGTTTAAGTTTAAATTTCGAAATTCTGACGAAGGCAAACAATAACACCTACATTTCAGTAATTCCAGGAAACACAAATTGGCTAAAATATGTGTCATACCCGTTATTAAAACATAATTCGACACAATTTGTGGCCGAGTTAAAATGAAGGGCTCAATAATTCTGGGGGAACATAACGGCGGCGATATCAACACTGATAATGGACAGTTTTTTTTTTTCAAATAACTGGGAAACTCCATTATGAACATTTAATTGAGTATCCATAATATTTAAATAAACTTAAAATTAGAACCACAAGCTTAAACACATCGTTCAGAAACCAGAGTTAATTTATTAGTTACCTACAACATAGAAATATAGAGAAAGCGAGTTAATCTATTCTAAGTCGACTTTCCGGTAGTTAATGGTGTGTGCAAGTCCCGTGAACTACCAAGTTTTATTGCGACCCTGAACTTTTTGGTGGATTCGTATCGGAAATTGGTGTTATATAAGTCTTGGGCAAAATGTTCTTTATTCTTTTTGCTACGTATTTAAAGTTTTCCTTTTTCTTTTTCCTTTGCACTCTTGTTCATGTCTTGTTGACATTTGGTTAACTAAAGATCGTTAATTTTTTTTTACTATTTTAGTGAAAAGTTTACAAATAGAAACATACTTATTTTAATGGCGGGTATGAATGAATATATCCACATTTGATACTCAGTATCAGAGTAAAACCAGCTTCATTTATAATCTCTTATGCAAAAAGCACAACAAATTCTCAAACACGATGCAATAAATTAAAAACACCCCACACCAGACTGTTACCAGCAGACACATCGAACAATTTTATTCATTTTTTTTACTCGTAGGAAAAAGTGCGGTCTCCATCGCCGCGTTAGCATTGCAAGCGTGCAAGAGCGTCGTCTGAATACCGCGTTGGAAGTTAATCTCTTCCAGCCAATCGCTTCTTTTATGGTTAATGGTGCGGGAGGATCCACCGGGAATAGCGATTACGATAGCTACTCACGTACCTTGGCTGATATATAAAAGTGAAATGTCTGCGGTGAAACTTTGTTTATCCATCATGGTAAAATGAAAATCGTAGTACGGGCACCAGGGCAGAAATATAATGAACGTAATATGACTCTTTACTGAGTAAATGTGACTGAAGTGGATTCCTGTATGACAAAACAATAATAATTAAGTGCTATTTTAAAATAATTTAATAAAAAAAATAGATAACTAGAATAAATAGTTTAATTAAAACACGAATTCTGAAACTATACCTAAAGTGACACGAAGTTCGTACGAATTTAAACATTGCACCTTGCCTGATAAAATAACTTCGTCGGTGTTGCTTTTTAATTGGCACCTAATAATAAATTATTAAGTTACTATTAAAGCTTAAGCTTTCTTACCACTCTTTCCATTGTCACGTAACTCACTTTTGCTCAGTTTAAACTATTCCACGAGACCAAGAGACTTCTCACAAAAGTTACATAATGCTCACTGCAATTCTGCAGTAACGTGGAAAGGCATTTCAGGTATCTGCTAACTAGCACTCGAGGTATGTGGAGATAACTTGCCAACTTGGAAAATATATGACAACATTGTTAATGTTGGTATTCCTGCTGAAATTACTATGTTTAGAAGAAGGTATTTAAGGAATCAGAGGCAAGCCATGGCAGAGTGGATTCATGATTGGACTAATTTAGATAGAGAATAAATGTATGTAAAACATAAATACAATCGCCAAGACAAATAAGGCATGACAAGAAAAGTAGTGATTTATGTAAAACATAAATGAAGATACGATGGTCAATGCAAAGAGTTTACATATTTAGTGCAACTGCTCATGGATATTTGTTTTCTAGGGCGAGACACCGACTCCGAGACTCCGAGAGATGAGGACGTTAAAATTATTTTATTGAAGTATCCCGCAGAAGAATGATACAGCAAAATAATTTAATTTCGCGACCTGAATATGCAATTTCCTTATTAATGATGCAGTGTGGGAAAATAAAACTGTTCTCAAATGTTCTCCCGTTTGTGAAGTGCGGCCTAATCAAAAACTACCGGGAAATGAAAGGGGCTAAGCCGATTAGCTATGAAAGGCTCTGATTGAACGGAAACGATTAGACGCAGAATTATAACAGTTAATGAAACTACAATGCTACAGAAAAGCAAACTAGTAGGTATAAACAGATAATTTGGCAAAAAATAATATAACAGTTAGTAGGAAATATTGGACCAGAAGGAAATCCTCCCGTCGTTTACTACATGTTTTTGTAACAGAATTCGTGGTTTGATTCGAGGAACTCTTTTATCCTAAGTAAATTTACGGCACGAATTAGAACAATATTCAGCAAATGTTTTAATAGCACTAAAGTCCCTTTTATTAGACTCTATAGTATATTTTGCTCGCTTATAGTTTCGCCATGTCCGTCCGTCTGTCCGTCTGTTCGTTTGTCTGTCCGTCCGCAGCTTATCTCAGAGACTCTTAGTATTAGAAAGCTGTTATTTGGCATGAATATACATATAAGTCATGCCGACAAAGTAGTAAAATAAATTTATAAAAAAAAAAAAATTAGGGTACCCCCCTCCCCGTCCCCTACACGTTAAGTGGGGATGTTTTTTTTCTCGTCTATGTGTGGGGTGTCGTTGGATAGGTCTTTTAAAAATATTGCGGGTTTGTGAAAACAATTTTTCGATTAAGGGATCCGTTTGTGAAATAATAAGCTTTAAAGTGCTATTTTTTGTTCGATTCAAGTGTCGTTACATGCTCTTGCCCGATTTTATTAGTTTCATAATAATTATACTCTTCTAGTAATTTTGTATTTATGTTGGTTAAGATTAACCCCTTCATGATCAAGTTGTCTCGTAGATTATGACGGATATCTCGATAACTACTTCAAGTGGAGCAAGATCCTAAGATCGGTACGTAAATCCCTCTCTAGCTAGTGAGTCTCGTAAATCAATTAGCTCTCGAGATTAGAACGAACTACGAGCAAAAAATTCAGAGCAAAAAAAGAAAAATAATGCATCCATGCAGGCCTCGACGAGTTAGCTGCACATTCTGTGCAACGTTTACTTGCCTTAGTGTGGATTTTCTAAAGAGTTTCTCTGTTTAAACTAGTCATCTATTTATTTATATTGCGACTTTATTTTTTAATATCATAATTATTTAATACAACCCTAAATTATCAAATCGATTTCTAATGTCGAACACGACCATTCCGGTTTTTTTAAATTAAAATCTTAAGAACTGTCACTGAGAAACCAATAAGTATAATAATTTATACAAGATTTGCTTACTAAAAGTACAGAATAAAAATCATCAACAATATGAGAAACTCCTAAAGTATTTGAGAGAAGAAAACTTTATTTTATGGCGACTCATTTAAAACTAAATAACCATTCATTTGGTCCCACATCATTATTACCCCATCCAAACTAACAACAACGAAAGCGACAATCACCCAACTAACTTCATTGTCGAACAACACGACTGCAGTTCCAGCGGGGATGAAAAAGACAAAACAAAAACTAGTAATAAAACAGGCTGGCCAGCGTACGGGCAGGTTTCCGTTTACGTGGATAACAAAATTCCCCCGCTGTGTGACATCGAAGCGTAATACTTTTCTGCTGGGTCGCTACGCGAAAATAAACGGGCAAATACTAGTACCTCAACAGCACAATAGTGCATCTACAAATTCAAGGCTCATCAATTACAACATTATGCGTCAAGGCGTAAAAATGAAAATGGCTTGTCTTCAATTTGGACTTATATTATTATGGTTTTGAGGTAAAGAAATGAAAGCAGGATAATGTATTGCTATGTTGATATTTGGGTCATTGAAGAGGTCTTTATGGTTACAGTCATAATGTTTTGCTATGGAATAGTGAGGATAAAGTTTCTTTTCATGAAAATGATTTACCAAATACACAAGTTTAGTTTTCGTTTATGTATACCTAATAAAGGTTTTATCTTACAAAAATCACGCTTATTCTTAGGAAAGCAATTTTAACTAATGTAGAAGTACGACCCAGTTGAAAGCTGTGTTTTAATTTTATTGAATACGTTCTTATGAAACGAACTAAAACATTTTCTGCTGTTCAATTATGATCTGGCTTTCCTGATGGCGGCATTAGACTACGGACCTTAGATTATGCTACTATCATAATGAGCAAAATACACACAGGTCCCTCTATTGCAACAAGGCATATAAAATATTTCAGAATTACAAATTATGTTTTGGCAAAAATATGAATAGAAACATTCAATTTTACGTCAGTAAAATTTCATGTAAAATTTTACTGAAGACGATAAAAGTTGCACCAAACATAAATTTTTAAAAGTGTTAAAAAATTCCCAGTATCGCCTGTGTTTATCAACGGCGGAATTAATGGCGTGGTTAACGGTGACCGTAAAAGTGTTGTCTATTTAATTTTTTTGGTATCAATAAGAGAATTAATTATAGGCAGGTTTACTGGCTCCATGGAAATCAGTTGCAAAAAAGATGAATGAAACAAAAAGACATCTATTAAAAGGAAAAATTGGTGCTGCTAATATAATGCTAACGTAAATTGAGGATCTAAATAAAACAATCTATATACGTTTTGTTTCAGTTCATGATGAATAAAAAATCGATTGAAACGAAAAAACAAAGACAAAAAAAGGTCCTGCCCAAATTGATGCTCACAAAGTACAAAATTGTACGGAACATAGATAACCCGGCTCAGGCTTCACCAGTATTTTTAATCTCTTTATTTACAGCTGTTCGCTTCCGCGGCATACGTGCGGGTGCCTACATAAGGGGTACAGCACTGCGTTTTATGGCCCAGCCATGTATCAAAGTTTCGCGAACGTACAGAATATCTACAAGAGCTTGCACCTCCCGCACAATACCCGACCCCAACTTTACGGTGAAAATTCGAAAACTTTGTTCGAAATTAGTTTGTATACCCACTTGTTATACAGGACATTTACGTCTGTGAGATAGCTTTAGTTCAGCGAGTTTGTAATGCAGTGTCGGATTATAAGTGTGTTATATTGTGACGTTCTGTTATAGTTACAAACTAAAATTTTAAAATTTTTGGACATCATTGCGCTCTGGTAGATTTTGACATGTAAAAGTGCCCGTGCGGCCTACTTACTTAATAAATATCTTATATCTTGTAAGAATACTTTAAGAATATTTTTGTTTTTCTACTTCATTACTAAATAACAAACTGATAATAAATAATTGATGTTACTTCATATTGAAGTTAGTTTATTCACCACGTGCATCCTTATTCTCATTGGTATATCACGGGCAGGTACATCGCAATGCAAGTTGTGAAACAAAATGCAAGTTTTATTGCAATATGGTAAAGTATACTATCCATAAAAGCTACAGCTTGACCGCAAAAACATCAAAGCACTTAACGCACTAACGAACGGGAAATCTAATCAACGAAACAGCACAGCGGTGAAGTTACAACGGCGGTTCCCGTAAACCTATCGCTCGACCACGAAATAAAATTAGGTACCAAACGTTCCACCGTACACTTGGCAACACGCATATTGTTGGCCAGTTTTACGATTACGGGCATTACGACCACCGTGACGCGTACACACGAAAATAAACCCTCCATGTATCGAAGCAGGTTCCTTAATTTAGAACTATTTTACAGCGACATGGGGTGCAATGTTTTAAGCGGTGTGCTAAAATTTAGATACTCAAAGGAGCATGGCATGAAGTTGTAAAATGAAATGAAGGTGGATATGTGTAAAAAGCGGGTACTGAAGAGTTTAGTATTCGTAAAGAATACATTTGAAACCTTTGTTTTAAATGGAAAAAACCGGACAAGTGCGAGTCAGAGTCGCGCACTGAGGGTACCGTACATATTTGGCTGATTTTTAGTATTTGTTGTTATTCTATAGAGTTTGTTCTATAATCATACAAAATTAGACTCTTGTATGTTTTACCGTTTTTACGATACAACAAAAATAAAAATACGTTGAAAAAAAAACGTTTCTTGTATGGGGACCCCCTTTATTATTTCACTTTATTATAATTGTTTTCTTTGTTAGTAAACCCGTCTTAATAACACGTATTCCGAAAAAAAATCTACCCGTTATCTAATACGGTTCAAAAGGTACAGCTCTTTATAGTTAGGACAGACAGACAGACAGACAGACGGACGGACAGCGTAGGCATAATAATAGGGTCCCGTTGGGCGCCCTTCGGGTACGGAACCCTAAAAACGGGGGATGTCTTATTAACCTTCTTTTTTTTCTTATAGTTATAATAATATAAGGGAACCGGTTTCTAACAACCACTGAGCAGTCCTGTTTCTATACATTAAATAATCTTTTTTGACAATTATTAATTTTCGCACCAATAGCAAGTGCAGAAAAATAAAATATTAACCTAGATATAACCAAGCTATTGTTACCTGTCCCGTTTTAAGTACCTTGTAAAAACGCACGAAAATGTAGGTTTCCGGTTCTTCTCATGTCAAGCCGTAAAGTTGTCATGGTAGTCGAAGTTCATAAATATTGAAACACGAGGGCGCACGTGGGGTGTTTTCTTTGTGCTTGAACCAATCCCATATAAAAGGGCCCCCTTTGATCCCCTGGCCGTAGGTCCAGTAGCAACAATCCAAACTATTTCCTATAAAGGGGTTAAACTATAAATAGGTAAGTCCCTGGATCCCAAACTTTCATCGGTGGATTAAAGGCTACAAGTTTTAGGGGGAATAACGAGATGTTTTCTTTTCGATCCAATATAAGGCAGGAACAAGGTTATTTGTGGAGTTTACACGACCATTAAAGTAAGAAGGTGTTATTCACAAAAGATACAACAGGGAACAAGTGTATCCAACCTCAAATTAAGTAAGGCGTTTGTAAAAGATCGCAACCGGTTGTAAAATGTATTGTTACGTTACGTTGTTGTTTGTTCAGCTAAATACACACCAAACAATTCCAAACCCGTTAACAGAATCGTTTAAATTTCAATTTGTTGATTTCCTTTCAACTATCTGAGTGATTTAACCCAATTTCTCTGTTGAACTGGGCCTGGATATGTTTGCAATATTTGCTCAATGTATGAAAATACAAGGTGAAGGAAAACATCGTGAGGAAACCTGCACACACCTGCGAAGCAATTTGACGGTGTGTGCGAAGTTCCCAATCCAAACCGGGCCCGCGTGGGAACTATATAGCCCGAACCCCCGTATTGTGAGTGGAGGCCTGTGCCCAGCAGTGGGACGTATATAGGCTGGATTATTATTATTTATTATTATGAAAATACAGAGGGAAAATTAAGACTCATTCATTCAAAATCGCAGTTCAACACGTGACTTCTGCTCAAACCCTAGAGCTTAGTTAATTTTGATTTATCGTCCATAGAACATAAATGTGTACACATACATAAGGCACATCCTTCGCAAGGTGTGCTTAGAATGCGTGCAAATCGTCGCCAGAAGCCACAGTAAGATTTACACCAGAATAAACAAATTTGCTTTCCCAAAATTAGTGTTTGCTAAATCTTGCATGCAGTTTAGCTACACTTATTAATTGTAGAATTGAGTTGGTTATAAGAACTAATTGGTCTGAACACTCTTCTACTTAATACGAAGTTAAGGTTGTTTGGGATGAAATTAGTAATTTTGGGGAGCCATTGTATAAATATAAAGAAATATAAATACATCAGGGGGACAATCTCACACAAATTGACCTAGTCCCAAACTAAGCTCATGGCTTGTACTATGGTTACCAGGCAATTATATACATACTTATATAGAGAAATTCATACTAAATACTCACTACCAACTAGGCTAACCGCGTCCTCAAATGTCACGCCAGAGGTCAGTAAACTTAAAACAAGCTTTTGTAAACCAACGTTTAATACCTAATATTAAGAAACGCTAGAATATGACTTTTCAGACAACGCATCTGAGATTAATCTTATAGGTATGTATGTTTTCAATTCTTAATATTCGATACAGTCTCAGTTACTATGCATCTTAAGACCATATTAATATACTGATCTTGGCAAAAACGTCCGATTCAAAAAACACGGCAGAAATGACTGTTTCCTATGACATGACGTGTCTTAATACAGGCATTTCAGTCAAGATCAGTTTAATACAGCCCTATAAATATTACGGTTACTCAACAACTCGGGCACTTGTTCACCCCTAACCAAAACCCACAGTTACCAGAACAACATCCTCTTAATGAAGGATTACGCGGCCACTGTATCCGTGCTCCGGGAAGATTACTAACCAACCCACCTAAGACAGAGCCAGTTATTAGGGACCAGACACAATTACCTGTGAAAGAAAAAATAATAACATTAGTACAGAAAATAACGAAATATGTCTAGGTTTCCAATAGGCAGTCGTCATAATAATTGCTAAGACTGGTAAAAATATTTATCTGTGTAAACTTGGTGAAGATAGTAGGTAAATATCTTTAAGTTACTTCGTACTAAGTAATATTACTATATAACCGGCTCTCAGAGCATTGCCAGAAATATTGAGACATTTTCGATTTAATTTCAAAACATCTTTCCTAACGAGCTCTCAGAGGCCAAACATGAACCCAAACCAAAGCGATTCATTTTTATAGTTTTAATAATGTTGTACTGTGTGAATCAGCGTTATTTTAACTTTTTAAATATTATCACATTGGTTTTTGGTTGGTTACGTTCTCAAATTACAGTCATTTATTTATATAAAATAGTCAATATACGTCACTAGACGTCGCACATGCGTAATTTATTTAAACTGTACATACAATACTATGTCCGCATGTCTTTTATAATTCTTTACACAGCGCTGCTAAGAAATTGTAAAATTACTAAGATTAGGACACCTGAACAAACTATTCACTTGGCACTTTATGATCTGTTAGATTAACATCCAAAGAAAAGTGGAGTCGATAATATAATAAACATTCACGTAATATTCAAGGTTGACGTGTAATAATGTTGGGTTAGTTATTCATATTTTATGACCATTGGACATTTTTAGTATTATACTGAAAAGCAAGTTACAAAAATGAATTGAGAGCAGGTCAAAACAAAGCGTTCCTCAAAACTATTAACTCATATCTCTCGTTTAAAAAATATAACAGGTTAAGAGCTAGGTAACCCGTACAAACTCATTAAATAATTACCTACCCAAATGGCTAAAATCCACGACAGCCCTTCTGTAAAAAACTGTTTTTTAGCTTAGTTATGCAAAAATTTCAGCGAATTTTATTATATATCAACTTAAGTTAACTCATCACTAAGCATGAGTAAACATGTGGTGAAATCGAAAGTGCAAACAAACTAATAGAAATAAAACAAGTGTCCACTCCATTTCGCTTAATAGTTATAAATCTGAACTACCATATCTTAAAAATAAGCACTAAGAAAGAATTAAAGAAATAAAGATAATTGACTTCGAAAGTCATCGTTCCGTTTCGTGACCTCGTCAGTTCAAGTAGAAAAAATGTAGTGCCAAAGTTCTACAATATTTTATTCTACTGCAAGAGCAATGCCTTCCAGACGACTTGACTGCAAAAAAATAATACAGAAACTTTAGAAATTGAACTAACTTTTAAAAACTACAGCTCCGGGAAGCGATTAGCGAGAATAAACTTTTTTTGCACAGCAAGGAGTATTTAAATGTTGAAATCAGTTTGATGGAGATTATTGCAACAGTAAAATCAAATTAACAAAATTTACCGAAAAGTACTACGGCAGGTCTTAATACACGATTTTGATTTGCAAATATGAGCCCAAAAAATATTAAAGAACATAAAACACTAACAAGAAGAGAAGCAAATATTTAACAAAGTCTCAAGTCAAGCGTCGGATTTTTTCTTTACTTGAACTACAGCGCAACGTTACAAAATTTTACTCTTTATTTATCTTATACATACTCTTATCTGTGCCGTCCTTTTTAGTTTTAAAAGGGTTTCTGTCGTAAAGTTGATCTATGATTTGTGTTGCAGTGTTTGTCAAATAAAAGTTGTAAGTTTGAATTAAAAATACAATAAAGTCTGTAGATTCTTTGCTGTTATTAAATCTGCAGAGACTTATAAAACCGACAGTAAAGCAACTATTGATCACCAATTTGAAATACAAAGAACCGACACTACTCGTATATGCTAAGTAGATAACGGTGCTATACCCGACGAGGTCGTTCGAGTAGAGAATGGATGACACCCAATCCACGATGAGCTGACCTTTAAGGTTGGCATTGTGTAGCAAAGAGCTAAGATAAAAAAGTAAAATTAATTTCCGAAGTGAGAACACTAGTTCTCACTACTAAATGGGAAAAAATCTACACTAATAGGTAAAGTTGGTAAGTATGTAAGTTTGGATGTAGGAAGTAATCTCTGAACCTACCCATCCAATTTAAAAAATATTTCACCAATATTTATGGACTTTTCGGTTGGACATAGCCTATATTTTAACTTTATTAACCGAAGCGATCGAGAGCGGGTCGCTAGTGTTAACATAAAGTCATTTAACTTACCTAATCAACAATCAAACATCTAAGTATTCGTTTTTAGAGTTTATCGACAAGACAAGTGTTCATATGGTTACATATTTAAGAACACAAAACTGATTATGATTTGACACAACGCGTTATTTGAAACTACGAGAAATTCAGCTACGACATCTATATGGAAGAACAAGTAGACACATTTATCTCAAGCATCATATTAACACAAAACTAATGATTATAATATCACGTCCGATAAATTTGATTCAACAACCTTGAAAATAAAATAACTTTTCATTCCTCTAGTGACCCCTCTTATAACGCCAACCATTTTACGAGATGACACCGCGTTTACGAGCGGACTGAGCGAACAGTTGCAATCCAAGCCAGTGGCGTTGACGCGGCATTTATTGCTTGTGTTCCCACGAGCGACACGCCAGATAGCCGTATTGGTATCAATGCTGCTAGTGCAACCAGCTTCAGAATCGTGAAACCATTTGACTTTAATTTGATAAACGTCGCGCGAAAGGAATTGAGATTTGCTGTGAAGTTAACCAAGGGAGCTATTTTGAAGCATTATTAATGTCAGGACTTCAGGTTTTAAAAAATTGTTTCTGGTACCAGACAAAAATCTAAGGTTGGCTATTTTTACTACATATTTTTATGATTTTATAGCATTTCACCGTGACTCCGTTTTTCTTAGAGAACTATCAAATGTTCGGAGATAAAGTTATCCTATTTATTAATCCAGTATAAGAGATAGCCTATAAGCTATCTCCTTTCCAAATTTCATCCAAATTCATCTAGCCATTTCAGCGTGAAGGAGTAACAAACATCGCACTAACTTTAACATTTATTAGTGAGATTCGTAGCATACTGCTGTTATTTTATATACAGCAATCACGAACGGCAATGAAATAAAACAGTGACTTCTACAGTATTACAATTTAATTTCTTTCCCATCATAACTCATCACAATACAAATCGTTTTGGACTTCGATTTGCAGCTCGCCTAGAAACAAGATGGTGCATTGCTAACCAATCGTCCCCACAACTCCTGCAATTCCGAATTTCGGGCTCTCCGACAGCCACGGCAATCCAGTTACGGAACTGTGTTCGTCCGGTAGATATTACGGGTGGTGCTAATCTCATTTTTGGAAATGCTATGCCAGATAAGCTGTAACCAAATTAAAACGAATGATGACTGTGCAAAAACATGAATTTTGGAACAGTTTAAAGACAAACAAACCAGTTTGAATTAAGGAAGTCGAGTTTAAAGAAGTCGAGTCAGCAGTCAAGTAACAAAGGTGAACAAAGCTGATTTCAATTGAGTGAACGGGCAAATATTTAGTGTTCAACTTAAAGTTCTTGGTGCCTTGTATATTGTCGATTAAATAATAAATTAACAAATTATCTTAATATAAAACGAATAAGTTCTTATGTTAAAAGAAGGAATACCGTTGGTTATTTTTATTTTTACTTAATAAGCAACTTATCAATTTCATTTCAAGTAATTCGTGAGGCGTAGGGAAAAATCGGTATGACAGACTGATTCGAAGAACGTGTGCATTCAAAAATCTCAAAATCTTCACAAAACTGTACGTAAAAGCATACTGCCTTATACTTAATATTAAAGGTAAACGCATTAAACTAAATTAACCATGTACAAAAACAAGTGTACCTACTTCCGAATATTCTCAGCCATTTAAATAAGATTATATGATTTAACCAAAGCTTTTATAAATGTTCTGCTTTTAGGCCTAAGAAAACTTCAGCTCTTAGAGTAAAGAAATGCTCATTTTGTATATCCCAGCTGGAGTTGGGCGCGGAACGCGTCAAACAATTACACACGGGGTCAAACCCAGCAATTCTAATCCCACTTTTATGTCCACATCCCCAGTTTACTGCACAATTAACTCCGTTCCGGGGTCGCAAATTTCGAATTCCTGCCGTCGTCCGAGTTAACCGACAATACCGTTGCTTCGTCAAACAGGTGTAAAGTAAAGTTTTCTTATTAATCTGAGAGGCGAAGAGCAACTTCACGGGAATAAGACGTTATTTTCGGAAACTTTAAAAACTCGTTGGCGTTGTTACAAACAAGTTGTGCTTTTCTGTTTTTGAACTCGTATTTTGGAGGTTAACGTTCTGCCAATGCTTTGAAGCGTGTTTTCTTAGAAATGCAAAACATGAACGAGTATAGACAAATCTCGTGGCATGTTTGATTTTCCATAAGAATTTTAAAGGAATCAAAAGGATAAAGCTCTGCAAAAAGCAAAACGTTCTGCTTGAAAACGTTACGTACACAAGTACCTAGTTATATCAACCAATAAAGTAAGATAAACCAAAAAGAATTTAATACAAATTGCACGAATTGCGTTAAAATTGAGACTCATTAAAATCTAGAATTTTTTAATTTCAAGTCAAAGCTACGGGCTAAATTAGAACGTATATTTAAGAAGCAATACAACCTTCGGTTATTTAAAGGTTTAGTACAAAGCTTGTGCCGCCATTTAATTTCGAAGTGATTCGCTGATGACGCAGTGGTTCACTTTGGGCAGTAAAACACAATTTACAGATTGATTTGAATTTATGCCTTTTTTACAATTTGCACTGACCTCGGCTGTTCTTTGTTGGAGCTATAGTGAGGCTGACTGGTGGAGAATTGTCTAGGGTATTATGTGCTATTTATACCTACTTACTTATTGTAAAATAAATTCTATAAGCTTTTAAAATGTGTATCAAATAAATATTATGGGACCCAATGTTGCGAAACATATTATTGAAGACCAATAACACTGCTTAAATTGACAATTTAAATTAGGTACGCTTGAGGTAAACAAAACAATTTATTTAAAAGTTATCTTATTTTTCTTGGGATTAACAGTATTTATTTATTTAATTGTATAACTTATTTTAGGAGCACCAATCAGTCCATACTATCGGTGGTAAAAATGTTAACACGACTTGTTATTAACGATGTATTATTTGTAAACGTCACAACACAATACAAAGTAATTCCTTGCTAATATAGGCCTGAATCAAATCTATCAGCACTAATTCGCATTTTATGTATCGAAATTTTCAATTTGAACATAGCAAAAAAGTTCATACAAAAAAGTTGCTGACGCATGAGAAATGAGAACTTATGCGTACGCATCTTCATACAAAATATCTATTATATATTTATATCCTACTGCTTGTTCTCTCCTTACTGTGTTTAACTTGAAATTCACAGGTGGCTCCCTCGCACCAATTAAGGAGAAAGAGGCTTTGCAGTTTCAGACGTTATTAGTTTGCTATGAGCGTGCCGGAATAGTGGGAAGGCTTTACCATCGATTTAATTAGAAAATCATCGCTGGGGTTAGGATACTGTGGCGAATTGAACCACTGTTTCAGTTCGTTAAACTGTGTGGGTCCTGATGAGGACGGAGGTTTTGTGGACTCTTTTATTTGTGATCAAGATTATTTTATGCCGCTAAAACATTCGATTTTTTATTTTTTATGTCTTTATTTTAATTTTTCCTTATTCTTTGTGTTGTTTGGTACTTCTGGAAAATAAATTAATACATTTGATAGAAACAATAAGAAACAAATGAATTGGAAAAAGAGTTTGGCAGCATTTTAAAGATGCCAGTTCAGTAAAATTTATCCGGCGTTACATTTGTTTCAACTAAGGGACACAAACTACTAATTAATGTTTAAACAAACAACTACACAAGCAAAAAAGCCCGTAAATGCAATCAAAAACATACACTTGAAAACAAAGAGAACAGATGGGTACTTAACACTTTTAGTTTCAAAGAAAACAATTTTACACAGACCATATTATTAAATAATGCAATTCCAACTGTAATTAATTATAAATTAACGTTAAATTCTAATGTTTAAATAAGCAGAGCGTTATCAAATGCAATTACACATGAAGTCTGTTAGTTAGCTCACACTAAATGTCAGTTCGTTAATTCGATTTGGCTTTACGTCGAAATTAATTTCACCCTCAGGTTACACAAATTTAATAACCAACCAAAGCGAACGCGAAACGTAAATACAAAACAACTTGTACGCGAACATTGAATAGTTACTTGGAACTTACTGAATCGTTAAATACAATTTGTTACTTGCTTAAGTGAATTTTGTAGTTTTGTACCATCTTATTGCAAACTGGTGACTGGATTTTATTTTATCCTTCAGGGGCTTTGTAACTGTGAATGATTTTAATTTTTTTTTTAAAACGTTATTTTTGTACATAATAGTTAAAAAAAATACTGACATAGTAGACGAAACTCCAAAATAATCTGTTAATACTCTTTATAACGTTAAAATAATCCAAAAGAGTCAAAGCCGTAGGCGAAATATCAGAGAGCTTGTAATCAGAGTTGCATGTTCTCCGAATTATTATACTTATAGAACAATGAAATAAATGCAACGTATTCAAATTTATAGCAGCAAGCCTATTCCTAAAGAAACGAGTTCCACTGCCAAAGCATCAGTAGATTTTTAGCGTCCAACCCTTTGGAGTAAAGGAAGTTTAATCTGACCATTTTAACCCCAACTGCCGTAACAATAGAGACGCGTTCACGTAACCCGAAAAACGCCCCGATGCCGACAGAACATGCATCCGTGAATTTGATCGACACGGGTTTTTCTACAATTCCGCAGCAGCCGGCCGGATTAACTCGTATACTCGTATACCTTCATCAATGTCATTCCACATACAATATGGCTCGGTCACACGCAATCGCCTATTTTATTCATGAGTTTCCAAAATAGACACGCATCAGGCATTTCCTTTTATTATTTATCGGGTTAATAATTGCCATTATTGAACGAGCAAAAAGCTTTAGATGTGTCCGTCGGACTGTTTTATGAATATTTAGATGGTCATAAATCTGACCGTTCTGACATAGAAACTTCTTCACGTTGTCATGCGAGTGATAACTTGCGCCGCTTTCTTTTTTAGACCTTTAGTTAGACTTTACTTGTGTAGATTTATATAACACTTTTGAAAATTACTTATATTATTTAGCGCCATTTATATAAAAAATCTTTTAAAAACCGAGAAAGCTCTTGGAAAAACATCACCACGCGCTTTAAACAGCCTTCAAAGCGAAAAAGGATAACCCTCTGAACACGCGCGATGCCATTAAATGTTTAATGTTTAATCTTTAATTCAGTAAACTATGCACCATCTGGTACATAGAGTAAACAAATTTAAAACCACTTTACTGTCTAACTTAGAGCAACAAATCAGCATCTTATTGCTCCAGAAACTACCCCAAAACTCTAAATTGTATTTAAAATTGACTCCTAAAGGAGCCAGTGGCATAAACTGGGGGTGCACCACATTAACTCCTGACACTTATGAGTTCCAAAAGTCACAACTTGGGTGTTTGAGGTCGAGCAAGCATTAAGCTTGACTTAGTTTTCACTTAATATTGCTTTGAAGCTGGCAAGTCTGTCAGGCAAGTTCATGGTAAGTTGTAGTTAATAGATCACTAGAATTGGAACAGTTTCACTGTAAACTTGCGAACATACCTTAATAACCTGCAAAATTTAGTCAAAAGTTGTTTAGGCATTAGATATTTAGTACTGAAACTTTTTGCTACAGTTTTAATTGGTATTTTATATGACCCAACGTATTATGGAGCCATTTTTTCATGACCAACTAGTGATCACAACTTTCTAGTCATTAAACTATTTTATTATTTTATAATCCTACTGTTTTAGTACTGGAAGGTATTTACATTCATACAAACTATTTCACAAACACTCCTTAAATAACCTTTCCCTATAGCTTTCCCAACATATAAGATGTCATCACACATTATGCAAATCATAATGAAGCGTATATTTAATGGACTTGGCACAGTCCAGGTCGACCCTTGACCCACTAAAATCTTGGACAATTGCTCACACAGTTCTGCGAGCGGCATTTCCATTAACTTAGACAGTGAGACGTACATACTTACATATATAATGCAACATAGGTTTATAAGATTAGGTAGGTTAGTATATGAAACAATACTAAACGATTTGACGATATTTGTTTAGGGCGTTTGGGATATTTAAAACAGGTATTAGTTTGCCACTTAGTTGGTTTTTAATACTATACAATATTATAATGATATACGCTATGACTGATTGACGTGACCATTGTGTGAGGAGTCTTACGTCCAGCAGTTAATGACATTTTATGAAATAATTGGTAATACAATCTAGGAAATATCAAACTGCGTTAATAGGAAAAATTTTGTGATTTGTGATCAACTGATCACAAATCACTTATCTTCATTACATTACATTTAATGTCACCGTAAGTCGCGTGATGACACTTTGTTCCTTGACGAATAAGAAAGTCATAGAAGGTGTCGTAATGGGACATTAGTGCTAAACCAGGTTTATGAAACAGCTGTATAATTTTGTTATTAATCAGCTTGTAGTATTGCTTTCATAAATGTATTTAGAAATGATAATTCAAAACGCTTGAAGCTCTCTTACAAACCTAGAATTTTCAAGTGTCATTTTTCTTATCATCAAATTACAAAAGCATTAGCTATAAATAAAATAGAATCTTGATCATGTTTCTGTTAAAAGATTCCAATAAAAATGCAACAAATCCCGCTGAGATCGCTACGCCTGCATGAAATAACTAATAGTCGATTGAATATCATAGCATAGATGCCAGACATAATGCTCGATTCGCAAATACCTACAAAGGCCCGCAATCCAAACGTTTCAATCGCTTACATACCAACCAGCGAATGTTCATTAATGAAACCATTACCGTGTCCGGAATCGCTCCAATATTACAATTATTTACATGTTACATGCGTCACAACCGCGCTAAATTGAACTGTAAAATAATTGTGTTAAGAATGGTAACAACAACATTCCTATGTTTAATGAAAACGAATGCAATGAACACGGGTTGCAGAAAAATGCAAGGGCACATGACAGCGTACGTAACCATGCACCATCGGCTTTTGAGCGCATCTGTTGCAATGTAAAGGTTGGTGTATGAAACTGAAACTATATAAACATACTTTTTAATAATCTCATGAATTGTTATGAATGTTATGATATTGACACTTACATGCTACAAGAGTAGCTATATATGCATTTTTTTAAGTTTGTGTACAAGTATTTACTTGAATTTCAGGTTGTTCTATAAATTCTAATTTTTTTTAGTCTCTTCTGGTGTCCCACTGCTGAGCAAAGGCCCCCCTCTTTTTTGCCATTCCCTCTCTGTTATATTCATGGTCTTGGAATTTAAAGTCACTATACTCTTCGTTATTAATGAAACAGAATCATCAACAAATATGTTCCTAGCTTTACACCAAGACAAGTGTGCCGGTTACTTAACAATCATTACAATATCGAGGCGTGGGAGTGCACTCGCGTGAATCATTGCTAATTATTCGCCGGATTGTGTCGTGTGGCGTAATTACTTTCGAATCTCCGCGAGAAGATTCTCGAGTCGGATGTGATAAAATAAATGAGAATGTGGGATACAAGGGACTTAATAATGAAAACTATAAATAGAAAAAATTCCCGACAAAATTGGGATCCCTACTTTCAAAGATCATAACTCTTAAATAGTCCAACGGATCTTCACCAAACTTAGCTAAGAACATAGTCGATCAAGTCACCTTTCAAACAAAAACACGGTGCATCCGATTGAAAGCTATGATGCCACAGGCAAATACACAGATACAAAGACACACAAATACACAGGTACACGTTAACTTATGGCACCCCTCTGTTTTGCATCGGGGGTTAAAAACGTGGTAAACCCACAAGTTTTAATGAAGATAATCTTTATAAATTCAAATGTTTAAGACAACCAAAATATAGTACATTTTCAATCAAAATACTCTGAGTCATAAATGTAGCAATAATGATAATTAGAAACAAGAGGTGATAAATATAATCAAAAATCACTCTACACGCCAGCTTGACAGACTCACAAATATGTAAAGTGCTTAAAACATTTGAAATGGATTGTAAAAATAAATGGACATCATTAAGATAATACAATAAAAACAGAAGTATTAGCACAAGTAAACCTTACGCGTGTACGAGTATGTGTAATGTCCACTGTTGTATTACTGTAGTAAATTATAACATCAACCAATTCAATTTTACTTTCAATACTAATGAAGTTTTCATATAGGCAAATGGGCTGACAGATGTGTTTTATGATGGTAATAATTATAGTGATGTGCACATAAAACTGACTGAGTAAAAATTGACGTACACGTACATAAAACTGACTGAGTAAAAATTGACGTACACGTACACGTTCATAGTGATGATGTTATGCAGCGCAAAGCTAAAAGCGGTTTATGTAATCAAAGATATAAAAAAAATGTTTCATGAACAAGTAACATGCAAAGTGCTAAAGACATAGGTACTTTTAATAAATAAAAAAATACAGAATACTAGTCTTGACAATTATCGCAGCAGAATTGCAAGCAAGACGTCGTAAACGCCCAGTGCTTTTAACATCCGGTCATTAACAGCCTAACCGACCAATCTCGCAGCACAAAACAGCCATGCCTCTGTTAAAAAACCTTTTAACCACGTGTAATTTTTTTTTCTTCTCTGTAAAGGTTTTCTTTCAAAACTTTTTCATTGTCATGTAATGATATCAAATAATTTAATTTAGTTTCTGTACAAAAAATGAGAAGAATCGGAACACAATATAAATTAGTTAATATTAACCGAAAAGAAAAAACAATCGCATTTATATTTGGCTTCGAAAGCGAAGTCAAATAGCAAAAAATAAAATGTCATAATGTATAAAACCGTATTATGAGCTGAAAATACTTGAAGAATTCCAAGCAGAGAAAGAGACAGTTATAAGTCTCGTACCTATAGCTCTAACACTTACATTGGTTGGAACTTGACAAGTTTTAGGAGCTTATTCAGAAGTTGACGACGCGGCTAGCTTAGTTAGTAGTGAGCCTGTCTATTACGAAGCTAGAGGTCCCGGGTTTGAATCCCGGTATTGGCAAATAATTGTGTGATGAACGCGAGTATTTGTTCCTGAGTCATGGATGTTTTCCATGTATTTAAGTATGTATTTCTCTATAAAAGTACCTATGTTTATCGTTGTACTATTGATAACTATAAGGCAACGCTCACTAAGGCTTACTTGGGATTAGGTCAATTTGTGTGAGATTGTATTATTTATGATATTTATTTATTACTGTATGACCCGGTGAACATCGTACCACTTTTTCCAATTTTCTTTTGAGTTTTCTTAATTTTCTGTTCTTGTAAACCACCCCAGTATTAAGGCGAACAAAACAAAAAATATATTCAAGTTAAGTGCACTAGCTGTGCACACTGCGCTAGAGTAGTTGTCGGTAATCATCCGCCTCAAAGCGGTCGTACAGCCGACAGTAAACATAACGTTCACAACAAAACGAACGTACGCCATTATAATAAATAGACTAGTGACAGGAAACGAGGACAAAACAAGAGGATAAGTGATACAAAAAACTAAAAGATAATATTCTTAGTAACATGATCTATAGTTATATACTGGTGTGTTTTTTTACTGGGGTGTTTTTTTATTCGTCTTAAACATTTTGGGGGTTAAATCAGTAAGTCATACTGATCAACTTTCACTATGGAACCAAGCCCGAAATCGCGAAAAAAAATTTACCATCCCATACAGTTTGGCTAGTCAGCTGTTTTGTATGGGAGGGTCAAATTTTTTTTCGCGATTTCGGGGTTGGTCCCATAGTGAAAGTTGGTCAGTATGACTTACTGATTTAACCCCGCAAATGTTTAAGACGAATAAAAAAACATCCTGTATATATATAAATGAATCCCTATTTCCCTTGGTCACGGCATCACGCGTGAACGTCTGCACCGATATCGCTAATTCTTTTTTTGTTATTGTTATTGTCAGGAGACGGTTTTTATGAGGAGAAAAAATTTATATTTCTACGTTAAGGGGAGGGGAAATGGGAGAGGGATCTTTAACCGAAGCGAAGCGAGGAGGATTATTACAAAATAGTATTTTGTAATAATGTTATATAGAGTTTGCATTTATTACCCATCTGAGCGATGCCAAAAAGGAGAGTAATAATTGTTTATAAGCTATATAAAAATTGTTAGAGTGCGTCATATTAGTCGCCAGTCGCGTTTTAGTTCAAGCTTTGATCAAGATGTATTAAGACTTAAGTAGATTGATGTACGGTTTGAATTTAATTGTCAATTTTAATGGTTTTAATAAATAAGGTGTAATTAACTTAACCGTGTCACCTGTCATTAAATGTCTTGTGTTTTAATGGTAATGGTATTCTCATAGCATAATAACTTTCCTTACCCACTTCCACAACCACGTTTAGTATGTTTATTACTTATTAGATAATAATCCTGATTAACATTTTAGGTTCGCCTGTAGACGTTTAATAGGGGTACCAAGAATAAACACTATTGTTTTCACTGAAGCTCTATATACCTTTGGCCTAACTAAAAGGACTTAAAAGTTGCAATAAGAACCCAACTGGCCATTAGTATGACGCATTCTTATAAGGTTTATATGGCCTATAACACTCCCACGTTTTTGACGAATCATATGACATCCCATTTATTAAAATCGGTCTAATAGTTTAGGAGCTAGAGGGGGTCATCCGATTTTTGGTCACATACATACACTGTTAAAATCATTACCTTACTTTTGGCTTCCCGCAGTCAAGTAAAAAGTAGTAGTCGTCATAATTTTATATGACAAACAGTTCTGTGTATTCGTATACAACCCTGTTTCTGATTATATTTTTTTTACATTTTAACGCAATCATTACAACATTTTGACTTAAAATAATCCTTTCATTCGTCTTTTGAAAGTAATTCTTTAAAACACGGGAAATCTTCAAGATTCGTTAATTCAAAACGTTTTGGGTAATCCTTGGCTTACCTACCTACCAGCCGCGACACGGGCAATTATTTCTTGTTGTCTACGAAATCCGTCGGCAAATCCCTTTGAATCTTCGTCCTTGATGCCAACCCTTCTTTGCTTTAATTAAAATCAATTGATTGAAACATTCCAGGATTTGTTAAGAAAATGTTATGATTTATTATTAATTTATATCTAAATAAATCTATAATACGTTTAAATAAATAAAATCGATACCGATTTGTCCAAACTTGTTAAAATAAATAATTAAAACCGGATAAACTCACATAAATTAACTCGGCCCCAAACTAAGCTCCAGGTCATTAATTTTTCTTTCATATCCCAATACCTGTATAAAAAAATCGATACAGAAAAATATGAAAAAAAAAAACAACCTTAGTTATATTTCAAAATAAAAAGTAACGAAAGGCCGCAGCTAATAATTATCTTATTTTTATCGTAACTTCAAGTTAAGTGATAGAGCGCATATTAGGTGTGTAGGATTTAAATTACTACAACAAGTAAAATATAACAAGTTCTCCGCATCTAATACGAGTACATCACTGGCAACTAAGCCGTCTCAAATACCGATACAACACGTTTCAAAACTTTCAAGTCCAATTCGATCAATCTGTATATAATTTAACATCGGGCGATTCCGACCCCCTTCGTTTTGCGCACGACCCAATGTTTACACTGACATGCTTTGATTTACTTTGATATCTGTGACACGGTTCGATTTACTTTGATTATTGTAACGACATATGCCATTTGTCCGTAGAAATTTATAGGCGTGTGTCCTGTATGTGCATAACGTTGACTAAGTCACTGGTAACATTCGTCTATGAGATAAACGATACTATTAATATAATTTATTTGATTAGAAAGGGTAAGTTGAACTTTCACTTGAGAGCAGGTTTGTTACACATGTTATGTTTAAAAATAATAACGTTTAACTAACGGTTAACTTTTTCATGGTTACTTCCTTAATTCAACTTTCAACGGTCATTATAGCAAGTAAATAATTCTGAAATTCAGAGGTTCTTAGATGATTAAGATGACTCTGAAGGCTGTTTCACAATTGACAAGTAAATTTATCTGCTAGTTAAAGTTCTAGTTCCCTCTGCGTTTCAAGTGTAAGAAAGGGGAAGGTCTAAATCTGTCAGATGTGCTTTAGTTGACGAGTGTATAACAGGGTAGTAAAAGTAAAATACACGTTAAAAACAGAAACGTTTACAAAAACATAAAACATCCTTAACAATAGATTTTCCCCTAATGCAGTGAACATCATATTAGTTTTCCCTGCGGAAACGGGTGTACGGGTGTGTAAATCAAAAGCCTCCATAGTAATTTTTGGTCGGACGTAACACAATTCCGCTGACCTATTTCTCTCGTATCGATTATTCCAAATGTAGTATTCCTTAACAAATGGCATTATTATAGCACATGTGACCGCCTCTATTGGCACAGAAAAGGGCACAGCCTTGCCAAACGTTAAGACTGAAAAAACTATTGATATTAATGCACCAAAAGCACCAAAAAAAGGCAGTTACATAACGTGTTAGTAATAAACTAATTAGTATTTTAAAAAATATACATAAAGATTAAACAACATTTTTCTTAAATCTATATATTAAAAAAGAATCCCTATTTCCCTTGGTCACGCCATAACTTGAGAAAGGCTTGGCCAATTAGGCTAATTTTTTTTCAAATTTTTCGAGGTAGGTTCTTATGAAGAGAAAAATTTGATATTTCAACTTTAAGAGGGGGAAATGGGAGGGGGAACTTTAACCAAAACGAAGCGAGGGCGGGCCGTTAGTATCAAATAAACGTGGCTATTATATGAAAAGGCAAAAGAAAAAGATGTCAAGATTACATCAAAAACTAAACTAGAAATAGAAGAATCGTCGATAACCATTTTTGCATACCAAGTGCAAGCTGCGAAGCATCACTTGACAAAGCCGCCTTGCCCATCTGCGTCGAACTATTGGTAGCCAGCCAAACGCCTCGAGTATCCGCACTTTGTGTCCCACAAAGTTATTGCGTTACATATTATTACGTTCCGAATATTAGTGGCATCGGATAGCTTACACCTCCGAGCATGCGATGCGATAGCAATTATCGAAGCAAATGGCAATTACAGCAGACGGACGACCCATTTGTATTAGCAATACGCCGGTAATGGATCATGGCATAAATATACGGTTAACTATCTCAACACGATATAGATTATCCTATTGCATGGTTTCCGAATTAATTGGACTGTGTATATGTATGTAAACTCTTTATTGCACAAAACTTAGCAAATATGTACGTACATAAACTAAAGATTAACATCAATGGCGAACTTAAACTGAACTGTGAAATTCGGAACGTGAATACAGCAAGCGCTGGTTAAACGACGCGTGCTTGTTTTAAACTAAGTAAAGCAAAGTATATAAACGCTCGTAATGTTAAAATCAAAGCCCAAAAAAGGGCGACACTAAATAGAAACTAATATAATCAAACGATCAGACAAGACAAATATAAATTAATACAAAACGAGTATAACTTTGAGCCAAACGTACAACCAACATACCAATCTAGCGGCCGAACTTAAGTTGTGTATGACGAAGATAAATTTTAATATAGAGCTGCTACAAAAATTAGTAATTATCGAAGCGGCTTAAAAAAGGTTCAACCCGCCCAACATAAAAAATAAGTCAACAGCAGAAATCAATTTCATGACGATTGCGAAGATTTATTTATTCCAGCTAACGATCTAAACAACAGAACACTCAATACATCTTTAACGAGCAGAAAATGATAAATTGAGATCTATTCCCGTACAGAATCCCAAATAGTACGGGCGTGAAACCACAGTGGCAACATAAGGCGAGAAAGAAACTACAATATCACGTGATCGGAATTCTAATACGGCGCAAGAACTCTCAATAACAACCTCCTTATGCTTGAGTATGGAACTTATTTAAGAATCAGCTTTTATTCCACATTTCCCAGTACCTAGTCGAAAAAAAAAGGCAGACTTACCTTAAGAAAAAGTACGATATAGCCTTGCGAAAATTCTAAAATATTTTACAATGCAAGCAAAGCAACTATTTGGGGTACTTGCATAGACAAATAGTTCAAAAGATAATATTTCGTTGGGTTTTTACATTGACAAAAGAAGCATAGTAAGCATTTTAGATATACGTTTAGTATTTAAAAGGCGTAATGTTTGTACTCGTATTGACAAGGAAATAGAAACACCACTATTGCAAAAATAGCGAATAACCGAATACACTCAGACTTGTCTTTTACTAACCAAATCAACCTGTCAGAGAAATTAAAATAAACCGCAAAATGCCGTTAGCTCTTACATAAATGTTTTTTTTTCATTCTTTAACTGTGTGTGAGCAACATTTCAATTTATTTTAGGAATACAACAATTCAGAAATATTTAAAATTTGATTATTAATATGGCTCCTGTATCAATATCATCGCAGGTTTAATAATTTTACTAATGCCACCTGAATATAAAGATAATTGGAACGATTACCAATACATATTTAATATTATAAATGCGAAAGTGTCTCTGTTTGTATGTTACGGCGAAACGGCTGAACGAATCTTTATGAAATTTGGTAAAACATATATGGTATTTTTTGAAGGAATACAGGGTACTTTTTATCCCGGAAAATCTGATAGCTCTCGAGGGAAAACCGATAAATAACTTCTACGCGGACTTAGTCGCTGGCAAAAGTTAGTTTAATTTATTTTCTTGAATATTTTTTGTTGACCATTGGCCTCATGCTACCCTAAACAATACATTTTTATTCATAACATTTCCTCACACCATGTAACATCTGTCATTTTGTCATCCTAGGCAAACATCCAGCGTGCTACTGCCTCGAATTCATTCCGCCCCGTCACTCAGCGGTCACTGTTAAATTGGTTTATACAGTCTGTCAGTAAATTTGCCCTCTGTAAACACCCCGCGCGTTTACTTACGAATGTTTTGCTCCGGTTTACCCTAAGCCTTTGAATTTTTCAGGGCAAGCCTGTTCTCAATATCGAGAATGGGGCAGGGTGAATCTTTAAGGCAGAAAACGTTTGAAGGAATGATACGCAGGTGAAATAATTTCCAAAAACAACACCTAAGAATCATTACTTTTGGAGCTATAGTAAAAATAGCTTCAAGATAAGTTTGAAGATCTAAATTAAATTATCAAATGTACTTAATACTTAAGTTTAAGCACAAAACGACATTAAATTTTACCTTTAAACATCTTTACACGGAGTTATCTGCATCTTATAGATTGAAGATATATTTTTTAAATTCATATTTGGCATTTCACAAATACTTAAGGTTCATTAGGTACCTACTTTAAGTCACTTCAACATTTCCATTTGCATAAAAATACAAAGACGAAATTAGTTAAAAGAGAGGCATTTAATTAAAAATCATGAGAACAAAAGTAAAATGCAAATAAGAAAAAGTGAAAGATACATAAAAAACAGAAAACGGTAAAATAGTTTCTTGAAATCAACAATTTAGAAGGCTAAAATTATAGACCAACAAAATACAAGTTCGAATTATACGCAAACTTAACTAATCGTTAACTTTCGAGAAGGTAGGTAGTATAAAATCCATTAAAACTATTAACATAAATAAATAACCACTTTATCGTAAGAGCAGTAAGAATAAAAATTGCAGAAAGATAAATGGATTGCCCCAATTAAGTTGGTATTCATCACTTCAATTAATTCTACGGCAGCACCTACTCATTAAATGAACATTAAAAAAACACTTATTTTCTTTTGAATCCAAAAATGCAATTTAATTGCAAGGTATCTCTAATTATAACATTCCTCACCCATCTTGAGAACACTAAATTTTTTTTTTACCCGCTAAGATTTGTTTAAACGAACGTGACATGTCTGTGTTACCAGTGTCGCCACCTTTACAAAATTACACAAACCTATATTATGTAGCGCATGCCGTACAATTTAGCTCAGCGTAATAAGACACTAAAATATAAGGTTTGTCTTAATTTTAAAACGTCGGCGAAATAACAGATAATTAATACAGGTAAAAAGTTGAAGCTACTGGCGTAAAAGTTTGATGTGTATATATATTTTTTTGGAGATGGACACAAAAAAATGCACAGGGAAATTAAATAGTACACAATAATCGAACGTTTGTCAGGTATCAAAAGAATATCAAACGTGTTTTGGGTTTTACTTACTCCTTCTTATTTTTGAAAAGATAGCTTATTTACCTGCAAAAAAAAACAAAAAAACATTAGCTTTTGTATAATATTAATAAAGTATCATTCTGTAACGCTAACACACAGTAAGCACAATTTTTATTCAGACATTAGTTCTGAATCAGAAATACATTACGATAAAGTGAGCCAAGAGACGACTTATAGGAGAAATGGTTCCGTTTCTATTATAAAATCCTAAATGGATTAACACAATTGGTAATTGTTTCTTACAGTATTTGAATAACAATGACTTGTTTTTATACATAAGTGTTTTTCAATCTCGTTAATAACATCATTGAGTCTCAACAGAGAACGTCAACGCCCTTGTTAAAAGAAGCATGAAATCAATTATCTCAAAAAATAAACAGATTTAATACAAAAACGTTACTTTCACTCTTTGTCGTTGTCATCATTATCGAATTCTAATGCTTGGCCAATGGAATTAATTTGAAATCCTAAATCGTCAAAAAAGGAGATTCCAAACAAATATACAACCAAAAAGATTAAAAGAGACGTGAACTTTATAATGATGAATTATGAACCGTACAGCAAATAAAACGATGATGATGGTTCAAGATTTGAACTCTTTTCAAGGAATCCTAAAAACGATTGAATGCTAACCAACCATGAGCTGAACACGTTTATCTCTCCACGCCCACTAAGCGCGATAATGCGCCGGTTAAATTACAATGAAACAATCACCATGCCAATGTTCTGTGGTATTATTCCTTATTCCCACCAAAAAACGTAGATTACGAAACGTAGACGATTTTTAATATAATTATAATAATCATTCAACCCTTCATCTTTGTTTGTACGAGCTAGAAATGTCGTAATTTTTTTTAATTATATTTGAAACTTATGCATTAAGAACACGAGTTTCGTATCTAGTTTTTAATTTGGTTTTTCATTATTAATTATTGCAAAAGCAAATTTTTTAATATTAATGAAATGACACCAAATGATGCCAAAAATAGCTTTTTCATATTTAAAAAGCCGGTCAAGTGCGAATCGGACTCGCGCACCGAGGGTTCCGCACAAACTTGTAGGTATTTAAATATTTCGTAAATCACGGGATACAATAAAAAAAAAAACCAGTATAAACTGACACGCACTTAGTATGCACTCTCGTACCTAGGTACTTAGTGAGTATAAGTTTATACTGGCCATTATTTTTTATGTGATGTAACTACAAATTAACGGTTTTCGGATTTTTTCCTTTACTTGTGCTATAAGATATTGCTTCTTGCCAAATTTGATGATTCTAACTCAACGGGAAGTACCCTATAGATTTTAATTCCTTTGAGATTCCCTTGAATATGCGGCATAAACGGCCGTATAGGTATTTTGATTGTGTTGAGTTAAAAGTCTGATACACTGATCCAAGGGATTGCAGATATTCATTTCAACTTGATACCTCAACGCGTTCCTGAGAATAAGGGTCTTGACAGACACACAGACGAACAAAGTGATCCTATAATGGTTCCGTTCTTCTTTTTCATTTGAGGTACGGAACCCTAAAAATAACTAAACATTGACGGCAGCGAGTTCCTTAACGAAATATTGTAAAACTTATCAAGATTCAAAGAAAAAAAAGTCATAAGTTTTGTTATAAATTAAAAAAAAAAAGAGGAATGGCGAAAAAGAATAGAAGAAAAGGAATTTAGGCAGTCAGCAGTATCAGCAAT
The DNA here is from genome assembly GCA_963241965.1 of Tortrix viridana. Classification (NCBI taxonomy): domain Eukaryota; kingdom Metazoa; phylum Arthropoda; class Insecta; order Lepidoptera; family Tortricidae; genus Tortrix; species Tortrix viridana. The sequence goes on along the minus strand of OY725183.1, from coordinate 12,116,888 downwards.
CAGAAGTCAAAACTATCACACTGCCCTCATAAGAAGAAAAGGCACATGTGCAAACGAATTGGTATTGCACATGCGACCTTTATTAACCTACACAGGGTTTAAAATGCTTCTGTGAATAATTCGCAGATGTGCCCTTTTTTCTTACGAGGGCAGCACTGATGAACAGAACTCGTACCTACATCGGTATTAATACATTAATTAATAATTAGTAACAGCATGGCACTGCTACATGCTCCATGTCCAAAAAGTTGATATAAATAGTACTAGGTGAAAATTAACAAAAAAGAAAGAAAAAAAACATTAATTAAAGTAGAATTAGAGAATCACATCGTTAAAATAAGCAACAAATCAAACAAATCAATCAGCTTACTACTAATGATAATCAACACGTGGAGAATGAAGCATGACTAACTGATGACGCTAATGAAAATCGCCGTAAAAGGGAAAATGCGAAGTATACGGCAAATTAAATTTAATTTATTTTCCTTGTTATTTGTAATACTCATGGTTCTTATCTTGCTGCATTTATATAAAACAAGTGTAAAAATGCGATGAGAATTGTTGTTGGAATACATATTATAAAGCACTTTATTTATTTTTGAGCACTATAACTTTACAACATTCTAATGATATGATAACTGAACAGTGCAAAAAATTCGAAGCAGTATGTTATTATTCGCAGAACATTATGGTACGTGAATATAAAATAATGAAAAACATGCTCGCTACCACAAATAAGTAAGAGGTTTGAGGAATATATTCGATACAACCACCGTATCTTAACACATACTCGTAACTTTATATTTTTAATTTTATTGTTTGAAGAATAACCGTTTGTGGATTGACTGATTTTAGTTAATTGACTAAAAATAAATATGCTTTTTTTTTAATTATTTCATTTGATCGTCATTTAAATAAGTTAAACTATTAGTCACTTCTATGATAATTTTGCCACATTTTACAGTATCATCTTTGTGCCTATATTTTTACTGGAAACAGCTAAAAGTACATCCTGTTCACGTTTCGCAAAAACAATGCCCGTAGTTTCAGCATTCATTATCAAGTACCTGTCATCCATAGCACATCAGTATCAAATCGTATTGCAATCAGTCGTATCGAATGCACGACAACGGGTCGATTGATAGGATAGAATCCGATTACGGTCTGGCCGAACGTAGACATCAATCACACGAAATCGATGTTAAACTCCTTATCCCACTTCTGATGCAAGAATCCTATTGATATAATACGGCGAGGGGATTGAGGTAAGGGATTACACACAGAGATGTACATTGACGATGTCCTCTTTACCCGTAACGACACACGATATTCAAACATTTCATGGTGTTGTTTTTAAAAACAAATGTAAATACGTCTTCACACTTGGCTTCTTATTTGTGAAAATTCCGTCTTCAACAAAAAAATAGCCTCATGACTAACAAAAAATTTAGGTTTTGTGGGGTAGGAATATCAACAACTTACTAATCCTTATACAATACCTACAGTAACACATGAATATTTCAAGTTAGTGACCGTAAACTCGCAATACAAATTATATTATAAACAAAACGTGACTTTTTCACAAATGCTGTTCCAAGTTAATCTGTTTCCGGTATTAAAGTATAAAATAATAACATAAAATTGTTAGTAATTAATAAGAATTCGTAAAATTGTGCACCATTTTGACATTTCATGGAAATCTTCAATGGTTTAAATTATAATCTCGAGGCATATAAATAAGCTCGAGGCTTTGCATTGACTAGTCATTCAGCAATAGCTCAATTAATTGAATTTGTATGCCATTGTGCCCCAGATATATTACATAATACTCGCATGTACCTTTATGAGCGCACAGCAGCAAAGGCAGACAATACCTACCTAATTCACCACCAACACTATTAAACCCAATCACATGCACGCTCATTGAATACTCCGAGATGTTCTATTGTTGTTATAAGACGTCGTATACGTGAATTTGAAATTTCAATGGTATAAACCTATTAAATTATAATGTGAATACCCACTTGAACATTGCACTGAACTTGCATACCATCTTAATTTTCAGGGTATAGAGGCATAAAGGAGGAAACTTGCGGTCGTATCAGAGCTTCTTGAATATTAATAACGCTTTCTAGAGGCAAGACTAGGTTTATATTTTACACAATGTCTTGTGCACCGTAGGCAAACAAAAATTTCAACTATCGTTCAAAACAACATAACATTATGGAATGAAAAAAAAATCGCTGTACTTCCCATTTGAACAAATTAAAAACTTTTAACTATACGGGCGCACATATAAAATAGTTCAACAAAAACTCTATCAGAGTAAAGCACTCGAAAATTTGACAGAAGAATATCAATATTTCCGATATCGGGCCAGATTCTCCTCGACTGTAACAAAGCGGGTCGCTGACAAAACAAATTTACATAAATCCCCGACGAATCCGTAAAAATGACGCGCGACAGGCGAGCCGATAAGCTTTGGATATCATTAGCCGGGGACAGACTGGGGCGATCACTCACTTGTGCGGCCTCCGCGAGGGACGGTGCGGGAAAAATCCCAAATATCAATCTTGCCTTCCTCATTTCTCCTTACGCTCAATTCTAAATTGAAAAGCAATCTATAGAAGATTTTTTTTTTTCTCGAGGATTCCGCGCAGACAAAGTGGCCTTGTCGATTTCACGAATTATTTTCGAGCTTTGCGCGTTGGGGATCGCGTTTTTGATTGAGAATTAATTTAATTCCGAACCTAGCTCGCACCGGGGAAATTTTATAACGGTCAAAGTCGGTCGCCAGCAAACTTTCGCGTGTGCGCTACTTACGCCGTATTCTTTTATTTCATGAGACACAATCAAACTGGATTCCACTTGGAGGATTTTCCAGCAATTTTCCCTGCTCGCGCTGCAGAATTCAAACGTCCCCATATATTTCAGATAACAGTTTTTCCTGGGGAGTAAGTGGAGTAAGTGAACTTCAATTTTTACTTTTCTGTAAGAGGTTATTAGTACGCTTACGCTTTTTTTAATTTTAGATATTACTGTATTACGTTCGTCTGTCACAGTATTGTTATCTCCGATTTCTTTATCTACTACCACATAAGTTTTATCAAAAAGTTAGTCCCTGAACTACATTTATTCAATCTAGTCTTCTTATATAACCGTAAACCATATTTTAACGAGCGTATTCCTAAATTCATCAAAAATAATAAGCCCGTTTCAGTATACAATACGTTCAAGACTGACACCGCACTAAAATAATATTTTAATATACTCGTAAATATTTTATAGTTGTGTAATTTATGCTATTTTCGATACCTACTTACATTAACTACATCGGTTGTGAGCCAAATAAAATCATCAATTTCATAGCCTAATTGGTTTATGAAATTATTTTCAATACCTGCGATTCTGAATAAACCAAATGATTATAAAAATCCAACAAACGGCCTACATTGCCAGTGAGTTATGTGAATAAGAAGAATTATAATTTCAAATGTATATATATGTATGTATACGACCGGGACTTGTAAGTAGGCGACTGACCTTTACTTCTACATCGGTCAATTTCTCGGCCGATTTCACAACGCTTTAATTTGCATTCTCATCTTGACCTTCTCTAGTTTCAGAAGTTATATTAAATAAAACACGTTTCCATTTCCGATCCATTTGTTTCTTTTGATACTTAGCGGATTTATATGAAGCATAATTGTTTTTTCGATTCAACATAAACATCTGTTACGAAATGAAGTCATCGCTGGCTTTTTTAAACGTAATTATTTTACATCATCTCCTGTCACAGGCCTGTCCATAACTTTGCGTTAATGTATCCACATGTTTTCTGTCAAAAGATTTAAAACGTCTAATGGGCATTGTAATTTTTCTGTTCATTCTCGTTATACACCAAATTGCGTAACTAATTTTTATGGAAGATTCACAATAATTTATGGATGTTATTCTTTTTAAGCGTTATCGTTTTAATTGATTGCTTTACATCGATGAACTCAATCTGAATAAAGTTCGTATTAAACCTCAATCAAATAAAAGTAAAGGTTCATCGAAAATCATGTTATATGACATGTGATGGTACATTTATATCCTTGGTTTCAGCCAAAATAAAAGTACAATCCAGTGGGTATATATAACCTATTTTTACGTAACCTAATTTGTTTAAGGTGCTTTATCATACATTGGTCTCAAGGGAAAAAATCCAGAGGAAACGCAATAAAAACTTCTCTAAATTACCTCCGTAAACGTTTTTGCGCTCATTTAAAATACCCAAATCAGCTTTGTCTTGTCTCAAGCGTCCGGTAAACACACCTTCGTTGTATACGATACGCGAAGAGTCCATAAATAGAATAATTACGTAAGTTTAATGGGCATGTGCACCAGAGTATAATATTAAACAACGGTACAGCTATAGCGGTAAACATTAACCGCCCTACTCCCTACTAGCCTAAAATTAGTACTTGCTATAATAGGTGTGCAACGCAAGCGATGTCGATGGTTATGATGTTAATGCGGAGGAACAGGATTTTTTTTTTTATTCAAATTATATTAGTTGAAAATATATACTTCTGTTTACCCGTATAAAAGATATGTTGGGGTTAGTGAGTCTAGGGAGAATGTGCGACTTAACATCAACACCTTTGAAAGTGGCATTGTACAAAAATGTATAATGTGGTCCCAAAACCTGTTTAATAGAGATACGGATAATGTTTTATCCTTAATAGACTCGATATATTCTGTTAAAAGGCCCGCAAATTCAATACTAACTAGGTACATGTTAATGAATTAGCATTTAGTGCAGAAATTATGGTAAGTTGTGGTACTAGTCATTACATTATTTTGATGGTAAATTCTTGACTTTCTAACCTGCAGCACCGTTAATTACAAGGGCTCAAACATAATTTTCATTGCCAAGGTGGTTTCACTTCACTGTTAAGATCGTCGTTTATTTTACTTAAGTATGAAAATACGATTTTGGATATAAATAGCCTTTGCATCTTTTTAGGCAATAAAAGCTTTGGTTTTATTATAAGCGGTTTTATTTTTTATTTCTAACATTTGGTATTTTCATCTGCTTTTTTTCCTTTATTTTATTTAGCAAAGATCCAAACCTTATAAAAAAAATTGCAGAGTTTGAAACCCCACTGTCGGTATCTCTCTCCAAACTTTTTAAAATTTTCCCTATTATGAGTTATTCTACAATGATCGAGCATTAATCTCATACATAGTCGGACCATCACGCCGGTGCAGTTTAGTATAATGGATAAAAAAACTGGTTATGACCGACTCTGATCAATACGGATGTATAATCGGCAACATATTTAATTCTGCTAACGAAACCTTATTACTAAAACATTACCATAGATAAAGCTAAATCGGTAGTTAAAACAAACATTGAAGCTCGTGGTAAAGCCCATGCCTGACCCCAAATCGCACATAAACAAGCGAGACCCTAGAAATATACAACGACAGACTTAACAATGCATGAACCTTAGACAGCGGGTTTTATTTCCAACGTAATGTGGCGTAAAGCGTGTTCAGAGGGGTAAATGTCTTAAAATGGTGCTTAATTAAATTTTCCAGCCCATTTCGCTGATTCGCTTAAACGTACAATACTTAAACTCGTCAATGTCGAGATAAACGTAGGAGTGGATTTATAATGCCGGATTGTTGGTGCTCCGAATATACACAGTTAATGCAGGTAGCCGATGGAACCAACGTGATGAATGTATTTCTTAAGCTTTCTTTTTACTTGCGTTTGTGAACCGCAACACCTCACGTAAATAAATATACTTTTATCTAGGTTCAGAATTTTATTTTTCAAGACTGATCAGATATAACAACAAATAATTAAAAACACTCTTAACGTGACAGTAAAAGAGTAAATTTTTTTATAACTCGTATATTCCGACATTTTACAAACATTAGAGTAATCTGAGGTAGCTATTTAGCTTTTCATTATCCTTGCCTAATTGTTTCAAAACTTATACCTAATTGTGCGGGTAACGCAATCTGAGACTTGTCTCAAGTCACATTTAAGCAGATTCTGCACATGGCAATCTTTGAGCAATCTTTGCATTATGACTAAAATAAGAATTACTTGACAGATTTGTCTTAGTTCGACAATCTAGATCGGTTTGTATAAAGTTGTTGTCGTTACAAATTCTGGATAACTTTACCCTTGAATTACTTAATGCAACCTCACTGTAAGGTCAACTGCATAATCGCATCGCTTAATTAACTTGCTTTAACTTTTAAAACGTATAAACAAAGCGCAAAAAGTTGGTAGATGCAAATTTAAACAGTTGATGCTAAACGGAGTACTTTTATTTGAATTGTAAATTAACGAGACATAGTTCATTAGCCGTGTATTAGTAAAAAATACATTTGGGACATGAGATGATACATTAATATTTTTAACGTATTTTTTTTTTAATAATTGATTTGTTTTAGTTGTCAAAATCGAATTCAAAAGTAAGTGACTTATGATTTTAGTGTCAGTTATAATTTTGACAATTATTAAACCTTCAATGGACCGTTAACTTGATGAAGAAATAGAAATATCGACTTCCTCCCACAATCGATAAAACTGTTGCCTTAATATTGATAGTTAAATTCCATATTATGACTTGTTGAAACTACGTTAATACTGAACCATCGTTTAATTGCTCTTCCCTTTCACTATGCTTTCACCTATCTTTCAATTCAAATGAAATGATAATGCACACTGCAGCCTCATCGCTAAACGTTTGCTCGATCATCAGATATCGTGTGCAATTGCAAACTTTATTTATGTTTAATAACGGCAATCTATCAATGACACTGATAATGGAACTAGTAGGCCTTTTTTAGGGTTCCGTAGTCAAACAACGAACCCTTTTATTTTCGCCATGTCCGTCTGTTTATCCCAGTAGAATCTGACTAATTTCATTTCAACAACATAATTTTTCACCGTCAACGCCAGTGAATTTGGGTGAAATATTTTTGGTTGAATGTATAATTTCCCAAATTTTTACTTACCTTATTTATTTATTTATTTAATCTTTATTGCACAAATATACAAATTTGAGTACAAAAGGTGATGGTTTAAGCTATTTGTACCATTGATGTTTTATTTTTTGAATACCAAAACCGCTTTGTTCATCGGTTAGGTTAGGTTAGATTTGTGACTACAATAAAATGCAAACACTTACGGAGGGACTTACACTTACCTTTATGAAAAATGAAACATCGAGAAATGATACATACGACCAAATGTATTTCGTCCAACAGCAGAGACACGTAATCTTACTACTTAATTATAAATGCGAACGTTTGGATGGATGTTTGTTACTCAATCACGATACAACGGCTGAACGGATCTGAATGAAATTTGGCACAAAGATAGGTTATATATAGTCTGGAATAGCACATAGGCTTTTTTATCCTAAAAAAAATTTACAGTTCCCGAGGGAGCAACGATAAACGACTTCTACGCAGACGGAGTCGCGAGCAAAAGCTATCTTACACAACAACAATTGTATTTTTAATTTAAGAATTATAAACATTATTTAGGAGGTATTTATAACACCTCGCTTTATAAAAACTCTCGCTAATTCCCAATAAAAGAACAGATAATGGGAATTGATTAAGTGCAAAGGTAACAATGTAACAACGAGTAACAAACATCAGTTCACAAGACCTGATACATATTCCACGGTTATTATAAAGTTACATCAAAATGGGGTCGTTGCGGACTCGCCGTACGGTACCTGACTACTGGGTGACCGGTGCTGCGCTGTCTCGACCCAGTATTAGAGGTCAGGGGTCACTCAGGCCTAGATTTAGACGTTTCCGTCTGGGATATTAGGCGCCGACTTTAACGGCCGCACTCAGAGACGTCAATAAAGTTTTAAGTTTCATTAAAGTAGCTGCTGTCACTTTCTTTGCTATAGCAATAGAATAAGACACAGCAACTTTAATGAAACTTAAAACTTAATTGACGTCTTTGAGTGCGGCAGTAGGACCTCTATTCGTTCGGTCAAATAAAAAAAAAGTGACACTGACATTCTGCGCTGGTGACACACCTGCGGGCTTAACATGCATGCACGAGATAAAATTTGACAGGTGCTAGGGAAATTAATACACCTATTCCATATTCTTTCGTAAGTAACGCTTAAGGTTTGAAATAACAGATGTCTCGTCCTGACGTTTACTACCTTTTATTTTAAACCTTAAGCGTCACGTTAAAATATGGAATATATTTATTAATTTCCCTAGCACCTGTCAAATTTTATCTCGGTCAAGCATGCTAAGCCCGCAAGTGGGTCAAAATTACATACATTTGAAGGTTAGGCGCCGAATGTGTTAATGGTTGTGATGCAACAGAACATCGTTTAGTTTCTTTTAGCGCTTCTTCTCAACAGAATCTTTGGGAAACTCTTAAAACCGTCACACAGACACAGCTAAAACATACTTATATTAATACTAGATTTTACCGCAACTCCGTTCGCGTAGCAGTTTTGCATCGCTATTTCTAAAGGAACTACGATTTATGTCGTTATAAACTATTTCTGTACTTACCAAAATTCACACCACCGGTTGAAGCGTTCCACCACAGAATAAATATAGCTAAAGCAGTAAAGAAACTACGAACAGACGTTCGAAACGTCGCACTCACACAGATGCACGCTCGACCATTCGTCTCGACGCGACGAGACACCGCCGCCACCCCGCCGCCTGACAACACTGCCATGTCCGCTTATAGGTCTCGTTGAGACGTGCGTCTGTGTGAGTGCGACGTGTCGAAAGTTTGTCAGTAGTTTCTTTACTGCTTTGATTATACAGGTTGACACATTGAACGTAATACAAAGTAAGCAATTCCGGCTCAGTTAACTACAGAGAACAAAATGAACTAATTGAGTTATTTAAAAACGTCGTAGTTAACTTCTGCTAGTTTGCTAAGAGAATAAAGAAATTAAAATCTCGTAGTGTGGTCACCCATACCATGATGACACGCTAACCTGACGTAGCTATTCGTCAAGCTTTCTTATCAGTTATCAGTGCGTCTGTAATTATTGTTACATCAAAACTAATGATAAGTGGCATTACTAGTAAATTCACTAGTGATATTTATCTGTTTAGAATAATTTATTATCAAAAAGGAAAACCGTTAAGTTCAGGCGTATTTAACAAATGTTCGAAATGTCTACCTCCTTCCTGAACACATAGCACGTGCACGTCGTCGAAGATTTCTTTTCAGTCTACCGATGACAAACTCGTTGGATCTTCCTACCTCAAATGCCTGGATTATTTGCGAATGAATCCGCGACAGTAACGAACCTAACAAAATGTTTGGTTGTTATGACAAATAACTTCAAAACTGTGTCAAAATGCATATTGTTCATAAATACTCGCTATAGATAAGCAAAAAGGTGAGTCTTAACAGGGAGATGAGTTTAAAAAACGTGAGTTGTATTACGTTCAATGTGTCACCCTGTATTTATTCTGTCGTTGAACTGTGGAGACAGAAAAAATAGGCAAACAAAACATTGGCATTTAATATTAACAACGATAAGAATAGCACGACTTTCTTTACCCAAGTAAGCGAAACAAAAAGAAAGGTAATGTGGTTTACAGTCTTGGGGGTGATTTTTGACTTTCACGCGCTCGAAAGTAAGAAAAAATTGACAAACCGTATTTTAGAAATATACGAGCGATAGAAAATTTAAAAACAAGTGGTCCACACCATTCGTTATTCTATAATTCATTAAAATTTCATTTTGATATCTGTCCGTTGCTGACAAACACAATTGATTTCGAGCACTCAAAAGTCAAAAATCGCCCCCCTGTACCTATTATGTGACCGAAAATTGGATGTTCCACTCTAGCTCCTAAATTGTTAAACCGATTTTAATAAATGGGGTGTCATATGATTCGTCAAAAACGTGCGAGCGTCATTGACTATATTAAATTATAAGGATGCGTCATACTAGTCGTCGGTCAGGTTTTAGTTTTTGAGGTTAGGTAAGGTTATTGCATTCACTATGACTTATAATATATTATACCTGTATAACTATGTGACGGGTTTAACTCGTAGAAGTCAGACATCTATAAGTGTAAATGCCTGTGCTTATTTCTGGACCTGAGATTTTACCTTTTTATCATCGAATGTCAAGAAATATACTTGAGAAGAATATTGAATTGGCAAATCGGATAATTGAGTAGCTTCAGGATTGGCCTGTCATTGTGACGAAAAAACGCGGCGTGAAGAAGCAGAAAATATTGAAAGGCCTATTGTTGTAAGTTTGGTAGATGTCAACCAGTTCAAGGCTACACGAGCCACTTATAATGAATCACTTAAGATGTTATTGACATTAAAATACCTTCTTAGGAATGGCATTGATAAATAAATGAAGTTTTTAACGATCACTCGGTATTCGTTATAATTAGATACGAATAAATATAAAGATTCTATCTCAACTTGCAATATCAAAAATTAAAAAATTGCATTAGATTAACCTTTTCAACGCCAACGACGGATATTTCCGTCATGGTTGACAGTTAAAAATAGACCTGAGAGACTATGAGATAAGGTTGACATTAGCTCTAATTTTTAGCTGTCATTGGCGTTGAAAAGGTTAAGTATTTCATTTTGTGTCAATGTGATTGCTAAAAATTATTTAGTAAGTACGTATTAATTGTGAATTGTGTGTATTGTGAGTACAAGGTAGGCTTTGGGTTGCCAAGCAGCTAATTCCTCACTTTCCTGAGCTATATTTTCCATGAGTCATAGTTTTGCATCGCAAATACAATTTATAGCTCAATTGGCAATTAGAGAAAAATTAATTATAAATAAACCGGTTATTTATACTATTTTAATAATGTCACAACATTTAATTTGCATAACATTTGATTGCAACATTGACTAACCTTAAAATTATATGAAATCCGTTACTCACGACGCACCGGCCATGATGCATATCCTTTTCAAATTTGGAATTATCTATTGCATCAAAGAGAGTAAAAGGTCGCTGATCATTAAGTTCGTAGGTTCACGATGGTCGGGACAGAATACCAGCGACGTAGCATACAACGGACCGTTGCGCGAACGTTGTGCGAACGCTATTTGGCATTATATTTATAGATACAACTGTTGTATTTATAATTATAATGCCACTCTTACAGTGGACATAAACGTCCTAAACAAGGTGCTTTCTGCGAACGTTAACCTTTACAACGTCATGTCAAATACAAAAGACGTTACTCGCACGTCAATTACAGCTAAAAACTGGAACTAATGTCAACCTTAACTCATAGACACCCACGTCTATTTTGCGCTGTCAACCATGACGGAAATATCCGTCGTAGGCGTTGAACCAGTGTTGCGGATATATCCGTCAATGGCGTTAAAAACGATAACCACCACCGAAATCAAAGAAAATCGAAGGACCGTACGGTTGCTAACAGACGCTTTTGTCAATTGCATACATTTTGACATATTAATCTACTTATGCTTGTCCTCAGTGGGTATTCCAAAGTAGACACTTGTCGTAAATTTTTATAAATTTCTAATTCTTACCGTTAAATTTTTTATCGTTGTAAATTTTAAATTTTAACCCAAAGCAACCAAATCTATCCATGTTCTTAAAAACGAGTATAAGACAACTGTCAATATATTAATCATGAAGTTGTTGTCCTGAAGCAGCCCAAGGAATTTCGTGAACTTTTATCTTTAACGAATTAACGCCTTTTATGCCATATTATCTCAACAACAATCGCACTGTCTATACTAGTCTGCGGCTCGGTCGTGAGGCAAGCGGATGACCTTTCCCTCCTCCCCTTCTGAGGCCGCCTCGCGGATGTACCGGTGACTCTACTAAAATGTCTATAGGATTCCGCAGAGTATTGGAAAGGTTCCTATCTATTTGATTTTCTTGAATAACATTTGGAGTGCTGCAGCATTCAACAGTCAACCTATTATGGCAAACTTCTCTTCCAAATTCGAAAATATCGATGTGAATAATTATTCGACATTGACCGTCTATTGATCTGATCGAATACTCAATGACTATTACAAGTTCAATAACTTTACAACAACCTGTTAAAAGAAAACACGAGTAACACTAAATGTAAATTCAAACAAGACAATTCTGACACCAATGCACTCAAGGCTAATTTGAGTAAAAACGTTAATAATTTTCGGACTGTTCGAGTTGTGGGCCAAAATAACACTCGGGCACGGGAGCATAGCCATTCTGGCTCTGCCCCGAAAGTTTATGTGCATTCAAATTTAAATTTAATAACCAGGTGCATTTTCGTTTTGAGAATTTCCGCTGTTCAAGTAGTGGTACAGGTAATGTAAGTACTCGGATCTAGAGTGAACCGGGGCAAGATTCTATGGTAATTTCAGATTCCGTTGGATAAGTAGCGGCCAGAGATGCCACCGAGAAACGACTTATTCTGCTAACCACAGGGTATGCTGAAATTGAAGCCTTGGGCTGCAAGTTTCATTACCTCTAGTCATTGGCCATTGCACGGGTTACGATGTTGTTGTAACAATATTTGCATTTTCTTTGAGTTTTTCTTTTCAAATCTGATTGGTAAAGTGAAATAATGAAAGTGGTGTAAAAGATTATATTTAGGTATTTCAATTAAGTATCTAAACAAAAAAGAAACTTATTATAATTTATGTGACAAATAACCAGTTTCAAACGTTTCAAAGGAATCACTAGCTTCTAGCAAATATCTTAGAATACTTCAAGGTGAATACTGGAATGACTGGTTAGAGGCTCTTAGTCACATAAATAAAGACAAAACAAGTTCAAGATAAAAACATTACGTTATATGCATACGATCAAAAAACTACAACTGCATAATAAATAAACTAAACTGAAATATATAGTAAATAATAAATAAAATATATTTTTAACACAGTTGCTCAAAAAGTGGTACTTTTCGTAGCTGTATATCGTGCGGAAAGTTGGTTTTCGCGAACTAGTGCTTTTTACTTTTCCAATTTTTTTAAATTTAAACTTGTTCCAATTCATGCTACTTATTGATGAGTGTTAATATTAGTTTCCTTTAAATATCGTAATCAACATAAAAACCTACTGTAATTGTAAGAATACGAAAAATATACATATTTCATATTTTATTACTTACCTTTTCATCATTATAACGCGTTTATTTTTTAATATTGAATATTGAAAAACCGTTCTTAATAAGTTGTCCGAATGGAATGGAATAGCTGCCGAAACGCCTGTCAACATTTTTGACATTATAAAGAGGCGCTTTTTCTTTTTTTTAATGATTATGGCCTGGATGCTAAGTCCTTTAAGCCATGCGTTTTTTCTTACTGCAAGCATTTTTTAAGTTTCCAAAGGCAACATTCGATATTGTTTTTATAAACATACGATACACAAATAATCGTAAATAACAATACTTATATTACTTATATAATGTTTTATATTAATAATTGTTTGTCTTATAGAACATGCATTTGAAAAAAATACTTTCATTGAAGTGGGTTCAATAATAATAACAAAATCTATTCTAGTCGAATAAAAGCTAAAAAAACACCTCTTCATAATGTCAAAAATGTTCACTGCGAAAGATCGAACTTACAACGAATTTGTTTACCAATCTTAAGTTTTCAAAAAGTTTCTTATAAAATGAGTGACTCAGAGTTTGAAATTGATTTATTTTTTCGCAACTGTGTTAAAAAACGTCGTTCGATACACGTGCGGAAATGTCAATCTTCACTCGTCCCGAGTCTTGCCACGAGCCGCAGGCGAGTCTCGGTACTCGTGAAGTAATGACATACTTTCCGCACTAGCATTGAAATGTACTATTCCGTGTTTTCACACAAAACACAAAAACAAAACACAAAAAATTATACAATCAGAGAATTGATTCTGTGTAAAGGAGATTTATTTTCTGCCGTGAGGTCAGGCAATCCAATTGCTATTGTAATTATTTGATATCGATAAAATATTCTAGTTTACAACTGGTATTAAAGACGCTTCGGATTGTGTTTAGAGGATACGAAAATACAGTAGTAGTCAGAGTTGCCACCGAAAAACAATTTATTTTTATAATTAGTCTTATTTAGTTTTAGTTTTGGTTTTATTTCTCTTAGTATTTAAATGCAGTTCAGATTTCGTAAGCCACGACTTACACTCACATAAGCGCATCCTCCCATCCGACTTGTGCGGTCACTGTAGCTATTATACAAGTACTCACGTAATACCTTTCACCACACAGTCCTATCAAGCTTTGAAATAAATTTAAGAGCTTAAAAATAAATGCATCAAAAGCCATTTAAGATCAGCCTTCCGACAATATGATTACAACATTGTCTTTATCGTTAACTTCAATTACTTTGAAAACATCAATTTGGAACGAAATATTGTACACGTAGCTTTCTTGGTCTTACTTGAAGCATTTTATTTCTGTAGAGCATTGTAACTAATTAGTACCTTTGCTCGTTGCTAAACCAAATGTTGAAATAATGCGGTATGCACATTCATTACCTGAAACAAAAGGAACAAATCATTAATATAAAGGATATTTCAATTCTTACAAGTATAGATTGTACGTATACATAAGAGGAACAATGAGCAACAATAATAATTGCAATTAAAATATATGTAGTATGAATAAAGTTAACTTTATCACAAAGACGACTTCACTTAAGAATACAATCGGTATAATATCATCTCCACGAACTGAATTAAACAAAGATCAAATAAAGCAAACCTAATATTAGAGCGTCATTTTAACGCTTCTGTTTATTAAATTCCTCGTACGGTTGTTAATTTCCACGGAGCTTTTAGATATTTATATATTTAAATACCAGCAAACAGAACTGCATTATTTGTTTCGGAAATTCACAGCAATTTATTTATTTTGGCTGGTGTTTATTATTATACCTACCTGTTTTAAGAAATGCAAAATATTTTTGCTTATTTTGCACTAGAACTAGGTATAGAAAATTAAATTTTGCTGCAAAACTTGTAATATAGCAGAAAGTTATAAAAACAAAAATTGATTTTTGAATTGGTTTAATTATTTTATATCTTATTGTATTCCTTACAATGTTTTCTATTTTATTAAATAAACAGAGAACAAGTGTATAAATTTAAAATAAAACAATATTTGGATCAGTAGGGACATTGTAGGATTATCTCTCTATGACTCACAATTTGTAAACACTGTAGGTACCTGCAAGCAATGCATATAAAAAGAGATGATCAACCATTTCAAAACAAGCAAACAAGTGTTTGTAAGCAAGTGTTATACGGGATTATAATAAGCTTTCAAAGGCACCATATTTTTTTTTTAGCCTGTTTTGGTGTCCCATAATTATTGATTGACCAAAATATTATAACATTAATGTTACAAGTAAAAAAAAATCTGACCCTTCTTCTAACTAGATTAAACCTTTATTGATTACTAAACACGATCATCAAACACATCGCCATAAAACTTTAGATATATCGAAACACAAGCTCGCCGTACGCAATTCCTCTTATAACACTATAATTACATCTGCTTCATTGTAGCTTTACCAAGCCAACATTAGTCAAAACGTTCAGAATTCCAATTATATACGCAAACCCTGCTTTTCCAAACAAACTCCGATGAAAATACCTCAGATTGAAAGTTAATTAGATTTTCATTCTACGTAGAAATTAATAACAGACAAATTTCGACGAGAAACAATAGACATTTTACGATTAGGTCGATTACCCCGTCAGTTAAAGGGTTACTCTGAATTCAGACGAGACTTTACAGAAATATAAATCCAATTATGTAAAGGAATGACTTCGTTTACCCGAATCAGATGAAATTAAATAAGATATTTAGGTAGCAACACTTACAGAAATAAATTATTTAAAATATGGCATTACTATAGATTAGAAATTTAAAAAACTTGAAGCTACATGAAATTAAGAAGTGAGCAATTGTGTGCTACTTGCATCTATCGGATTCCCGTGATCTTTACCAGATCGACGGTCCATCTTGAGGAACGTGAATAGAAGAAAAAAACGAAATAATGTAAAAGTTTATTAAAACGTTTATTTTGATCACAATCACTTACAAATCAACACTTATTATTCCACAATAAATAGAAACGTAGCTTCCAAAAACAATATTATAAACAAAAAGTTACCTTCAGAAACATTCTCTCAAACTCTAGAGGAATAAAATAATGATAATCATATCTATACCTATTGTAATTTTATGCCATAAACACAGGTACACACTGACTGATCTAGTATCACTTTCAGGACTGGTTAGCCATACGTTGTACGCAGAGAAAACATGGAGAGTGTGCGCGTCACAAGGCCGAGAATACAACGAAAACAACCACACTCTGCCTCAGATTGAATGACCGGTAGCATGGCTACTGCGATCTCGGAATGACAGACGTAGGAAGAGAATAGAATTGACAATTATTTTTTAATTTTTGATCCAGCCAGTATATGATATATTAGTAACGAATTTGTATCAAACAAAGAAGCATCAACTGAACAACTTCTAAACATAGTCAAGCCTTAAGCAATTGTTGACCTGACAACATGAAATTTGGTCGATTTTTTGTTCAGATGTTACAGAAACGCTTAGTTATTAATGTGGCATATAAAATGTATGTACTTAGCTGGATTTATAATAATATTCTAGCAATACTTAGTACGTAAAGTTATTAAAAAGCTTTATCTTCTTCACTTCCCCGTTCATACTATAATCAGAGTTAAAAATAAAGTAAGTACTTATAATTGCAGGATAAGGCTTCTTGCTATAAATTGCAAGTACACTATATCATTCTCACTACTTTTTCCCAATTTAAATTTATCTAGAATCATACCATTCGCAGCAAGAACCTCTCTTCTTTACGTAGTAGATAACATTTGCTGTATTTACTTCAAGTTTAACTCTAAATAAACCATCGTTAAAAGATTCTCAAACGAGTTTACTTTGCAAATAAAAGTAAATAAACTTGGAGCGCTCTATCACATTCTTGGGCCGTCGCAGCTCGCTGCAATCAAATTACAAGTACACAGTTACAATAGACTCGATATCAGTTCTCCGCTGCAAGGGTTTATTTGATCAGTACTCACTGCGCCATTGTTGCTCTTTGTTACAGCCTTTATGGCCATCCATTATGGGTAAGGTGCAGGTTCTTAGCTGATAGAATCGATCTAAGGTTCCCTACGTTAGAAATTGAAAGTAAGACTTATTTTGTTTTGGGAAGCGCTTTCAATACGTGTAATTAAATAATGTAAATGTTTTAAGTTTATGAGTGAATTATTGATACAATATCGATATGAAACAATGATTAATATTTTTTACACGGTAAAAGTTTTACATGAGTATAATAATGAGTAAACATATTTGTTTAATGGTTTTAATAGCTTAGTTTACCATTTTTAAAAATTGAATAGAAATGTGGTATTTAAAAGCATTTTTAACTGTGGCATAAATGCGTCGTACCTATTAAATCAAAGAGAAGATATCGCTGAAGGAATTTAAATCAACTGCGGCATCTTACTTCTTAAAATATAAGTCCTTGTAATGGAAAGTTCTCAAAGAGAGCTCAAGAATCAGCTTGAACGAGAAGTCTTTGACAAAAAGTCTCGAAGATATCATCGACTTCGTTCAAATGGAATAAAACATCTTCGATCTTACCACAGAAAAAGCTAAAATATTTTTTGCTTCGTCTTAGAAGACTTGATTTTTAGGGTTCCATACGCGGAGGGTGCTTAATGCTAATAGGGTCCATTACTAAGCCTACGCTATCCGTCCGACCGTCCGTCCTTCCGTCCTAACTTTAAAGGGCCGTATTTTTTAATCGTAAAAGCTAGCCCGTTGATTTTTTCGCAAAATGACGTGATATAACAACGAATTTTTAAAAAAAATGATAAAAAAGTCACTAAGTAAAATAATAAGGGGAGTCCACCATACAAAATACCTTTTTTTCAACGTATTTTTGTATTTGTTCTATCGTAAAAACGGCAATACATACAAGCGACAAATTTGGTATGATTATAGAACAAACCCTATGCCAAATGTGGACGGATTCTCAGTGAGCGAGTCCGACTCGCACTTGACCGCGTTTTAACCATTCAAACCAACAGTTTGAATGAAAAAAACCGAGATACAGAGCTCTTTTTGTGAAATTTAATAAATATTGTTTATACAGAAATCTAGCCGCCGAAATAACCCAAATTGAAGCTAATATTTTACTGTTTATGTAGAAAGTCGAAAACAAGCAAACGCACATGACGTGATAATTAATCAAAATATCACTACTGTCGCCAGAGGAATCTCAACAACTTATTGATTAAACATATTGACAAGTCTACAATTAACAGTATAGTGCGTCACGTTACGACAAATACCTAAATTATATCCACAAGTTTATCCTGCTTCACGTACTGCGCTATAATTAGAAACTGTAGTAAATAAAACCGTAATAAGCTAGGTACATAAGTATTTATTAGTTATGTTACAAAGGTAATCCCACTTATCTCATTCCTATTTTAAATGTGAAAGTGTGTATGGATATTTGGGTGTTTGTTTTAATGAAATTTATCACACAGATAGTTCTTATCCTGGATTAAATACTTTTTATCCATTCAAGTTAAACAGTTTCCGAGGGAAAATCCAAACGGAGAAGCGAACGGAGTCGCGGCTAAAAGCTACAGTGTTGACGAGAGACTTATAAGCTATGTCTACACCTGTGCGCTTTCATGTTCAACTTGCGCTTTGCTATGACGCATGCCTCTGCAACCACTGCACATGCAATAACGCATGCGCTCAAAGTGGTTTGATATCAGCGCATACCCGTAGCGCACGCTGATCCGTATCCGTTGGGTTGACGTGCAACATTTTGCAAATAAAATGGCGGAAGATAAAGTCAAAACATTGGATTTTATTGAAGATTCAGTGTCACCCTCGTATTACAAGCGCTTGACGCAAGACGAACTGAAAGTTGAAAGCGCAAGTTGAACGTGAAAGCGCAATGGTGTGGACATAGCTATACCCCTTCTATACGGTCGGGTGGTTGGGCAAACCGAGAGGGATGCAGCTCTTTGTAGGAACGAGATGTAAATATTACTATCTCATTCTGACAGATAGCTGCGTCCTTCTCGGTTGGCCCAACCGCCCGACCGTATAGAAGGGGTATTATTTGTATATGTCGAAGTAACAAATGAGTCTCGGCCTTTCCAGGATATTCAGCGACCGGCGCCAAGCGATTTTATAATACATTGCGTGTGATGCCAATTAACCGCTTTGTGGTGATCATCTCAACCGCGCAATGTAGAGAGAATTCGCCGCCGCCGCCACCGCTCCTAGTCGTGGCCGGGCTATTAGTTCAAAAATTTGCCAGTATACGTACAGTCACCACACGGGATTGTTGAGCCACTATAGAACCCTCTCACAGAAAGTCGACGGAAAATTTTGACACAATTTCTTTTGAGTGACTTGACGTTGTCATTATGAAAGGGTTCTATGGTGGCTCAACAATTCCGTGTGGTGACTGTACCTATACTAGACGTGTCTTAAGAAAACAACGCCCTGAAAAACCAGTATGAGCAAGCGTTGTCTCATCAGTTTTTGCAATATGACATACTTTATTCCATCCGTCTCTGTTCCACTTTCGAAAAAGGCTATTTTTCTATATGAATATTCTTTGTCGCTTGTTTTGGTTCATCTTATTGTCATGCTAAGATCTTTTGTGCTCTTGATGTGTGTTTCTATATTATTCAGTGTACTAAGTGTCCTTAGAGTTGAGAGAGTTTAAATGAATTCCGCGAAATGATAAACTGCTTTAAGTGAACTGAAATTGTTTCGCATTGTGTAGATTTAGAAGCTTCTTTATAGCGTGTCACCAAGGTTTATTATAGCTTAATAAATTGATGCACTTACTTCAAAACGAATCAAAACGTCTGTTACTCTTAATAGATTGACTTCTCTCCGTATCGTGGAAATAAAGTCAGTTTAAAAGATTAAAAAGGTTTAAAACAAATTATGTTTCCACATTAATAAGTTCACTGTTCAACACAAGAGAGGCAGAAGTAGTTTGCTATATTTTAGGAAATGCAAAATTCTCCTTTAATGTTTAAAATTACTAGTATATTAAGTATGAGTATAATATATTAATAAAGCAATTTGACGATGTGTGCAAAGTTCCCAATCCGCACTGGGCCCGCGTGGGAATTATAGCCCATACCCTCTCATTGTGAGTGGAGGCCTGTGCCCAGCAGTGGGACGTATATAGGCTGGATTATTATTATTATTATTATATTAACGAATAGTGAGAAGCTGGCAGAGCAAAATTTTTAGATTTTCATTTTACTTCCATGTAAAATATTGTATTAAAGCAATCCCGTTATAATTATAAAATTGAATAGCACACCCAACTATGTCAATACATTTGTGCTGGTTACACTGCACTAGGAAGATGACAAGTAAAACATGCAAATTCCAGCGATAAATCGCATATTGCTGCGTCCGCATGCAAATACTCTGAATCATGGCATGCATGCGTGCGACTGCAAAATATCCCACCTCTCACGTGATCTAAATGAAGCTTAAACAAGTTTCAAATCAATATTAAGTCAATATGGTAAATTACCTATAAGGTACAGTATTTTTTAAAGTAAGTTCCTTTTCAATAAATACACTCATTTGGTATAATAATTTGCACTTAGGAAATATTCCGTTCAATAGTGTATTAGCTTTTGCCTATAATAATATGCTTGTATAAACCATCTATGTGCCAAACTTGACGTCAATCGGTTGAGGCGTTGTACGGGTTGTACCGTTAAGACAAACACACTTTCCCATTTATAATAATATTATGAAGGGTTTGACATTTACGTATACTTTTGCCTTATATTAAAAAACTCAGCAAAGTTTCAGCGACAGTATTTTTTGCATTTTTTGCATTTTGGGTCTTCATAGCAAAAATGGCCTTCTTACGAAAATCGAATATACGGTCGACCTTATAAGAAGCTATAGGTACATTTTTTAGTAGTGAAATGTTATAGCGAACGGCCGTGGTTTCATTGATATAAGCACTCACGCGTTCCCAGCTATCCAGAGATTCTTCAAATACCTTATCGCAGCTATTGATAATAGGGACTATATTCAAACCATTCTCGAATCACTTTTTTATGTTACTATGACAAGCTACTAAAATAAACAGCTTCTTAAAAGTTCAACTGCACAAGGCCATCTCGCAAATATCTTTAATAATAAATGAAACAGCACTATAACCGAATCACTCATTTCGACGACAGGACGCAAGCAATCAAACGAAATAAAATAATAATACATTTCTATTGTAACTCAATTCTTGGCGAGAAAATACAAAATTTCCAATGTATTTTCTATCCTGCACGTCGTTTTCAACAAGAAAGTTATATTTACCCGGATGAGGAATAACCTACTCGTATGTCCGTTCGGGGATTCGACACGATTTAGTACCATGTCGTTTTGAACCATTCCATTCATTCGTAATGGGATGAGCTGCAGATTGTACTTTGTTGCAACGATGAGGTACAAATAGTTGAACCAGTCGCTGCCCTGGTTTTATACTATAGTGGTTATATAAAACCACCGGTCAAGTGAACTCTCGCACTAAGCGTTTCATACCGTCCAACAATATAATGTATAATATATTATATCAAACAGACAAATAAATGGGTGAATCAACTTTTAGGGTACTCCTTTTCTTTTGCGGCACTAAAACTTTTCTGGTGACTTATGATTAATAATAATTTATGAATATTAAAATCGGACCATCAAATTTACAGATCTCACATGTTAGACACTTCAAATATTTCTTAATTTATTAAAAATCCTGGTAACTAAGGGGAAAATGCACATTTTTCCTACAAAACCTGGGGACAACATCATCCCCTGTGTTACCAACTATATTATTATTTAATATTGTACTATTTTAGAACAATTTTTAAATGTTATCTTATTTGTCTGATTTTATAAACGTGTAATCCACGACGTTAGCAAAAAATATTATATATTAAAAGTTGATTCACCCAAATAAAGGTTGGTACTTGACGTTTTCCTCGAAGTCCATCAACAAATCGTCACCTGTAGGATCAATTAATGTTTATTTGGCGGTAACGTTTTTTATCCTACAGGTGACGAAATCGTACGTTTCGATTTTAAGATAAAAAACAAATTGATTATAACAAAGTTACAGTAATAAAAACACTACTTGGGACACAACGTACTTCTAACGTATGGTCAAGTTAAAAGAACTCTTTTGTTTTGAATACCACGGTCAACTAGTATTATTGGCTAGGTAAAGTTTTTGGAAGAGATGTAAATTATATTTTTTTTCGATAGTCGTCATCCTAAAGATCAAGGAACTGCGGCTCTTTTATTTTTATTTCCTCTAATATTTTAGAAATATTTTTTTAGTTATTAAGTTGACATTTGTAAACTTTAATGACCGACAAGCTTGTTGCCTTCGTACTTAATGAAAAAGAAAAAAAACTGTCACATCTATATCTGACATTGTCAAGTCAAATCAAAGTAAACAAACGATTCAATACTCAAGTCAATTCATTATTCAAGTCCAAATATCGTGCAAAGATCGTAGAGCAAGCGGCAAAATCGAAAGTCCGGAGTTCGTTAAAAATATTTCTACAAACACTGATCACATGAAACGCAAGCAAACAGAAAAGAGTAGTTGAATTGAATCGTATGTTTACTTTGATTTGACAATGACAGATATAGATGTGATAGTTTTTTTTTTTTTTTCATAAGTATGAAGGCATCAAGCTTGTCGGTCATTAAAGTATACAAATGTCAACTCAATAACTAAAAAACATATTTCTAAAATATTAGAGGAAATAAAAATAAAAGAGCCACAGTACCTTGATCTTTAGGATGAGGACTATCGAAAAAAAAAATATAATTTACATCTCTTCCAAAAACTTTACCTAGCCAATTATATGCACGATCACGTCAAATTCTCTGAACTCTTCTTTGCGAGTGTTTGAAAATGGTGCGAGACATGTTATTTTATCTACTATTGGTATCAGATCACCACTTACCGTCACCTTTGATTCATAACTATTATCATTAAATTTGATTCGTTTGTGCGGGAAACTGGTTAGAGAGATGTACGAGTATGTAATAAAATGTTCTATTAGCGTCGTATTGACAAAGGGGATGTCCGAGATTTTATACGCTTTAAAAGAATTCGTTTCGCTGTATTGTCTGATTTCTTACCGTTGTTAGGGGTGTTATTATTTTTTGCTATTATTACAGGAAAACACTTTAAAAAATACTCGCATTTTAGACTTGCTAAACTATTTATTAAGCAAAGAAAAACACCGTGCTCAGATACTCGTCAGATCAAATAATTACAGAGATACCGACAGCCATCCATCGCGCATCGAGACCACTCCAATCGCAGTACCTTTGCGTCGCTGTGAAGCCTCGTTATGTAGTCAAGTTTAAGTATTATGAGTTCAATGACCGCAAGGCAATTCTTACTTATAGGACATTATTTGTCTTATAACAGTCAAGGTTTGTATGGCGGCGCATCGTTTTTGTAAAACTCGGCTTGGGGAGGAACGGCTAAAGTGCATTTAATCGGGTTGGAAAGAGCCCAAAAGGCCAAAAAGGGCTCAAAGTCGCATTTCGAAAACCGCCCTGGTTCTGCACCAAAGATCTTTGTAAAGAAACACAAGTCTTTATTTTATTCCGCTGAATTTTCCGGTGAGTGTACTTTTAAAATTTTCATCTTCTCCTACTAATTTTCTCTTTTTTATTTAATGTTAGCGGATCAACTCACGCGCACGCAACCAACATAGTAAATGTTATTCATTATTATAGATTTTACGTTAGAGTAGTGTAATTTTAATTTTAAATCAGCTAAATACCGATTGTTAGATTTAGTTTTGTGTATTTTCCTTTTGTTTTGTTGTTTAACTCAGGGCCTGTAACACAGGGAACCCTAGCTCACTCCCCAGAGCTGCCGTTTTACGTGTACATTTACTCGTATAAACATTTTTCATTTTCATTTTTTCATTTACATTCTTTATAAAACCACTAGCTACCCGCCCTCGCTTCGCTTCGGTTAAAGTTCCCCCTCCCATTTCTCCCCCTTAAAGTCTTATTTTATAATAGTTTTAGGGGGTAAAAAAATCACCGCCCGAAATAAAAATATACGGAAAATGTAGGCAAACTCCGCTCAGACGTGTCGGCATTTCGCAATCCACTTAAAACGATATTTTTATTTCAGTGTAACCAATCACATAGTAATTGTATAAGAACAGCGCGAATAGCGGACTGCACTTAAATACAGAATATTTACAGGAAAATTAAATTAGGTATAACCGTGTGAAAAACCACAACGACACTTCAAAACCACAAATTAAACGTCACGTTTTACAGTAAAATGAAAAACGAATGACGAGTGATTCTCATCAACGAGGCATTCTCAATAAGGCCGTTCACACATTCACACTTCGACCGTTAGTAATAATTTACTCGCCCCTCCAAGTCAAAGGTCGCAGTTGGCGGTGAAAGTGGCGATGCTTTCGCTAGACCCGTCTCCGCGATTATGTCCCCCGGCTTAATGTCACGAGTACCTACAGACGGTGCCAGAAATTTGCAATTTGAAAATGGAATTAATTAAAAAACGTCTTGCGACTCTAAACAATAGTTGTTTTGTGTTTATGACTTTTGAAATTGGAATTTCAATTGTTGTTTCTTTTTGTAAATGGCCAATGCTAAAATTATCTACACAGTAAAAATGGTAGCACGTCGTGACGTAAAAAAGTTAAATAATACATGGAAATGCCACTATCATTGCGTAGCTGAATGCCAAGTTTAGCTACAAAATGTACTAACGTAAATACATTAAATAGATATACTGTTAAAGCAAGGAACTATAAACAAGACTGTTAATTTGATTCATCTAACTTAACCGTCTTGTTTTTTAGGTACTTATAGATAAATTAAAGAGAGCTCGGAATGACTTATGTAGCAGAATTTGTGTTTTATATGAATTATAAATTTAATTTTCCCTGTTCTAACAGTAATAAAAAGTAAAAAACTATCAATGCCTGCATCAATTTTGCACCGCCTACAGCAATTTTCTGATTTTCCCAGTGGTCAACTGGTAAAGAATGCCATGAGGCATTAAGTTTACCTTTTGTACTCAAATTTGTATTTTTGTGAAGAAAGATTAAATAAGTAAGTACATAAATAAATACCAAAGAATAATTATGTAATAACAATTTCAACAACAAGACTTTACTACACATACTCGTAAATTAAGGGCAGCGCAGACGAACAGTCCACCGGCAGTCCCAAGTCTGTCAGGCGGCCTGCCGGCCAGAGTCAATGACGAAATTGTATGAAATCGTACGAGAAACTGAAAGTCTGTGTTCTAGTACGATGAACTGACAGACCTGATCGGCCGGCCGACTGCTAGACTGTGCTGCCCTTTAGACTTTAGTTGAAGTTTGTTGCAGAAATTCTTGACCATTCGCCGTCAAGAAATATAGCCGGGACTAAGTAATAACTTTGGTCCGCGTGGAAGTAAAGCGACACAAGTTCTTTTTCTTCTTCTGCAGCATTTTATTCTTAAGTGCTTTATAAATGTTAGTATTTACTATTTATCGTTATGTTTTTCAACTAAATGTCTTTTTCCGGCTAGATATACCTGCCATTTTCAGCTAACTTATCTGTAAAACTGAATACTCAACATCTTTATAAGAGTCGGGGAGTAAGACTCTTATAAAGATGTTGAGTGCAATGCATGTTTTTTTAATATCCTATATTTCTTCTCTGTGGATTCAACAGACCACGGTTAGGCCCCAGATTAAATAAGACTTACTTCGTATAAAACTATTAAAACCCAGTTTAAACCATCGACCGTTAAAACTCTTCAGGTAGAACAGGTCAACACTTTAGCTTGAATAACCTATCTCAATCTTACATTTCCGTAAGAGTCTAGACGGATGCACGCCTTCACGAAAGCGAGGGGGCGCAGCATCCAAATAGTCCGAGAGCTAGCGGCCACTAATACCTACCTACAGTGCATAGCTCTTAAAACGACCTTCTGGTTGTACGTGTCTTTTACTTGCTCTTTTATGCTGCTGTGCTTTCGCTCTCTTATCGTCTAACCGACTTTACCCGAACTCGAAGGATTTTTAATAGCTTTGCATTATACGACTCCTTATATAATAACAAAGGAAAATAATTTCTCTTTACACCTATCATTATAGAAGAGTACCCGTGATGATTTCCAATACACTTGTTGGGTGCCAATGGGGTTCATGACCGTTTCTATATTTTTTACTATTAAGTTCAAATGTCATTAAATTAAATGGGAATAATAGTCACAGAATTATTGCTGATTTATTCTATAAACATTTACGAGTTTTAACTGCGCTTCAATAGGATAAAGTGGATAAAGTGAAAGACGACAATCAGCTCTCAGGCTACCTAGCCTTAGAGGAACACGGAACTTGCAAAGGTCATGCGATCCAAGATGGTGCTCACGATGAATCCGAATAAGTTATGTACCGGATTAGAAATAAGGAAGAATTCAATGAACCAGCGATTAAGGGAATTGCTGCACGACAAAGAATGACTTCTTCTACTATATTAATAACATTTTGACTTCTACATCTATACCAAACCAGTAATGTTTTTGAAACATTACGCTGCTTGCCCCGTTCTGACATGAAATAGTCACATCACATATAACTACAAGACGCTCGCTAGGTACCCACTTTTTAATAATTTGTTATAGTCAGGGGTTGTAATTCTAAAACTATTTTTTAAAGTTATGTCAGTGTTTAAGCGTCCTCGAGAAAATAGGAAAGACATTTCGTTCGACTAATATTACTTTTATTGTAACGTGTAATTTTATTCATAAAATCGAATAAAGGAAACAATTAACCCATTTCTGAGATTTTTTTGAAATCAACGCAGCTAATCGATCACAAAGAGAACAATGAAAAAGAGATGACGCGCTAAACAAAATAACACTAAGTAGGTATATCGTTTACTGTTTACGCAAGCATTCTGCAAATTAATAATGAAATGGTCGCTCAAATAAACAAAAGGCGACAATTGATTCAACTGACGTAATATACGACAATCGGGTGTTGTGAAACTTATTAATATGTGGACGAACAAAAGAGATTATAATTAATTTCACGTTGGCACTGTTAATAATTACAATGACAATGAAACAAACGGACAATATCCGCCTGTGGCAACGGGAATTATGTAAGGGTATCACGATATTACGTTTTGACGTGTTAAAGTTGACTTTCATTTTTATTTTCAGTGTTAAGTGACCAAATTATCGCCGCTTTAGAACATACGAAATACCTATGAACAAAATATTGTTTAGAATTTATAGTAAAAAAAAGTTAGCATTATTCAGCTAAATTCATAGGTGTTCTGCGTCATCATATTAACATCTAATCATTAGACGATGCAAAAACTGGTTTCACGCGATGTGTAAAACAACATCACGTAGACGAGCTTGTAATATTGCAACTGGTAGGCATTGGAAACAGTGTCAAATGTCATCACACAGACAATACAGTGGGCGGCCTTGACACGGGCGAACACGGTGGCATTACAAGTATTGTTATTAATTAAATGCATTATCCTTAATCAAGACATGATGAAAGCAGTTTGATATTTTTAATCGTCACCACTGGCATCTCAATCTTTGAAGAGACAAGATTTTGATTTTTTTAAGATAAGAACTTTTTTTAATTGAATGAACCGGATGTTATGTGTATCAGATCTTTTAAATATTAGAAAGTTTTCATTGATTCACATCGTGCTTACAATACGCTATGCTATCGTTTCGTTCTCATAATAAGTTTTTAGTAAAAGTGGGGCTTTTTACATAATTATATCTAAAAAAATGTTTATTTTATTAAGGCGGGAGGATTATTTGTAATTTGAGTTTCTCTTTTTGTTCAAAATATTAAAGCTTATTAAATTAAATAACCACTTAGTGACATGAAAGTTATAAATTACTCACTCATTGCACTAAAACACTAAAGATTAATATGTATTTATTTATTTGTTTAATATTTATCTATTTACATTGTATTATCAATATTTCTAATTGAAAGTTTAATATTTTGAATTCTTTTTTGTAACTTTTTGTGCAAATCTTGTATGTGTCTAACCCCATGCATTGTCCTTACTCATCTACTTCAGGGTTAGCTGGAAGAGATCCTATTTAGGGATAAGTTCGCCTTTCGTCATTGTATTATTTACTTGTACTTTTTGTGTACCTAATAAAGAGTTCATACATACACACATTACAATGGCATAATATAATCATAGCAACTATATTCGTGAAACTGTTACAGATGTAAAGCAGCCACAAAGTCGAACACAACGCCCTTATACGACCTGTAACTTTTAATACAACCGCAATAGCACAAGTTGTAGACAAAGCACTTCCATGGCACACGGTTACCGCTGTGAGACCACACAACCTGTCTCTTTTACGATGTACAAGCTTTAAATCGCTTTGTCGTTGAATCACATGAAGTAGATAATTTAACAAACGTTTTTATGTGAATACCAAATAGCTGCATAATTCGGTCGAATTCGTTCTGAATTTCAAACAATTTAGTTGAAATTTAATGCAATAAATTACCTACTGATAAAATGAATAATAGATTATTACCCTTCTTGTACAGGACAAATTTTACACATTTTATAATGGAAAATGATATTTGGTCAAAAACTGATTGCATTACCGGATAGAGTAGGTACTTAAATAATCATACATCGTATTTGGTAGAAAATGATTGTATTTATCTTTCTTTCTCAGTCTACCTTAACATCCACCGTTATGCAAATTGAGAAAGCAAGATGAACCGGATCATATACCTAGGACAAAATACGATGACTATGCACTACATTTGCAATTATTAAAGTTAAGTGGTTTATATTAGGCAATCATAAGAAATCGGGTTTATTAACCGATGTTTCGTTCAATCATCATTACACCAGCTGCAAAGCCAACTGCTGTGCTGTGCCTAAAACACCGCAAAGCCACATTTTATGAGACCTAAAAACAGGTCGGTGCAGAATTTTTCACAATTTCAGAATATGCCAAATAGTCAATATTTTAAAATGTGGATATGCGGTCTAAAAGGTATCGTATAAAAATACCGATTCATTCATATGAAAATGTTTTAACTATCTTACTTAAAAGTGAGTATATATATATATATAATAAAACAAAGTATTTCAATTCATATTACCAACACGATGCTTACTCACATCTTTAATCAGAATTACACAAGAGGCAACACAATAAGGATCCCACTCGACGTTATCTAACCGTAGGAAAGTGCGAAGATTATTGCCACTACCGGCAGAGAACAATGGGTACACTTCTTCAGTTCATTTATCTACGTAACCTAATTAATATTAGGTATTAACTATGTAGAAAGAAATATTCTTTACATATTTGAGCAGATCTTAGAATATTCTACCATTAAGGTCTACCTAGTCTAGTTTAGAATTTTATTTTTTGTTTTTGACTATCATGATTAGAATACTTTTAATTTAACATGTAAATAAATAATATACTTTAAATTTGTAAAGTAATTTTTGTCATTTAATTAATAAACGAAACTACCCAAACTATTTATATATTGACATCAATAATCAAGACTTCAAAAAAGGGGAGGTTCTCAATTTGACTGTTTTTTTGTGTATGTAACGCAATATCTTCGCTAATTGTGAACAGATTTTAATAATGTTTAAACATTTATTTATTACAAATCCAAAATACCAGTTATTGACTATGTGACTGTAGAATTATCATGTCCACAGCTGAAAATAAAGTTGATGGTGCTAATATTCGACAGGGTGCCACACGCTTACGCAATATTTACTTTACTAATTTAGTAAATAATTACGCATTGAGGTTAGATTTATCATTTATTGAAGATTTAAACCGTCAACCTGCCTAAGCCTAATGTGAGTAATGAACTAACGAGTTGAAAATTGTGTACGACGCTCAAGCAATATAATCTGATACAAGGCCTGGGAATGTTTGTTGTGAAATTTGTAGGTAGATAGGGACAGGGAGCACAAGGAAGTACAGCTTAGTGCAATAGCTCTTGAAAAGACCTTCAGGTTTGTACTATACTTCTTTTTCACTCGCTCTTATGCGCTCTTATGCTAGTCGGCCCGAATGCGAAGGACTTTATAAAGCCTTGTTTGGACTAAGTAAATTAGTATTTTAGTCGAGTAGCGAGTACATTGACGAGTTTGGTTTGAGTTTGGTTTTTTTCCAAAACCAAATTCGTCAATGTACTCGCTACTAACTAGTGACTAAAATACTACTTACCTAGTCCGAACTAGCCTTAAGAGCTAGCACTGGACTTTAGTAGTTATAAAGAAGTGAGACGTCGTAGACTGTCAAATAACATAAGGGGTTGTAAAGTTATACAAAAATCATACCTAAATAAACAGATAGTAAACAAATATGGACAAGATAAAACTCGTGACAGACTTATGAGAAGGGTATATCACAAGGGTAAGAGACGCCACTTTAAGGCAATGCATGACGACTTTTGAGATTGATATCTTGCACGTGTATGTATTTATATTGGGCGAAATAAACTATTTTTATCCTCATGGACTGAATTAATGAGCACCGTGTTACTAAATAATTGGAGCACAACAGAAAAATCTTTTGACTTTACATATATATAAGTGATTTTTATGTCATGGGAGTGGAATTTAACACTCAGGTTAACCAATTCCTGACTGCAGCTTATCTAAAGATTGCAATTGCGTTGCCAACCCCGAGACTAAGATGATACGCCTAGAAAATTGTAATTTTTTACTTCTACACTAAAACACAACAGCGTGAAGCTTAAGGAGATTCTTCACGTTGGCCAATATCTTAGCCAATGTTGTGGCCAATACCTAACGGCCATCAAGTAGAGTGGGGGTTTGTGGTCACCTTGGTATGGTCTGAGTGTTGGCCCACACATTGGCGCTAGATCCGTGCGGTATCGGCTTTTTAACGCAGGTCAAAGGGTTGTGGCGTTGTGTGGCAGCCGCGTCCACACGTTGGCCGCTCTTGACTAATATCTTTGCCACAACATTGGCGATGATATTGGCCAACGTGAAGAGCCGCCATTAGCGGCAAGGATAGGGAAGATGGGTGGTAACGATTCGGATGAACTGCACAAAGTCCTACCGAAGTAATGTTAACCGTCACAAAATTGAGTTACAAATATTTAAATAGTCCTTTAGCAAATTAACATCTTTTCAAAAACGAAACGTCAGAGAAAAACTTTAGCAACACGACTTTCTTAGTCATACCTAAATTGTAAGACGCCAAGAACCCAAGGGATTAATGCTTGTAGCACTCGGCGATAAGAAAAATATAAGAATATTACAGACAAATTCACTGAAACGAATAATTTTATCTTGTACCGGCGTCATGTTGGCATAAATAAATGCTTTTGACACGTAAATTCAACGAATGGGAATACATTTTTAGTATTTGTTTTATTTTTATTGGAATCGAAGCGATCAGTGAATGTTTTCGATAGAAAATTAATATTGAATTTTAAAATAAAAAAAAGATTCACAGCTGAAATACTATTAATACAAGATTTGTACTCATAAAAAAATCTAAAACAAAAAAAAACAAATACTATAAATACAAAAACAAATAATAGAAATAATAATAACAGGACTTGCATGCTTGTTAATATTGAGTCACCGTAGAACCCTGTCATAAAGAAGTAAAGTGAAGCCACAAGAAACAAATAAAGTGAAAGATGTGTTATTGTCTTTCTAAGACAAGGTTCTGTGGTGTTAGTGGCTCTAGCTTTGTAACCATACAAACCACTTCACACACTTCCACAATGGGTTTGGATCGTTTGAAAAAGTGCACATAGTGGTCATGTAAAAAAAAAACACCTTTGACTGACCCTAGAAACGAAGTAAAATTCAAAATTTACAGAGTGGAAGTGATTACTTCATCATAGATTGACAATTCGACATAAAATTTGGAACTTCCAGTTTCCATCCCATTCATTCATTGTCACTCGATTGCAGAAAGAAATCCGACTAAAGTACTTTAAACATCGATTTAAAAGTAAAGGATGGATCTGTTCCTATGAGTTTTCACTCATAAAAACTGAATCGCATTTGAGTGTAGTCCTGCGGCCCTTTCTGAAGCTTTACGAATACCCATCTACTAGAACGAGAACACGGTGCACATTAATGTTCTGACCTGAGACTTCTGAGCAAGAAAAAAAGGACAGGGCTACATTGAAATTCAAGTCAACATCAATAAGGATAGCGAAACCTTTGTTACACAAATTTGAAATATTTTAAATTTCCTAAACAAATAAAGAAGGTATTAGATTAGGTACAAAAGAAAAGCCTCAAAAGACATTAGATTTCTAATTCAAAAGCTGATAACGTTCCTATAGCGGCTATAGCATTATGCCTTGTTTTTTAAGCCGAATTAGGCTTAAGTCATCGGCCTGGCTAATCCAATAAAGCCCGCATAATAACGATGCTACCTCAGTGGGAACTT
The DNA here is from genome assembly GCA_963241965.1 of Tortrix viridana. Taxonomy (NCBI): domain Eukaryota; kingdom Metazoa; phylum Arthropoda; class Insecta; order Lepidoptera; family Tortricidae; genus Tortrix; species Tortrix viridana. The sequence continues at coordinate 12,084,271 of OY725183.1, read as the reverse complement.
ATACAGGTAACAAGCGACCTACAGTAGGCCACAAACCTTGTGAAGAACGCAAGAGGAACGAACTAATTTTTTATAAGTGCAAAAGTAATTATCTGTGTTAATTTCATTTTATTTTTTAAATAGGTCAATTTTTTCACTTTAAGGCGACAAACAGATAAATAGTTAATTCAATTCATTTCTTGTGTTTAAGATAACATTTGATCTCATTATTGTTAGTATAGTCTTAGAAATAATGTTAGTACTTAAAAATTAAATTTGATTTTACACACATAATATATGATTAAATATAGGACAACACACATGATCAGCAATTATCTTCCATTGAAATTGATTGTTATTTGTCATTGTAATAAAATACACTGATTGAGTAATGACCCAATTAGCGTACCTCGTACCAACAACACTTTAGTTAGATAATGATCCAACACTTTAATTTGATAATTAAAGATCAAACTGAAAAAAAAATCATTAAACTTTAACAAGTTACTTCTTAATAAAATATTAAAGGCAAAATAAAATACGATAATTATTTTAAAACTCATAATATATCCTGTTTTAATCTTACACAATTCAACATAACTACCCATAATAGGCCCTAACAAGATAATTGAACTATTTTAAGTTAAGTCACAGCGGGTCTATTTCGTTAACAGTTTTGATTGCTTTATGATTGGCTCTGGTCTTCAATAGACGTGCTTATTGAGGCCGTTTAGTGCACTGATTAATGACGTGTTTCATGATACCTACCGTGCTTTAGAACTTCAAAGATATTATTCCACAATAATTAAAACGCTAAAAACAATATTACAAGGCTTTGTCACAGTGATGTCACTATCATTTTAAGTTAACAATGAACAAAACAAAGAGGTTTTGATATGAATAAATAAACACATTAAAACAATGCGTGCCAATAACGATTGGTAAACCTTTTTAAAAAATTACAATCTGTCTATAATTACAAAAACATGTTAAAAATATGGCTCACGGTAATAGTTTAACTGCTGACGTACTGTGCCTTGTCAATGCGCAACTCCTAACGGTAAAGAATATTTAACAGGTTTCCTAATACGGCCACTGGCATGTGAAGTGGAAAAGAAACGTACTAATTCTATATTCATTAGGTGCCTACGTACGGTATCTATTCAAATACAACAATACGTTTCTGCTGTGTTATACCGTTCTATGGTACGGCGAATCGCATACACGTGATCCTACATCATGAGTGTTCTGATCAGAGCCCATGGAAAAAAACAAGCAAGATTTCTGCTGACTTAATCTCCCTACATGTAGAATATACCTAAACAAACGTACGAGTATGTTTTAAACTATTAAGGCCTATTGAGCCAGCAACATCAAGGTCACTGTAATTGGATTATTGAATACTAGCTTTCGCCCGCGGTTTCACATTTCGAAAAATCCCGTCTTATTCCTTGTCTACATAATTAAGGGAATCTCTTTGCAAAATTTCAGCTTTCTACGTCCAAGGGTTTAGGCTGGGCGTTGATGAGTCACTCAGTCAGGCCTTCACTTTATAATTTATATAGGTATAGATAGATAGATAGATTTACTAAAATTGTATGTACCCACGGAATGTTTGATTATTCGGCAAATTCTCTCTTAGGGTTCGATAATTGATATATATATATATATATATGAGTAACTAGTTAAAATGTTGTAAAAATCAAAATATCAAGCTACACGGTTGGATAGTACGATGAATTTAAATACTAATGGTACTTAATAGTAAAATTATATTTCCTGAACAACGGACGTTCTACATACCTTTCATGTTACGCAAAAATAGGAAATATGCATTTTAATAACAATTTAACCCGTGCAGAGTGAAGCGAAGAGATTTAATTATAATAGTAAAATTACTGATGTGATGAACAAAACGTTGATTATTCTTGCCAACATTTTAGAGCATAATCCCACTTCTCAAAAACAAAATAAACACGACAGTCTATATTGCCATTTTGAAGCCAGCCAGCATTAAAAACAACAAGCGGAAAATAAATAAAAAAAAGTAATTTGATATTCGTAAGGTTAAGAACGTCTGTGTTGGTTCCGGAGCGCCTCAGAACATCACCCGCATAACCCAACAGACTAACCAAGATAATAACAATGCTTCTACATTAGACCTTAGACCTTAGACGTTAGACCTTAAATTTGCTTACACTCTGAACATTACGGCATAGTAACTAAAGAAGTAAAGGAAATTTTGTTTTATTTATCACTGTGATAGAAAATGTTTGAAGTTCTTTCGTGACTAATTTGGTATTTATTCAATTCCATCCATGATAGATAATAACTAAGTAATACTGGAGTCAACCGCTCTGGTCAATTATTAACGTAGAGTTCGAATAACGCTCCTTACTTATAGGAATAGGTACTTGAAATTTTTAGAGTTATCACTCAGCGACAATCTAACCATTTTTGTGCAGGAAATCACGTCAATTCGTGGCATGGAATTATGCCTTAATGACGTATTGTCTAAGCGACGTGCCATTGCAAACTGAGTAGTGGATGGACCGTATCCAATATTACTAAAAACACCTCACAATAGTTACACCAACTGTTATTACAAGTTTGGGATCAGAATTTCTCACTAATATATTTTGACTGAAGACATTTTGCAAATCGTAACAAACGATACATTTTACTACATTTACAAGGTACAGCAAGTACAGCCATTAATTAATACCGAAACCAGCTCTAAACTAGACAGATTTCTCAGCGAATAAGACCGGTCCTGGTAATTCTAGGTTATGAGAGGAAAATCTTTATTAATGAGTTCGTTTGTGGACGCTTGTTTGTGGCAATGACCTTCTAGAGAAGAGTTAAACTTTAGCGATCAAAACATGATACTGAATCTTGGATTTGAGAACACAGAAACCACACACAGAAATAAAAAAGGTGATTGAAATAGAAAAGACTAGAAAACCCAAATTGTAAACTTCAACAATTGTAAATGATTCAGAAACAAACGGATGTCATGTAGACATTCAATTCAACGGGAATCGGTGTCGTAGGTCAAAAGAGAGTGTCGGGATCCTGCTCGATCAAGGTCTAACAAAGATACAAGTCACGATAATTTTGATGGCAGACATAATCAATAACTTGAACGCAGCGACAATAGACAATAGTCTTCTACTAGTCATAGCTGAGTTGTTGTGAAATTGCTTAACCTCCAAATTGTTGTCAGATGAGATCACATTATGATAAGTTTACAACATGTTAACACTGCTTACTTTTCTGCCAATACTTATGTTTATACCAATTTATGCTGGATCCATATAAATCCGTTTATTGCACATAAATTCGAACTTAACCAGTTTTAGTGTAAACAATGCCTACTTGTTATAGTTAAAATGTATGCCCGACAGAGCGTGCAAGAAAACATATGTTGGTTTATTAATCAACTGTTTCTAGGTTACATTCGTTTATTCGAGTTGCTTTTGTAACTTTTGAAGTGTTATTTTTGCCAAAAAAAAGTTTGAAAATGTAATATAGTTTTGAATCAAATAAGTTGCTTCAAGTCATCAAATACGGGAAAACAATACGTGATGAATGGTCAGGCAGATAACGGTCCGTACGTCTGTCTCGGTCAAAGATGGCAAGATTCTACATAATTCCGTGGAGGCCGTAACGGTACCACGCTATTCTTTTTTATTCACATGAATCATTTTGCACGCGCTCGTCGTACTGCTGTTATTCAACATTGTAGGTACAGTATTTTGACACTGCGGTAAAATTTGTCATAAACAGACGTCACCGTTTAATCTTTAAACTTCGTTCATTCATTCAAAAGGACTTTAGTGGCATCGTGTCAAAAGTAAACATTTCCCCGTCACAAATACAGCTTATGAACAACTGGGCGTGTTTCATGTTTACACAAGCGACTGAACAGCGTTTTGCGCGCGCGACAATAAAATGTTCGTATCCATAATTTTCTTTCAATTCGTAATACAACAAAGGCCCCCAGGAATTCTTATGGAAAAAGAGCCAGTAAACACCATTATCTATAAATCGACACTCGATTTTAACAAAGAATGTGAATCTCTGCCGTACATAAAGGGCGGAAAGAATGGGCATTTCGTGTCCATTTATCAACTGTAGGCGTCTGAGTAGCAAAAAATGAACATTGTGCCTGTGAATGACCGACGCCTGGGAGACAGCTTTATTCTGTCACCTTCAAATCTTAAATTTTCCGATATTACCGTACTCGTTATTTTTTATATAAACTTTCACAGCAACATCTTGATAAACTAAAATATTGTATAATCTTTTTAATAAGGTAAATATCAATTTTTGCTTCATTTTGAAGGTTTATTTGAAGAAGAAGCGATGAATAGAGGCACAAATGATGCGCCATCATCGACCATTGTTAAGAATATTAAAGCAAATGACAGCACATTACATGTACACATAAAAAAGCACTGCAAGAACCTTTCTAACAAATAAATGTTGTGATTACAGTCATTCTGAACTACCGTTTTAATTTGTTTATAATAACGGCTTAAGCTATTTATTTAACGATCTTTCAAGCTGTTAAAAGCTTAAGAAGTCTAGTCTATACCTTTAACCAAGGTTAACAAGAAAAGGAACTAGTAGCAGGCGTTCGGAATAAAAACGTGCCCAGCAACTCATTACTCTCATTATTGACGCGAAGAGAATCATTGATGACCACAATGAAATAATGGCCTACCAAATTATGAAATGATTCATTATTTCCAAATAATATTTGGCAACATACGCCATTACAATGGAGAATTGGAGATCGCGCTGCAAGATTAAATCTAAACAAAGATAATCAGACTCCAGACAGAAGTGACGTGAACTATTGTTAGGAATCATGGTGACTTTTGAACTTATAAACCAATCACGAAAGTTCGAAAGTAAATGACAGATGAAAGTTTGATGATTTGTTGTACTATACCGATAGTCATAATTGTTAAGTTAAAAATACAATTGCTGTGAATGAAGAAGCGGGCGAAGAAAGTAAGACACTTTACAGTGCGTGGTTCCAAAATAACATTAGTAAGAGGAGTTGTGGCGTAGCCATTGAATTGTTATTCACTCGGGCCTTAAACCATTATCATTAATCATAAATAAATGGCCAGTTTTATTAGGATCATAAAACATCAGAAGTAGCATCTACATATTTTAATGATAAATTACTTATCTGAATAGGGATCAATGACTCTGATGGTTTGTATTTAACTAATTATTTGAATGCAAAACTTAATAAATTTAATAAATTTTAAATGTTTGCTCAGACGAAGTAGTTAAGCCAAGTAATATATTTGTTGAACTTGCATAAATATAATTAGAAATTGTTAAATCCTTTATATGTTGTTACATTTTAACACAATGCAGACTATACTCCTTCTTTCTACGACTACTTAATAAAATATTTTTAAGACTAAATTCGATCCTTATCACCCTCCAACTATCATGTTGATACAAGATAAATATTATGAACAGGTACGTAATGCAACTGTTTAGATTGTAAGTGGATTTAGACATATGATATCACATGTTTAATTAAAAAGATTAACACTATCTTACCACTGAATTATCTAACATTATCAAAAACCTGGCATTTCTGGTCCACATTTCTATTAGGTATTATTAATCACTTTTTAGCCTTATTCTAGTAATATACAACTTTTATTTTTATTTCTTACCGTTCAGTTAAATGATCAACCTTACTTGCGTCATCATCTTCATCTTAATGTCGTTACAAAACACTATTTTTACCATAACCACCAATTTGTTCTGCTTTAAAACACGCTTGCACATTACAAACATTTCAAGAGATATTTAAATTTACATACCCATTTAGCTTTACTTTAATTCCGGTTCGGGTTTAAACAAACATTTTTACTTTCTCAACGTTATGTGATAAAATGACTATCAACGAAGTAACTATTACTTTTCTAAAAGTTCAGTTTGTAAAATGTTCAATTTGAACGTCACCATTTGCTGGCAAGAAGGTAATTATATTAATAATTCTACCTCGTTAATAAAATAATTACATAATCATCACGAATGACGTAAACACTAATAAAGAAAATTATTATATATTTATATTTATGTGAATTTAAAATGTACCTAATATAAACAACAATTTAAATATTTACATAAACTTGCCTTCGAAGTCAAGATATCGCAGTGCAGCGTAGTAAATCCACAATTAGTTAACCCTCGGCCTCAATCGCGACGGCATATCCCTAAATGATCCGAGATGGCTTATCGACGGCCAAAACGGGTCACTAATGGCCTTTTAGGGTCAATATTTCAGAGGACGCTCGGGCCCTGTGGTGGGGATACAACCCCGTCAGTAAATTGGTCCCGAAACGAGAACTCGGTGTCTCCCCGGCTACTTCAGACACTGACGTCAGTTAACTAAATTGTATTGTTAAATTTTATTACCAACATCAAGGACTGGGTTTCCTTTAAAATCCCTAAATGAACGCGTGGCTAATTGAAATTGTTTTTGTCTCTAGTGAACGAAGCAAGTTACCTACTGTCTTTGTCATTAGTTGAGTTGTATTTACTTTACCAAGATTTGTTAAACCGAGTGAATTAAAAACCTTTTCTTTAGTTAAGTAACATCTTCATTAGCTCAATCAACAATTTGTTATCCGTTAGGGGAAATTTAATAACTTACTCAATTATCGTAAGAGGTTAGGTTCAAATTCTTTAACAACTTTTTCCACGTATTCGGTAGCAACTATATATATTAAAAAGCCATGTTTACTTAATTGTGTATTTTCAACTTACATTATGAGCGAGTAAAACGTGTGTAGTAATTACCGCGACATACCTGTAATAAAATAGAAAACATTTTCTTAAGTTAATAAATCAAGTGAAATTAAGATAGGAGAGTCAGAAATGGAAATAAAAAATAAAAAAATCTAACATAACTGTTAAATGGATGAATCAAATTTTTCTTGTTATTATTCTGTCCCCTTGTCTCCTGGACAACAGTGATAGAGTTTCTTAGAAAAATGCTTAGAAGAAAACTCATAAAATAATGGACTTGTAATAGCCATAAAAACCGATGTTTGGTTTATTTATATACTTTAAAATCGTAGTTTTAAACAGTTGTCCAAGAGACGTCACCATGGCAACCGCTAGGAACAAAAAATAATTGATTTACCCAAATATTAAAAAAAAAAAACCGATAAAATTGGGACCCCTACTTTAAGATCTCGTAACTCTTAAATGGCCCAACGGGTTTTCACCAAACATAGCTAAAAACATTTTCGATCTAAACACTTTTCAAACAAAAAAACTATATCAAAATTGGCTCATCCGTTTGGGAGCTACAAAGCTACATACAGATACATAGATACACACGTTAAACTTATAACACCTCTCTGTATTACGTTGGGGGGTTAAAAAAATACAATGCAATAGCACATAAAACAACCATCAGGTTTGTACTTCTGTCTCACTCGCTCTCAGCCCGGTAGCACACCTCCGCCGTGAAACCGCGAAACTGTGGCGGAATCGTGATATTTAATACGAAATTGAACTTTATTTCGTTGCAAGAGTTTCGCTACTACAGTTTCGCGGCGGAGATGTGCTACCGGCGTCATACGCTCTTATGCTAGCCTAACCGACTTGCCCCTTGCACTGTGAGTCTGTTGTATTGTATTGCCTAAAACGCGCTCAAAATAATAAGACATGTAAAAAATACTTTTGATATTTTCTAAATATGTTAATAGTTTAATATTTCAAGCAGTGAAACGTCAACCTCAGATGCCTATCTATATCAATTTCCTCAAATCATGTGATCTGCTATAAACCGATGTTTAATTGGTTTGGTAGACGTTGATTCCGATCACAGGATAAACCCTTTTTTTTATTGATTTTGTCTGATACAAAAAAAATATGTAAAATTTGGAATCAAATGAGGTCTTCTTACATCTCTTTTATTTCATAACACTCATATTTCTAATCCTGTAACATGAATTCTTCGTTCAATACATAAGATAACTACAGTACATTCATATCTGTGTTGCCCGATTCTCATTCAAAATTCTAAGCACTAGGTAATAAGACGAGTACCGAGAAACGACCGAGAACTACCGTAGGTACCTACTATAAACCCATTTCAAAGTTGGCAGTTCCAGTTTCAATCAGTTTATGTTTAAACATAGCCATCGTGTTGTTAAAATATTAGCTAACAGCTGTATAGTTGAACAACAAATATGATAAATGTTAGCAAAACATGGTCACGTCGCATGGGACTATTAATTCGCTTCCCACAACTATGTCCATTGTTCTTAAGTATATGATGTGTCGGGATCCCAGAGGAAATTAATTGCTTTAGAGTATTTGACTTGGACAGGGACATGGTATATTTGATATATGATAGCAATGCCCGGGATTGTTGTAATTCCCCAAACAGTAGAGGATAACAATACGCGGTAACTGCGTAAACGAGTTATGTAAGATTTATAGAACTAAAACGAGCAATAAAATATTTTAACTTTCTGATTAATAATCATTTGACAAACAAAGAAAACATAAATAAATCTTTATATTTTTCAAAATTTCAGGTGATTACAAATGAAATTGATAATAAAATGGTACGCCTTTTCTAAGCAAACTAAGTCAAAAACCTGCCGTCGCTAAGCGTGTTGATTCAAACAATTTCAATTTTAATACACCTGCAAGGCATGGCGCAAAAGATGTAAATTGAAAATATTCCAATGTATTGAAATCTCAGTCAAATCTCACATCAAAATGCATTTGTGAGTACTATAAACGAAAACGTATAATGCATACGGATCGATAAGAACGTTATTGTTCTTACAAAACACATTACTCGTACGATAACCACAGCCCGACATTGCCTACAACAATTCTAAAACAGTTTTCTTTTACACATATAACATTGTAGCTTTTGATTTTGATGTTTAAATGTAGATTTCATGCTTTTGGTTCAGTATTATTAATTTTAAGACGAGTTGTTCCATCCGCTAAAGCAAATAAGCATAAAGAAAATTCCAAAATATAATCTGCAAAGGTTACTTCAAAATACAATAAATTTTAATATTGTAAGGTAGTTCTAATCGGTGAAGTTGATTAAATACGAACCAAACCTTTTATTTTAAACTAGCGACCCGCCACCGTTGCTTCACTTCTGTTGAAGTTCCCTTCTCCATTTCGCCCCCTCGAAGTAGAAATATCAAATTTTTCTCTTCATAAGGACCTTCCTCGGACTTCAACAAATATTTTGAAAAAATAAATAGTTGAATTGGTCTAGCCGTTCTCGAGTTTTGCGCTTAGCAACACATTTAGGCATTCATTTTTATTTATATAATAAGATATAAGATAATAGTAACAAATCAATAAGTACCGTTGCTTTCAATAGGAGTAAAATAGCAGTTACAAAAAATTTAATATGACCGTTCATTGTAGTTTGGAGTTTCAAATTCACTTTTGATTGATGTCTGTCATTTATCAACGTCCCTGTTTTTAAATAGTTTTATTTATTTATTTAATCTTTATTGCACAAAAATACAAAGAGTACAAAAGGTGAACTTAATGCCAAATGGCATTCTCTACCAGCTGACCAAAACAGACCAAAACGATAATCAAAACGGACCTGTAACGTTCAATGTTAACTGAAACTGAATGTTATTATTCTAACGACTAAATCAATTGTCTAGTTCAATTGTTTGACTGAAGTAGTGATATCATTTAACAAAACTGATTTCGTCATATGACACACACTTCTTTGTTTGGAGTTACTAATATTACACAATAGGTACTTCCCCTGCTGCACTGTGTTATCTAAAGGATTAGCATCCATTGCAAACTAACAAGCGACTGGTAACATTTTTAAATTCATAATTAAATTTGATTAAACTCCGCACCGTTTGGTCTACTAATTCGTACTGGAATAGAACAATTCCATTGAATCGAAATAGTAAATTCAGCAGATTGCACTACAACGAGGCAACATTCAGAAATTACTGCGATTTCCGAAAACACTGCGCTCCAATTGGCAATACAGTTTCGTGCCAATGTCACTTTAAAACGTATTAAAGCGCCACTAAACAGGCTTACCTACGATGTCTTGGCAGCTCAGGTGCAACATTCGATAAATTTAAATTCCATTCGAGTATTAACCGACTTGCGTGTGGTTTGAGCCGTTACATTAATGCTATATGACCTGTTTAGTTTAATCTTTTATCAAGCAAAAATACAACTAAAGGATACTAAGTTATCGGAATAAAAGTTGTATTTAAAGGCCAAAATAAAATTTTAGTCAAATGTTGAAATTTTAAGTTATTTACGCAAACTGGCCGGTTTTACAATAATTATTATTTCCTCCACTGACTGAATCAGCTGTTAAATCCATTTGCGATTCTACAACAGAATACGCAACCTCCATTAGCTCTGGGACAAAATCGTAATCACACCATTCTAGCTAATCACACGGTTCTAAACAATAGTCTAATTACGCACGCCGTTAAAAACTAACTCTCCCACGTTCATCAGAATGACCGTTAGCCATCGTTGAAGCTAGGCTTCAATTCGCCTGCGGCGTAATCGTTAACAGCACAGACAGCATTATGCGGTTAAACATGTACACTTGACCAAGGAATGGCCTCCGGTGACACCGCAATCCGCATTGACTACATCTCCCCTGTACCACGAGACGTTATTCGATAAACCACTATATGAAACTCCTTTGGTGTTATCATCTTTATGCGAACCGAACGCATTGATACGACGGACCGTGGTAGCGGCCATCGAAACCTGTTTCACGCGAGTCTCGGCAAAGTGCTCATTTTCTTACTGGACGACTCATATCTTGATTATAATCTCTGTAATATGCATAGGCTTAGTCATATTAAACCCTTACAACAATTGAAAAGAGACTCGAACGTTTGCCATTTTGTTTTTTACACGTCGCGATTAGTCAAGATAATGTCTTCAAAAGATATAGTTAATAATGCTTTGACATTTAAATACTGTTGTTTACTTTTGTTGAAGTAAATACAAATAATAATGTCATGTGTGAAAACGTTAGAACAAAGACATTGTATATTTAAATTACATAATGTACTCGTATAAATGCGAGTAAGCATAAAACAATCGTGTGCGGTAGTCAAATATATCTATATATAAAAATCGATGTGTATATATCTGGGTATGTATGTATTTATGTTCCCCATGGACTCCAAAACGGCTGGACCAATTTTGATGAAATAATTATTGAACTAAATTGATTTAAATTTTTAGGCAATCTTCAGGCTAGCCCAGCGGATGATCCTGTAAAGTTTGGTAGCGATCGGATCAACATATTTTTTTTGTGCAATATGGGCAGCAACGCGGCGGGTGACAACTAAATAATTATAGATAAACGATGAATTGAAAATAAAACTAGAAATGAAATGAAAATGAAAAAAAATAATGAAAAAGTTTATTTCTATAAATATTTACAAAAATCTCAGTTTCTCGCTGGGTCCTGAGCTAGGATGCCCTGTGTTTCAGGACCCAGATGATAATAACCGCAATAGTACATCTTCAATGTAAGTGATGTCAAATATACTTACAGCAGGACACAATTAATATGGCGCACGGATTGAGCAATAATAGACTTTCGATCAACACGGTGTAAGCGCTTCGACGCGTGCCATATTAATTGTGTCTTGATGTACCTTATGTTTTCTGCACACGCAGTTTACACATAATAATACTTTGGTTAATAGCGTACTCCTACATTGATCAATAGCAAAAATATAAAAGTACCAGGAATATCATAAAGATGGTAAAAGTTGAGTAAAAAGCGGCTCTAATTATTTATGCAATAGTCGTGTTTTCAATGGGCCAATCTATGGCAGAAAATCTTCGATAACGCAAGCAGGCGGAACGAAAGGCCTGAAGGTAAATGAATTCAACAAAAAATGATGTAACTCAACCTTTGGCCTGTCCGCGGCGTCCGCGCGTTGTCACGTTAAAAAAATCGGCTGAGGGAGTTGGCCTTACACAATTAAGGTTCCGTACTAACACTACCAGTCCTAACAGCAGCACATTTCATAAAAAAATATCGTCATTTCCATACCCTTATCCTATATCGAGGGTTGCGAGGTAAAACCCGATAATTTCAGATAATGAACCATGCAAAATTGAAGCTTCTTAATACGCCTTCGTAATTCAATATTAACAAATTATGGTTAGATATATTATATCTAGTTCAACATTGCGTTTTCATTTTTTACAGATTCCTACCAAGCAACTTCAGTATTCACTTCTTCCATCTCATTATTAGTGCTTCACAGAGTCCATCCATCTCATTTGAAAACCTCCGTGACAGATGGAAAGACACACAAGTTTGTTTCCTGAACTTTGTTTATTTTCAAAGTAAAACGTATCTTCTGCTCCACTTTTGATTTCAAACGACAAACCGTGAAACCTAGCAGGTAATAAATGTCACATTAATAATAATTATACATTTAAAACTGGCATCATGTACGTACGTGCACCCAACAGGATTTTATATAGGGTAATAATAGTCAACCAGGTATTAGCTACAGTTTCTTTTTAAATGAAGTGTCATTAAGTAAGACTCTAAAATCTAATTCCAATATTTATTAGTGACCTGAAATGGAATAATGCTAGTAAAATAAAAATCTCTCCCTATCAGTTTACGCAAACTTAAAGAATTCCAATTCTCGCTTGACAACATTATCGTTATCACCTAAAAAGTATTCTAACTTTTTCAAACGCCAGAAATCAATACAAAAAGTGTAAAGAATAAAACAGGCAAGAAACAATCCTTTTAACATTTTACGACAAGTTTTATTGCCTCGTCCGAGGTCCTCGTTACAACAGGTAGACTTTACATATTCGAGATAACAATATTGTTATTTTAACAGTACAATACTTAAGTTTTAAAACTAAAACCATTTTTCTTTCTGACAGCATCTGAAAAGTTAGTTGAACTAAAAGGAAACATTTCAAGAATAGAGCCCAACCAAAGTAATAAACTCCTTTTGAACATAGCCCCAACGTTAAATAATGCATTTACGACATGACTTTGGCGTTACTCGTATTTCTAAGTGGTTTTATTTCTGGCATTAACTTCAGAGCGGCTATTCAGATCTTAAATAATACTTTCATTTTTAAGTGTTGAATCACAAAACTGTATGATACGAGTAGACTAATAAAATCTTAACTGATTCTTTTTTACGACTTATTATTTAATAACAATTTAAGCCGCGCAAAATAAACTATTATATATCTGGCAGAGAGCAGATGTCTTGCATATTCTGAATATCATCGCTGTCCATAGACTAGCTAGCCATAGGTAGCCGGAGGTAAACCTGAAAATAGATGGGCAGTGTGTGAAGGATGAAAGATAAGCGACAGAAAGGAGTAAATACAAAGATGACCGCTCACTGCTTAAATACAAAACAGTCACATAAAAACATACTAGTTTCATTTTTAATTGAATGTAAATTAGCGTTCCGAATTTAAATGCATCAAGAAGTCGGTTAAAATTCATTTTGAATTGTGACGCTATTGTATTTAAGCAGCGAGCTGATAGAGAAGGAAAAATGGAAGAAAAACATGTTGCGCTGATACCAAATAAAGGAAACGAACATGTATCATACTGCCCTTTAAGGTAAAAGGTAGTTTTTTTACACAAAACTACTGTAGCAATTGCAACCTTATGACCCAATTATGAGGTCGCAATTGTTACAGTAGTTTTGTGTAAAAAACTGCCTTTTACCTTAGCAGGGCAGCGTAGGAAACCCCTTGTTATCTATTACTGTTAACCACGCGACTACTACATTTATTTATCATTGCAACACTAAATAACCACTTTCACATTAACAAATACATACAAATTAAATACAAACGCTGCATGAGGGTAATTTCCTTTTCGCAACATCCACGTTAATCTACATCGGAAGCGTTGGTTCCCATCGCGGTTATTCAACGACAATGGTGCCAACAATTGCTGTATTTATCCTACTTTTTGTGTTACAGCATGACCGCGACGAATTTGACAAACTGGTGAACTTTCGTTTTTTGGTTGGTCTTGTTTATTCCGATTCTGGGCAAAGATCAGGGAAAAGCCAACCAATTATTTTCTCTGTCCAAAAATAATCTTATCAACTTATCTTGTAGGTACGTTGTACATCATCGTCTTATTCTAATGGAGTAAGTACCTATCTGGTTTAACGAAAAGTCAGGTTTTAATAAAGCACGAACTATAATGTAAAAAGGGACAAACCAAATTGTCGCCCCCACATTTACAATATTAATTAGAATTAGCTCTACACATCATGACTGTAAGCAATTATAAGTCAGCAATTTTGTTTCCTATATTTTCTTATCTCGCTTGTTTATCAGCGTGATAAAAGTTCTCTGATTATGGATGTAATTGGATTTATCACGCATGTGTACGTGTATAATTTATTAAGATATCGACGCCGCTAGCCATTGAAGTGGCTTGAAATGTCCTTGATTTCCTCATTGTCAATATTGTCATATCGGCCAAAAGTTGACACACCATTGTTATCACCAGTTAAACAAACGTAATTTGATGTGGCGTTATACTAACGCATTATCTGTAGGTCTGCCGATGCTTTACGATAAACAATCTCATCTTGACCCCTTCATTCACAAATCAGCGCAGTCTCAGTAGTTGTGTTTAAGGAAAACAAAAGTTTCCTCTAAGAATTCCCACTGCTGGTTCCACTCTGCTAGATCGTTGGTCTATATCGCATTTATAAAGAACCTCTAGAGACTAAAGGCTTCTTGAAAAACATCAAGTTTAAAATAAACAGCGCCTTTTACCATTTGAACTGCCACAGAAGTGTATTTTCGCCATGTTACTACTAAAAATTAAACCCTTATCTGGCCTGTCCGTCCGACTATTTGCAGAACACTTTATCAAACGCGTACCAACGTTGGCTGTACACTGCTCGGAACACTGAATAATATGTTGTTAGAGGGTTTCTGTTTATGATTAAAAATGTCAATAAGAAGGTCGGGTACAATTATTAAAAAGTAACGTAACCAATCAGAATGTTATTTTTAAATACTTTTTGATGTCTGAGACAAATTTGATCCGGAACCGTCATTTTCACTAAATGCTCTACATATAGGTATACTTATTTTATTGTTTTAACGCTGCATTATTTAACGAGCCGGTTTCATAACAGTAGCATTTTGAATTAAAACAAAGTTAAATGACGATGATGCTCCCGCAACCAAACCTGAACCAAAAAATGAGCATAATTTCTCATCAGGCGACGTTACATAACCAAATCATAAGGGTAATTTCACAGCATTGTTAAATAATTCTGTGTAATTGTCTGATAGGAAGCAGTTAAGTTAGATTGTTGCATTTAACCAAAAACGAGGAAATTATTTCCAAAACCCGAAAACAGAGAAAAACAAGGATATTTTAAGCAGTAAAACCCCAACGATCATAAACCAGAAAATGAAGCAGACATACCTACAACTTAACTTATTCAGATTAATTGCTATTCATAAATAAATAAACTTAAAGTACAACAAATCAAACGAAAACAGAAAATGTTTACATAAAATTGTGGCGCTAACTTTTAACAAGCATTATCATATGGAACTTTTTGATTTAATCACATTACTGAGTTGGCTGATGTAAGGTAAAATTATACTAACAATTTTAAAGCATAACCTTATGTTACGAAAATTACAATTGGCGTAACACCTGCAGTTGAAAGGGAAATTCTTGACGACAAACTTGACGTGGATATAGGCAGTTTGTATAAATTCTGAATGTGTTCCGAAGTACTTTATAATGTTATGAGAAGTTGGCAATTACAACCCTACCGCGTCCGTTAAGACTTTGAGAGAGGATTAATGAAACCATACACGTCCTAAAGTATTCATCAACTACCAGGCACCATAAGGCACCAGGGATTGTTTCCACAAACTCTTTTCAACAGGGAATATGAATGTTTTATTTACAAGGGACACCCTTGAATCCAAACGCTGTATTTTACGTCAAATTACATCCGTAATTTAGCTACATCCGTTTCTTACCCCGCAACACAGATCGACGCGCTGCCTCGAGCAAAGTCATCTTTCTAATTACCTTTCCGTAACTCTTCTGGGTTCCGTAGGTACCTATACCTCTATAGCACAACCTACCGTTTCAATTTTGCTTTCGAGGCAACTTTGGCCAACTTAGTTTTCCTAGTAAGTACAATGATTAAAATGACATGCGTTAATTTGGATGAAAGTTAGAAAAACTTAAAGAAGTTTGGTATCAAAATTATTATGCTAATTTGAGGTAGCAATGTGCCAATTGTTCCATATCTTTAATTTCACTTCGACGCAAGAAATACCGATATTAAAATAGTTATTATTTCTTAACTATTGAAAGTTCTTTTGATGACCGGTAATGATCTAAACACGATTCATCACACTCAATTTCAAGGCTTCTTTCAAAAAGTAACGTCTATAATGTTTTTAACAACTCAACTACTCGTAATCATTATTGGCGAAATACTAAATACTTGTGACTGAGCTTCGTGAAATACTTTTATATTAGCACATTCTAATTCTAGTTATATTTTGAAGAAATTAATTTTTAAAATCCTCTCTATTTCTATAAGGAAATACCCGCCCTAAAGCTTTTTATAGAACTATGTTAGCTTATTTTATTAATGAAACAGTTTATTAAATTGCTTCCTCCTTGAGAGAAGCCTTTCAAAGCATATGTCATTTATTAGAAATTTCACAATTTAAATTAAATATTAGCTTCAATTTAAAATTTGATACATTTTAAATGTTTCCAGATTCTTACAGATGCTTAATATGAACAATACAAAGATAATTAAAAATGTAAGCTTATCAAGGGGGACTGATAGTTCAGCAATTTTATATAATGCTTTTTACTTAGAGAAATCATCTACATAGTTATATTAAAGGAAGCTTATAAGTACGGTTCCAGAAACAGTAGCTGTTGTATCTAGTCTGTAGAATAGCATCGTGTAATCGTTAATTGAAACCACAATAACATCCATCATCCTACATGTTTGTTATGACGAGCTTCAATGGTGAAAATATTTAAATTTTATATTGTAATATTGACCTATTTTATTTTTGATAATGTTATTATTTGTTTGTATATTTGACGATCTTAATGTATCTTTCTGTACCTTGACACGACATGCGATGTATATGTAAATTTACTTTAAGAAAAAAAATCATTAATTAATTAATTCAAACGTTTAAATTTCAGATAATGGACATGGACTCTGAACCAACAGCCGTAAAGACTCGAAAACTCGCAGAATGTTAAGATCATTAATGTGTTAATGTGCTCTAACTGGACTGGTTTGTTGGTACGGAAGCAGTGGAACCAGAGCAAACTGCATTCTGTTGAAATAAGGGGCGAAAATTGTATATGAGATACCCAGTCTCCTGGGATGACGCCAGGTTATGACGCCTTTTTAAAACCCCCGGTTTCCAGCCACTGTGTTCCGGAATTAATGAACCGCTACCGGAACCTCCTACACGTTACCTGAGCACTTCCCGGGTATCTTAATTTTGTGTGACGACTAACAACAACAACGGCTGAGTGGTATGAGTCCCCACTCACTACTGCCCGATACCCCAAAGCATCCTTCAGTGGTTTCTTACGGCAGTCAAGAGGGAACTAAAACCAGGAGCACTTTTATTTTCATTTTCCAAGACTTAACCACCCGAAACTTAGTGCACATCATACAAATAACTGCCCTTACTGAGGACCGAACCCGGGACCGCTAGCTTCGTAGGACAACCATCTCGACTAACCGCGTCATCGGTATATTTTTATCTATGTAATGTACCTACATTACTATGTTTATTTAGTATCCACAGAACAGGAGATTGAAGTTTAAACTTAGATCAGGTTGTGGTCAGTGTTCAATTTATTATGCAGTATTTTACAGTCACGGGTTCATGGAAATCCCACACGTTTTTAGAAGGCGTACCTACCTTATACCTACATGAAGACATTTGGACCACTTCAATTTATCATTGTGATGGAATACCAAAAGTAGGTATTTACTTAAGTACCTACCAATGTTTTATAATATTATTATAACGAATTAAATAAAAAACAAATCAGTCTAGCCTCAAGATGCGCTTACCAACGAACAACATTTAATTTTTATTTATATTTAGTAGGTATGTAATACTATCAGTTTTATCATGACCTTGATAAGAATATATAAATGCCAAACATGTTTATGATTAGTTATTTTCATGTGCATCCGCTAAACGACACGGATGAGTCGAAATTACGAGTTTCCTTGACACGCAAACGTAGGGTAGATTCGCCAGTTCTCGACCGATTAGTGGAGTTGTCAAGTTCAGGAAGAAATTAAAAATGGCTTTAATATAAATCAATGATTTTAAAAAATATGTACATACTCGTTATATAGTCTATTTTCATTAACCATGTTTTATTTTCAAATAAGAGCTAGGGATTATTGTAGAAAAATCAATAAAGCCAAAAATGCCGATTTCACCAGTTCTCGACCGAAATTTCCAGTTTTAGACTATGTGTTCGCCAGTTCTCGACCGTTAATAGAGCTGGCTTGTAAATCAAGAAAAAAATATATAAACATTTATTTTTACCATAAAAAAACGACTGAACGTACTCTTGTATACTCTACTTTAATATGTTTTTTTTAAATATTTTTTATTAAGAGCTAAAACATTAAAACAGTTGTTAATAAAAACAAGCATATAATGACAATAAAATGAAACACAATCACCATATGTCTATCTCTGATTTATTAAAAGGTTTTCATAAATTTTAAAATAACTGACAATTGTTTTAAGCACACAATATCACTTGTCTTTAAATGTGCCTAATATGTATTTGGCAGTACTTGTCAAGAACACAAATATAATAAAACATAATCAAAAACGTCTTCTGGATAGATTATACGTGGGGCATACTGAAAGTTTCTGGAACTGGCCACTTACAATAAATAAATGAATAAAGCAATAACAGAATTTGAAAATGGAACTCTCTATGAACATATTACTTTTCAATTTACGAGACTGTCATTTGTTTTTTCAATTTGGCGGGGTTCAGAGAATTGTGTGTCGCTATTATAATGAAACTCGTGAAAATTTTCACTCAATGATTTTTTACGATTTCCGCTGAGGCTCAAGTCAACAAGAGAGTTGCCAGAGACTTCAACTGGCGTTTAATGATGAAGCCCCATCTCGTAGCTCTGTGTATTCGTGGTTCGAAGAATTTAGACGTGGACGAGATCATCTCCATGACGATGTACGTGAAGGTCGGCCGGTGACTGCAGTTACTGAAACTAATGTCGATACCGTACGACAACTAATTGAGACAGCCAAAAAATACCTGTAAGCAAATTCATACTGTATTAGGCATAGGAATGAGTCAAGTGCAAAACATTTTGTATGAGCAACTGAAGGTTCGGAAGCTTTGCACTCGATGGATACCGCATGATTTAACGGAAGACCAGAAACGACTGCCTGTAGAGTGGTGCCGAAAAATTATACATAAGTTTAATGGAGTAGAGTCATTGGCTGTCTATAATATTGTAACAGGTGACGAAACCTGGGTGTATTGTTTCGAACCGGAAAGAAAAAGCCAGTCGGCAGAATGGGTCTTTCCTTTTGAAGAGTTGCCAATAAAAGTTAAAAAGAGCTGGAGCACTGGCAAAAAAATGGTTGCATCTTTCTTCGGAAAAACTGGACATTATGTAACAGTGTCGCTTGAAAATCAAAGAACAGTCACTGCAAATTGGTATGTAAACAATTGCATGCCCAGTGTCTTAGAAAAGCGTCCTCGCAGTCATGTCATCCTTCATCACGATAACGCGTCCGCACATTCCGCTAAGAGAACGAATGCGTATTTGAAGGCTTCAAATGTGGAACTGATGACGCATCCGCCGTACAGTCCGAACCTCGCACCTTGCGACTTCTTTTTATTCCCAAGAATAAAAGATAAACTTAAGAGGTTTACGATTCTCAAGCTCAGAAGCGAGCGAAAGCAGCCACCATGACAGTACAATTACAGGAACACTCAGACCCCATACCCATAAAGAGAGGAGTATGCCAAGGAGACGTAATCTCGCCAAAATTGTTTACGAATGCCCTTGAGGACGTGTTCAAAACGACAAACTGGTATGGGAAAGGCACAAATGTAGATGGTGTATATCTAAACCACCTGCGGTACACGGACGACATCGTCATCATTGCAGAAAACGTACTGGACCTGCAACTAATGCTGCAAGAGTTGCAGATCTCTAAAGATTGGGTTGCAAATGAACATGGAGAAAACTAAGGTGATGGCCACAGCCGACTTATCCCGAAACCCTGTCGCGCTGAATACCCAATCTGCAAGTGACTGAGTATGTGTACTTGGGGCAGAAGATCAGTCTCGGACACGACTCTATGTTGTCGGAGATTCAGAGAAGAATACAACTGGGGTGGGCTGCTTTTGGAAAACGGCGGAATGTGTTCCAGTCAGATACCCCAGTCACTGAAGACGAAAGTGTATAACCAGTGCGTGCTACCAGCCATGACATATGCGTGCGAAACATGGCCACCCACAGTACAGCTGATAAACAAACTCAAGATCGCACAAAGGGCCATGGAGCGCATCATGCTCGGTATATCTCTTCACGACAAAGTTCGAAACGGAACTATTCGCCAACGCACCAGAGTGATGGATATTGGCCAGCGCGTTGCCAAATTAAAATGGGCCTGGGCAGGACATATGTGTCGCCGAAATGATGGGATATGGAGCAAGCGCATCTTGGAGTGGCGACCTCGCTCAAAGAGAGGAGTCGGCCGGCCCCCGGCAAGATGGTCAGATGACATCAGCTCAACCGCTGGCCCAGTTTGGGGGAGATCCATTGCAAATCGGGCCCAATGGAGGAAAATTGGAGAGGCGTATGCCCAACGGTGCGCGCAGATGCGCTGAGGAAGAAGAAGAAGCTCAGAAGCGGTAGTGAATGCATTCCAAGAAGCCGTTGATATATTATATTTTTTAGTATTTGGACTAGTATCCGTCTAAAGAGTAGGCTTTGAGGTATTTGTTGCAATTTCAGGTTAATAAGCGCTTTTACTAATATTCAATCCTACGGTCGAAAACAAGCACATCTTTATGACGTGAGCCATTTTTCGACTGCAAATTATTTTTTTTTTAAAAATTAGGGACCTTGTTAGAATAATAATTACAGCAAAAATACAATGTGAAATGCATTTTAAACTATTTTTGCAAGAAAATAATAATTTAGATAAACTTTCGTTAGTGCATTTTTTATATAAATAGGGCAGTCGAAAACTGGCACACTCTGATTGCATGTACCGTTTTCGACCAAGAGGGGTTTTATCACGTGGTATTTTTTTTAAACGTTTGAAATAATCCGGTCGAGAATTGGCTGTGTCAATACTAGTGTCCATAAGATTCAAATTCATAAATTAGATTCAGTGGTATCTCTAATATTATGACAAAAAAGATTCATCCTTATTGAACATGACCACGCTAGTTTTCGACCGCACGGTCGAGAAATGGATTTTCTAAGAAAACGACATACCAGTTCGCGACCTCTTAATTTTATTTGGTTTCCATGAAAAAAATAAGTATAAATTGTTTTCATAAAATGCTATGGTTTATAATTTAACTAAACAAATAAAAAACAAACCATAAAACACAAAATTTCAATTAAAAACTTACCCTGAACTCTGCGGCTCCTCACTATTTTTTTTTTATAAATCACACGTTATGACGCGTTCCTTACGAAGCACAGACTACTGTATTTTTTTGGTCAGTAACCTGTTACACACAGGCTTTTTGTCTTTGTGTGCGTACTTCCGAACTATTTGGGGTTGCCACAGTAATTTTTTGGTGTTTGTAATTCGGTCAGTATAGCTATTTTATATCGATTTTCAAGAACAGTCCGTCAAAAAGTCGAGAACTGGCGTCGGTCGGCGAACTGGCGAATCTACCCTATGACGACCTCTGCTGTGTGCAACCACGCAGCAAGTGGCAATCAAACAATACATTGTTTACAGCCTTTGATCAGTAATTCTTTGATATTCTGAGACTTTTCATCAGAAAGTAAACGGTGGTCATTGATAAAATCCGTTCCGCATGAATTTTATAATACGAATAAGCATCTCATCAAAGGATTCCATCCCAGCCATACAAGACTTTGCATACAATTAAGATGTGATCTTGCTGCTGTTATTTTTAGCTACGGTTGATAGTACCTACCTAACTAATATCAAAACTATTTTACGCTTTAAATTTATGCCACCTAAGAGAAAATATTTTTTTGTAGCTGTAAGTAATTTTTTGCGCGTACGATTTATGTAAAAACATATTGTAGACCACAAGTTTCAAAAAATTGGGTAGGTACCTCGAACTTACCTATGACCCCTTGCTGAGCATGGCTAAACTATAAGGATACCGCATTTTTACTCTTATGTAACTAGGAATAAATAGACACAGTGACACTGAATGATGAACGCCTATAAAAGTGATCTTCTCATAAAGCTCTGTCATATTTTCAAAATAAGGAAGTCATGGAAACCCTCAAGTTTTTTACAATACATCTATGTTTGCCATCTATGTTTGCCGGACATAGGCCTTCCCCAAGGATCTCCAAGATTGCCAGTTTTGTGGTCCTCACATCCGTACATCTTTTGCTCATCAAACTGACTAGGACCGGACTAAGGCGAATGTTACTTTTACAATCATTTTGGCAAATAGGTAGGTACGTCGACTGATTTATTAAGTACTAGCTTTTGCCCGCGACTCCGTCCGTGTAGAAGACGTTTATTGTGTATCCCACGGGAACTATCAAATTTTCCGGGATAATACCTAACTACCTATCTGATGTCCTTCCTTGGGACTCAAACTATTTCCATACCAAATTTTATCTAAACCGGTCCAGCGGTTTAAGCGTGAAAAGGTAACAGACAGAGAGACAGATTTACTTTTGCGCTTATAATATTAATATGGGTAGAATGGATTACCATCCCTTTGACAGCACAGTCCGATCACAGGTGTTTTTTCTAGTTTAGCAAGTTAACAGGTTGTTAACCTACAATATCAATATACTGAATTTTTAATTGTTAGGGTCACTGTGCAAGAAAATGTTAAGATCGTTT
This sequence comes from Tortrix viridana, assembly GCA_963241965.1. Lineage (NCBI taxonomy): Eukaryota > Metazoa > Arthropoda > Insecta > Lepidoptera > Tortricidae > Tortrix > Tortrix viridana. Next base: position 12,061,075 of record OY725183.1, on the reverse strand, counting down.
AAACATCTTTTTGTAAGTACAGTTAGTTGCGGAGTTGACTAATAGTTGAACTTTTTTTATTAATCTTCGCTTTTTTTTTTACATTTGACTATCAATACCAGTACCTACCCGGTCTGTACCTGTACCTATACCTGTTTAACGCTTAAAACGTCTGTTGAATTATAAGTAAATTCCGCACTTCGTAGGTAGGTAACTACTTACGAAATTATCTTAACAACAAACCTCAAGGATATCTGCTGCTGCTACTATACGAGTAATACCCATCTTTTTCTTATTTGCGAGGTAAAACAAGTTTCAAAACCACATCGAATGAGCTACATTTCCATGCGCACATAAAACAGAACATACATTATTTATGAGAATAATTACAACCTTTCCTCATACGTTCATACGCCAACAATAATTACACTATTACATTTGCGTTCTAGACATAATTTCAGATCAAAACCTGTGTAATCTAAACTTTCTTTCACATTCAACTGTGAAAGCGTACGTTTCTATATAAAGAAATTAATGGCATGAAGATAGTACTGGTAGAAAACAATAAGGCAAATAATTGAGGAGCATTAGAGTCATCGACCCTCATACGCAAACCATCTTGCCATTAAAAATAATCCTTACACGTCAAGGGACGACTGGACAAGTGACATTCCGCATGCATCGCACATTCGCAACACCAACCTTATAGATCCAAGTTGTTAAAATCCACACCAATAACACACAGTTACTGTATATTTATTAATTCAAATACACATGTCACAAGTAATCCACAGGTTCGTCGGTTTTCGTAAGCTCGCGTGAATCGGCGCGGCGAGAGGCGTGCGTCCGGAGCGACGCGAGCAGTGCGACTGAGGAATCGAGGACCGAAGCACCGACCGAGGTCCGTCGGTCGTAGGTCGGTGATTGGCGGAGAGAGATGCGCAGCCAGCTTCCGTTCTTAACGCGTTTGATGAAATTAGCTTTTCGTTGGCGGGTGGCCGCGCTGGGGTGCGTTTTGTTACATAAGTGCTATTTGTTATCGTGCTACGCTACGCTACATAATAAATCAGCTCAATTTTTTGCAACAACGGACTTTACTGGCATTGGTAATAAGTAGGAACTTTCCTATATATAGGTGAATTCATTTTACATTTTATCTATCAATAAAGTAATCACACTAAAAATAATAAAATACATTATGGCACTGCCTAATCATAGTCATCGAACAATAAATAGACTAGCGTTAAGTAGGTGGGTAAGTATTAAAATTAAACACTATTAAAATATTCCTCCTATTTGTTTTTTTTAACAATTCATATTTTTATATTACTTTTTCTTTCTATACTTATCGACCTTTTTTGTCGTGCATTTTTTTTAAAAAAATTTATGTACACTTATGGTAACTTTAATTTAAACTTTAACATTCAATAAATTTATTGTGTACTTTTCTATTCAACTATATTATTCTAAACCAGATAAACTAAACTTAAAGAAAAACAAATTGGGAGGATTAACCGGGCCGTAACGCCGAAATTCAAATTACCTAGTATCTAAATTCGCCTACCAAGCAAAAACTTGAATCGATATTCGAAAAGTAAAAAGGCAAGCTGGCCGTTTGGTAGTTCCCTCACGTTGAATCGCATTTCGTCTGATTCTGGAGCAAACTTACGGCGGAATAGCATTAGCTGTGGAAATCGTGAATCTAAAACAACAACTGTGGGACGTTAGAGCGTGTGCGCACTGCGTCCGATCCGAATCCGAGAAATGTTGGTCCGAGTAGAGGTATTACTATTTGTATGAGAAATCAGATGACGGAACTTGGAACTAGTGCACAACCTACCATACAAATAGAACTACGCTACTTCGGACCAATATTTATAGGATACCCCGGACTCGGATCGCACGCAGTGCGCAAATGCTCTGTCGCTTTTACTTCAACAAGTATAATCAAAAGCAACCATTAAAAACCCAACTGAATATGTATTTTGATATTGTTGTCTTTCACACAACGGGATTGTTGAGCCACTTGCAACATTCTTAATTCGGTCGGGTTATCAAATCTTACACGGTATATTACTATTGCAATTTAACGACTTGACAACCCGACCGGATTAAGAATGTTAGCAAGTGTCTCAACTATCCCGTGGTGTGATTGTAAGTTTAAAACAACTTGAATATTTTTTAATCCGCTATTTTTTTATTAACACGCAACAAAATAAATTAACAGCGCTACTAAGTTATGTCGAAACAATTGGAGCAAATAAACTAGATACCGGTTCTATTCGAAATGAAAACTAATTAATAACATTAAATGTATTGCAAGCAAAAATAGTATAGCGCGTTGTGTTTGATGCTAGGTTCCCTAGTAAACGCGACATCGATTTGATAATCCGTTTGAAGGTTGCGGCCTTTGAATGTGTTGGTAAAGCTAATACTTAATATTCAAATAAAAACAACGCACACATACATTATGATTGTATAAAATGTAAAGCTATGAATTGTTATCTACCATGAGTGGCCAATTATTATAGACGGTAATTAAAACGTAGTTAATTACCCATAGTAGAAATCCCTTTGCTCTAATTTTTAACACAGAGAGAATATATTTACCACCAAAGCAATGTTGATAGGATATTCACAAAAAGTTTTGTCGTAGAAAACTCGTTAGCTCGATTCATATAAAATATATATATATATATATAAAGGATTAACATCGAAATAAAACACAAGGTTTCTCTTCACGTCTTTACACCGGATCAAAAGCATTTTAACAAAATTTTAACTGACGTGCTAATAAATTAAAACCCACAACTACCCTTTTTTTATAACCGAAAATAAAAAAAATCCATACTGTCCCTAATAATATAACCGACCTATACTCACACACACGAACGAAGACGCAAGGCTAACTCTATCTAGCGATAGCATTCTCTAATTTGCGTAAGCGCCTGACGCAGACTTCGACCGATGTTCAATTCTCGTCTGTCAACGTCTGTCAATTCGAAGGGTCGACTCTAGTGACATTCGCATTTCATGCGAAGTTGTCACAATTGAAACACGATTTGTTTCGCTGACTGTACATTCAGCCAAAGACCGCGGTCTGCTATCAACCCAACACAATTATCCGCACGCCAATGTTACTAGCATGTACCACTTCCAGGATGGCATGATGATTTTTTTTAACTACCATTTTTCTAACTAAATTTATCTTCTAGTTAACCTTATAGCTAAATAAGTCAAAAGGGATCCAAGGATAAAAACCTTGTTTTAAGCAGAAAAAAAGTGGCTTCATCTAAGTTTATTATTACTCGTATATTAATTCAGTAAACTATAAAATAGACGGACAGAAAGGTTTATTTCGTATTACCTAAATAAAATGACTGTATAGGTAGTTGCAATCATTTCTTACAATGTAGAAAAATACATGATTATAATAAAATTATATTATTACCTAATATAGTTGACGTTAACAAAGATGAAAATTATAATGGTAAGTTGCCTACGCAACAACAAGAAATTCGACATGGACATGTTTTAATAATTTATTTCGAGATTTAAAGTTTTTTAAAAGTATCAAATAACTCAAAATGTTACTCACTCTCTCTTCATTTTAGTTAAGGTACTAACATAGTTCAATATAACGGATAAACGGTTAACAATCACGATTACAAGCCAAATCGATCCGACATGTTATATTTGATTATGTCTCTCGTAAGCTTAAATCTGATTACTAACACTGTTATTTAAAGCTCTACGTAATACATACTAACAATGTAAAGGATTTCGCTGGCCAAGATAAATGCATTTTTAGTACAACAAATAAATAAAAAAACCGCGTCGTCGTATGCTAGCCCCAGCGTGCAGTGCGCCCGTTATCAAGTGGGCACTTCCCTTATCGCGGCCGGGTACAGCTCTGTCGGGTGCCATTCTGTTTGTACTCATTGACGCTTGTTGGTTTTGTGCAGAATGGAGCTGTTCTTTGACAACTAAATTAGTTGTGCTATCCTATTAAAGTTGCTGCTGTCACTTTCTTTGCTATAGCAATAAAATAAGAAGCGGCAACTTTAGTCAAACTTAAAAATCAATTGACGTCTCCGACTGCGGCATTAAGTAATATTATTTACTGCCGCACTCAGAGACGTCAATTAAGTTTTAAGTTTCATAAAAGTAGCTGCTGTCACTTTCTTTGCTATAGTAATAGAATAAGACGCAGCAACTTTAATGAAACTTAAAGCTTAATTGACGTCTCTGAGTGCGGCAGTTAAAAGCAAAAGTTTGTGAGGATGTATAGATGTTTATTGTTATTCTTTCACGCAAAAACTACTGAACGGAAATTAAAATTTGGCATACAGACAGTCGTCATCATGGATTAACCGGGAAATTTGATAATTCCTACAGGATTAGCAATAAAGGGCTTTTATGCGGACGGAGTCGTGTTAAAAGCTTGTGTTTACATTATATAACTAGTTTCTGTCCGCGTTATCACGTGTGTAGATCATCCTCGGGAGCAGAGTTTTTTTCGGGATAACAGGTAGTCTTTTTGTGAATTCAGGGTATGAGCTATTTACATTATAAATGTCATCCACAGTAACAAACATAGGTACCTACTAGAATTTGCTGTACGCACACTTACAAACTTTCTCAGTTATAATAGTAGTATGATTTCCTGTACATGATAATAATTATGTAATTAAGATGACGGTGTTATCTATTAGTAAACAAATTAATAAATTAATGATTATAATGAACAAACTTGTTGCTTTATTGCTCAGGACTTATGTTCATTATTTACATGTTTTTCAACACTTATCTATTTGCGATCTTTTGAAACACTATGATTTTAATAATATACTCAATTGCATATATAATACCTGGGAGACTGAGCGTCGCTCGGGTCGAATCCGAATTTTCATCGATTTCTATACAAAAAAAAACAAAAGATTTACCCAAAAAAAAAGAACAAAAAACACCGGTCCATAGCTGGGGTTTGAACCCGCAGTATTGGTGTAGTAGGCCAACGCTCTAAGCATCAGTTTAATTAGACGGTGGCAGCCGCATTGAAATTACGAACTCCTATTAAATACTGCAAATTTCATCGAAATCGTTAGAGCCGTTATTTGTATATATATATATATATATATATATATATATATATATATATAATGGATAGTCGGGCGAGGAGAACCAAAGGCCTTTTCTAGATGTTTAACAATCTTCGTTTAATTATCAAAATACATTCAGCGTTCTTTGGAACTTAGGTATTTGACATTCTATTCTTTGACATTCCGCAGAGCACATTGGAACCAGGTAGGATGCAAAGTTTTTTCCTTCAGGTGGCGGCCATATATTATCACCCAGTCGCTTTAACACCGAATTCTAAATCAGAGTGCCAAACATGGCGACTCACATCAAGGAGGTTACTCCCAAAGAACTTATAAGTGCTACCGAGTATTCCGTTCCTTCACTCGCCATCCATATCAATGTCCAGATAAAGAGACAGAGCAAGTGTGACTTTAAGCTTTAATTTTAACTTAGCGGCCCAGTGCTCTGCGTTACGTCAGAGTGAGCTAGACCGACAGAGCGCCTCGCTCACTCCCTACTCATAATCCTAAGGAGTATCTCCATCTTCCACTCGCCGTTAAATAATAATAAATAAAATAAAATAAAATCATTTATTTCAGGTTAATCTCCCATAGCAAAAACAAATTGAAAAATGAAATTACAAACAAAATAGAATCCAAAATAAAATCAAAAATAATCCAAATACATAATCAAAAATAAAATACAAATAAAAATGTCATCAAGTTAAAAAATTAAACATAACAATACAATTATAAAATGTAAAATCAAAATAAATAGGAGACATATTAATAAATTAAAACATTGGCATTATAAATTATTTAAAAAATGTGCAATTTAACTAATTGCCTCAGTATGGGGCAATCAATCCTGTCCGCAATTAACGCATGGATGCCATTGAGACTCTCACGGACGCGGCGCAGCATCGAGGCAGCCTTCTTCCTCATGATGGCATGAAAGCCATCTGTCCGAACCTTCTCAAACCACCGCGGTAGCCCCATCAGCATCCTGAACACGTTATTATATTGCACACATATAATGTTTCTCGTTAAATAGTATAGGATAATAAAGTGCTATAATACAAATAAGCAAGTAAGTCTTGTATTAAGTTTATCTCTGAAGTTCAAAAAGTATTTTTCACCTAAGACGACGACGTCATCTGCAAATAGTCGGGTAAATAGTAAGATGACCGCACGAACAGTAACAAAATTGCCGTGCATGCAAACAGAGTCAATTTTACAATATTAATGCTTAGAATCATTAAACAGGTTGACGTGTACATTAGCACCACTGGGAATAGCATACATGCGAGCGTTAGCTCAGTAATAATGCATATTAATTGTTCTATATCGTGAAAATTGATAATAAAATAAGTGTGTAATAAATCAAATCATGGAAGTGCGAGTTTACGATCAAAATATATAAAACAAAGTCAGGTTAGTTGCTCCATTTTATTTTATACCTCAAGAACGGCTCGACCGATTTGTGTGAAATGTGGCACACAGATAGTTTATAAGGTACCTACCTGGATTAACCCTACAATGCATGATTATTTTTATTTTTTTGTATATAATGAGGTTTAAAAAAAAGGCGTGGTAGCCTAATGGTTTGAGCTGCCGACTCTTATGCAGAGGGTCGTGGGTTCGAACCCGGGCTCGCACCTCTAAGTTTTTCGGAATTTATGTGCGAAATATAATTTGTAAATTTACCATGAGCTTTTCGGTGAAGGAAAACATCGTGTGGAAACCTACACACCTGCAAAGCAATTTGACGGTGTGTGCGATGTTCCCAATCCGCACTGGGCCCGCGTGGGAACTATAGCCCAAACCCTCTCATTGTGAGTGGAGGCCTGTGCCCAGCAACTGGGACGTATATAGGCTGGATTATTATTATTATTATTAATGAGGTTTTAGTGGGTTAGTTTCACTAAACGGGTGACGGGAAAAATAATGAAAAAAATAAAAAAGGGATATTTTAGTTACATTTACCGACTTTGTCATCGTTAAGTACCAAAATAAGTAATACATGTTTGCAATAAAAATACATTTTTATACATAAAGCTGAGAGCGATCACTAATTTAGGTTAAAAGCATTATTAAGTGAGTTTATCGATATAGGAAATTCCTACATGTCATTCAGTTTTGCTCCAAAAATTCCGACGTCTTATCATTTACAGAGAATTTTGTTAATATCTCGAAAACTGTTGATTTAGGAAGCGATACTACATAGTGACAAGGGACAAGTGTCGATGTATGGTTTATCGATATACGAACTCCTTATCTGCCATTTGATTTTGCCCTGAAAATTCCGATGTCTGATTATTACAATTAGTTTTACTTTAATTTTGAATCCCGGTATGGGTAAATATTTGTGTGATGAGCGCGAGTATTTGTTCCTGAATGTTTGTTGTTTGTTGTTGTTTGTTGTTTGTCATGGATGCTTTCTATATATCTATGTATATATTTCTCAGTATAAGTATGTATGTATATCGTTGCCTAGTACCCAATTAGTACAAGCCTAGAGCTTAGTTTGGGACTAGGTCAATTTGTATGAGATTGTCCCCTCATAATATATTTATTTACCTATTTGAGTATAATATATAGCTGTTGAGTTTAGTTTTGGAAAAGTTGCCCGCGCTAACTTCTCTAGTTTCACTTTTAAAATAAATATTTAATAGAAATAAAATAAATATATCAATCATTATCTATATCTAAATTGACCCGTATCATAACAAATAATAACTCGGGCAAGTTCTTACAAAAAAAACAATCCAAATAAAAAAAACAACCCGAATAACTTAGCTGATTACCGAGACTACGCTTCAAAAGTATTTTTATTTATTTGCACAAGTACAGTCACCACACGGGATTGTTGAGCCAGTATAGAACCCTCTCACAGAAAGTCGACGGTAAATTTTGACGTAATTTCTTCTGCGTGACTTGACATTGTCATTATGACAGGGTTCTATGGTGGCTCAACAATCCCGTGGTGTGACTGTACATACAATAGGTAGGTACAAAGAAGGGACTAAATGCCATCAATAGGCCAAATACGATCAAGTTGGTAGTGAGATTGTTATAAGAATAGTAGAAATTAAATAAAAAATAACTTTTAACCTTAATAAATGTGCTACAAAAATATACTAAATATATATACTTATTATCCGCAATTGGATAGATAAGTAAATCGACGCTCGATGATTTTTAAAACAAAAACACTCCAACCTTTAAATTTCAAAATAGATACATCCTTTTTGACCAAACTTAACTGCCTGCCTGATACACAATTGCACATGTCAGTGTACCTACTTCCGATTACATAGTTCGCTACACGATACGTTATCACCGGGACGGCTAGCACAAGTTGTCCACGACCTGTTTGTCGCTCGGATATCTCTTTCTAACTAGTCGATAACGATGGAGACACACTGAGCGAGAAGCGAGAAAATACAATCTATGCTAGCCACTCAGGTCAGCGGTTCGAGCATTCATTACTTCTTATTTACATTTTACTTTTCAAGTTAACTTAGGTCAGATACTTTGTTACAAACGGCTTCGAAAGTCTTGTTTGTTGAGGATCTTTGGTTTCCCTGGGTTACTTTTTAGAGCAGAATCAATATTGGTCTCTTTGTGTTTGGGGTTATCAAGAGTTTAAATAGCGATATATCTGTTTTATTACCGTCACTAGCTTTTGACCGTGGAGTTGTGTGGACCCGCAATATAAACGATAAACTAACCTAACAGAGTCAAAAAACCCCCGACAAATCGGGTCCTCTACTTGCAGATCTCATAACTTTTAAACGGCTAAACGTATTATCATTAAACTAAGCTAAGAAGACTCTCAATTAAGTCACCATTCTAACAAAAAGCAAATATAACACATCTCTTTTTGCATCGGGGGTTAAAAGATAGAAACGCGAAGAATTGGAAACCTCCCATTTTACGTCGGTTAAAATATTAAAATTGTTGAATGATCCTTAATGAACACCACTAAGCTGGTTATAAGATTATCTAGATCTTGAGAAGTAGGATTTAAATTGTTTTACTGAAATTTTTTAATGATCCTTAATGAACACCACTAAGCTGGTTATAAGATTATCTAGATCTTGAGAAGTACGAGGGCGATTTGATAAGTCAGTGACTTTTGAATTAAAAAAAAAAGTTTTTCACATTTTTTTATTTTATTTTTCTACATAATCTCCTTTCAATTCAATGCATTTCACCCAACGATGTTCCAGCTTTTGCAACCCCTCCAAAAAAAAAATTGTCAGACCTTGAAAAATATGCTTCAGTTTCAGCTATGACTTCCTCATTTGATGAAAATCTTTTCCCACCGAGCCATTTCTTCATGTTTGGAAATAAAAAAAAAACACATGGGGCCAAATCCGGAGAATAAGGTGGGTGAGGCAGTTTTTTGTAACGCATTTCTACTAATTTGGCTGTTGCGACTGCTGACGAGTGTGCTGGGGCATTGTCGTGGTGAAATAGTATTTTCTTCTTTGCCAGATGTGGCTGTTTTTTCACAACTTCTGTGTAAAAAAATTCCAACAAAGTAGCATAATAAGGGCCATTTATTGCTTTACCTTTCTCTAAATAATCGATATGAATAACCCCTTGGCTGTCCCAAAAAACAGTGGCCATTACCTTTCCTGCCGAATTAACGGTTTTCGCTTTTTTTGGGGCCCGTTCGTTAGCAGAAGTCCACTGTTTTGACTGATTTTTCGTCTCTGGCGTATAATAGTGAATCCAAGTTTCATCTACCGTCACAAATCGACGTAAAAATTCATTAGGATTACGCTTGAATTTGGCTAAGCATTGCTCGGAAGTTGTTGCACGATGTCGTTTTTGATCAGCTGTCAGCAAACGCGGCACCCATCTTGCGGAAAGTTTTTTCATACTCATTTTTTTTTAATGCAAGATATGAAAAACTCGTTCAGATGAAATGTGTACAGTCTCAGCTATCTCACGTATCTTCACTCGACGGTCATCCAAAACAATATCATGAACTTTATCCACGACATCATCAGTGGTAACTTCAATCGGCCTTCCAGAGCGTTCTGCGTCATTGGTAGTGGTACATCCAGAACGAAATTCTATAAACCACTTGTGTACCATTCCATGAGATGAAGCAGATTCCCCATAATATTTTTTGAGCCGGTCTTCAGTCACTTTGATAGTTTTCTCACGTAAAAAGTCATGTTTAATCAACACATGAAATTCGCTTTTCTCCATTTTCCAACAATTTTTCGATCTCATCTGACATATGACTCGATAACTTTTTTATTTTCCCACCTTTTTATTTAAAAGAATTCTAAAAAAAAAGTTCATATGTTAAATTGTTTTTTTTTACTTAAAGTCATTGACTTATCAAACCGCCTACGTAGCATTTAAATTGTTTAACTGAAATATTTTTTGTGAAGGAGTGGGTGAAGAGAAGACGACCGACGTAAGCATGTAGTTTAGCGGTCCTTCCATGTATAATCTTTATTTTTTATATACGCGCAGAAAAAAATGCATAAAAGTTTCTTACCATAACTGCAGGAAACTGCTAGTACCTATAGATTACGCACTAACTAGTCACTATGCAAAGAACATAAAACAAACAAATTAAATAATTTCCGTTCTCGTTAATGAATAAAGTTTATCGTAGTATATTTTATCTGCACAAACAAAAGACTGTGTTCCAGTTTGAAATGTACAATGCTATCATTAGGCAAATTGTGATTAAAATAATATTAATTAAACTCGGAAATTCCACTTTTCTCGCAAGGTTCAACGCTCACTAAAATTATTTTATATAAAGAATAAGGATAATCCATTTAAATACTAAAAAAAACAGCTGCATTCCAGTTCAGTTTAATACCTACCCGTAACACGCTCGAACTTGGTCCGGGCCTGTCACTTTCTTTGCTATAGCAATAGAATAAGACGCAGCAACTTTAATGAAACTTAAAAACTAATTGACGTTTCTGAGTGCGGCAGTTAAACAAAATAATATTAGGAATAAGTGCCCGTTCTTCTCTACAATGCAAGAACGATCTAAACAATGATTTCCGATTCAATGCTATAGATAGAGGTGAGTGAAGATAAAAAAACTGGTCAAGTGCGTGTCGGACTCGCGCACCGAGGGTTCCGTATTTAAGTCCGTACTTCAAAAATATACCTTTTTATGTGTTTTAACTTGCCTAAATTTTAATACAGATCTTTAAATTTTTTTGTCAATTTCTCAAAAACTATAAATTGTGAACACTTCGTTTTATGTTTGCCGTAAAATATACATAATTATCTATAAGTCAGGAATTTTTTAGATTTTTCGTTTCATAAACTTTGGAGATAAGGAGGGGCGAATGGTAAATTTTTGAACATTTTTGGTTATAAATCAAAAAGTACGTCACGGAAAATTATAATAAAAATAGTTTTGAAATGAGATTGAGCCCTTTCATATGAATCACTTTCGTTTTTCAACCCCCCCTTTCTAGACCACTTTTCAATCATTTTTAAAATTAATTTCATTATTTTTTTACTAAAAACAGATGCGGGCAAGCAAGTTTTACAACTATGCCAAATTTCAAGTTGATAGCTTATGTAGTTGCTGAGAAAAACTGCTGTGACATACAGACGGACAGACAGACAGCGAAGTATCACCATAAGGGTACCTTTTTTAGGTACGAAACCCTAAAAAGCAGAAACAAAGTATTGAATTCTAACAAAAACTCCTGACGTCGACATCGAGAATCGAGAAGGCGAACTTTGTCCGATAGCAACACAAAGTGAATTGCTTGGCGCTTTTAAAAGTAAGGGCAAGACAACTAACAGATTAATGTATCGACAGTTAGCTTTGTGTTCATAGTTAATACACTTTTCCGCATTGCAATACTTTCTTGGAATTCCTTAACTTGGAGGTTATGAAATAATATATGAAACGATACGTTAAAGAGGTGTTATAAAAGTGTTACCTTCGTTACCATCGTTACCTACTGTTACATTATCAGTTGTAGATCCCAATAATTTCGAAGGGCACAAATAGGTTTACAAAATTTTCTCATTATGGTAAAAATGTTTCTTAGTAATATTCAGTTCCTTATATTCCCGCCAGAACTAGGAGTATGTACGAATTGAGAATTGAAATTTAATTAAAATGTATTTGTTTCGGATAACACAAGATCCATATCGACGGTCCCTATGAACATAGTCGGATCTGCAAAGCAGCCGCTTAGCAGATCCGACTATGTTCATAGGGACAGTCGATATTATTATCATGGTGCACACAGTAAAGTACTGTACTCTACAGATAATAAAGAGCAATTATTAGTGTTTATACTATTGATCAATATAAAATTAAATAAAAAATGGTCACAAGAGTAAAGGTTTAACTTTATTTCATTTCAATAATCCATAAAAATCATAAAAAATGCGACGTTGAAATGCGAGTGAGCGAGTGAACTCGCTTTTCTAAGAGACCCCTTAATTCAAATTTTTAACTAAATTTAAAATTCATTCATGCTCTCTGATCATGTTTTCTTATCATCAAGCTTCACAAAATGTTAACTTTCTACTAAATAATTATATAACGAGAAAAACTTGAGAAGGCGTCACAGCAGAAACGTCGCATGATTTCCTTAAGCTCCTTAACAAACCGAAGTCCCCACACTTGAATTTATTTCAAAACCCTCGAGTTTCTGTTTCACTGATAAATAATTGATCCGTAATGAAAGGAAAATATTATGTTTATGGAATTTGATTTATCAAACGACACAGATGTGTCGCATGTGAAAAAGGAGGTGCTTTTTTGCTTATTTAGCGCGCAAAAATATTTGTTAGCTGTGCAATCGAAATGTAAAGTGATAAAAAAAATAAAAACAATTATAAAGACTGTGGTTACCAGGAGATGCCTCTATGCTTAGTTACATCATTATTAATGGTCGGCGACAGTTAGCAATTTTCCGACTAAAGAATATTGTGGATATGATTTTAATTAAATTTTGAGTACGATTTTTGAATTATAAATGTACCCATATATAATTTTCTAGGCAAAAGGTAAAAATGTACCTAGTTTCGTATCAAATGAGAGGTTTTAATACATAGATCTCGAAGAGAAATGTTGTTTAGTAAGAAATGTACCATTATTTTGTGCTAATATAAGTAATCAAAATAGCATAAGAGGCACAGTGATATAGTTGGTTGTTTTCGTAGTTGAATTAAAGTTTTAATTTTATCTCTTTTACTTATGCTTTAATTTAAAACATACCCAACATATCCATACTATCCATTACGTTTGACGTAAAAGTGACATAAATTGCTCCCGTCAGCCGATTTTTAATCATTATCTACTTTATCGTCGCAAAAAATTAAACTTGATTGATTATGTATGTATATTATTATGTATGTAAACTCTTTATTGCACAAAAAGTATAAGTAAATAATTCATTGACATCGTAAATTTAAAGTACAAAGGCGAACTTATCCCTAAATGGGATCTCTTCCAGCTAACCCTGAAGTAGATGAGTAAGGACAATGCATGGGGTTAGACACATACAAGTTTTGCACAAAAAGTAGCAAAAAGTATTCAAAATGTTAAACTATCAGTTAGAAATATTGATAATACATGTAACTACATAAATATTAAACACATAAATAAATACATATACTAACGTAAACATATATATATACATACTTAAATAAGAACTAACTAAGACCACAAACAGCTAATCGATAACCTACAAATAAGCACTACGGAGTTTGGTTTCACGATTCATCCAGCCACAACGCTTTTAAATTTCTCTTAAGAGAGTTAACAGAAGGTGATTGTCTTAAGCACAACGGAAGCTCGTTCCGTAGTTGGACAGCACGAACAGTGAAGGATCTAGAATAGACACGTGTTTTATTAGGCGGAACAGCAAGAGAAAGGTTGGCGCTGGAACGCAGACGATGACCGCTGCCGCAGGCCAAAAAGCTAAATCTCTCGGAAAGATAGGGAGGGGAAGAAGGAAGGAAGAGGACATTAAAGAGGAGTGAAAGTACATGTAAATCCCTAGGACGACGGATAGGAAGCCATTTTAGCTGCGCACGGAACATCGACACAAGATCGTACTTTCTTAGGCCAAAAATATACCGAATGCAAACATTCTGCAGACGCTCTAGCCTGTCAAGCAGTTCCTCTTTGAGATCTAAAAACGCATGTCGCCGTAATCAGAGGAAGTAATAGGGATTGTTTATTACTGCGAATAAACAAAAATACACACACTTTCAGTTAAATCAAACCGCATTTCGCATTACTTTTAACCATCTACATTTTGGCTTCAACAAGTTTAAACTACAACGCACTTTGCTCCGCTTTCCATGTCTACTAATACATCTGTTTGGTCTTCTTTGAGTTCAGTGCCAACTGAATCCTTTCATTTACTTTCACAGCCTATGTGCATTAACATTACCAAAAGCCTTTGAATAACATTCACCAAAATAATCATTCCAAACGTCACCAATTCCACTGCGTACTGATAAATTATCCGGAATCAGTTTGTCCATGATGGCACTCATATTACCAATATCTCTATCAAAGCTCTCGACAAACTGGATTATGCGTATTTTGTGAATTGGATTACGAACAAACGTGAACGGATTATGTGAAAATATGGAACCGTCTAATCTAACAAACGCGTTCAACGAAGCGATAAGAGCTCAATGGATGGATTTGGTATCGGCGCTAATTTTGCGTTCGTTCTCCGCTGGAAATATCTAATACGGTAAATCGTGAAATGGGTTTGTAGTTTGTAGCATTTAATTTGTTTATTAGTTTCCGTTGCTGCAATATTTGCTCAAGGAATTAATTGCAATATTGTTCAAACAGACGTTTTTCTAGATGAAAATCAATGTTTCATTTGTTTTGGAATGTTTTAAGTAATAAGATATTGATTGCGGTGCATATTGATAACTAACTAGATCTTGTGAGTTCCTGTAACATAAATAGTTAATGAAACTAGAATTTACACAAATTAAACTAGCGTGAGCTATTATTTAAAACAAAATAACACTGACTAACTGAATAAACGCGAGTCAACCGTATCAGTGTTAATTTTGTTTTAAAGCAAGAAATCATGAGGTAAGCTCTGGTAATATAACATAGTGTCAACCTGGCCGATGGCCCATTAAATTAACTATCATATTTATTTTAAGAAGTCAATATGCGAGGCTATTTGGCAATATCACTTCAGTGCAATGCAAAAACTTTGCTATGATAAGGTTTTATAATTACGTTTATTATTTATCAGCTACAGGCATAATTCATAATTCATAATTCTTTATTCAGTAAGGATTTTACATGGTCATAGTTGTCACGTGTTGAGAATTAAATAAATAATAAATATTATTAATAACAAAACATAGTAGCAATGTCAATAATTACAAGTTAAGTACAATGTTATAATCATTACAGCTGATAATATAATTTCAAATAAGTAGTCAGGTCAAAAATTAAATAATTATGTCAATATCATCAAGGTACTCATTGACGGAATAGTAAGCCTTCTTTGTCAACCACCCTCTAAGTTTACGGCCAAAACTAGGTGTAGACTTGCATTCCCTGATTAGGGCCGGGATTTTATTAAATATTAGAGGGCCCATGACGTGCAACGACTTGTTGCACTTCTGAAGGCGCTGTCGAGTGGTGGCTAAATGCTGTTCCCTACGGTTACATTTCCGCTGCCCTCTCCATTGTTTTTCCGCAAATTCACTAGCATTTCGCCTTACATATTTACTGACCTCAAATATATATAAGCTCGGCACAGTCAATATATTTAGGTCAATAAAATATTGTCGAGCCGGCTCATCATTGGGTTGCTTCGCAATTTTTCTAATGACCCTTTTTTGGATGATAAAAGGGCGTTCTTTGTCCGCAGATAGACCCCATAGATCAATTCCGTAGGTTAAGTGGGAATGGAAATAATGTAATATACAGTATATTAGCATACCCTTAATGAGATTTTTAATACAAAATAATGTAAGTGACTACATTAACGGTATATAATAAGGGTACTGTGGTTTAAAAAAATGCCTTATTGTTATTGATGAGTATAAAAAAGTAATCCAAGTTTTTCATATGCCAAATTTCCGTTTTGGCCTATCTCGTTCAGCCAAGTAATAATTCAAGAGTGCCTCCGAGACTCCGCAAAGAAAATGAGCCAGAAAACGAACCTAGCCTTGACCCACTTCCGCAAAAAAGGTATTCTCACGAAAAAATATTAATACATGCGCCACATTCCAAAGAAACTCGTGAAAAAGACACAAGACAAATAACGCGTGACCAGTTTTCTAAACAGAAAGAAAATATGAGAATCCGAAATCAATCCAATAAACGACCGGAAGGAAGAGCCTTTGGGCAAGCAATCACACGGCAAACAAAGATAGAAGACCCGTACGCAATAGGGGTGAAGAAGACAAAAGAAACAATTGCGTCGAGTTTCAAAGAGCGGTGAAAACAATAAAAGTTTTGGAAGAAGTTCGCCGAATAAGCGCACGAAAGGGTTTCAGAGTAATGAATAATACAGATAAATTATTCACAAGGCAATCGCATTATATTCCAGATGGTTTTGAAATTTTATGGAGGTGTTTGCAAAGTTTAACTTCTAGCAATTTATGGGTTCATTGCATATAATAATTAAATTACACGGTCTGAAACAACGGCTTCAAATTATTTATTGAATGCTAAAAACATCCAGACTTAGTTAAAACATCCCTACTAATAGTATAAATGCGAAAGTAACTCTGCCTCTCTGTCTGTCTGTTACCTCTTCACGCTTAAACTGGTGAACAGATTTAGATGAAATTTGGTATGGAGATCCGAGATAGTTTGAGTCCCGGGGAAGTACACAGAATACTTTTATTCCGGAAAAATTGACAGTCCCGAGGAAGCAGCAATAAAAGACTTCTACGCGGACCAAGTCACGGGCAAAAGCTAGTTTTTGTATAGTAACAACGCTTAAGGACAAATTAAGTATTAAGAAAAAAATAACAAGTGATATCAAAATATCTATATTACACCAAACAATCTCAATATATTTTCTTAATTGCCCAATTTGGATAGATACTCTACGATTCATTCGTGTCTTAGTCGTTGTTAAATTATGTGTTTTAATTAACATTAAGTATTAATAAACTGCCACCAACAACAACTTCATCACTAACCACGTTTTCATCCCAATCAGACTCGCACACTGACACTTTTACACCTACGTCTCAACCTGAAGGGGTTACATTATTGTGCGCGAAGGGTATCAGCCCTTTGAACCAAGAGCCATATTGTCTTAGCGTGCACCTTCAGCGTGCGTTTGGCATCTTTACGTTTGACCTATGAACAAAGGGAGATTGTGGGGCGCGACTCAACTTTGGCAGTAAATTGTTAGGGAGATGTGACTCAATGGGATATTGAATCTGATTCTGATGGAGGGAATTTATTTAAAACACTACAAAATTTCCTTAAAGACTTTTAGTTTAGCTAGCTGTTTTGAAATAGGTTTTTGTGTATAGGTTTAAATTGTAGCAGGAATGTTGACAATGTTGCTGAAACATGTCAAAAGACATTCGTGATTTATATAATCGTAGATTAGGGTAAATTTGTTTTTATTGAAACTTACGTAGGTATAAATAAGGTGTGTTGTGCACAGTAGTTGAGAAAAAATTGCCCCTTATCAGTCGTGAATTTGTGTATTTCTCGCTTGCTATCAATCAAACCCCAAACAATTTACTTAACCCACACTTGTTATAAAAATATTTAAAAATAGGCTAGTTTAAGTTTAGGTGATTTCCGTATTTTAGTTCAAAAACGTTAAAATTCAACAAATTACGTCAAAGACCAAAATGCGGATAAGTACGGTACATTTCAAAGCATCACATTTAAGAATTATCGAATTAAAATGAGCATACTCAGTTGAAATATGGTCCATCCCTATATGAAATCGAACACACCCAATTGCGTCAATAACGCGTTAATTCCAAAATACGAAAGAAAATTTAATATATTCCTACATACTCGAAGTAATGGATACGCTATCAACTCAGATGAAACGACTTCAATTCCAATAAGATAGCACTTAATCTTATTCATCTTTCGTTTCATTCATTTCATAGCGTGAAATGTCTACGATTCCTCGAGTCGTTGGAAGTCGTTCACAGTTAGATGGAAATTGCATCATTCTCATTTAGGTGAAAGATGGATAGTCAGAGATAGTAGTGGAGTACCGGAGCAATATAAAACGGACTAATCCATTAAATTTCTTAGGCTTGGGGTTATCGGAATGGAATGTGAAATAAAAATTGCAGTAGTGGTAAAGGCGATGAGTTACTGGAAATATATTTCAAAATGAAAGAAGGGGTGCCAAAGTAGTAAATACTGCCCCTACTTCTACTAAAAAAAGTGAGCGTGATCAAAATGTAAATATTTAAGTTAAAACAATATCTGCAGTCTTTAAACATAGATACTTTGTGTAACCGAATCAAGATAGGATAGAATAGAATACTTGTACCATATAGACAATTTCAGTAAAAAACACACATAATAAATTGTATTTTTGTTTATATTTCCAAAAATAAAAAAATCGTGTGAAGAGAACCGAATCTATCTCAATATTATCGTTACCATATTAGTCGGAAGACAGCAACTTCTAGATGATGGCGCTACCCAAGAATCACCACATTTAGAATATTTAATGAGAACATAAGCTGACAAACAAAATACTAGAACTACTTTCTTTGGTTCATCTCAATTACTATCTGAAGTAAAGTTTGATAAGGGAGGTATAACTATTAATTAGACATACGTACGAGTATAATCAGACAGTAATTTAATGGAAATACGACTGAGTTTCTGAAAATCCCAACTAAGTAAGTTTAATCAAACTCTACGCTGTCATAATTATTTTAAAGCTTGTTTAATAATAAATGAGTGTCTTAATGCGGATGAAATAGTTAAAGAAAAACAATGGACTGTTATTACTTCGTTCAAAAGTCATTAAAAAATAAGTAAACAGAATCACAATAATGAGCACTTTAAAAAGGATAACCAAGTATTGACAATGTAACAACTTTATCTTTAGAAGTCCTGTCAGCTTCAGCAACCCTGATAAAAATAAACGAGGCGGGAACGGATCGATTCCCGTCGCGACTAATTAGTTTCCAGTTGCAACGTTATAAGTTCCTTTTTGGATATTTTACACGTTGCCAGAGTCCCCGATTCTCTAGCAAAATGAGCTCTATATAGAGGTTTCGGCCCTCAATGTGTAACCTGGGCAATCTTCTTTTAGAACGTCTCGGTTGTAGCGTTAATACTGTGGATTGTCCGCTTTGAAAACAAAGAAATCACCGTCTTACCCATTTACCCTCTTACCAAATAGTAGTGTTCACACTGTTGTGTTACAGTTGTGAGGGCGAGACTGTCGGTAAAATGATTAGAGAAAGACCTTACATTTATTTATAGAATAAATACCGTACACTTACACCTTCTTTATCGAAAATCGTTAATTGAGTAATTACTTTTATTTAAGTAATGACTATACTCCTCTATAAATGCGGGTGTTATACCACCAAGTCTGTAAGTTACCTACGTATTTTCAGTGTATTTTTTTTAATGAATCTTTGGCTAAGGTACATTATTACAACAAATATAAGTTTTAATTTGAACTTTCCCATTCCATATTAATATCATAAATGTGAAAGTGTTTGTTTTCCAAAACAGGAAACTAATATTAAAACGAGTTGGATTCTTAACTATTGTTGTTCAAAGCAACTCATTAAACTATTCTAGACGGTAGCGCTAACTACTTCTTTATTATAATAAACTTCCCGACACCAGTTTATAAAGAGATTTATCTTTTAATAATTAATGAGTTCTGGGGTGTTTAATTAGGTGGAAAAAGTGGTAAACTCGTTACTGTTCATGACAGAAAACTATATAAAGAAAAATAGATTAAAACAGTCCAGGATAATAGATTTTTACTCGCTGCCAAAAGTTCCAGAACAAAAGCAAAACTTGACATGTTAAAGTGTTGATGTTGTTTATTTTAAATTGAATGTGGCAGCAGCAAATATGCTTGATATGCATAATATAGTTTCAATTACTGTAATCATTGATATAATTTTGACAACGCATATTTTCGCAATATTCTAACACTAGTTTAGAGTAGTATTAAAATGTTTTTGGTCTTTGTTAAACAATATTCGAACCTTGGGTAATGGTTAGTTAATAATAAAGCTGTAGTTGCCAGCCTATTTAAATGCAACACGAGGTTTACTTGAACGTGCTAATTATATCGTTCTTTTTTCAGTGCGATAGCGCACGAACCAACATGTGTTTTGTTCTTGAAAGGTATAATCAAAATAATAGTGGGAATAAGTCTTGGAAAACGGTGAAAAAGGACGTTAAGTTTCATTTGATGACCACAAATTCTAATTTGTGCTTAACGTAAACATTATAGAACCTTTAACTGTGGAAATACCTATCAGTTATTAGATTCTTCTTTCTTATCTTGCTCATATTTATGTCCACCTCTGCCAGGCAAGGGTATCACTTCGGCCTCTTAAAAAATAATTGTTTAGCGACATTATATTAGGTACAAGCGAGTTCATAAATATGTGTACACGGTTACTACCTTGTCATTTTAATCGCTGTGACAATTTATATATGTATATGGCAGTTTAAACATGACATTAAAGAGATAAGGTACTGAAATGTACACATATTTATAAACTCGACTGTACTTAGTACTGTTCGTCCTGCCCTTCCCTTTTTACTGTATATTTTTGTAACCTGATATGACCAGCATTGTATTTCAATGGATATGGTTTAAAGTATTATCGTATTCCAGACTCAAACAATTTGCTGCCTAATAGGTACATTAAATATATCCAAGCCGTTGTCAAGTAGGTATACACAATAGCAATGTCACATGATTCTTTGCCACCGAGTTCGATATATTTCATGTACCTATTAGGCACCAAATAGACGATTCCTAGGTGACGGTCATTATTAATCCCTTTTCAGTGAGTTTTTGAAGACGGTTCTTTTTTATGTTGTTTTTTTTTGCTTTTTAGTGATGCACCTTATATCATTATAAAAGGTAAATATAAACTAAAGCACATATACATCACATTAAGAAACAATACCCAAATAGCAATTCCTCATCACAATGAATGTCGCTGTCCAAGATGCAGGATCGTTATTATTGAAGAGTTCTCCCGGTACTTCACCATCAGCTGCACTTTACCTAATGCATTATGATCAGTAAGAGAAGCTTAATATTTTTAATTAAGAAATCTCATTGCTGCCGGTGTATCACTTACGACAAAGGGTTCCGAGGGTCATCTCTGGTCTTAATCATCAGTTCCTTCTCACCAAAAGGTGCTTTTAGAATGCAAATTATTTTGGTCTTACAGGAAATTAACAAATCACTGTATATGTGCTTATAACTTAAGAGGAGTTCCCTCGATTTCTCCAGGACTCTATCATCAGATCCCTGATCAGGTGAAAATGAAACCAATCTGAAAATTTACTCTTTCAAATAAAAAAAAGTTTTTTTTTAAATCGGTTCATAAATGACGGAGTTATGAGGTAACAAACATTTAAATAAAATCAATTGAATTGAGAACCTCCTCCTTTTTTGGAAGCCGGTTAAAAATAACTAAGGTATAACCTGCTAAAGTTAACTTTGCTTTTATAACATTTCTGCAAAACAAATGCCTCTGTGAGTCACACTTAGTCCAGTTCATTGGGTATCCACTCACGACCATGCAAAATATTTAGAAGCATCGTACAAAATTGTGCAGCTTGTTCTAGCTCATCGTCATCATATCCACCAAAAGACGGTCACTGTTGGATGGCCTCAAATTACATCACAATAACCAGTCTCGTGCCACCCGCATTCAACTTACTCAAAATATTTATAACTCAAAAGTATAACACTATAAGCATTGTAATATGAAAGGACTCGTCACTAATATTTAAACATTACTCATCATTACCAACAAAATATTCAACATCGTCGATCATAACTTTCATAACATAAAACTTGCAAGCGGATTGTTAATATGGAGCAACATATAATTCTTCATTGGTACAAATATTATTTTAAACTTTACTGCATGATATTAATATTTATTTTGTTTTTACATACAGGTATGTCGTAACGCTTGTTTATTCATCGTTTCCCGTAAACCGGAGGTACGATCGCTCTCGAAGTTAAGTGCATCAATAGCTCTGGGAAAGTTATCCACCGTGGATAACTTTGGCCGCTCCGTTTTGGGTTTCGCTTACCTGGTAATTAAGCAATTCGGAAATTGTTTAACAAGTACCAGTAGAGTTGAAGGTAGTCCCTCTTCATATATCCAGTTAGTTTTTTTCACTTTGTGTACTTAATCTCTGTGATCGGTTGTACACAATTAACGTTTTGGCATCATGTCACGTTACAATCATAAGCAGTTGGATAGAAACCTTGGTGTCAAATTGTATTGCCCAGTAACGACGTGCTGGTTAAGATAAAATAAACCTAAAAAACAAGCGGTAAAAGTTTAACAAACACTTTAATGAATCGGTTGTAAAGGGAATAATGATACACGGTAAATAATAAGGAGAAGAACAAAATATTGAAACAAGCTTGCGAAATTTTGCTTCAATAACCCTTCGAGAACACCGTTTACGCGTATAAAATAGAAATACATAAATAATTGCTTACATAACACAACTAAAAACTGGCAAAATAAAATGAATACAGCATTGAGCTCAGCATTGTTTGTGCAGCGTTGAATGAAGCCACGGCCCTGGTTTTCAACGGGTCTTAAAAAGTAACTTTAAAAACTAAAATAAAATGAGGTAACGGCACAAATATCAGCGGTAATTTTAAACAACACAGAAAAAAAGGGAAAACAAAAGCATACTCGTAATACAGAGACTTGGACTGGACTGGACCGCAGCGTTGGTGAACGTTTGTTTTCACCTGCTGATGCAGTCAGTTTTGTTAGGCAGCACTTATAGAACAACGCTTTATCACGTTATGGACAGCGGGAACGGTAAGGGAAAAGGGGAGACTCCAGGGGAGGATATTTTATTAAGATTTCTTCAAAAGTTTAATAGTATAAAAATAAGGCACCTGCGAACAATGCAGATAAAAAAAATATAGAAAATATCTAACTTGGGTTATGAATCTGAATGGAGTAAAAAGATCTAAGATGAAATAATTAAAACTTACAATTAGTGCCTTAAACGGTAAGAATAATGATTTTTTTGTTAATAAACTCCAACTGTAACACATTTAACGAGACTTTAGGTTTTACAGGCATACTTAGTCACGAACGAATTGAAAGCTGGACATCAACTGGCCCTGTCGTGCGCAGCCGATCGTAAAATTTTGAATGAGCTTAAATTTAGAATAATAGTAATAAAATAAAAGGCCAGAATGATTTTATACAACGAGATGTAATACATACGTACACCTCGTTACAGCTTGTTTCCTGTTGGATCGTTATTAGCGACGGTCAATTATATTTTAAGACTAGCGACTGAAGAAAAAATGAGTCGTGTGCTATTTTTTTTAAATTCCCCAAATGCGACCCATTTCCAAAAGGCGCAGCACAGCCGACTGTCGTGTAATTGCCTCATCTCACATGCAAGCGCTGGCCGCAGGGTGTTTTAACACACTACGATGGCAATAAAAGGTTTTCTTGTTGAAGGGAAATATCACATTGACAAAATACGTGGTTAGCCTAGTTGTAGCTTGACACTGCCTACGAAGCTAGCGGTTCTGGGTTCGAATCCCGGTATGAGCAAATATTTGTGGGACGAGCGTGAACATTTATTCATGAGTAATAGATGTTTTATATTGTATGTATGTATTTCTCTATTTTAATGTTTATCGTTGCCTGGCACCTATAGAGCTGGAGCTTGGTTTGAAACTCATTTTCATTGTGTATGAGATATCCTGTGATATTTATTTATTTAATAATAATTAAATAATTTTAATGACTTACTGACCCTAAAATAATCTTTGCCTACGAGACATTTGCAGTCTTTCTCCAATCATCAGCTTAAAAATGCTCCTATAATCCCGTAGATACAATAACCCAAAGGTATCGGCCATCTCAATTTATACACAAGTAAAACACAACAAAGAAAACTTGAAAGTTAATTGACGTCTCTGAGTGCGGCCGTTTGAAAGGGTTTCCTTGAATAAACGCCACGAAGCTTCACGCATGTCTGAAAATCCTGAAACACGCTTGCCTTTAACATCCTTCTTACTTATTTCACACAAGTCATTAATGTCATTATCCTACTGTCTGCTTAAAAGGTTTTCAGCACCTTTATCGTTTCATAATTCTAGGTAACAGCGTCATTATTCATGTTAAAATCAGACGTTAAATTACCTAATGCCGCGTAAAAAGCAATTTCATAGTGTTTAATTAGGTAGTCAGGTCGTAAAACCCAGGTACTAACTGAGATATGACGGAAAAACCATAAACGTTTCAAGGCGTTTTCATGTATATTCAAAACAATAAACAGTGTTTCTTAATTTATAATCTAGTACGGCCGGCCTTATAAGTAGCTGCACAAGTCAGTACTTGAATGAAATTTTTAGAAGGTCAGAAAACCATGAAATAACTAGGATGGATCCATCGTAGTTCCCAGCCCAAGGTTGGCAACGCATTTTCAGTTATAAGATTTCTAAATTTCCACGGGCCTCAGAGGTCGCTCACCGTTAGGTGATCCGAGTGTTCGTTTACCTTCTCTATCCGTAAAAATCCGATAAGTAGGTATAAATAAATCAGGTGTCTAAAACGAAATAAACACTAATACGGCTCACTCATGCGTTAGTCAGGAAACGGTCCGACATGTGAGTATAACGTATCAGTTTTTATTTTGTTTTAAATAATGATTCACGCTAGTTTAATTTGTGTAAATGGTGTCAATGTTAATGGCTGTTTAAAAATTATAAGTGTGCGTCATTCTTCATTCAGTCGCCGCAGTCGGAATTCAGTTTTTAACTTTAGATTTATTGCGTTAGAGGTTTATGTCGGATTTCACCAACCACTTAATAGACGATTAGAATGTTAACAGCTGTCAAAATGTATGAACTAAAAGTCGATTAACATTTGACATCGTATGGTGAAATTGATACTTAATATCTGACGACGTCGTTATGGAATCGTGACGTAAAAACGGCTCTATAGGACGACAAGCGTCAATTATTGACTTAATGTTGGCATTGACGTCCGAGCCTCTATTCGGGCAAATTATCCTTGGCTAAGTGACATTAGAGGCCGAATTCACACAGGGAATTACTGATAAGTGTTAACAATTAAAGGCATTTGAGAATGTCAGGCCTTATTTAAAGTTTAGGAATCGTATCGCTTTTTAACATAATTAAAATAATATTCTCGATATATCCCTAAATAAATGTATGTTTAACCGTTTGTTTTGTTACAATAAAAAAAAATGTATTGGTGTTTTGGTAAAAAAATGGGCAACGAGGAACCTTTTAGGTACTTACCTAAGTAAGTGGGTGAATCAACTTTTAAGGTACTCCTTTTCTTTTGCGGCACTAAAACTTTCTTGGTGATTTATTATGATTATCAATGATTTATGAATATTAAAATCAGACCTTCAAATTTACGGATCCTCCATGTTAGACATCTCAAACATTTCTTTATTTTCTAAAAACCCTGGTAACTCTGGGGAAAATGCACATTTTTCAAACAAAACCTGGGGACAACATCATCCCCTGCGTTACCAACTATATTATTATTTAAAATTGTACTATTTTATAACATTTTTTTAACGTTAGCCTATTTGTCTGATTTTATAAACGAGTAAGCCACGACGTTAGCAAATAAATAGTTTTTCTAAAAAAATATAATTTGTGAAACATTTCGAAAAATGGGAAGTACCTTAAAAGTTGATTCACCCAAGTACAGTCAAGGTTATAAAAACGTATTTATACGTTCAGAGTGTCAAAAATATGTAACCACGACCTTATTATAAGCTTTGGACGTATCTATGTTTATAACCTTGACTGTACATAATCATTATTTTTTATATCCAGAATTAAATTATGGCCGCCACCAATTTAATATTGAACATGTGGAAAAAGTTAGTAGGTACCTACAATTTTTTAAATTCAAAAATAAACCTTATGTTTAACTCCCCACCTAATGCATTGTTAAATACATATCTGGCCTAAAATAGGTCTACGCAGCGTAATACCATGTAATCAAGCAATTACAGTTACTAACTTAGTAATCGTGAAGTTCTTAATGTTTCATCAAGTTATGTTGAAATATGCAGGAAGTTCAGAAGTTTGTATTTTTCGTGGAAATGCACGTATTGTTGTTCAATATTTTGAAATTTCAAAACAATTTTATTGTTTCAGTCAACTTTACGGACTCAACTTTTCAACAATTTTCTATTTCTTTTTGCCATTACTACGTATGAAATAACTTCGGGAGTGTTCGGCTATCCTCGGGTCGGGACACGTCGCGTTCGCTATAGCAAGAGTGTCGTGTCGGACACTTTTTTCGGCCTAACCCTCATTCGCCAACGTGCGACAAGGACGTTCGATCTAAAAAATCTTTGAATTGACACTAAATCCTTCAAACCCTTTATGAAGTTAAATACCAACCCAGTAGTAAAAATCATCGAAAATTTAAACATTCGAACGTTTTTATTCAGCTAGGGTGGTTGTAATCATAGTGCCTACTCTTATCTCGCCGCCGCTCGTTTAGATACTTTACGACCCCTTAGAGGAAGTAACTGCGCGTTTTTTATACGTTTTAGGGTTACGAGCTAAAAAAATAACTGCTCAACCGTTTGAATAAGCGATTAGAAGATTATAAAATTATCATGGAAGGGTTATTATAGGTAAAACAGAACGATAGGTACGTTTTATTTTATATCAATATACCTGGGCGTCTAGCACAAGTTGCCCGCGACTCGTTTGTCGCTTGGATCTCCTTTTCTAACGTGTCTGTTATGATAAAGACACATTGAGCGACAAGCGAGAAAATAAAAGAGCGGCTACTCTATTACTTTGTATATTATGTGTGTGTTTATTTGCCGTTTTATCCTGTGGATATCAACAGAACCCTGCATTATCAACGGAGAGCATATGAGTGATTTTTAACACGTTATGACGTGCTACCTCCACTGACCTTTGTTAGACAGTAACGGTCGGCGTAAAATGGTTAGTAATATAAAAAATATTTTGAGTGCCTGTCGTATTTTAAGCGGCAAAAATATCCGAATCCGCAATATTCGTGTTACAAGAAGTAGGCGTTAAAATTCACATTGATATT
Organism: Tortrix viridana; assembly: GCA_963241965.1. Classification (NCBI taxonomy): domain Eukaryota; kingdom Metazoa; phylum Arthropoda; class Insecta; order Lepidoptera; family Tortricidae; genus Tortrix; species Tortrix viridana. The sequence continues at coordinate 12,033,692 of OY725183.1, read as the reverse complement.
AGACATTTTTTTGATCAATACTCGTAGTTAAAAGAGGCTACCGAATATCACATAGGTCTGATCAATTGGGTGTTGGGAATATTTGATTAGTTAATACAGTCAAGGTTATAACTATGTTTACATTTTAGTACCTATTTATGAATGTCACAGTGATTAAATAAAACTATAATCGCTGTGACATTCTTATATGGCAGTTTAAACATGACAATAAAAAGACAAGGTACTGAAATGTATACATATTTATGACCTTGACTGTTCCTATTTAACTGTAGGTACAGTGTACAGTCGAGGACAGAAATATGTATACATTTTTGGACCTTATTACAAAGGAACAAGGTGAAAAAGTGTATACATATTTCTGTCCTCGACTGTACAGGTTTTCAACGATGTTTTCCCTTGTCTTGAGTACAAAATATATGTATACACTTTTGCATCTATTTGCACCCCCATTGCATAAAAAGCAATAAATGTACATATCTTTGTACTCGACTGTACTCAGACATGTTGAATAGATATGTCAACAAGTTTAATCAAAAGCAACCTTTAATAAAAACGCGACTGCGTGTTTTGATATTATTGTCTATGTATGTTAAAAACCACTTATACGTTTTTAAATCCGCCATTTTGGAATTCCTTTTAAATTAAAGTACGAATCTAATCTTTGGCAAAATCGCGCCATCAGTTCAGCCTCTAGGGAACAAAGGACCATACATACAAACAAACATACCACCGGTCAAAAACATTACGCTTCTTCTTCGACAATCGGGTAAAAATATGGATACCATGTTTGATCTTCAAACATGAATAGATGCGGACCAATAATTATATTTATTATAAATTGGCTTGTTTGCAATGTTTGGCCATTTCTCTTCATATCTTAATACAATACACATTCATACAGTATTATGTATATTCTCCCTATATACCGTTGTCCTCACCTCTCCCAAGGAACCTCTACAATTATTTCACTAGAACAATCTTCCCCGTTCCGAGTAAAGCCGCAACCGTACTAAGAGCGGACACGTATAATTAATAGTTGTATTGTAGGTACAGTCACGAACTTTAATTTGGGACCCACTTTAGGTCCAAAGTCAATCTGACATTCTACACCAATAAGGTGGAGTTTCCTGTAAGTTACAAATGACTTGGCATCTCTAATGACATTGGCAACTTCAAGCAATATATTTTTGAAACGGATCCCAAATAAACGTTCGTGACTAACGCCTTGCAACCGCACCTTTGAAAAAAAGGCTTTGCAAGGTTCGCCGTCGACGGATACTTCAAGGAGGACATCATCATCATCATCAAGAGTGCCCTGCTACGGTAAAAGGCAGTATTATACACAAAACTACTGTAATAATTGCAACCTCATTACTGGGTAATAAGGTTGCAATTGCTACAGTAGTTTTGTGTAAAATACTGCCTTTTACCTTAGCAGGACAGAAGAACGGAGGCGGTGCGATGCGGCGCGTTCCCATATTAACAAGCGTGCCTGAAGCGTGAAGGCCAACACAGACTTACAGTCCGCCGGCAGTCCCAAGGCTGTCAGGCGGCCTGCTAAGCAGCACACAAGCTGTATAACAGCTTATACAACTCTTAAAATGCTGTAACTAGAGTTATAATGGTTGTTTAAGCTCTAATACAACTTTTGTGCTACTTGGGCTGCCGGGCGAAATCTTACGAGAAACTAAAAGTCTATGGTCTAGAGCCGTGGTAGCCTAATGATTTGACCTGCCGACTCTTAAGCAAAGGGTCGTGGGTTCGAACCCGGGCTCGCAACTCTAAGTTTTTCGGAATTTATGTGCGAAATACAATTTGTAAATTTACCATGAGCTTTTCGGTGAAGGAAAACATCGTGAGGAAACCTGCACACACCTGCAAATAAATTTGTGAAGGTGTGTGCGAAGTTCCCAATCCGCACTGGGCCCGCGTGGGAACTATAGCCCAAACCCTCTCATTATGAGTGGAGGCCTGTGCCCAGTAGTGGGACATATATAGGCTGGATTATATATATAATATGGTCTAGAAACTGACTGGCCGATATCGGCCTGTATACTGTTAGTATATTGCCCTTTGTGATCGATTTTTTCCTATATGGACTTGTTTTTAGTATATACGTAGGAACGCGCCGCATCGCGCCGCCTCCGCTCTCAGTGCGTTTGCGGCTTTATCATACAGTAGATTTTGAAGCCTAACAAGCTCGTCAAACTTCCAAGTGATACCAGTTCAGTGATCTGAACACAATATGACTCCAGAGTAAAACGGTAAAGTCGACTTAGCTCGTAATAAATAAGGGCATAAATCGTATACAGAGTATACCTTGTCTTATACCCTTTTTCATTTGAACCTCAGAAGACTTCATGCCCTTATAATTGGGAAGCAAGCATCCTGAAATGGATAAGGGTTTGTAGAGACAATCATGTTATAAACTATTGCTATATTAATAATTGACTATTGTGGTATAAAATACAGTAGCCTTTACTTAAGTACCTACCTCATAATATTATTTTAATATTGTTGCTTTCACAATTTTCATTATTTAATATTATTTTTCATTATTAATTCATCGACATTTCAAAATATTGTAGAATGTTAAGTTTATAGTATTTTAAATTAAATAAATTCTTTGTTTTTTTTTTAAATGAAAGTTCTAAAAGCAAAGATATCAGTTTTTGAAACCAAATCAAAAAACGGTTTAGAGCCTCCTCTCACCTGCGTATTTAATTCTTTACATAGATAAGATAGAGTTTTTTAAACTTTAAACCAATATAGACTAGCGGTGCTGTTTAGCATGACGTATTAAGTAGAATTAGCGCTTATACAATACATTCAAAGATCAAAATACATTTCTATAACCAAATAACTCGAGCTCTAATGGGTACTTAGTACAAAATGTAAGGAGACAGAAGAGACAAGCTTTGGCTACTGACACTACTCTTTTGCACAGTGATTAATTTGTGAACAGTGACTAACAAATTGAAACCTGGTTAGTCTACTTCTAACCACCTTCATCAGAACAGCTCTTATAAACTAGTGGCTCTGCGAGCTGTAGACCTCGGGACAAACTTAACTTTGCCGATGGACTGTTATCTCCATACATCGACATAGATCACGGTTAGTTCACCAACACCGCAAATAAGTTGCTAAATCTTAAAAACCTCCAAATCTCCGCCATTTTGTAAAGTTTTGAAAAACTTAATCTAAAAAAAATCCATATCACGAGAATAGGTTGAGAAATACCTCTGTTTTCAGTACTTCGGTTAATTAATCCGAGGCCGAACTACTGCCACGCTTTTGTTCCCATTAGTTTGGTTATGACGTCAAACCGAACTACTGAGAATTAAAACGACTCAAAAGTACGGTTAAGGATCAAGTAAGGAAAAAATCAAGGAGGCATTTTTTCATTACATTTTTTAAAATAAAATAAAACAATTTAAGTAAAAGTAACTTCGTCGTATTAGATATATTTAAACGGGTCACGCTTTAAAAGTTGAAACATGAGTCATTCGAACCATGTCAGCTATCGACTTTTTAAACGCGAGTGAACCGTTTAAATATGTATGTTTAACTTCTTCGTCTTATAACTATTCCAATTCTTTTCTTATATAGCTAGCTATTAGGGAATCACAACCTATATTTAGAGTAATTCCCCTTGACCTAGAATCATAAAACTTGACAAGAAGCAATGTCACAGAGTAAAAGTAAAGAAAAAAATCCGAAATCCGTAAATGTCTAGTTACGTCACAATAAAAAAAAATTGTTTGTGATTACAAACTCAATTGCAGTTTATAAACTAACCACAACCTATGTCGATGTAAGGGGACAACAATTTTCCAATGGCAAAGTCTGTCACTCAATCCAGTTTACCTTTTCGTTAGAGTAAAGTACGGTGCTTTCATAGATTACATACGAACTTCAAATAAAATACTTTAATAAGGTCCCTTTTGTTATTTTGCTACAGAACTTTACTACGACGCTTTATTTTTTGCTTGAAATTCAATAGAAAATCTCATTAAGCTGCTCAGAGAGATAAAAGGACGGGATGTGGGCGTCTTCATATTTTTATAGACATGTCTATTAACTAATTTATACAAAAAAATACTTAAAAGCTAAGTAATTGGAATTGACATAGGCGCCTGACGCAACTGATCGTTAGCTTACGTCAATCCTGAACATTTTCTTTGATTTCGAATATCGTTAAGTACGCGCACTGCATTTGGCTAGGGCTCTAGGGCTATAACAAAATAAAGGTATCCTTTATACAAGTTTACCCTTGAATCACCGACACTCATTTCATAGAATGTTTTACTTCGCCGAATTTTCATTTCATCGACAATAATTTCCACGTGCAGGAGTTACAATTTTTTGCTGGTCACAGGTCTAACCTAACCTAATTTACGTAACCCATGATTAAGATAACCTGAAAACAATAAGGTTTCAGCAGAAATTATCTTTCGATGAAATAAAAATCGGTGAAACGACACATTCGAAGAAATTACTGCAAAACAAGGGGACACGGTTTATACGATCGCCCCGAATTATTCGAAGTCCCGCAGATAGCTTATAGAATAAGCGCTCTTAACACTACCAATCCTACTTCCTACTTCATATCCTATTAATCCTAGGGTACTTCCTACTAACATTATAAATAAGAAAATTTGTGTATGGTTGTTAGTCTTTAACGCAAAAACTACTAAACCTCGTGACCTCTAATCGTTTTGTGTGTATTTTCTCTGTCTCTTTTTTATATCTGTCACGAATAAATGTTTTTCTTTCTTTTTTTTTTACTTTCTTTCAAACAGATTTGGATGAAATTTAGCACAGAGGTAGTCCTCATTATGGATTAACACATAGAATACTTTTTATCCCGAGAAATTCAATTTTTTCTACGGGTTTAACATTTTCTTTGCGGATGGAGTCGTTTGGGCAAAATCTAGTCTTATCCCATCTATTCTATTTATTTTTCCCATTATCATTTGTTCAGCATCGTAAAATACACAGCAAAATCAATACACCGTTGATCTTATAAGTTAATAACGTGCTTGAACATGCATTAATGCTAGCAGGGGCGACAGAATTAATTACGCCACTTCATTAGGCCAAAGTGCTGTCTGGAGGGGATAAAAAGATTCCATTACGCTAAAAGGATGCTGTTATGTTAAAGTTGTCTTTTGCATAATAAGGTGCGTTAATTTGTTTTTTTTTTTTAAGATAAAATTCTCAAGAGGATTGTTAAGCAAAAAAATGACATCCAAAAGGCGGTAACGATTCTCATCCCCTAAATCACGTCCGATTTTCACGATTTTTTAACATGTTGAAGTAGTAATGGATAAATAGGTATGTACAGTCACCACACGGGATTGTTGAGCCACCATAGAACCCTGTCATAATGACAACGTCAAGTCACTCAAAAGAAATTACGTCAAAATTTTCCGTCGATTTTCTATGAGAGGGTTCTATAGTGGCTCAACAATCCCGTGTGGTGACTGTACAATACAATAGAATACAAAACACTTTATTGTTCACCGTACAAAAAACATTTACAAGAAACAACGTTACAACGCTATCTTTTCCAAGAAAAAAATATTGGAAAAGTTCAATAAAAAAAGCGGAAACTTTACACACTTAGTTTTTCATAATAACTACTATTCAACAATGGTGGAAATCGGTCTTGACTGGACGTTACCGCCCGGAGTATAATTTGTATGAATTTTGTTTGTCAGCTACGCGATTTCAGCGTCAGTTCACTATGCTATTAAAACATTAATGTCTGTACTTATTGTTGTTTTACTTTACTGACTAACCTCTGGGCTAGTCTAATTTATTTTTCTCATTACAATAGAACGTCAACATTTTATAAATTGAAGCTCGGCAGTAAAATTGAGAGATACAATTCAAATCAACATTTCGGCAAAAACCTATAAAAGACGCGGAAATCAGGTTTCAGGGGAATAAGCAGAAACTTCGTTTAAGAAGGATGCCTTAATTTATTGTGATTCGGGAGCAAGGAAATCCTCCTTTAACCGGTTTCCGTTACCTACATCAGATAAATAAAATAGCATTTCTCTTATTCAGTCCCACTAATAAAGGTAGGAATTGAAGAAACATCCAGAGCAAATATTATTGACGAAGTTATAGAATGTGATGAGCTATTGTTTGTTACGAGTTTCTAAATTAATATCTGGATATATTAGATTCTGAAATCAAATCAGAATTGAATGGAATAGTCGACTATTAAACGTAATAGTCTATAAAGAGTTATACAAGTTCTGAAACTACACGTCTTAAGTTAGAGATTGCAGTTACGAATTAGGTAAAAGAAAGGAGGAAGCTAGCTCATAAAGTGTCGCCAATGGATCAGACACAACCGATGACTGAATAAAGGCCCAATTAAAACTCAGTGCTGAGAAGTAACCAAAGGACTAGCTTTTTTCGATTCAGTTTTATAAATTTTTTGCAAAATGTCGGAGATATGGGTTTTTTACGATTACAAACTTATTTGCGGTGTTGGTAAACTGACTGCGATCTATGTCGATGTATGGGGATAACAGTTTTCCAACGGCAAAGTTATGTTTGTTGCGAGGTCTACAGCTCACAGAGCCACTAGTCTTAGTTTGTCATCATAGTTGGCCACTAATTTGCATTCTTGAGATTGCAAAAGTCTATGAGCTTCGGAGACCATGCCATCAAAAGTCTGAACATTAAGGTAGAGATTACTCGTAAAAATAAATAGTTACGTATATTTGAATGTTGTGCACGCCTATCATAGGCTCACATATAAGCAGTAGAACCGAAATGTAATATTAAATTGTACTGATTGATATGTATGCTGTTGGTGTGCCTGTTTTAAATAAATAAATAAAAACAGAATTTCAAATACATACAGGGTGTCACATAAGTCGCACGTGTTTTTTAACAGAGTGGAAATGCGTTACTCATCATCCGCACACCGAACGAGCTTAACATTCCCTCAATAAAAATCGCATGGTTTTCAAGATTTGCCAGTTTAAAGTTCTTTGCCAGTACAAACTTTAAACTGGCATATCTTGAAAACCATGCAACTTTTACTGAGATCATAAGGCTGGTTCAGTTCGCTTAGGCTGGTGTCACTGTGATGTCCAACTTATGGAACACCCTGTTTTGGCAATGAACGTAAAACCGTTTATTCATGTTTATCGATGGCCGTGGTAAAAACTGCCAGATCATGCACGCAAGGGTCAATTTAAAATTTACGGAAACGCGTTTGTTTATACGGGAAATCAAATAACCTGGGCGCTCGATGCTGATGCGTTTCATTTTCAGTTGTGCCGCGCTCTGTTGTTTTACGAGATGAGCTCAATACAAGGCTGTGTTATACCGAACCTGATTACCTATTATACAACCCATATACATAGCCTTAGTTCTAAGGGTTGGCAACGCATTTGCAGTCTAAGGTCCTTATTAAGAGGATTGTGAGGTGACGGCTTTCCATACAAACGGTGATAACGTTTTCCACCCCTTAAACGTTAACCGATTTCGACCAATTTTTGATACGGTGTCAGTCGGAACAAAAACTATGTCCGTACGTTTCGTTTTTTTCAATATTATTACTAAACTTTGATTTAATCCCGTTTTATTGTTTTCATACAAAAGTAATCGGCCATAATATCTTTATAACTAATCAATTTAAAAAATAAAACGAAACGTACGGACATAGTTTTTGTTCCGACTGATCATATATCAAAAATGGTCGAATTCGGTTCACGTTTTTCGGTAGAAAACGTTATCGCCGTTTGTATGAAAAGGCTAGATTTTGCAGTTGGTTCACAGTCCTCTTAATAAACTAATGTTGACTGTGATGCCCGTCTCAAGACACGTCAAAGTAAACGTCAAGTCGTAGAAAGCTGTCATTTCTGACGTGACGTATAAGGATGGCATCTCAGCCAAGATCAGTTTATTAATACAGCCCTAGGGGTCAAATGCTCATCTCAAGATGTGTCACAAATAACAGTTTTGTATGAGTTGACAATCATTTTGACGCGTATTGACACGCGCATCCACTGGGATCGACTGCATAACGAGTTTATTAATACGGCCCTCATAATTGCCATCTTGAGCAAATGTCTATCTTATCTACTGTATGCCATAAATACGTAGAAAACTTTTGAACTAACCGTTTTGAATTAATTCTTAAGTACTTATCACACGTGGACATATTTTCAACCTACTTTACAAAATCGCGTTCTGTCACCTTTCATTATAAGGGGTACAAGAAACATCCAGAAATATTATGCACTAGAATAGCTACTATATTAAATCCAATAACTCCGCCATAAAGTGAGATACTAAAACGGCTCCACTATAAAACGCTCACTCAGATCTTAATAAAGTTGTCGACCGTTTAAATCTACATTATGCCGTCACAAAAGCTGAATACCTGACACGCTCGGAAAATATTTTTTTTTAATATAATGGCTTTTTTTCGTCCAGTTTAATTTCAATTTATATTCATACTGGAATCTCATGGATGCAGCGCTCGTACTCTAAATAGATTTCCCCAATCCCCTATCGAATTTCGTTGATTACTCGCGGCTTTTCGAGTTATGAGAAATTTCGATTATTTTTTTATTGAATTAAGGAAGTCGTTCAAACATTTCTCGTGAATTTTTATTTTTCAAGTCCTTTGTTGGACGAGTAGAGCTAAATCAGACTAACCTAGCGTAAATCTGCCTTTTCATTGGAGGCGGAGACGAGCGGAGCGGTGCGAAAAGGACCAATCACCTTGTACAGTACCCACACTGACGCATAGCACACAGAAACTAGTGGAATCTGATTGGTGTTTTTCGCACCGCTCCGCTCGTCTCCGCCTCAATGGAAAGGCAGCCTAAGTATGGCTTGCGTTAAAATATAGATTTAAATCGCAACTGCAACATCCAAGCTCAGTATTAATTTTGGGTTTTGTAAATACAACATAAAAATAAATATTACATTACCGACAAAAAAATAATAATAATATAAATAACCGTCTTCTTAAGAAACTAAAAGATTACATCGTCAAACCGCTTACTTTCATATACAACCTTAGTATCAGCTCAGGGTCTTTTCCGGAAGCTTGGAAGGTAGCAGCCGTAGTGCCTATTCACAAAGGAGGTCCAAAAAACGACCCTTGTAACTACCGACCTATCTCGCTATTAGGAAATTGCTCCAAAATACTCGAAAAGATAGTGAATAGCAGGCTAGTAAAATTTCTGGAATCTGAAAAGTTGCTTTCGATGAGACAATTTGGATTCCGTCAGGGCAAGTCTACAGAGGATGCTGTTACTCTTCTTACAAACGTGGTGTCTACGCAGCTTGATAAGGGAAATACTTGCTTGGGTGTCTTTCTGGACCTAGCCAAGGCTTTTGACACTGTCTCCGTGCCAATCTTGGTCAGAAAACTAGAACTTCAAGGAATCCGAGGTATAGCGCTAGATTGGTTTCAGAGTTATCTGTCCTCTCGGAGACAGTGTGTAAGGCTTGGCTCTACGGTCAGCAAAACAATTCCAATTTCTTACGGCGTGCCACAGGGAAGTATTCTGGGACCGACCCTATTCCTAATTTACTTAAATGAACTGCCTTTACTTTCTATTAACAATGCGGACATAATTTGTTATGCTGACGACACGGCTGTAGTATTCCACGATACATCATGGGAGAGGTGTTTTCAAACGGCCGAAACTGGTATGACTGTAGTGGCAAAATGGCTTACAAGTAATTTACTTACTTTAAACACCAGCAAAACAAAGTACCTTTGTTTCCACAAGACAGCGGCATCAGCCCCATCCTCCTACCCAGACATAAACATTGGAACCGATGACGTCCCAAAACATTCTGCTGACGACATGCAACCCAGCTCTAATAGCTTTATTAAAAACAGTCCGTCAATAAAATACTTAGGAATAATAATAGACGAAAAATTAAATTTTAAATTACACATAGAATCCGTGTCAGCGAGAGTTAGGAAATTAGTTTACGTCATGAAGCTGCTACGCAACGCTGCTGACAGTGATCTTTTAAAACTAATCTACACCGCTATCTGCCAATCAATACTTACCTATTGTATTGTCGTATGGGGTGGAGCTGCAAGCTCGGCGCTGTTGGTGCTGGAGAGGGCTCAGCGCTACTTGCTGAAAGTAATGCTAAGAAAGCCTCGCCTTTACTCCACAACCGCTCTTTATAAAGAAGCAGGAGTTCTGAGCGTTCGCCAGCTTATGATAATGCGAGTGGCTCTGAGTACCCATTGTAGCACTATTCAGTCGCCAGACTACCCTGCCCTATTGCACAAAAGAGTCTTTAATGTACCCATCCCTCACACCAAAACGTCCTTTTGCAAACGCTTCCCAATGTTTTTACATCCTTATATATATAATAGGGTTGCCAGACACTGTAACATTAAAACCCTGTCCGTCATCGAAGCAAAATCTAGAATCTTCAAATGGCTAAATGAACTAGACTACTCTCAAACAGAAAACGTTATCAAGGTTATTGCGTAGTTGAGTACACTCACACACACACACACACACACACACACACACACACGCACACACACACACACACACACACGATAGTTTAGATTAAATATGATATAATTCGGTTTTAATTAAGTAAAGATGTACTGCGCTCGCGCAGAGGATGATTAACTGTTTCCTGTAAATACTTAAGAAATTGATCACCACAGGACAGGCAAAGCCTAGTGTGGGACCAATTGTTTCTTTAATTGTTCAACACTTTTTTGGTAAATAAACGATTTTATTATTTTTTTATTATTATTAAAACTCTGTTAAGATGTCTGGTTTAAAATTAACAGAACAGATAAGAAAAGTTACGATAGGTTATCATTATACTAATGACTGATTGAGTTGCCGGTGACCATCACATGGGCGGTGGTAATTACTTCCAATCAGGTAACCCGCATACTCGTTTGCCTCTATCTCTTATACAAAAATAAATATTTTTGCATTAAAACTCATCTTCACTCACTCATATTACTTTGATCAACGCTTAGACTTTACCAGATCACCTAGAAATACTTCCACATAAAGTTTCATTTAGTTATTCAAATTTAGAGTTCCATTAAATGTGCCTAAGTACCTAAGCGCGATGTCATGACAAGTTTAAAAAAGCACACGTCGACGTATTTAATTTAGCATGGCAATAAATTTAGACTAACAACACACAAACTCACTTAAACTGAAACCAAAGTATTCCAGAAGCAATCACTCGAAACCACTACAAAATGCTAAAACTTTTAGCTCAACTGTTTTAGCTTAATTATTTGAATTTTCCAGAGCTATTTGTTGCAGTTTTGATTGTATTACCGCTGCTCTTAGGAACTCCGTACATCTGGCTTGTTTATTGGAGGACGGTTTTAATTTCAAACTTGAGTTCAAAAATTAAAACACGTCTACGTAGGACTTATCCCAACACATCGACATTGTATGGCAATTACAATATTAATCTGTTTAGAAGTATTGTCATGCTGACGATTGCCTATAGTAGAGTTGTCTTGACACTAGGGTATTTGTAGATGTTTTATTTCACCTTACATGTTAGGTGATTATCTTTATCTCTTAATCAACGAATTATAAACCGACGAGTCTTCTAATACAAATCTACAGGATATTTTGAAGACTAATAAGAATAACTACGCCAAATTTGAATTTGATACACCGAAGTTTCACCCCGTTTGGTTACTTTTTAACCCCCCACGCAAAAGGGGTGTTATAAGTTTAACGTGTATTTGTGTATCTGTCTGTGGCATCGTAGCTCCTAAACGGATGGATCGATTTTAATTTAGTTTATTTTTGTTAGACAGGTAACTAAATCGAGATTGTTCTTAGCTTGGTCTGATTAAAACCCATTAAGCCATTTAAGAGTTATAAACTCTGAAAGGAGAGGTCACGATTTTATCGGAGGTTTTTAACTCGGTTAGGTTATTTACCATTTTGATACGGAACTTTTAAAACGAAGTTCCTATACATTAATTCAAATTTCCCATTCATTTTCCTATTGAAAACCAACTGTGTGAGTTCAGCACAAAACCGAAGTTCAATTTAGCGCGTACTATTTAGTGCTGTAGGCACAGTTTCAAAGCCTAGGGATTGTTTACTCCGGGCAGGTGTGGGTCTGGTATATTGAATGCACTACGACAACCTCAAAGGACTATGTGGTATACAGGCCAGGTAGTAACACTATACCTGTGCCTTACGTCTTTGTCTGAACACTCTAGCACGAAAGGGACAGACCTGGCTGGTTTAGGCATGGATCTGCTAGATATGAGCTCAATGGAGGCTTTTAACGAATAGTTGAAACTGGCATAAAACAAAAGAATGATTGTGAACTGATCCGGTGTCAAGAGCAAATTGGAATTCGAATTGTTTTTGAAAGCAGGACTTGGGAAAAATTAGGGGATAGGGTCAGCACCAATAATATAAAGAGATAGATAGGTGACATACGATATTCCGCGTGTACAAATGGCCGGCACTCGCACACATAAATCTATATATCGCAATACTAATTCATAGATGACATGTGACATCAGGACTATAGTCTTAGTTACGAATAGAAAACGACCTTCACCCGTCGGTTTTTTGGATGAAAAGTACTTTGTGAAGCCTATGCAAACGTTAGGTTGACTATTTTTTCCCTTATACCTGCCTGCCCAGGAGTTATGACGGGAAAAAAATAGTAAACCGAACGTTTGCATATTCTATAGGCTTCATACTTTCGATTGCCCGATTGGAATGTAATTTATCTATTAAACAAACAAGTGCAATGTTAAAAAAAATAAGTAATCATTACCTGGACTGAATTTTTTCAGTCAACCTACTCACGATATATTACTTAACATATTCCTTTGATATACAATACTTTTCATCCATTAAATAGAAGAGAGAAGGTCGTTCCCTATTTGGATCTAAGAGTATTAGGTTTACCATTCGCGTTGTTTTAATGTGCTTTCATAGCGCTTATAACCGTATCTATTTTAACCCCCGACGCAAAAAAAGAGGGGTGTTATAAGTTTAACGTGTCTGTCTGTGTATCTGTGTATCTGTCTGTGGTATCGTAGCTCCCAAACGGATGAACCGATTTTCGTTTAGTTTTTTTTGTGTCATACATAATTTTATATATTATATCATTGTCAGGCGCTTTAAAAAGTAGGTAATTAAAGTGAATTAGGCTTTACACAAACATTTCGAATGTATTAACGTGTTATTTGTAACGCTTTTTTTAAATCTATTATTCTACGTCATCATATAAGCCTAAAGAGGTCCACTGCTGGACATACGTCTTCCGCAAGAATCTCCGCGGTGGTAGATTTTTGTGACTCTTGTAACTCTAGCAGACATTATAGGAAAGAGAAGTTTCTTCGAAAAAGGCCATTTTGAGAAGTAGACATTTTAGGAAAGAAACAGAACGAGCCGGAAGCAAATGATTCTACACAGGGCAGACATGTTTTCACATTTCGTTACTTATTCAAAAAGAGTTAGAGCCGCCGTGAAGAGAACATTAAGGTTAATAATTCAGAAAGGGACTTGTGTAATTGCAGTGTGTTTCATATGTATATATTAATGTAAAGGCAAACGAACCAAATCAAAGCAAAACATGGGGAAAGAAATAATTGATTTAATGTTATAATCTATACGTGTCACAAACACAGGTTTAATATAATAATATTACGGTAAACACCACGCTATATATTTATGCCACAATTTCAATGGTTTACCACCTACTAGTATTAATGCGAAAGTGTGTGCGTGCGTGTGATAGTTTGTTACTCTTTCACGCTGCAATGGCTAGACGGATTTGGATGAAATTCGGAATGGAGATAGCTTATACCCTGGATTAACATATATAATACTTTTATCTCGGAAAATTTGGTAGTTCCCAAGGGAAAACCAATAAATGACTTAATAATTATGCTTTTTTGTGTTGTTTCGTACAGACCTATTTTTTCATAATATCTACAACATATTAAAAAATATTAAAAAACGGACTATATTTAAGGGGAGAGAAACGTTACCGCATTTTCTATGGAACTTTTTAAGCCTTGTCCTCTTAAAAAACGATCAGAAAATAATATTAAAAATTCCTGTAGCTTTGGATGTTATTTTTGGTTATCTTGTAAAGTGCCCTGACTTTTACAGAATTCAACTGAAAATGCTTCCAAAGCTACAAGAATTTCGACATCAATGCGGTCACGGAATGACGGCGGTTGAAACACTCGAAGAATTGCCCATTATATAAATGCGAAAGTAACTCTGTCTATAACTGCTGAACCGAATTCGATGAAATTTGGTACTTAAAAAAATAAATTTGGTAGCCTGAGTTCCGGGGTAGGATACAGGCTACTTTTTATCCCGGAAAGAACAGTTCCCGAGGGTACAGCGATAAACGACTTCTACGCGGACGGAGTCGCGGGCAAGTCTGGTACAAAATAAATTAAAAAATCGTTTAAAATTCCCCACCCAATCACTAAAAAGGGAATTACAAGCGCGACAGCCGCAATAAAAAACACACGAATAGACAATGCAACGTGACAAAACTCCCAAAAAAATGATCAGTTATGCAAATGGGAAGCAAATAAAGAGAGAAATGGCCATCCGTAACGTTGCGTAGCCGGTATTATCTCGAAAACGATCAAACATTACGGGCCCATTCCGCGGCCCACATTTCCATATGCACCATAAATAATGCCTCTTTGCCTTCCATTTGGTACAACGCCGTCGAAAATACTCGAAGCGACATGACCAGACATCGGAATGATTGGGGCAAAATCATATGACAGATAGGGAGTTCGTATTTCATCGTTACTAAAATAATACTTACAATAAAAATAAGTACATTTTTACAAACAAATCTGGGAGCGATTACTAGTTTAGGCGAAAATAGTTTATAGATATAAAGCTTTCCGCCTGCGACTTTGTCTGCGGTGAGTCAGTACTTTCGTAAATTATAATATATACCCTATGCTCACCCTGAAAGTCCATTCTAAATGTTGGTGAAAGAATTTTTGAAATCGGTCCAGTACTTTTTGAGTTTATTCGTTACAAACGTACAAAAATACAAATCTTTGATCTTTATAATATTAGTGTAGAAGAACTCTCTTTCTGTCAATTGATTTTGCTCCAAAAATTACTATATCTGGACATGACAATCGTAATTCAAAATCTGCAAACTAAAATCAGACTGGCCACTAGTATGACGCAACCTTACCATTTTTATATAGCCTATCTTTCTGACAAATCATTAAAATCGGTCCAATGGCTTAGGAGCTAGAGCGGAACATCCGATTGTTGGTCACATACATACATTACATACGTAGACTGTTAAAATAATTACCTTTCTTTTGGCTCCAGTCAATCGGGTAAAAAGGTATGTGACTTGAGATAATTACGTGGTTGAAAAGTCGCTGTCGCTGCCAGTAATCAGTGGCCGATGTACTTTAAAATTAAATGCTTTTGCTGACGAAGGACGTGAAGATAAACTGACAAAATCTCTAAACCTTTTCAAAGTCCTGTCAAATATAAAAGTAGTCATTTACATGCGCATGATATTTAAAAACTAGCGCGCTAATTTCAGTCTTAGCTCATAGACACATCGTTCTGTTTGGAGCTGTTAACAGTGATGAGTTTATCCGCCAATGGCGTTGATAAGGTTAATGAGTAAGGGCTTGTTTACGGAGACGCGGAGCGTGCGGCGGGGCGTCGTTGTTTGCGTGCATACTGGTCGCTGACCTAGTGGAAGTATAGAAGTCTTTCATAGTCAGCGACCAGTGTGCACGCAAACAACGACACCCCGCCGTACGCCCCGCGTCTCCGTAAACAAGCCCTAAGAGACAACCTTCACAGGAACGTATTACAAAAAAAATATAGATACACAATACTCAAACGTTTATTGCATTCCATGTTAAGCTAACTTAATACAGTAATCATTTATTATAACTTAATTATGGACCCTGTTGGGCACAGCAACATTAAGAGAGAAGAGGGCTTGTAATCTTAGGAATTGTATTTATTAATTATATTGCACATGTAATATAATTTAAATTATGTCCCATTTATTGACTTTGAATATTTATTCTGTAAATAAACCACAGGACCACTTCCCCACGTCAAAAATCTACCAGCGCTTCCCAAAACAGGAGGCCACTGCTGAGAAGAAGCGTAACGAGAAACTTAACAGTCAGTCATTTTTTATTACTTATTACAATGATAAGAGAGCCTGGGGGCTCTAGTGGGGGCGCTAGTGTGGGCACTAGCGTCTTTTGAGCGTTAGCGCCCGCATGTTAATACATTATAGCCTTTAACCTCGACCTCGACCTCGACCTCGGCCTGACAGGACGCCGACGCTCAAAAGACGCTAGTGTGGGGGCTCATAATACTAGCATTATATAAAACTCCTGCGGGAAAACATGTCAGAATTATTACAAGATTAAGGGCCGTATTAATAAACTCATCTTGGCTGAGATGCCCGTCACAAGATGCGTCAAATATGACAGTTTTTTGTCGATTAATGTTTACTTTGACGTGTCTTGAAACGAGCATTACAATTAAGGTTTATTAATACGGCCCATAGACTCTTGAGAGATATACAGCCGGAACATGTCAAACTCAAGCGTTTCATCACAACAATAATTGGTTTATGTATCAAATTTGCTAAAACTCTTTTACAAACGTTCGCGCACGCGCGAATATGCTTGGTGAAAAACTTTAAAAAATACGTTCTTAATATAAAACCATACGATGATAATAATTTTCTTTTCAATTTAAATAACACCTCTTTCAATTGACTATAAAAGAGAGGTTAGAACAAAACCTCTCAACAAGTTAATTGTTGTAAACAATGCTGTGAAAATGGGTTGAGAAACAGATGTCTGCGTACACGAATTGTTATTTATGTTATATTGTACGACATAATTGTTATTATCTTTTCATCTAACCCTTTTTCCCAGTTTTTGAATAGGAAAAAACCGGCCAACTGCCAAGTGCGTGTCGGACTTCGCATATATAGGGTTCCGTACCAAATTATCAATATATTGGTATGTTAGTAAAATAGTTATACGTAATAACAAACATTATTACCAAATTTCAAGTTCATAGGTCAATGGGAAGTTAAAAATGTCTTTGGAACCAAATTTTCAAAAAAAAAAGCTGGCTTTGGTGGCTTCTCATTCCTTTGTTTTCTATACGTAATATTTTTTAAAACAAACTATACGGTGTTTATTTACTCAACTAGCTCTAAACAAAAATACCCCACTCGATGGGGTACCTAGCTCAATTTTTTTTTTGTGCCCCCCTTTAGCTGTATGAATTTCTTGTATAAATTGACACAAAAGTTTATAATATTTCATCGAATGAGAATAGTTAAAAACCGACTGAAAAATTATCGCGATTTATAAGTGCAGTTTCTTACATAATAAATTCATGTGTATACATAGTACCTACCTACCGTACACAACAAAGAGTGTCAAGTAACAATTTAACATTATGTATAATGGAAAGAGTGTATATGTATAGTGAAAGAAAAGCGTCATTATAAAATTAGAAAAAAAAAATTTAAACTTCCGTTTGTTCTGACTTGCTGTATGTTTTCAATAATTCTAAATAATTATTAAGTACCCTAGATTTTTCACGATAGTTACTTTTATTTGTACGTGTCACTTTTAGTTTTCTCTAGGTCTTCGTAACTACCGAAAAATGCGAGTTTCAGTACAAAAACAGAAAAGCCGAGGCGAACGAAAGGCCGACGTGCCGATACCCTCAACAAGCTCGAAACGTGTCTACTATGATAATAATTTCAGAAAACGCATAGGTATCTAATTTAATCCTTCCAATACCCAGTTGGTATATTTACTTGCCAGTACCAAAACCGATCATCTTGAAGTTATTTTATGAACGTAATGGTATAATTTAAACGGCGAAGATCCTAATCCCACCCCCAGTACAACATTGCACTAAGTCTAAATAACTCTTTTTTTTTTCAGAATATACGAAAAACTCTCATCTCAAGACATGAGATAACGGTTTTTCGTCGATTTAATTTCGTCCAGCTATTATTTCACGGAAAACTGCAGACAAGAAAGTTAAGATCCTTTTTGAGATTTCATAAACTTACTAAAATGGTCTTATAAGTGATAGTAAAAACGACCCGATTCGCCTTGCTATTAGATTCTATACTTTTCCCAAAAACAGCGTTTATTTGACAATGTAAAATGGTACCTTGTTAAGCTATTTAACACTTGAAAAGCTACCTACCCCTCCAACCCTCAGTGAACATGCCAAAAAACCAAAACCTTCCAACAAATCTTGTTTTTTCTCCCGTTATTCGCCTAAGGCTCCCAAATTCGCAACCTCGCCACTGTGTGAGCGGAATTCATAATTCGTAATTAATGGTTGGCAAAACATCGGGTGCCCGACCTGCATGCAAAAACCCTTTGAAGATCCCCCACATATTATTTATTGGACAAGAACCGGAATGTTCAGCAAACAACTCTTTCGGGGTTAAATTCCTCTCGCAATCTGCTGGGGTCCTTGCGGGTGTAAAAATGTAGGACGCTTTTAAATTATAAACAACTCGAAAACTCTCATGTTTCAAGGAAGGTTTCAACTTTTTGACCAGATAAATCTGTACGGCTTAAAAGCTAGATTGTTTCAGGATTTGATTTATTATGGTGATACCTTAAGGTTTGCATATATCTATATATCCATTATGTTATTAACGTACGTTGTCAGCGTTTAAAATGTTTCTTTAAGAAAATGTCCAAATTATGGAATAGGTAGTGGAAAAAGAAGTTACTTAAATGTTAGGAAATTTAGGCCTCCTGGCCTAGAGGGCATGAAAGCACGAGATAAAATGTGACAGGTGATAGGGAAATGAATACGTCTATTCTTTATTCTAACGTAAGTCCTAACGCTTAAGGTTTAAAATAAAAGTGTCCCGTTTTGATAAAATCGCTATAAAAATGTGAAAATTGCAATAGTCGCTTAGTAATAAAAGGTAATAAAAGTCAGGACGAGACACTATCACTGACAGCAAAACGAAGTGATAATTCAAGTTAAGATAGATACTTTGTACTGCAATCATGTACTGGCTTGGCAGCTGGTTACTACATATAGTTAGGTCAATCTTTGATGACTCCTGTGACAGTTCATAATAAACACGTTTTACGCTTGATTCTTTGATTTTTCATAAATAATAAATGGATACAAAATTTAAGACGAAACTCTGTTATCAGATTAAATTCTTTTTAAATGCTTTGCTTGCAAGTATAGTGTTTTACTTATAGTTATAACAAAACTGTATATTGTTCGTAAGATATCTATTAGTTCACTCGAAATATACAAATAATTATATTAGCATACTTGATAATATGAACAAAAACAACAATTTCCTATGCTGGCTGGGTACCTAATGATTGACTCGTTTATACATTTCGGGCGACAATTCATTTAAAACAAAATATAAGTACCTACTTACCTGTATTACAAAATATTCCCAATGATTAATTAATTATGTACAAAATGTAAAGCAACATTTGCGTATTCATTTATCGAACATATAGGTAGCAGCTGCCGGCTCATCGCGACCAGCATTGCAATCGTTTACGTGACCGCAGAATTAGTAGGGATGCACCATAAAGCGATAAACAAGCGCCGAAACCATGTGGTTTTGCGGCGTAAGGTTAAGTTACCTGATAGATATAATTAAACGTAAAACTAGAGCTATCGGTTCAGCAGCCTGCTATGTTATTCTGTTAACGCATCGTCGTTCAGTTCTACTCAGTCGATGAATAGCCGGCGAATTTACGTCGTCCGTCAAGATGGGTAAATGACATTCAACTGCCTGCACATTCACACACACAACACACACATTCTGCACATTGTGCACATTCTGCACAGCTGGTCGTCTGTGAAACCAGCGACTAAATGAATGTGCAGGCAGTTGAATGTCATTTACCCACCTTGACGGACGACGTAAATTCGCCGGCTATTCATCGACTGAGTAGAACTGAACGACGATGTGTCAACAGAATAACATAGCTGAATTCGCCACGTACTCAGATCTTTCAGAATGGGTTAAGCTTTATCGTTCGGATAGTGGCAAAAATCGAGCAATAGGGAGCCTGAAAAACAGGATCATCCTAGTTCAGGCAAATGTGTAATAATATTAGTTCTGTGTAAACATAAGCAATATCATTAAGTTTTATTAATAATGTTTTTATTTATTTGTTTATTTATTATTATTATTGAGGCTTAATTTATTGAGCCAACTAGTCTGACTTATACGATTCACCGCGCATCGACAGCATCATCGTTCGACATTTGATCGGCTGGTCGAAGACGGACTAAGGGTACTCTTTGGCCCGGAAAATCTGACGTTTTCCGAGGAAATAGCTCTTAAGTAACAACTTTTACGTGGATCGCGAGCAAAACCTAATTTTTTGAATACTGAAAAATCTTCAGTGCAAAAACAGTCATCATAATCACCATCATTTCAGCCGAAAGACGTACAATGTTGGACATAAGCCTCCCCCAAGGTTTGCCACAAGGATCGGTCCTGAGCTGCTTGCATACACACTCGCTTGCTTTATGTAACTAGAGTGGTAAATAAGTGACACTGCTAAGTGACCCTTATTTGTTTATAAATAAGGTTGGTACAATTTGAACGGACCATCAAGTAGTTAGATCGGTTTCCCGCGACCTTAACGACGTCGTCGGTCCACCTCCGGTCCGGTGCAAAAACGGTATTTTACCTAAATTCCGCAACACAAAACCGTCCATCCCTAATCCCCTCAATACTGCATGCTTGTCGATTCCGAGCATAAAATTGGTGTAATTACACGCAGCTCATATTTGTACTAATTAATACAAATATGAGCTAGTTTCGAGCGGAACAACAATCGACGCTGGCGTAATAATAAATATTATTTACGCGTTGGGAACGGCATTTCAAACGTTGAATGTAATTACGAGTATCAAATAAACACACAGAACATGCATTTGCAACTTTGAGAAATTATTCCGGTCAATACTAGTATTTGTTTGTTGCAAGATAGTGAAAATTAATGACTTCCCGTTAAGTACCCATAGGAGTTCTGTGACAAGAGTGTTGGTTGCTGCACGTGTCGATTATTTTGTCGTGGATTTTAGTGCCTCAGTGGTGTTGAAGAGCTCGGTGGAGTGGTCAGCGCGAGCGGCGGCCGACACTCTTGCCTCTGATCTCGGAGAATATAACACTCTAAATGTTTTAATAACATTTTCAAGAACCGATCACATGTATCCTCAAACTTTGACATTGGCAGAATTGTCCTCATGGACAGACGCCATTTTAACAAAAAATGTAATTGAAAAGTACCCATAGTAGAGCTTAGTTTGGGAGAAGATCAACTTGAGATTGTCCTCAGATATATATTTATTTATTCAATACTCTTTAGGCTGTCGAATATGTAAAAACAACGCGAATAAACGACCATTTTTCGTTTTGAGAGCCGTTTGGTGGTTGCACTGTTTTGAGCACATTTTTGCTATAGTCAGCATCAAATATATAGGAGCAGCCAAAATGGCCATATATATCGCAACACATCTTTCTTTATTCCAATAGTAATAAAGATGTGTTGCGATATATTTGGCCATTTTTGATGCTCCTATCTATTTGATGCTGACTGTACAAGGCGGAAAAGTGCTGCTACGAGCTACGAGCGTAAGACGTGGCAAATCGTAAGAAAACTTACTTATACTCGAGATTGTAATTGTTGTTATACATACCTAGTTCTTTTTTATAAATTACAAACTATAAAAAACACTTTGTATTTGTTAGAAATGTTAGAATTAATCATGGCTTGCTTTATCAAACCCTTGTTTTTTTTTTAATTCAAACATACTGCTGCTTTTTAACCCTTACAAAATCAAACAGATTCTACCACGACAGACGGCTGAAGGCTCATTCATAACGTAGGTAGTTTACAAAACAAACCCCATGAAATCTGACGAGTTCTCAAATCAGATCATAAATGAAAACTTTCTTACCTATTTCTCACGAAGAAGTATTCGACAATATCGTCAAATAACACCGTTCTCTGCCTAAAGATATCCACGCACTTCCAAAAATTTCACCTTCACAAAATTGATTCAAGAAAGAATAATAACAACACAACAGTACAGGAACTAACCTAAAATGCTTTCACTTTCCGCGCAACAAACAAACTATTGTCAATCAAAATATCACAATTGCAAACTTAAGCTACATTAGAAGTCACGAAAACGAGGTATTAGTGAAAAATAGATAGATTTTAGTAAAATAATTGGTAAGAGAAACGTTACTAGAGAGATTGTTGTCAAAACT
This sequence comes from Tortrix viridana, assembly GCA_963241965.1. Classification (NCBI taxonomy): domain Eukaryota; kingdom Metazoa; phylum Arthropoda; class Insecta; order Lepidoptera; family Tortricidae; genus Tortrix; species Tortrix viridana. The sequence goes on along the minus strand of OY725183.1, from coordinate 12,011,330 downwards.
GTCATTTGTTCGACGCCATTGGAAAGACGCATGCGTGGTAGAAAATACCCTTAAGACTTCAGAAAATTGACACATCTCAAAAATCTATGCCATGCCATTTTCAACCATAAATTCTTACCTATTAAACTCATTATCGTTACCGTGTTTCCCAAGTTACCACATGTCATGGAAAAACTAGTGTAATCCTCTGCGCATGTGCTGACAACTTTAAAATATGCGCCAATCTACACCCTTTAGTCAAGAAGTGTTAGGTTGTTATTTGATTTTGCTGAAAGTATTAGAACTCTCTCGCGGGAAATCTAGTTGACTTCGGCTGATGCGGGTGTTTTTGCAAAGTTTTTAATAAAGTTTTTTATCCTAGAATTAAAACTGGAGATATTTTTAATGGTTTTAAATAAGGTTTTGTTAGTTTTTAGGTAGGAACGTCATTCACAAACGACACATTTCGTGATGCTACTACACACTTCGCACGCGGGAGCCACCATATAGGTAGGTATCAATAAGTCTTCTTAGAGTAAGTATTAAATAACGGCTACCGATTGGCGTCCGCTAGACCTTCGTGCATCGGTGCAGAGGCAGACCAAACAGAAGGTAGGAGGATCTAGTCTCGTTACACTCGACTCGACTCGATCCGTAAACATGAAAGTAAGAGAGAGGTTTAATGCGTCACAAATGCGTCTTTGACTTCTCTCTTACTTTTATGTTTAGGTCGATATAACCCCACGAAATAAGCTAACGTCAGTCTTTTATGGTGTAGTTATGGGTCTTTTTAGTGTAGTTAAGGGTCTACGCAATGGTTAACGAGCATGGTAACCTTCGTTTGACTAGCGACTAAACGAGGTGAGGTTCATTAATTTTGAACGATCATTTCGTTTCCACTTAGAAGGGAATTGGTCGATGCAATAATAATACATCGCTGTAAATTTATTTATCGTGAATAAGGTTACTGTTTTATTAAACTTTTGTAACGATGTGAATAGTAAGTTAAAAAATGGATCTAATTAGTATAAACTAGCTTCTGCATCATCGACCGATTAATATTAGTTTTTCATCGCAAACGGTTGATTTTTGGATAAGGGTTATGCACACGGCGTTTTTAAGAGGATTGTGAGGTGACGGCTTTCCATACAAACGGCTTACAATATGCTTTTATCTTTAAAATATAAAAAAAATAACTCACCATTATTAGTCGGGAACGGTACGACAATATTCTTGATTATATTTATGGCATGAGTAGTTAGAAGTTGCAGCTGGATAATTTACTTATAACGAACGATAACATAAATACATAAAAACTCACGTTATTGGAATGATTCGGTGTCATAGAGCTCATCTGATGATGGAGTCGCTAGTCGAAAGTGCAAAAATGAATGGTCGGAACAATATCTGGTCTCAAAATAACATTATTTTTTTAGGATACTTATTTATTGAGAAACTGGTTAGACTTTGGTGTTATAAAACACGTTATTTTAAAAATCTAAAAAGTTAAGGCTACGTCAAACAGCTAGCGCGGTGAGGCGCGACGGCAGCGCGGCGCGATCCCAGCGCGGCGCGGCAGTCGCGGCAGTCACACAGTTACTCGCGACGTGTTCTTTCGCAAACTCGATCCAAGTTAACACATTTTTGTAGCTTTTATGGCCCAAATCATTATAACGTAACGTTTTCTAACACAATCTATAAATTTTTCTACATCCATGATCACAAAAATCACGCCGTGACTATGACATCTGTGAGGACCTGCATACAACTCCTTGTTAATTTCCACGCTATGAGCCTGGCCACGACTTTGCGCGACTAGCGGCGCGGCGAGCGATTTCATAATACATTGCGTGTAATGACAGTTAACCATTGTGTGGAGAGCGTCTCGACCTTGCAATGAAGATAGAATTTGCTCGCCGCAGCCGCCGCCGCTCAATCGTCGTGGCCGGCCGTAAGAACGCGCCACGCTTCTGTCGCGCCACGCCGAGCCGGCTGTTAGTCGAAAGCTTGAGAGATCAATCTTAACACTAATTATACGAAGTGATTTAAAAGAAAACTTTTATACCGAAGAGATAATCGTGCTCTCGGTACTGTCATGAGTTTTAATTAAAATATCAAAAACTTTCTATCCTTAATCGTCCCACGGTCGTTTAATAATTTTGATGAAGGAAGGATAATTATTTTAAGGTTTTTCTCATTTGAGATGTCAGTCTTGTCATGTCAAAGATGGTTTTAACATTTCTTTATAATTACCATAATTACCCGATGCTCTTACGGTGAAGAAAAAGATCGTGAGGAAACCTACACATTCGATTAGCTGAGTGTCTAATAGGGGTAATTACATAAATGATTCTATACTTAAAGCGAAGTGTATTCGAATCAGCCCATATGCTTAATTTAAAGATATTATAAGAATATATATATGCTCTTTCAGCAGTTGAGCAGTCGGGTGAACACAAACTGGTAATACATTATTATGTATATTTATAACAAATCAAACATTTCAAGTACTTACTAGATAAGCTAAAAGATGGTGCTATAAAAATCGCCGATATAGCGACCATAAAAATATCTTTATCCTGAGCGTCTAACACTACCATCCAAAATAAAAACGCTATATAAGAGTATGAAGTCAATATACACATACTACCTTTTTACTTTGGAAGGCAGAACACATTTTGTATTTTCTCGCTTGTCGCTCAGTGCATCTCGATCGATACAGACTAGTTAGAAAGGGAGATCCGAGATTCCGAGCGATAAACAAGTCGTGGACCATTTGTGCTAACCGTTAAATCCACCGAGTTGTGAGCCAAACGACGCTGCTTCTGTCATAAATGGTAACATACTTACTAAACCGTCACCCCACCGCGACCAAACTAACCAGACCCTCAATTCCGCAGTTAAAACTTCACTTCACCACAAAATCACGTTACGCTTAAAAGTGGAGGGTCAAGTGAAACTGGCGAACGGCATTGTTCGAAATATTGTTCGACTTTTTATCTCCAATAAGTAAAGTAGCACTAAACATTCGCTATTTAAAGCCATGCGGGTCTGTCGTTGGTTCTTTTTAACTAGCATGCACATGTTTGAGATGTAATGGGATTGAGGAGATTTTTGTTGCTCCAGTGAGCCTAACATGCATCACAAGAATAATGTGACAGCACGAATAAAAAGCTGCTATGAGTTAATTGAACCTAAAGCGTGTGCTACACGGTTTGAAACCATGGTTATAAACCAAGTGACCTTGTTAGAAGCGAGCTGCTACACGGTTGCAAACAAGCCCATTTGTTTCATATCTGCCAAAGGCATTTAAGGTCATGCGAAATTTGGTCTACACGGTTTTAAACTGCCTATTTTAAAACCGTTGTTTGAAACCGTGTAGCCCACGTATAACGCGTAGCTCTCTGACTTACGTACTGCCGCACTCAGATACTTCAATTATTTTTTAAGTGTCATTAAAGTTGCTGCTGTCAGTTTCTTTGCTATAGCAATAGAATAAGACGCAGCAACTTTAATGTCACTTAAAAAATAATTGACAACTCGAGTGCGGCAGTTAGTATAATACATTTTAGTAATATGCGACTACTTATAACTAAAGTGCGACACCGGTGTTTTAAACTGTAGGACTTTGGGTGTAGTGGTATATAAACGCGCACGCACACGTTAACTGTCATCATTTTATTTACATGTTTAACAACCAATGAACTGACTCCAGATTAATAAGGAGTTCCATTAGTTTTCCATTCATCCCATGACCAGATCCAGAGGAAATTTGAAAAATTTATCCAATAAAAAAAAATAAAAAATTGGTCTACAATTCGCGTAGCATACACAAAAAAAGAGAGTCTAATTTTTTGAAGTCGGTTGAAAATTGTGTACATTTGCTAGTCAATGTTGACGATTTGATAATGACTATATTTCAATCATACTTAAATATAAAATTAATAATTTCCTAAAGAAAATGAATCGAAACGTCGTAAGTGGCTTTAAATTGCTTACTCAAGTGCATTAAGACAATTACAAAGCTGTTTCTAATTATTCTCGAGCGAATCAACCAGTGCGGCTGACTTATGGTCAGATCGCGTGACTTCCAGTGAACTGAAAATCGATGGAACAAAAGCATTCCGAGTTTGTGTCATTTACTTACCTGTAAATAACTTTTAGTACCGATAAATGAAGTTAATACAAGGTTAAACGTGATTAATGAAGTTGTCGACTTTCAAGGTTTATATTTCTAAACTAACATTCAATAACACTAAACACCTTGACATGCCTACTTTTAAATCTAAACTTTTCAACTGGTGCATAAACAAAATTTATTATCATGTCTCTGACCACTTCCGACGGGATTAAGTTCTAGTTTTGGTATATTTAGAAATACGATTAAATTTTTGTCTGACGTAATGACTAATGATTAAGTATATTATATTGACATTCTAACTTTGACATTTTAACATTGTAACGGATAACTATATAGCTACTTACTACTTGACCAATAATTTGTACGCCTATTTACAGGTAGAAAGTGGATGAACCTTTTTTTTTTCTATAATCTAAGACGTACTTTGTATAATACCCACTTTTAACAAATAAATATTTTGAATTTTGAATTTTGAATAGCTCAATAGCTCAATACTCTATGCTTAGCGTGTTATATCAATGAATGTAATAACCTTAAATTAAAAACATTTAACTGCGGGCCTATTATCCTCCTGAGGCCTAACGTCATACATATAGGACAAATTGTCATTATTACTTTTAACTGTTTGTTGACTGACATAAGTTTCTGTTTCGAACTAGCGAAATTTTGACATAGGCTTCAGGAGGTTATAGTTATTATAGTTATGTGTACCTATTTGCGAGAGTGACGTATGCTTTCTCTACACTTATCCATCGTGTCAAAGGTGAAAATAATAATTTGACAGGTGCTAGGGGAATTAATATACCTATTCCATATTCTGACGTAAGACTTAACGCTTAAGGTTTAAAATAAAAGTATCTCGTCCAGACTTATATTACCTTTTATTACTAAGCGATTTTATCCGGTATTACTAGAGTAATGAAATAAAACGTTCAAATTTATTAAGAGCCTGTGCACACTAGCGTTTTTGACCAGGGGTCTAAGGGTTAAAAAAGCCAGTGTGCACAGCTAAGCATGATATTTAATTACTAAATACCAGGGATCGGAAATTCGGTAAGATATTTACCTACCTAAAGTTTGGTAAAGACGGACCCAATTTGATTTTTCTAATAAAATTCTAATTTTAGTAACTAGGCCTCCACAATGCATATTTAAGTATATTTAAGTTATTGCTTATTTACTTTGAGTTTATTTTCCAAGCGGAAGTATTGAATTTAATTTACCTGCGATTCATTCAACTAACAATTTTATCAATATTATTATCAATATCACGATCATGATCATTATCATTACCATAATCATTGTGATTATCATTATCATTATCATCATCATCATCGTCATCATCATCATCACCACCACATATATTATTAAAATAATTTAATTAAGAAGCCGCCTCCATATTTGCCATTGGCGGGTTTTTGCCAACTTTAGGTAAATATTTTAATTTACGATCCCTGGTTATCACTTTATTCTTGTGATGCATGTTAGGCTCGCTGTGGACCTATTATAGTCATGAAGTGTGAGAGTGACGGATACTATATCCACACTTATCCACCGCGATTAAGGTGACCATAATACGGGGGCTGGAATTATTTAAATCAACCTTTTCGTTTATTGTAATAGACATATTACGAGCCTCGATATTTTTGACACTATCATGCAGCAGTGCAGATAGACTACTGGTAGTGACCCCGCTACGAAGCTATCAGTCACTGAATTGAATCCCAGTATCTATGGACAAATGAGTCTTAACTAATGAAATATTACAAGGAAAATTATACTTTGTGTGATGAGCACAAGTACCTATTGAAGAGTCATGGATGTTTTCTATCTATTTAAGTAAGTATGTCTCTATTATAAGTATGTTTATCGAGACTAGATCAATTTGTGTGAGTTTCCCTGATACTTATATATTTATAGTACAGTCGAGGACAGAAAGATGTTTACACTTTTTCACCTTATTCCATTGTAATAAGGTCCAAAAGTGTATACATCTTTCTGTCCTCGACTGTACAAAACTTGGTTTGGGACTAGGTAAATTCGTGTGAGATTGCCCTCCTGATAGTTATTTTATTATTTAAAAGCACTACCAAAAACCAATATTGATTACATGCAAAGACGCTCCTAGGTAAACACTCAACTCCAAATCTAGTTAAAGTTGTAACCTTTGCTAGAAACCGACATATCGACAGGAGCAAATTGAAGCTGGCGTATATGTGGGACCGTATTAAGACGGTATAAATTCTGCCGGCACCTCCCGGGATATCGTTGCGAGCAAGATACCATTGACGGCTATACTTTGAAAGAAACTTTACCATCGCTGCACTACGTGGTGGTTTTATTTCAAGGAATAGAAGCAATATATGACCGAAGATATGACCTGAAATAAATATGGATATAGAGGGTCTCAGAGAGATTTCGTCTGATGACACCGTTGGTAAAATTGTATAGGATTTTGAAGATGTGTGGTCACATAACCATGTCGAGAAACGCTTGCGCACCCAAATTGAATTGACATATTTTTAAGATAGAATAAGAAAGAATAAGAATAACTTTATTGGTAAAAACTTAATGATAACAATGACATAGGGCTTTTGTATACACGAAATTCACAATAATATTACATTTGCCTGAACTAGGATGATCCTGTATCTCAGGCAGTGAGAGGTATACATAAATGCGTTTATCCATTTCATCATAAAATCGTTCACCAATTTTTATTAGTAGTAAGGGATTCATTTTACTTAGTAGTAATTAAAGATAAAATTATATTATTAACTATTTTAGAATCTACGTAAGGGGATGATGTACATTGCAGTGTCAGCGTCGGCGCAATTGTAAACTAGGTAATATTCTATGCCACACAAAACACAAATACTTCATGCTTATAAGAGTCCATTTTAATGATTATTTGCATGCGTTGCAGCTTAGTAACTTGTAGGTTTAAGGTTAGATGAAATGCTTCCGGAAAATTATTCACATTTTTGGCCTTTGACACCTCATGTATCATTGTGACGTGCGACTTATGGAACATCCCTGTATAATGTGCATCCATCCATGTTGCAATGAAGCGATTTAAGTTCGTACTTATTCACTAAGGAGCATTTTGTTTTTAAACACGGTTTGAGATATAAAATCCGCGTGTTTCTGCAACATGTAGAAACTGTTGCGGTTATACACAGCTGCATGTTTCTGTGCTTCCAGGTAGCAGTTTTACAACAGTTCCGTCCACACCGTGTACGCTAAAACATTGTTTCCGTAAACATCTACGTGTGCTCAGGAACAGAGTATCGGAAACATTGTATCGAGTGAATACGTGGCTTTATTATAGGATCTTTCGAAACCTCGATCCGAGCCAGTATAGATCAGAGGAAAAATCCCAGGTGTATCGTATTAAGATGCAGATACATGAGTCGACAACTGTGGAATTGCAATCGTGACATGCGAAATGTTTGCTGCACGAGTTAGCCTGTCGAAGCGAAGGCGTTGAGAATTTGCTTGGCTGTTTAGTACGATTTTGCATTTTATTCTAGTTGAATAAATTGTTACGATATTTTTTTTATGTATTAGTAAAACAATACTTTAGTTCAACGTTTGTCAAAAGAAAATGTTCTTACCTGCTATTTATAGAGTGTTTAATCTATAACCTTCCTTTTTCTACGTGCATTGACGCATCCGTGCAACGTCAAAATACTTATCTACTTAAAAATATTATTATTGTATCTCTTGGATTATAAACACAATAAGAATCGGTAACAGCCACACAGCAGCCACTACGTTGACCATCGTACAAAAACATGGTTAGGTATTTATTTAATTTGTTTTTGCACCACTTGTTTTTTCTAAATCAAATCTTGCAGTTACATGATCTTCGTCCTTTTCTTTATAAAAACTGAACAGTGAGAAGAAAATTTCATCTAAAATTAAACTACGAATTGACTGCTCCGGAGTAACTGATCAGGGTGTTGTATTGCTTAAACAATTTGGCCTGTTGTCTCGTCAAAGAATTAAAACTAAGTATAGAGTTAAGGTTGTCCAACTAAGGTAGATAGATACCTACTGAATTTAGTCGTGTAAATCCGCTTTGACGACAATACATGCGACCTAAGTTATTTAGTGATCCATCGAAAAGAATACAGTTGAATAATTTAAGATAATCAACGCCCACGGCAATTAATAACATTGCAGTAACACAGTATCGTATGCGGCATAAATTAAGATAGTCGCGGTCGATTCTCACAGGTACTGCAAACTCGGAAATGCCCCGAAATGCTATTACTTAAACACCCAAACTCAATTAAGGCGGACTACAGACTACAAATACTACAATATACTGGTTTCGATTTAAGTTTCCATTCACACGTACCGGCCAATCGACGTGTCGGGCGGTTTTACAATTCCGGTGCAGTTTCGGACAACTTTGTCAGTTATCCATTTGTTCGTAAAGTTCGTATTTTCTCTTCTTATGTATCCAATGGGAATGAAACTGGGGACCTAGACAAGACGCAAAACGTGAATTTAACGATTTTCTAAATCGAGAAAATGTATAGGATTGACGTAAGTTTATTTTAGTTTAGTTTATTTATTCATCAGCTGGTCGTCTGTGAAACCAGTGACTAAATGAATGTGCAGGCAGTTGAATTTCATTTACCCACCTTGACGGACGACGTAAATTCGCCGGAGGTGAAAAAATTGGCGGAGAGCAGAGAAAAGTGGCAATTACTCCACCGACAAGAGCCTATTATAATACTTAAGTAAAGTCATTAATAAGGGCATATTTAAAAGAACAACTGAATTCTCGTCGCATTTGATTAACCTATTCACAAAAACTATAAATAGAAAATACAAAAATCTGTAAGTGGTCATTTTCATTACCAGATTTGTTATTTGCCCTATGAAAGGTTGTATATTATATCTCTTTTGGAAAGTATTTAACGAAAAACCTACAGTTAGTCGAAACACTCGAAACTTATTAGTAGAGTCTGCTGTAACTTTGTCAATATACCTATATACACCTAATACTCTATGCCATTTGAGGTTCTAATCGTCGATGCATATTTGAACGCGCCACCAGTGCATAGGTACTGACTCACTGCCTCTCTGGATTTACTGTAAACGAGATTAACCGCGTGACTTTGACAGACGTAACTCTTCAGCTAGTTGATTCTCTTAAACAACTTAAATACAGACAAGCTCACACAAATTGTTCTAGTCCCCAAACTAAGCTCTAGGTTTGTATTATGGGTACTTAGGCAACGGTAAATGGAATGAGTTGCAAGAAAGTGCAAATGATATCGACATCTTCGGTACAGATGTAGTGAATAATGTTTTGCCATCGTATTTTGTCGGATAAGCTCGTATTCGTCTTGGTTGCTCAATTAGCATAATATGTATGAGTACTGAAGCTAATTGAGAAAGCAAGATAAATACGAACTTCAAGTCTTTAGGAACAAGTTGAGAGCAATCGAATATTTTTTTATAATTTGTACTAATCTTAATTTAATTATAATGTTTGATGTTTAATTGTACAAGCGTTAGTATTTTAACCGCGATAATTCAATCTTAACTGCCGCACTCAGTTGAAGTACGGAACCCTCGGTGCGTACTCGCAATTGACCGGTTTTTTTTGGTGGTGATTGTGATAACTACCGAATTCAAAAAAAGTTTGATAAATAACTTTTAAATATAATATATTTAACTAACGTATACCTAACGAAAGCAAATTAGGGCAGTCTACATGTAAAAACTGAATCCAAAAAATAGCGTCAGAATATTTAGTTACTTATATATTTTTTCATTCCATTTTAAAAATATAATCTCTATATTTCATTTAATACACACTTATCATTAAACGTTAATACTTAGTCAAGAGCTGAAATAAATTCTAGTTTCAATTTCTTTGTTTTTCAACGTGCAATTTTACCCTTCAACACCCCTCAAAATACAAGGGGCTTGGAATTATTTATGAAGCAATTAAATAACTATTACAATAATAACTTTGAATACGAAAGCAGCTATGTATTAATATGCTTTAAAATGGCGCTAACGTAACGTATGAATAAATTGTCATTTACCGTTTCATGTTTTTGTTATGCAATATATGAAATTAATTTAATTATGAGTCCTTAATTAATTATACTGCCAGCTGATGCCAAATTTAGTTTTTGTAATAATTAGGTGGAATGTTGTGAGATTAAAAATAATTTGTAAATACGTTACCAACATTGAGAAATGATGTAATGCTTCTACACTAGTTATTTCACCCCTTCACCGAAACGCGACATTTGACCACACCGATAGGAAATATTCATGTTTTTTTTTTATTGCATTTGTAAACAGAATATGAAAATACCGTAAAAGAGATAGCAAAAAGTGAAATTAAAATTAATATTGGCCAAAAAATACGGATAATTAGCATTTAAAAACTACTAATTAGACAGAGAGATGTGACATGAACTGTGACGCCATATAAACTCCTTGTTAAATTCTGCTTTGCTAGAAAGAGATAGAAACAAATCTTTAATGGCTTATAGGTATATATTTTTTCTCAACTGTTTGTTACATGAATTACTTTTTATTAAAGCATAAAAAAATCCATGCATATTCCCTATAATATGAATGTATGACAGTTTTAGTGGTGGGTGTGTATTCGGTTGAGATTCAATTTAAATTTAAATTGTGCTGTGTTAAATCGCGAAAACTAGTTCCTTCGTCAAAGCATCACGGCATCGACGACAAGGCATCTTTTGACGTGAATACGGTAATAAACGGGCGACGTAAAGATGCAACCAGCAGTGTAATTCTGTTAAAACATCTCGCCCTGAAACCAGCGACTAAATAAAAATGCAGGCAGTTGAATGTCATTTACACATTTTGACGGACAACGTAAATTCGCCGGTTAATGATTCAGTTCCGTTGAACACAATAACATGGTAGGTGATAAGCCTTTTTGGATGCACCCCAATTTAACGCAGCGTCATAGTATTTTAGGCTTCAGAGAGGGAGGTCCTTAAGCTACCAGTTTCCGATGTGCAATTTTTGTGATGACATAAGGTATTAAGTCACAATTTAACACGCAACCACAAATATAACCCTTGAACGAACTCGTATGTTCAACTGTATTTTATTGCACCATTGCAAACGTTTCCCTTATAATCTCATTTTCAAATTGCATATCAATCATACGTCAAAATAAATAAACAGTGGCGGTTCACGGCTGCCTGCTGCTTGATTGCAGTATGGCGTGTCTCTACCACTTTACACCAAAATAATCTTTGAATAACAAGGCGAATTACCAGCTCTATTGCTTAAAGAACCTGTTAGTTTTGAGAATTGAGATAAAGCTAAGTTTGGTTGTGTAAATAAAAGGGCCTATGCTTAGTTAGCTTTGATGGCTTGGAAGTAAACATTAGTTTTTGTTATACTTATTTGTAATCTAAGAGTATATAAAAATCACTACTCGTATCACTACATAGTATTAAACAAAGATCGCTTCCCGCCGTCTGTCCCTTTGTATGTACGCTTAGATCTTTTAAACTACTCAACGGATTTTAATGCGGTTTTCACCATCGGTTAGATCATTTTTCAAGGAAGGTTTATGCATATAATAGTGCCCGGAGCAAAGCGAGCGCGGGTCGCTAGTATAAAAATAAAAATCAATTGCCGAATGCATGTACGCGCATAACTTGAAAACGGCTCGACTGATTTGGCTAATTATTTTTTTGTTGGTGTTTGTTATTGTCAGGACAGAGTTTATATGTAAGTTTTTATTTTAATTGCACCCCGGTGAAGCCAGGGCAGGCCACTACATTGTTTTCATACAATTTTAGTGCTGGAATGATTGGCTGTACGAATTGAATTTGTTCATAGATAAGCCGTGGTTTGGATTCAAACAGAGAAACAATAAATGAGCGTCGGATCTAGTTGTATGAAAAAAATAACTTAACTGTTTGAGATACTGCCAATCCAAACAAGTCTCAAATTTATATAAATTTCAACCGATATCATCTTAATAAAACAAATAAATCAACAGGTAAACACTATATTTCTTTAGATTTCAGCGTATTGTCGCCACGACCGTTGAAGAGTATAAAGCAATAAAAACTCAAGTTAATACAATTATTCCAATTATCAATATGTGACCACAGAATTTAAAATGCTAGGGTAACCTTGTGGTTAATTAAAAATATTTAAGAACTTCATATTGCTTGAAAAGGCTATGCACGATAACTTTGTGACTCTGTTTTTGGTGCGCAGCTGGGACTTCATTCATCAGATGTGACTTAGAATCTCTTCTGTTGTTGTTGGTTTTCTGGTAGTGGGGGGTGGGCTGCGATGTAATCCAGGGAGCGTTGGATGGCCTCAGGGATAGGATGGGGGGTGGGGATATGGGAACCCTGAAAAATAAAACAGTTATTAATATCATCAGACTAAAGACCGTTTCCAATAACCAATCTACAACGTTACAGATATACCGAGTACCTATATCTTTAATCATCAGAAACAAAATAAATAATGGACTAAAACTTGTTGTATGGTTCACTTTCCTTTGTTTAACGAAAACAATTTCATCATAATATGTAAGTCTCATCGTCCAAGTATTTTTAGAAAGGCTTCAAAAAGTCTTTGTATCTGGCACCTCTGCGAGACTAAAGTTGCATTCGGTGAACGTTCTCCCTGGGGACTACAGTATAGAGTTCTTCAAGAGGTGTTTCGGGCGTCCATAGGCTACGGTAACCGCTTACCAGAGCCGTACGCTTGTTTGCCACCATCGATCGTGGTATAAAAAAGTTACCGTTGACATCACGTTAGAAAAATGTATAGAATTGACATTAGCGGCCGACGCGATAGATAGCTTACGTCAGATTTTGATAGTTTTCGAACATCGTTATCGTTAGCGTTATGTCTCTCTCTAGTCTAGGGTCGCTGGTGTTTTATTTAACCTTTTTGTTAATATCATACTTGGTTCGTATGTGATCGTTGTGCGACTTACTTGTGGTTGGTATCCGTTTGCATCAGCGACATAGCTGAATTGTACTGGGGTGCCGTTAGGATCCGTATACTGAACAGAACCTTGGACTGCCAAAGATTCATCCTCCTAAAAAAAGGAAAAATAAATTCAATTTCGTTGTATTTCTGGATTTCATAACACCACATTTGTCAAAGTTGTACTCTTAATTTCAAAAAGTTATTCAGTAAGAGGAGAGAAATAGGAGAGAAGAGGATTAGTAGTTAGTAGTAGGAGTAAGATGTGTGCCTTACATCTTACTCCTACTACTACAAACTACTAACCTTACTAATATTCTAAATGTGAAAGTTTGTACGGATGTTTGGATGTTTGGATATCCATCACACCTAAACGATTTGGCACACAGATAGTCTATATCACATGGATTGGCACGCAAAATACTTTTTATCCTTAGTTAGCTAGCTAGCTAGTTAGCTAGGTAGTACCCACGATAAACAACTTTTACGTGGACGGTGTCACAGGCAAAGCCTAGTTAAAATAAGAATTTGAAACACGTCATTAAAAACCAATCACTACGCACCAGACCCTCATAGTCCTCAAAATTAGCCTCAAAATCTGGGTTTACTTTGCATAACTTACAAATTATGACCAAATATTTGCATTTATTGGTACATTCAAACTGATGAAGCCATTATAATTGCGCGTTACCCAGCAAGTTGATGTCATATTATGGGAGGTACAGGGTTCTTATTGAGTTGGCTTGTAAGGTCAACTACTTAATCCATATTCCGACGAGTCTCATGCCGGTTGAGTTACGTTTGTGTTAAATGGTAAACATCTAATAAATTATTGTAAAGGTTATCTTTTGATATTTCAAAGGCCGAAGGCAGAATTACAATTTAGAATGACTGTTTCTTAAGGTCATGACATGACGTACTCATAAAGATGTTATGAGTTTTATCTAAAGCCCAATTTGTAAGCTTAACAGTCTTTATTCCACTTTGTTGTAGCCTATCTTGTTTCTATATCGTTATTATATTCTTCACGTAATGATGCCTTATTTACTTGGCATTAAAGAAGATCCTAACGTAAATAAAGCAAGACTGGTATAAACGAAGTGTTGTAAAATTTAACTTAATAATATTTATCATTTTATAAATAAAATAAAAATAAATACATATCACGGGACAATCTAACACAAATTGACCTATTCTCAAACTAAGCTCAAGGCTTGTAATGGGAACTAGGCAACGATAAAAATACCTATAAATATAGAGAAATATATGAAATATTTTTTTTATCCAGGATCAATCTTAAAATATCCTACTGCTGAACTTAGCTATAGAGCTAAGTACAACGATAAAAATTGGTACTTATATGGAGAAATATAATGACCACCAAGACTCAAAAACCAACAATTGACCGTACCATAGATCGCTAGCTTCATAAGCACTACCAACTAGGATATCCGAGTCATTGATTTCTCTGGAAAAATAACAACAACTTACGCGACCAGCGTTTTGCAGCTGTCCGACTTCCTGGGCCTGAATGCCGTTGCTGCTGCTGAATGAGTTCTCGTATTGATGGATGTCCATGTTGTTGGTCTGTGACGTGATCACGGCGTCATGGTCGGGTCCGTTTTGTTGTCCACGGACAACGTGGGAGACGTCGGCCGAAGCCAGCGCGACGAGGGCGAGGACGATGAAGGCTTTCTGTAATCGGAATAGGACAAATTTTATGAATTTCTTCAGGCTGAGGATGGTCATTTTGTTGAAATATCACTATTTTAAACTTTAGCTGGACCATCGTTCCTATCATTTGTCGTATCCTATCATTTTCAACACCCGACGCAAAAAAGAGGGGTGTTATAAGTTTGACATGTATCTATGTGCGTATCTGTGTATCTGTCTGTGACATCGTAGCTCCTAAACGAATGGACGACTTCGATTTCGTTTTTTTTTTGTTGGTGACTTAATCGAGTGTTTTTACCTTGGTTTGATGAAAATCCGTTAAGTCGTTTAAAAGTTATGGGTTCTGAAAACGACTTTGTCGGGAGTTTTTAATACTTGAGATCTTGTAGTGACGAAGTCCGTCCAGTGACTTACATACGTGCTTGGAGCCCGTTTAAGTCTTTGTCGGAAGATTTTGCTCAGAGGTTTTTTAGGCGCTTACTAAAAAAATGAGGCAAAGATCTAGTGTCGCACTTTCGTGTTTCTTTCCGGAAAGTATATTTGCGTGAATTGGGGGATATTGTCGATCGTAACGTGTCTACTAATAATACATAAAGTTTAAAAACCATGAAATAAAAATGGAATTAAAAATTAAAAAACCCCCGACACAAAAATAAAACTCTGAAAATTAATTTGTTTTCATCATCGCTTTTCCTTAACCTTTTTAAAGAAAGTTCAAAAACGGGACTGTAAAAACTTTTCTGTGGCAACAATAATATCATTACAATTAATATAAATCCAGTTTAACCGAATCGATACTGTATTTAGGTCGGAGTTCACCAACAGTTAAACAGGCGATTAGAGGTCTGACGGCTGTCAAAATGTATTGACTAACAGCCGATTAGGATTTAACAGTCCGTTAAATTGGTTGGTGAACTCCAACCTTAATACGATAGCAAGTTTAATTAAAATCAAATTCCACGGCTTACGACATTACAAATTACCTAAGATATAACTACACCGCGAGAAACCTACGATCTTTCACTTAGATATTAAATGCATTGAGTGCCCGGGCCACTAACACCCCAATAAAACCGACTCCTTATTGATATCTTGGAACGAAGAAAAAGTATTACAAACTTTATAAAATTTACATAAAGCTGGCACGCTAAAATAACACAATTTGAATTGTAAGAATAACGAACAAGAGCGTTCTTAATAAGACCATTATAAACTGATATTTCGCACTAAGAGATGGTTTCAGAAGAGAGGTCAGCACGTGTCGTAACGTAAGCTCACTCACCATGTTAGTGTGTCAAAGTTAACTGTTGGCTTGCAACTGTGAATTTAATAAAAGGCCGCGCGGGTTTTATACTCATCCTCGTCCGTATCGACATTTAACATATTTTGCAACGGTCCAGACTGCTGATCATCATAATATGATTTGGTCGGCCGCAAGGTGAACGCATTTTTTGTTCGTCAAATGTAATAAATTAACGCTTTAAAGCGTTTTATCAAAAGTTTGCGTCATGGCTTCCTTTTTTAAAGTAGCGTTTTTTTAAATAAGACGTGTTTCTATTTATATAGTAATATTATACTCGTAAAGAGGTAAAGTTTGTAAAGTTATTTTGTAAGGGGTAATCTCTGGAATGATTTTAAAAATTCTTTCACTAACATTTAGGGTGGACTTGCAGGCTTTATTTTAACTTATAAAAGTACTGGCGCAGGCGAAGGCGATATTTATAGTTCATGAGAACTTTCATAAATGATCTAAAGCATGTTTAAATTAAGATGCGGTTTGCCTGATGTATAGTAAGGAAGAAGTCGCCCAAGGAGCTAAGTAAACACGGGCACCTAAAAATAGCTAGAAAAAAACATTTTCAATTCATCTTGTGATTTGACGCAATTAGAAATGGTTTTTTCACGCGTGTATACTCACTATGATAATGTATTGTTTTGTTATAATCTATACATATAATAAAATCGTTAATGAATATAGTTGATAGCCGCGTGTGCAGCATCGGTCGTTGTGGCATTCTTTAAGAAAGGCTTAAGTGGATAACTGTGGGATAAAGCATCCGTCACTCTCATACTTAGGTGCATACCTACTGGTCAAAAAGTGACATAATGTTTTATCCACGATTATTCACATGATAAGCATGATCATAACAGGCCCGAACTGTCTTTTGGCCGACTGCACAATGACGCTGACAATTGTATTATTAAACTGTAAGGTCCTGTTACACAATCGCCAGTTATACAGGGTGTTTTTTTATTCGTCTACAAAATTTTGGGGCTTAAATCAGTAAGTCATACTGACCAACTTTTACTATGGGACCAACCCCGAAATCGCAAAAAAAAATTTGACCCTCCCATACAAAACATCGTCAGCTGACTAGCCAAAATGTATGAGATGGTCAAATTTTTTTCGCGATTTCGGGGTTGGTCCCATAGTGAAAGTTGATCAGTTTGACTTACTGATTTAACCCCCAAAATTTTGTAGATGAATAAAAAAACACCCAGTAGCCTTGTCTATTTTCAAGTGTTAGAAAGGGAAACGGCTCAATGTATCCTGTCAAATATGCTTAACTTGACAATTGTGAAACAAACGGTAAATATAATTATTTTTTGTAGGTACTCTATTTTTTACTGAAAACGTAAAGACTTTATTTTTAGTTAACTAAGATAATTATTTTTTTCTGCTCTATCTGCATTCACATAAAGTTGTCTAGTTATTTATTGATTTGACGTCGCGTTAAACGTTCTACTAGTTAATTAAGTGCTATGGTATTTAAAAATACTTATTCTTCTTATGTTATCATTATCAATCAATCTTTAAAACTTAGATTCAGTATAAAATGAATAACGCATTACACATTTTAGTGTATAATGGGATTATATAATATTATAAATGCGAAAGTTTGTATGTTAGTTTGTTACCCCTTCACGCTGCAACGGCTGGACGGATTCGGATGAAATTTGGAATGGAGATAGCATATACCTTGGATTAACACATACTTTTCATCCCGGGAAAAGTGATAGTTACCGCGGGAAATGTGATAAACGACTACTACGCGGGCGGAGTCGGGGGCAGAAGCTAGTGTGTTGTATAACAGAAAGTAACAAATGCACGGTGACTCCACAAACTGAGCGAGAGAACTGAACCTCGTAATATAAAGGTTAAACTCACAAAGCATTACATGAGAAATAAATATGTCGAAATTCATTAAATTTATTTTTATTTCTCCGTCTTCTATTAGTTTATAAAAATGTGATCAATATTTTGATCAATGATAATGTCAACTCAAACTCAAACTTGTATCTGTGTATATCTTTATGAGTTCCGAAGTCAATCTAGAACCTTATTGTTTTTCGTATGTATGTCTGTATGTGACAGTCACTTTTTCTCAGAAACTATCAAAGTAGCTGAGCTGCAATTTCGAAAGCATTTAGTTATTGAAAACGCACTAAAATGAAATAATAAAATTGGTAAAAACGAATTTTTGTGTGTATATTATATACATATAAAGCAACGGGTGAATTATTTAGTGTTAGCTGACAACATAGAGTGCGCTATTGTATAGCTCTTAATAATAGTTATGTATATGTTATCATTACATTTTACATTTGGAGGATCGTTTAAGAAGTAGATTTCATTGGTATTTGTGTAAGAGGGTACTTAAATGTTTATAAGTACGTAAGTATTCAAAATCATGTAAGATACCAAAGAATTAAATAGAAATTTAGTTTTTTTTTATATTAAGTGATGAATTCTTACACTAAAGCGTTTTATCCTGTAAATAATCACTGTTCCCGTGGGATGGTAAACTCGCACAAAGTCGAAAGCAAAAGATAGTTAAGACTTATTAAACCAGAGTAAAAGCCCAACCTTGAAAGGTATTTTGTACAAAAATAATATGTTAATATTTTTGGTTAACATTAGTATCTACAGAACCCACGTGAATTCCTTACGGACCCATCCTCGTTCGCCGTGAACGTATGAGTTTAAGTTAAGGCGATCCACATCATTACCATACATTATAATGAAGTGACATTTATCGATGCTTATGTAATAATCGCGGGCGCACCTACCGGTGGGATTGGTTTTGTCGTGCGATAATAATGTTTCTGTCAAAAATTAAATTTTTTGGACAAACGTTTTTTCTGACTGTACTTGTTTTTGTACAGTCATCATCTGTTTATCAAGACAAATGAAATGAACCCAAACATGGTGGAGCTCATGTTTCGGAATTTACCTTACCTTGTACACGGAATTGCCTCGCAGACGGAATTACCCCAATGCATCTTACAATCGAACATAGGACCTCCTCCTATTTTGAATTAGATTAAAAATGTATCTAGACCCTAATTCAGTTCTAGGTTTGTTCTATAGGTATGAGAATACAATAAGATACATAACATATAAAGATGAATATTATACTTAAATATATAATGATACCTACCTACATCCAAGAATCAGAAAATAAATCTTGGTCATAACATTAATATCGTTGGTTTCTATTTTTTCTTACTTCATCTCTCTAAACAAAGATCAAGACAAAACTATTAGTAACAATAGCGCTTGAAATTTTACTTCTAAGACGAGCCTTCATTTTATATGTAGGTACATTGCATTATTTAGACGAAGAGAATATATAAATCCTTATAAAATGTTATTTTACCGTTAGGAATAAATACTGCAACTGTTTTTAAACTTTTACTAGAGAAAAAACCACTTGACAGAAAACAGGCTAATGACAAAGTGATCCTAATAAGATTATTACAATGTACGGATCAGCAGCCTTACCAAACCGTGCGGTTGATGTGAACCTTAAAGCGTGTGGCATCTATAATTTTTAAAACTGGATCTTTAAATGATTGAAGGTCAAGTTTGAAAGAATTATCAAGTCAAAATCTCCATTTGTAATTTAAATTTAAAATAATTAAGATAAAGGTTTTGTTATTTTAAGGTCACTAATTATTACAGCTTAATTTATTTAATGTTAAGAAGCTTTTATCTGCGATTTAGTTTACGTAGAACTAGAATATTATTTTTATATAATTTAAAAAAGTGAGTAGTTTAATAACTGTTAAACGAGTAAGTATCTTTTTATCGATGTAAATAAGTTTCAGTCAATTTTTTTTTAATTTTTGAATTAAAGCAAGCTTTTCTTGCCGACTGTACTTTTTTCGCGCAACCATCATCTGCTTATCAAGACAGATCCAACGAGCCCAAATACGGCGCGGTTATCTTGTTTCGTTCCTGGAGTTCTTATTAGTGGAGTTCCAATCCAGTCATATGACCACCTTCCGACTTACGAAGTTGGGTAATGCCGCGAAGCGTTCGAACCGCCCCTCCTCTATGCTACCAAAAAAAATACGTATAATATAATAAACGGCATTTACTTTTAATGAAAATAGGTAGTCGTGCTCAGCTATGTTATTCTGTTAACACAAACGTCAACCAGTTCTACTCAGTCGATGAATAGCCGGCGAATTTACATCGTCCGTCAAAGTGGGTAAATGACATTCAACTGCCTGCACATTCATTTAGTCGCTGGTTTCACAGACGACCAGCTGTCAAACTAGCGACTAAATGAAAGTGCAGGCAGTTGAATGTCATTTACCCACCTTGACGGACGATGTAAATTCGCCGGATATTCATTGACTGAGTAGAACTGAATGACGTTATTTTAACAGAATAACATAGCAGGTTCTAACATAATAAATACCTCAAAAGTAAACGCTATTTGTAATGTTACACGTCATTTTTTTAGTAGCATAGAGGACGGGCGGATCGAACGCTCCACGGCCTTTACCCAGTTACGCCTGTAAACCAAATTTTAGCTCAATCGAACATCGGGAAGTTCAAATTTTGCTTTTAAGATTTGACCTAAACAAAGTAACTTACATACAAACAAACATTGCAAGTTGGATGAGGCCGCGAGCGTTCGAACCGCCCCGCTTCTATGCTACCAAAAAAAAGCCGGTCAAGTGCGAGTCGGACTCGCGCACCGAGGGGATCCGCACAAAATTGTAGGCATGTAAATAGTTCATAAATCATGGGAATACCATATAAACAAAGTCCAGTATAAACTGACACGCAATAAGTATGCACTTTAGTACTTATTGAGTGTCAGCTTATACTGGGCTGATTTTTTATGTGATTTAACTACAAATTAACGGTTTTTGGATTTTTTCCTTTACTTGTGCTATAAGACATTGCTTCTTGCAAAATTTCATGATTCTAAGTCAACGGGAAGTACCCTATAGGTTTTGATTCCCTTGAGATTCCCTTCAATATACGGCATAAACGGCCGTATCTTTTAATTGCGTTGACTTAGATGTTTGATTTTTTCACTGATCCAAGGGACTGCAGACTTATGTATTTGATATTATTAAGGTCTTGACAGACACACAGACAGACGGACAACAAAGTGATCCTATAAGGGTTCCGTTTTTTTCTTTGAGGTACGGAACCCTAAAAATGACGTATAACGTTATAAATAGCGTTTACTTTTAAGGTATCATGTTAGAACCTGATCACAACTAGGTACCTATTTTCATTGAAAGTAAATGCCGTTTATTACATATTGCACGTAATTTTTGTGGTACCATACTCGTAGGAGCGGTACGAACGCTCTGCGACCTTTCCTAGTTGATATAAATAAAGCTGGTAAAAAGAGAGGTTCTGTGTTTGACCCGTGGTAGGAATGTATGAGTGTATCCTCCTGAACTACGCAGTGTAAGTTTTGCAAGGTTTTTACGTCTCGATCGCGTTTGCGTAAATTGTGTCACTTTGTATGGAACTGTCAAACGTTTCGAACACGCGCCGCAAGGGGCGCTGTCACACTTTCATATTCATTTAGACTAAACGCAAACGTGATCGAGACGTAAAAAACGTTGCAAAACTTACACTAGGGCCTCAGATATTTTACATTATTTTTATAGTTTTATATAATGCTAGAATAATATTATTATAATAAGACTTAAGCTTTATTAAAAATGACTAACTGTTGAGTCTCGCTTCTTCTCATCAGTGCTCTCCTCTCGGGAAGCGCTGGTAGATTTTGACGTGTAAAAGTGCCCGTGCGGCCTACTTACTGAATAAATATCTTTTTTATCAACGGTTGAGAATTAATACCGTCTATCTATGAACTTGTCTTCACCAAGTACGCAGCAACGCAGTTCGGCCGGTATATCTACTAAAATACCAATGTTATTTATTATGGTTACAAACGCCTAGTAAAAATTTAATAGTTTGATCGTAGCATTTGCTCGCAATATACTACTAGTGTCGGTCAATTTACAGCAGCAGAAAGGTACATGAGTGTGAGAGTGACGGATGTTTTATCCCCAGTTATCCATCGCGATAAACGCGACCGGGCCGGGTGCTGCTGGCGGCTTGCTGAACGCGCTTGTTCTAGTTTTAACTGTTTTTGGCCTAGGAGCTGGGGGCGCCTGGAACATTAGTGTCTATTATATTTGTGTGTATATTTTTGTCCTTCTGTACTTAATTAATTCGTAAAAAATCATGAACCAACCACTCTGTTTCACGGCGCATTTGCGCTGTTGCTAATATCGCAAATGAAATCATTTTTGTTCAAAAAAATTTTTTTTTATTTAACAGAAAAAACATATGCTATCGATTCAGATTTTTAGTAAAAAACTGATATATCTGTAAAAGTTTTTCAATTTAACAATAAATCAACTTTGTGCATTTTTTATAATTAATTTTACAATAAAACTCATTAAAACAATACAAGAAAACAGTTCCCTGTTTCATTCAATTTATAACGTGATAAAGTTTATATTAAACTAATTAGTAATATTTAAGTTATCGATTTTTAAACAAAACACGGCGCCGCGCCGCTGATGTCCAAAAACTCGTAACAGTTCAGGGCATATTTTTACAAAACCCAAAGCAAGTAGTGGCTAATTCATTGTTTGGTTAGGTACCTAGGTACTTGGATTGTGAATTAATGCAAGAGTTAATACGATTTTAATAATAATCCAGCTATGGTACTCCGTAATTGTCTCGTATATTAGAAGATAATACTCTGTCGATAATTGTCTGTAAGTGTTTGATATGTGATGTGGACGTACTTATTTAATAAATAAATAAATACCTGCAAGGTGTTCCATAAGTCGCTCGTGACAGTGGCACCTTGAGAGTGAGAGTTGACCAGCCTAAGAAGCACCGAACCAGCCTAACATGACCTCAGTAAAAGTCGCATAGTTTTCCAAATATGCCAGTTTAAAGCTTAAGTTTTTTGCCGATTTAAACTTCAAACTGGAAATATCTTGAAAACCATGTGTCATTTACTGAGGTCATGTTAGGCTGGTTCGGTGTAACGCATTTTAACCCGTCAAAAAAAATGTCTGGTTCGGTCCGTCTTAGGCTGGTCTATTTCCGGTGGCACAGTGACGTGCGGCTTATGAGACACCCTGTATGTGAGAAGGGATCTATTTGAAGTTCGATGTTTTTGTTTTTGGATTAATGTACTTCATCATGATGTCTTGATTAAATGCTGATGGTGTTCCTCGAAATGTCTAATTTGAAAGAAAGAAAGAAAGAAAGAAAGAAAAACATTTATTCGTGACCAATATCAGCAAAGGACAAAAAAATACACACAGTAAGAATGTAGTCACGAAATGGTCCCAACTCAGCGTAATGCCGGCATTAAAGTCGGCGCTGGTCTTCCGTTGGAACCATTTGTCTGTCCATTTGTCTTTCTTATGACCAGGGTCCTTGGAATTATTGAAGCTTTTGTTTTTGGATAAATGCACTTCATCATGACGTCTTGATTAAATGCTGATGGTGTTCCTCGAAAAGTCTAATTTGTCTTTCTTATGACCAGGGTCCTTGGAATTATTGAAGCAAAATGGAATAACATTGATCGTGAGTTCATAAATCGATTATCTTACTTATCAATACTTCTCCTAAATTAGTTATTAGTCGTTAACAATAAAAAAAGTCTGCTGTTTGATGGTTGGGTGAATTAATTTATCTAAAAGAATATAAAAATGTTTAATAATAATAAATAAATAATAATCAAAGAATAAAAAAAATAAGGACTCTGTTAAAAAATCGTTAATTTTCCCTTTTTAACGAATATCAATACAATCATAATAGTTAACTTTCGTTACATATAGAAAAAAAAAAACGTTTATTAATTGGGTTCTTAACTGCTCTTATTACCTACGTACAGTCAAACTTATGAGTAGCTGTACATTTTAGTACCTTGTTGCAGTATATACATACTAAATTCAAACTATTAACACTTATAACTTACAATACGTAACTGCGATATGGTACTAAAATGTAAAGCTACTTATGAGTTCAACTGTACAATTTTTTTTAAATTCACCAGAGAGAAGGTTAAGTAAGGTTAGGTTAGTATCAGAGAAAAACAAATATCCATTTCAACGTTTATTAACTAATGGCAGTGAGGGATCGTAGATGTTTTCAGATTAGTACTTCTTGTTGTAGGGGAAGGGTTTGACAGCTGGGGCAGCCCTGAACGCGTTCTGGACAGGCGTGACCACGGCGCGCTGGACGTACTCGTTCTTGGTTTCAACTTGAGCGTGGGCGGCATTGTACACCAGGGAACGCTGGATCGCTTCGGGGACTTCAGGAGCCACGGGCAGATGTGCGCCCTGAGAAAAAAGAGCGATGTAAATACAGGGCAAACTAGTCATCATTGGACGTTGAGCGTTGAGCAAGTGCCAAAAATTTGCTATGGGGGATTGCTAGCATCGTAGAAAAGATTACTATCAACTAGGCTAACCGGATCGTTTAGTATAGGATACCTGGGGTTGGAAGCCGTTCTCGTTAGCGACGTATGTCACGGTGTATAGAACGCCATCAGGGCCGGGGTAACTGAACCTTCCAGTCACTTCCTGGGCAGGGTTCTCCTGAAATCAAATGAAGGGTTACAGGCATCTCGTGTGGCGTAACAAGAGTCTATTTACATAGGTGACTATATACGTGGGTATATAGTATGTACATATAGGTGACTTTGAACGGGAGCGGGTCTTAGAAAAATCAGATGCTTAAAATAGAACATTCTATATATAACGTCTTTGACAATAGAGTCAAGGTACAATTAGTATAATAATATTTTGGGTGCTTTATATGGTCGGCATATTATATGGCAACTATACCAAAAATTAGAAAAACTTAATATTTATAATCTGCGACCAGAAGTCATTCTTATTCTTACTTAAGTAACCAAATCCGAATGCGAAAATGGCGCGTCTGATGTTAAGATATTCTCGAATACAATATTCAAGAATGACGCGTCTTTTATAGCGAGCTGTTCGAGAAATCTCAAGAAATCTCGGAAAGGTACATTTGTAACCCAAATTTTACACATATATTCGTGGAGTCGCAGATCAGATAGCTAATGGATCAATTGTACATACAGCGTTCACATTCTTGAGGACTCCCTGGGCTTCGGCTTGGATTCCGTTGCTGCTTTCATAGACGTATTTGAAACTTTCAGGGGTGATCTCGGATTCAGACTTCACGACCTCGGCAGCGGCGTCTGCGCTTTTGCCGACGATGTGAGATACGTCTGCGTTTACGCAGGCTACGGCGAGGGCGAAGACAGCTAGGAATTTCTGCAACAAAAGACTTACATTGTAAAATTGCTGCACCACAAATTAAGCGCGCTGTATGAAAGCTAATTCAGAAGTTAGTTTGTTTTGTACTTTGAGTGCCAGGAACCCGCTAGTCGGGTTCTGTGTTCTTAGGCAGTTTTCGCTACAAAGCGGAAAAACTCTGGAATCGGTCATGAGCGTGGCAGTCAAAGTGTTAAGACTGTTTGGGTATTAAATATGATTTAAATGTAAACTGTTTTCACGCCCGTAATAACAAACTTTGAAAGCTATACTTCAGGACCTTACTCTACAGTAGCGCCAACTGGTGAGCACTAAATCGGTAGCCCTCATTTTCCTAAACCTAAACAGCCTGTTTTCTCAGACAAACGACCTTTACGCGCATTCATTTAATTTGCTTCGCAAGAACCCAGGATGGTCTTACTAATTAACAAGGTGAAAATAACTTATAACTCTTGATTGCCCTACCCGTTATTTATGAAACTCAAAAAAAGCCGTAAAAAAATTGCATTGTACCCTTCCCCCGTTTTTACAAGATTTTTAACGCAAAATATCATATTATATTAACGGGGTTAGAAAAGCTCACTTTGTCATATTTTTGAGCACATGTAAAAATATAATAATAATTTTTATTACATAATTTGACAAACTAAATAATTCTTAAAATAATATATATTTAATTTAAGTTTTAAAGATCTTGTCATACTCACCATTTTGCTATTATAGGATGTCCAAGAACAGAGTGACACATTTGAAGTTGAGTTCGCCTTTTATACTAAAGTATCATCTTAGCCGATTAAATTATAAATCTCGTTTCGCAGTTTGACCTATGAAAGATAATGTAAACACAGACGCGTCATATTAAACATCGATAAATTCTACGTATTTTTCCTTCGTGACATAATTATGTGGCCGATGGTTTTAAAATATAGCTGTTAATTTAAATCTACTATTTATTTAAATGTCTGGTACCCATAATGCAAACCTAGAGATTAGATTGGAACTGCGGCAGTTTGTGTGAGATTTCCCGCTTTATATCTATATTATTACTCATGATTATTATATTGTAGACGATGCGACGGTAAATGCGTAAGTGCGTCACTTTGATTGTTCTCTTTTAAAGTTTTTAAAAGTCACATAAATAGAGCCGAAACTAGTTCAACATGCAATTTTACTATAACTTTGGTGTAACTTTACAGACAATGAGAACTAAAAAACATAATTATAAAGAAAACTGATGAAATAAAGTCCACTTAATACACACATTCTAAACGGCTAGATAGAACATCTTGTATTTTCTCGCTTATCGCTCAGTGCGTCTCTATCGTTATAAACTAGTTAAAAAGGGAGATGCGAGGAATAAACAAGTCGCGGACCACTTGTCTGCCCTGCTAAGCTAAAATGCGATATCTCATACAAAACTGCTGTAGCAATTGCTACCTCATTACTAACAGGAGAGGACTGAATCTGCTTTGGCTGTTGAATTTGAGATATCGCCTTTTAGCTTAGGGCGGCAGTTGTACTAGCCGTTGATCTCGCTTTTGTTGCCCATATCCGTAAGAAAACGATAAGATAAAAAAACGTGATAATTCGAATGTCGCGTCTGTGAATGTAAATATCCGTGGCCGGCGTGAACACGTTGACATCTCGACTTGTACTTTTTTTATTGTTTCAATGCTTCAATATTTTTTAATCTTTATGGGTATTTTTTTTTCATATTTTAACATTAATTACTTTTTGAGTTCTGTCCATTGTTCATACATCGATAACTGGACTTTTAGCGTGTTATTTTTGATAAAAAGACATATTACACTTCACAGTGTGTGTACAGATTTTTAACCATTTTTATCAACTTACACTCGATTACAGTCATAACTTACTTATTTAACCATAATAACATATCAATCAAACAATTCACAAACTACTACGTGTCAATAATGATATATCGAGTTTTCAACTAACGCACGGTAACTAAAACTGAGTGCATAATATGACATTTCAACTTGTATTACTGCCCACCGAGTTGTCAATCTACGTACGTTACCAAAACTAAGTGTATAATATGACATCTAAACTTTATTAAGTTATCAATTTATGTACAGTATATATAACTAAGTTCGTAATGTGATATCTCAACTTATCCATCAAGTTATCAACTTACGTACGGTAAATAAATCTAAGTGCGTAATGTAACATTTCAACTTGTACTACTGTCCATCGTGATATTAAGTTAATAAGTCTATTATTATTAAAACTACAGATGACTGTATAAATCACTCATTCTAAATTAAAAGATAATTAAAAGTTATATTCAACAAAAGTTTTTTTTAAATATAATAACATAAAATAGATTTTCAGTAATTTTTTTTCTCCCTAAAACTTCAATTTTTCTCTCTTTGTATCTTTGTATGGTGAATATGTTGATAAGTAGATGATAAGCAGATAACTCTAATATTAGTCAAACTAAAAGGATTCTAACGAATATCTTGTTGTCATCCAAAAGATTGCAGAAAATTATGGGTAAATCAATTTCTACATCAAAGTTTCAAACAAAAACCGATTAAGCAGAAATTGTGAAACTTTAAATTTGGCGCCCTGTAAAATTGCCGTTTTAGACATAAAATTATATCAACGTATTCACGCCGACCACGGATATTATCTTTTCCTATTTAGTGGTAACATTATTATTACCACCGAAATTTGTCAAATATATGCAAGACTGGCTAATTCGCAAATCTGATACCATTGACGTTTTTTTCCATCTTTATTTAAACATATTTATTAAGGTTCCCTTATTATAATCCACTTGGTTAACCTTATTTTAATGCAATTATATTATATAAAAGCTTATTTTATTAAATCTGCCTATACGCGGTTAGCCTAGTTGGTAGTGACCCTGCCTACGAAGCTAGCGGTCCCGGGTTCGAATCCCGGTATGGACAAATATTTGTGTGATGAGCGCGAGTATTTGTTTCTGAGTCATGGATGTTTTCTATGTATTTAAGTATGTATTTCTCTATATAAGTATGTTTATCGTTGTCTAGTACCCATAGTACAAGCCTAGAGCTTAGTTTGGGACTAGGTCAATTTGTGTGAGATTGTCCCCTGATATTTATTTATTTATTTATATTGGTATATCTACAGCCTAGTTTGGTACTAATCCTACATACGAAGCTCCGTTCCGGGTTCAGTTCCCTTTTAGAAATAAAAAAAATTGTAATGAGCATGAACATTTGTTTCCGATTCGTGGATGTTCTAAAAGAGGGGTGTTATTTTTACGTTATCTGTGCATTTGTATGTTTGTGTATCTGTGTATCTGTCTGTGGCATCGTAGCTCCAAATGGATCGATTTCGATTTGTTTTTTTTTTTTGTGTTAGAAAGGGGACTTAATCGAGAGTGTTAAATCAAAATCCGTTCAGCCATTTAAAAGTTATGAGCTCTAAAACTAGATGTCCCGATTTAGTCGAGGGTTTTTTTAACTCTGTTAGGTTAAATAATTGTACATCTCGATTCAACAGAAATGCCTAGGAATTACATACAGTATAATATATAATATAACGCCGTTTAATATTAAATATATATTTTTTAAACTGTCCATAGAATATGACAGATTTATTGAATTTGATAAATTTATGTTACATAGACAATATATATAATATTTAAGATTTTTTCGTATAAAATTACTTCTGAAGTTCTGACTTAAATCGAAAGAAACAAGTGACTTGAATAGAAAATATACACTTACAAATGTATTAAAAAAGACGCTCTCAATTATTTTCCTTTTTTATCTATCTATGTTTATAAATATGCATAGTTTTCAAGATATAACAGTTTAAAGCTTAAGTTTTTTCCGATTTATACTTAAAACTGGAAATAATCTTGAAAACCATGCGACATTTACTGAGGTCATGTTATACTGGTTCGGTGTCGGGACGTTACACCGGGGCGTAACGTATTTTGTCAAAAAAAAATGTCACTGCGACTTGCGGCTTATGAGATACCCTGTATGTGAGAAAGGGTCTATTGAAGTTCGATGTTTTTGTTTTTGAATTAATGTACTACATCAGCATGTCTAGGATTAAATATGCTGATGGTGTTCCTCGAGTCCAATTTGTCTTTCTTTTGACCAGGGTCCTTGGAATTATTGAAGCAAAATGGAATAAAATTGGTAGTGAGTTCATAAATCGATTATCTTACTTATCAATACTTCTCCTAAATTAGTTATTAATCGTTAACAATGAAACAAGTCTGCTACCATCAAAATGGTAGGGTGTATTAAAAAAACCAGTCAAGTGCGAGTCGGACTCGCGCACCGAGCGTTCTGTATTCAAGTCCATTATTCAAAAATATACCTTTTTATGTACTTTTATTGTATGCAATAAGGTCCATTTTGACTTGCCTCAATTTTAGTACGGATCTTTAAAGTTTTTTGTCAAGTTCTCGAAAACTATTAATTTTGAACACTTCGTTTTAATTTTCCCGTAAAATAAAATTAATTATATAATAAGTAAGGAATTTTTCAGATTTTCGGTAAATATACTTCGGTGATAAGGAGGAGATAACGGTCATTTTTTGAATATTTTTGGTTATAAATCAAAAAGTACGTCTTAGAAAATTATAAAAAAAATTGTTTTGAAATGTGCAGATTAAGTCCTTTCATATGACACCCCACCTTTTTATAATTAAATCACTTTCATTTTTCAATCCAACGTTCTAGACCCCTTTTCAATTTTTTACAAAATTAATTTTACATTTTTTTACTGAAAACAGATGCGGACAAGCAAGTTATACAACTATGCCAAAGTTCAAGTTGATAGCTTGTGTATTTGCTGAGAAAAACTGCTGTAACATACAGACAGACAGACAACGAAGTCTCACCATACGGGTTCCTTTTTTACCATTTTGGTACGGAAGCCTCAAATATTAAGGACTCAGTTTAAAAAATCGTTAAGTTTCCCTTATCGTAGCAAACCTTTATACAATCATAATGGTTAAATTTCGAAACATATAGAAAAACAAATCGTTTATTAATTGAGTTCTTAACTGCTCTTATTACCTACGTACAGTCGAACTCATAAGTAGGTGTACATTTTTTATCTTGTCGATGTATTGACATTGTTGACATACTAAATTCAAACTATTAGCACTTATACTCGCAATTTATAATACATAACTGCAATGTGGTACTAAAATGTAAAGCTCGAAGAGTTCGACTGTACAATTTTTTTTAAATTCACCAGGGAGGAGGTAAGGTACGGTTAAGTTAGTATCAGAGAAAAACAAATGTCCATTTCAACGTTTATTAACTAATGACAGTGCGGGATCATAGATGTTTTCAGTTTAGTAGTTTTTGTTGTAGGGGAAGGGTTTGACAGCTGGGACAGCCCGGAACGCGTTCTGGACAGGCGTGACCACGGCGCGCTGGACGTACTCGTTCTTGGCTTCAACCTGAGCGTGGGCGGCATTGTACACCAGGGAACGCTGGATCGCTTCGGGGATTTCAGGAGCCACGGGCAGATGTGCGCCCTGATAAAAAAGAGCGATGTAAATACAGGGCAAACTAGTCATCATTGGACGTTCAGCGTTGATCAAGTTCCAAAAACCCTGTACTACGAGTACTCTAGTACCAAAAGGACAGCCTAGCGAGGCTAGAGTAGGACGCGTCGGTTCTCGGAAACTTCCCTCATTTTGTATAGAGAACATTCTTGACCTGAAATATTTCTCATACAGAATGAGGAAAGTTTCCGGGAACGAAATATCTGTAGGCGAGAGGATTGGATCGGAATTTAATTTTGTATGGCAACATTTCAATTCTCTCCGAGTGCATCTTTAGTGGAAATGGTCTAACTGGATTGACGTGGATGTGTGAGACGAGATTTGAAATATTTGCTGCTGTACAATTGTACCATCTTTGTTACCTTTGTTTTACAAATAAATAAGTTGATTGATTGATTGATTTTAATATTGATCTGTAAAACTGATACATAGAGTGTTTATTAACACAATCTCGCGCTAGCTTGTCATTTGTATATTAATCGCGATGACAACTTTTAGTGGAAGTGGGCGGGTGAGATTTTAATACTCGTTTCGTCTCGTTTCGCCTCGCCGATGGAAAATCACATTTTATACTAGTAAAAATGGGTGTTCATACGGTAGTGCTCATCTCACAAAGTCAACCGCCATTCGCCAAGTCTGCTATCAGATAAATAAATAGGTACTTGAGTACATAAAAAAATATCCAAGATTCAGGCACAAATATACATTATCTTTACTCAGGGTTAGCTGGAAGAGATCCCATTAAGGGATAAGTTTGCCTTTGTACTTTAATTTCACGATGTCATTGTATATTGACTTATACTTTTTGTGAAATAAAGAATTTACATACATACATACATACAAATATTCGTGCTCGTCACAAAAATATTTGCCTACCAGAAATCTAACGAGGGATTAGATTAGAGGGATAGACGTAGAAAAGATTACTTTCAACTAGGCTAACCGGATCGTTTAGTATAGAATACCTGGGGTTGGAAGCCGTTCTCGTTAGCGACGTATGTCACGGTGTATAGAACGCCATCAGGGCCGGGGTAACTGAACCTTCCAGTCACTTCCTGGGCAGGGTTCTCCTGAAATCAAATGAAGGGTTACAGGCATGTCGTGTGGCGTAACAAGAGTCTATTTACATAGGTGATTATATACGTAGGTATATTATATGTACATATAGGTGACTTTGAACGGGAGCAGGTCTCAGAAAAAACAGATGCTTAAAAATAGAACACTCTATATATAACGTCTTTGAAAATAGAGTCAAGATACAATTAGTATAATAATATTTTGGGTGCTTTAAATGGTCGGCATATTATATGGCAACTGTACCAAAAATGAGGAAAACTTAATATCTATAATCTGCGACCAGATGTCATCCTTATTCTTACTTAAGTTACGAAATCCGAATGCGAAAATGGCGCGTCTGATGTTGAGATATTCTCGAATACAATATTCAAGAATGACGCGTCTCTAATAGTGAGCTGTTCGAGAAATCTCGAGAAATCTCGGAAAGGTACATTTGTAACCCAAATTTTACACATATATTCATGGAGTCGCAGATCAGATAGCTAATGGATCAATTGTACATACAGCGTTCACATTCTTGAGGACTCCCTGGGCTTCGGCTTGGATTCCGTTGCTGCTTTCATAGACGTATTTGAAACTTTCAGGGGTGATCTCGGATTCAGACTTCACGACCTCGGCAGCGGCGTCTGCGCTTTTGCCGACGATGTGAGATACGTCTGCGTTTACGCAGGCTACGGCGAGGGCGAAGACAGCTAGGAATTTCTGCAACAAAAGACTTATATTGTAAAATTGCTGCACCACAAATTAAGCGCGCTGTATGAAAGCTAATTCAGAAGTTAGTTTGTTTTGTACTTTGAGTGCCAGGAACCCGCTAGTCGGGTTCTGTGTTCATAGGCAGTTTTTGCTCCAAAGCGGAAAATCGCTGGAATCGGTCACGAGCGTAGCGCGTAACGCTAAGTGGCAGTCAAAGTGTTAAGGTATTAAATATGATTTAAATATAAACTATTTTCACGCCCGCAAGCCATACTTCAGGACCTTACTCTACAGTGGCGGCAACTGAAGAGCACTTAAACGGTAACCCTCATTGTCCTAAACCTAAACAGCCTGTTTTCTCAGACAAACGAACTTTACATGCATTCATTTAATTTGCGACGCAAGAACACAGGCTGGTCTCATAGGTCCCGCTAAGATAGAAATTACAGCAGAGTTACGTAAACTTTTGTGCATTCATTTTTCAATTAATAGAAACAAAACACAATCCTAATCTACGTTTACTTTTTGGGCACATGTAAAGGAAAAGAGTTTTTTTCCACTAATTGTCTTGCCTTTAAGGTTAATAATAACTATGTGCTATGAAGGTTATGTAATATGTATTTATACGCTAAAATTAAACTAAACGGACTTTGATACTTCAATTTTATCATATTTCTCGATAAAATTACAGGAACAACTTCATAACAAGTATAACAAATTAACAAGGTGAAAATAACTTATAACTCTTGATTGCCCTACCCGTTATTTATGAAACTCAAAAAAAGCCGTAAAAAAATTGCATTGTACCCTTCCCCCGTTTTTACAAGATTTTTAATGCAAAATATTATATTAACGGGGTTAGAAATCTCACTTTTTAATATTTTTGAGCACATGTATAAATATAATAATAATATTTATTATATATTTGACAAACTAAATAATTCTTAAAATAATATATATTTAATTTAAGTTTTAAAGATCTTGTCATACTCACCATTTTGCTTTTGTAGGATGTCCAAGAACAGAGTGACACATTTGAAGTTGAGTTCGGCTTTTATACTAAAGTATCATCTTAGCCGATTAAATTATAAATCTCGTTTCGCAGTTTGACCTATGAAAGATAATGTAAACACAGACGCGTCATATTAAACATCGATAAATTCTACGTATTTTTCCTTCGTGACATAATTAGGTGGCCGATGGTTTTAAAATATAGCTGTTAATTTAAATCAACTATTTATTTAGTTGTCTAGTACCCATTATGCAAACCTAGAGATTAGATTGGAACTGCGGCAGTTTGTGTGAGATTTCCCGCTTTATATCTATATTATTATTCATGATTATTATGTTGTAAACGATGCGAAAATAAAGTCCACTTAATACATACATTCTAAACGGCTAGAACATCTTGTATTTTCTCGCTTATCGCTCAGTGCGTCTCTTTCGTTATAAACTAGTTAAAAAGGGAGATGCGAGGAATAAACAAGTCGCGGACCACTTGTCTGCCCTGCTAAGCTAAAATGCGATATCTCAGACAAAACTGCTGTAGCAATTGCTACCTCATTACTAACAGGTGAGGACTGAATCTGCTTTAGCTGTTGAATTTGAGATATCGCCTTTTAGATTAGGGCGGTAGTTGTACTAGCCGTTGATCTCGCTTTTATTTCCCATAACCGTAAGAAAACGATAAGATACAAAAACGTGATTATTCGAATGTCGCGTCTGTGAATATAAATATCCAAGGCGTATTTTAACATTATTTTTTTTTGAGTTATGTCCATTGTTCATACATCGATAACCGTACTTTAAGGGTGTTATTTTTGATAAAAAGACATATTACACTTCACAGTGTGTGTACAGATTTTTAACTATTTTTATCAACTTACACTCGATTACAGTCATAACTTACTTATTTTAACATAATAACATATCAATCAAACAATTCACAAACTACTACGTGTCAATAATGATATATCGAGTTTTCAACCAACGCACGGTAACTAAAACTAAGTGCGTAATATGACATCTCAACTTGTATTACTGCCCACCGAATTGTCAACTTACGTACGTTACCAAAACTAAGTGCGTAATATGACATCTAAACTAATATTAAGTTATGAATTTATGTACAGTATATATAACTTAGTTCGTAATGTGATATCTCAACTTGTCCATCAAGTTATCAACTTACGTACGGTAAATAAATCTAAGTGCGTAATGTGACATCTCAACTTGTACTACTGTCCATCGTGTTATTAAGTTAATAAGTCTATTATTATTAAAACTACAGATGACTGTATAAATCACTCATTCTAAATTAAAAGATAATAAAAAGTTATATTAACCAAAAGTTTTTTTAAAATATAATAACATAAAATGGATTTTTAGCAATTTTTTTTCTCCCTAAAACTTCAATTTTTCTCTCTTTGTATCTTTGTATGGTGAATATGTTGATAAGTAGATGATAAGCAGATAACTCTAATATAGGTCAAACTAAAAGGATTCTTACAAATATCTTGTTGTCATTCAAAAGATTGCAGAAAATTATGGATAAATCAATTTCTACGTCAAAGTTTCAAACAAAAACCGATTAAGCAAAAAATGTCAAACTTAAAAAAAAAAAAAAAAGATAAAAGATATTTATTCAGTAAGTAGGTAAATTTGGCGCCCTGTAAAATTGCCGTTTTAGCCATATATATCAACGTATTCACGCTGAACACGGATATTATCTTTGCCTATTTAGTGGTAACATTATTATTACAACCGAAATTGACAAATATATGCAAGACTGGCTAATTCGCAAATCTGATACCTTTGACGTTTTTCTCCATCTTTATTTAAACATATTTATTAAGATTCCCTTATTATAATCCACTTGGTTTACCTTATTTTATTGCAATTATATTATTTAAAAGCTTATTTAATTAAATCTTCCTAAGTATATTGGTATATCTATAGCCTAGTTTGGTACGAATCCTACATACGAAGCTCCGTTCCGGGTTCGGTTCCCTTTTAGAAATAAAAAAAAATTGTAATGAGCATGAACATTTGTTTCCGATTCGTGGATGTTCTAAGAGAGGGGTGTTATTTTTACGTTATCTGTGCATTTGTATGTTTGTGTATCTGTGTATCTGTCTGTGGCATCGTAGCTCCAAATGGATCGATTTTGATTTGTTTTTTTTTGTGTTAGAAAGGTGACTTAATCGAGTGTTAAATCAAAATCCGTTCAGCCATTTAAAAGTTATGAGCTCTAAAACTAGAGGTCCCGATTTTGTCGAGGGTTTTTTTAACTCTGTTAGGTTAAATAATTGTACATCTCGATTCAACAGAAATGCCTAGGAATTACATACAGTATAATATATAATAAATATAACACCGTTTAATATTAAATATATATTTTTTAAACTGTCCATAGAATATGACAGATTTATTGAATTTGATAAATTTATGTTACATAGACAATTTATATAATATTTAAGATTATTTATCTTTCACCGGTGCAAAAACCCTTAAAGCCAAGTTTTTCGTATATAATTACTGCTGAAGTTCTGACTTAAATCGAAAGAAACAAGTGACTTGAATAGAAAATATACACTTACAAATGTATTAAAAAAGATGCTTACAATTATTTTCTTTTTTATCTATCTATTTTATAAAATTGCATAGTTTTCAATATATAACAATTTAAAGCTAAAGTTTTTTCCGATTTAAACTTTTAACTAGAAATAATCTTGAAAACCTTGCGACATTTACTGAGGTCATGTTATACTGGTTCGGTGTCAGGACGTAACACCGGGGCGAAATGCATTTTGTAAAAAAAATTTCACTGTGACTTCCGGCTTATGCGATACCCTGTATGTGAGAAGGGGTCTATTGAAGTTCAATGTTTTTGTTTTTGAATTAATGTACTATATCAGCATGTCTTGGATTAAACATGCTGATGGTGTTCCTCGAGTCCAATTTGTCTTTCTTATGATCAGGGTCCTTGAAATTATTGAAGCAAAATGGAATAACATTGGTAGTGACTTCATAAATCGATTATCTTACTTATCAATACTTCTCCTAAATTAGTTATTAGTCGTTAACAATGAAACAAGTCTGCTGTTTGATGGTAGGGTGTATTAAAAAAATCAGTCAAGTGCGAGTCGGACTCGCGCACCGAGCGTTCTGTATTCAAGTCCATTCTTCAAAAATATACCTTTTTATGTACTTTTATTGAATGCAATAAGGTCGATTTTGACTTGCCTCAATTTTAGTACGGATTATTAAAGTATTTTGTCAATTTCTCGAAAACTATTAATTTTGAACACTTCGTTTTAATTTTCCCGTAAAATAAAATTAATTATATAATAAGTAAGGAATTTTTCAGATTTTCAGTTACTAAACTTCGGTGATAAGGAGGAGATAACGGTCATTTTTTGAATATTTTTGGTTATAAATCAAAAAGTACGTCTTAGAAAATTATAAAAAAAATTGTTTTGAAATGTGCAGATTAAGTCCTTTCATATGACACCCCACCTTTTTATAATTAAATCACTTTCATTTTTCAATCCAACGTTCTAGACCCCTTTTAAATTTTTTACAAAATTAATTTTACATTTTTTTACTAAAAACAGATGCGGGCAAGCAAGTTATACAACTATGCCAAAGTTCAAGTTGATAGCTTGTGTATTTGCTGAGAAAAACTGCTGTAACATACAGACAGACAGACAACGAAGTCTCACCATAAGGGTTCCTTTGTTACCATTTTGGTACGGAAGCCTCAAATTAATATTAAAGAGTTTAAAAAATCGTTAAGTTTCCCATATTGTAACGAATATTAGTTATACAATCATAATGGTTAACTTTCAAAACATATAGAAAAACAAATCGTTTATTAATTGAGTTCTTAACTGCTCTTATTACCTACGTACAGTCGAACTCATAAGTAGGTGTAAATTTTTTATCTTATCGCAGTATTGACATTGTTGACATACTAAATTCAAACTATTAACACTTATACTCGTAATTTATAATACATAACTGCGATGTGGTACTAAAATCGAAGAGTTCGACTGTACATTTTTTTTAACTTCACCAGGGAGGAGGTGCGGTAAGGTTAGGTTAGTATCAAAGAAAATCAAAAATCAAATTTCAACGTTTATTAACCAATGGCAGTGCGGGATCGTAGATGTTTTCAGTTTAGTACTTCTTGTTGTAGGGGAAGGGTTTGACAGCTGGGACAGCCCTGAACGCGTTCTGGACAGGCGTGACCACGGCGCGCTGGACGTACTCGTTCTTGGCTTCAACTTGAGCGTGAGCGGCATTGTACACCAGGGAACGCTGGATCGCTTCGGGGATTTCAGGAGCCACGGGCAGATGTGCGCCCTGAGAAAAAAGAGCCATGTAAATACAGGGCAAACTAGTCATCGTTGGACGTTGTACGTTGATCAAGTTCTAAAAACCCTGTACTACGAGTACTCTAGTACAACAAGGACAGCCTAGCGCGGCTAGAGTAGGACGTGTCGGTTAATGGAAACTTCCCTCATTTTGTATAGAGAACATTCTTGACCTGAAATATTTCTCTTACAGAATGAGGAAAGTTTCCGGGAACGAAATATCTGTTGGCGAGAGGATTGGATCAGAATCTAATTTTGTATGGCAATATTTCAATTCTCTCCGAGTGCATCTTCAGTGGAAATGGTCTAACTGGATGGACGTGGATGTGTGAGACGAGATTTGAAATATTTGCTGCTGTACAATTGTACCATCTTTGTTACCTGTGTTTTACAAATAAATAAGTTGATTGATTGATTGATTTTAATATTGATTTGTAATACTGATACATAAGAGTGTTTATTATCACAATCTTGCGCTAGCTTGTCATTTGTATATTAATCGCGATGACAACTTTTAGTGGAAGTGGGCGGGTGAGATTTTAATACTCGTTTCGTCTCGTTTCGCCTCGCCGATGGAAAACCACATTTTATACTAGTAAAAAAGGGTGTTCAAACGGTAGTGCTCATCTCACAAAGTCAATCGCCATTCGCCAAGTCTGCTATCAGATAAATAAATAGGTACTTGAGTACATAAAAAATATTCAAGACTCAGGCACAAATATTCATTGTCCTTACTCATCCACATCAGGTTTAGCTGGAAGAGATCCCATTAAGGGATAAGTTCGCGTTTGTACTTTAATTTTACGATGTCATTGTATATTGACTTATACTTTTGTTGAAATAAAGAATTTACATACATACATACATACATACATACAAATATTCGTGCTCGTCACAAAAATATTTGCCTACCAGAAATCTAACGCGGGATTGCTAGCATCGTAGAAAAGATTACTATCAACTAGGCCAACCGGATCGTTTAGTATAGGATACCTGGGGTTGGAAGCCGTTCTCGTTAGCGACGTATGTCACGGTGTATAGAACGCCATCAGGGCCGGGGTAACTGAACCTTCCAGTCACTTCCTGGGCAGGGTTCTCCTGAAATCAAATGAAGGGTTACAGGCATCTCGTGTGGCGTAACAAGAGTCTATTTACATAGGTGACTATATACGTAGGTATATAGTATGTACATATAGGTGACTTTGAACGGGAGCGGGTCTCAGAAAAATCAGATGCTTAAAAATAGAACACTCTATATATAACGTCTTTGACAATACTCGTAGAGTCAAAATACAATAAGTATAATAATATTTTGGGTGCTTTATATGGTTGGCATATTATATGGCAACTGTACCAAAAATGAGAAAAACTTAATATCTATAATCTGCGACCAGAAGTCATCCTTGTTCTTACTTAAGTAACCAAATCCGAATGGAAAATGGCGCGTCTGATGTTAAGATATTCTCAAATACAATATTCAATAATGACGCGTCTTTTATAGCGAGCTGTTCGAGAAATTTCGGAAAGGTACATTTGTAACCCAAATTTTACACATATATTCATGGAGTCGCAGATCAGATAGCTAATGGATCAATTGTACATACAGCGTTCACATTCTTGAGGACTCCCTGGGCTTCGGCTTGGATTCCGTTGCTGCTTTCATAGACGTATTTGAAACTTTCAGGGGTGATCTCGGATTCAGACTTCACGACCTCGGCAGCGGCGTCTGCGCTTTTGCCGACGATGTGAGATACGTCTGCGTTTACGCAGGCTACGGCGAGGGCGAAGACAGCTAGGAATTTCTGCAATAAAAGACTTACATTGTAAAATTGCTGCACCACAAATTAAGCGCGCTGTATGAAATCTAATTCAGAAGTTAGTTTGTTTTGTACTTTGAGTGCCAGGAACCCGCTAGTCGGGTTCTGTGTTCATAGGCAGTTTTCGCTACAAAGCGGAAAAACGCTGGAATCGGTCACGAGCGTAGCGCGTAACGCTACGTGGCAGTCAAAGTGTTAAGGTATTAAATATGATTTAAATATAAACTGTTTTCACGCCCGCAAGCTATACTTCAGGACCTTACTCTACAGTGGCGGCAACTGGTGACCACTTAAACAGTAACCCTCATTGTCCTAAACCTAAACAGCCTGTTTTCTCAGACAAACGACCTTTACACGCATTCATTTAATTTGCGACGCAAGACAACAGGCTGGTCTCATAGGTCCCGCTAAGATAGAAATTACAGCAGAGTTACGTAAACTTTTGTGCATTCATTTTTCAATTAATAGAAACAAAACACAATCCTAATCTACGTTTACTTTTTGGACACAAGTAAAGGAGAAGAGTTTTTTTTCCAATAATTGTCTCGCCTTTTAGGTTAATAATAACTTAGTGCTATGAAGGTTATCTAATATTTATTTATACGCTAAAATGAAACTAAACGGTCTTTGATACTTCAATTTTATCATATTTCTCGATAAAATTACAGAAACAACTTCATAGCAAGTATTACAAATTAACAAGGTGAAAAAAACTTATAACTCTTGATTGCCCTACCCGTTATTTATGAAACTCAAATTGCATTTTACCCTTCCCCCGTTTTTACAAGATTTTTAACGCAAAATATCATATTATATTAACGGGGTTAGAAAAGCTCACTTTTTCGTATTTTTGAGCACATGTAAAAATATCAAAATAGTATTTATTATATAGTTGACAAACTAAATAATTCATAAAATAAAATACATTTAATTTTAGTTTAAAAGATCTTGTCATACTCACCATTTTGCTATTGTAGGATGTCCAAGAACAGAGTGACACATTTGAAGTTGAGTTTGGCTTTTATACTAAAGTATCATCTTATGCGATTAAATTATAAATCTCGTTTCGCAGTTTGACCTATGAAAGATAATGTAAACACAGACGCGTCATATTAAACATCGATAAATTCTATGTATTTTTCCTTCGTGGCCGTTGGTTTTAAAATATAGCTATTAATTTAAACCTACTATTTATTTAGTTGTCTAGTACCCATAATGCAAATCTAGAGATTAGTTTGGAACTGCGGCAATTTGTGTGATATTTCGCGCCTTATATTTATATTATTATTCATGATTATTATATTGTAGACGGTACGACGGTAAATGCGTAAGTAAGTGCGTCAGTTTGATTGTTCTCCCTTAAAGTTTTTAAAAGTCACATAAATAGAGCCGAAACTAGTTCAACATGCAATTTTACTATAACTTTGGTGTAACTTTACAGACAATGAGAACTAAAAAACATATAAAGAAAACTGATAAAATAAAGTCCACTTAATACATACATTCTAAACGGCTAGCATATCTTGTATTTTCTCGCTTTTCGCTCATTGCGTCTCTATCGTTATAAACTAGTTAAAAAGGGAGATCCGAGCAACAAACAAGTCGCGGACCACTTGTGCTAGCCGTTGATCTCGCTTTTGTTTCCCATTACCGTAAGAACACGTTGACATCTCGACTTGTTCCTTTTTTTTATTCCTTGAAGGAATCCATTGTTCATACATGGATAACTAGACTTTTAGCGTGTTATTTTTGATAAAAAGACATATTACACATCACAGTGTGTGTACAGATTTTTAATTAATTTCATCAACTTACACCGTAGTGCCCATACTGCCAAGATTGACACCCAGCGTAATGAAGCGATGCGCCTAATCTCGGGGGTAATTAAATCCACTCCTCTTCCTTGGCTTCCCGTTTTAGCAAATATTCCACCTCCCGAGTTGCGCAGACAAAAAGCGGCTGCCAAAGAGTGGAAAAAATGCTTCCAGCTGAACGGTTCCAAGCCCATGCCCATCAGGTCCACTCTGGACGATCTGCCTCCCTCCCGCCTAACCTCCAGGTCCCCAATGTGGACTGACGAGGGGCTTAAACACCAGTTCCACCTAAATGAGGCGTGGCGAGAGGAGTGGGGCCTTTCTGCTGGAGCAAACGCCGCCCTCCTAACGGACCCCAAGAACAAACTGCCTGGCTTATGTGCCTACCGAAAACCCTGGACTCGCTTAAATCGGTTTCGGTCTAACCACGGGAAGACAAATTACTACCTGCACAAAAGGGGATTGAGGGATTCACCACAATGCGACTGCGGAGCACCTGATCAGACCCTCTCCCACGTGGTAAATTGCCCACTTCGCTGTTTTCCTGGAGGCATGCCGCAGTAAACTGGCTGAAACACCTGGACTTTGACGTTTTATCCATGCAGGATTATTGCCATACGCAATGATGATGAACTTACACTCAATTACAGTCATAACGTACTTATTTTAACATAATAACATATCAACCAAACAATTCGCAAACTACTACGTGTCATTAATGATATATCGAGTTTTCAACTAACGCACGATAACTAAAACTAAGTGCATAATATGACATCTCAACTTGTATCAAGTTATCAATTTATGTACAGTATATATAACTAAGTTCGTAATGTGATATCTCAACTTATCCATCATCAACTTACGTACGGTAAATAAATCTAAGTGCGTAATGTGACATCTCAATTTGTACTACTGTCCATCGAATTATTAAGTTAATAAGTCTATTATTATTAAAACTACAGATGACTGTATAAATCACTCATTCTAAATTAAAAAATAATAAAAAGTTATATTTAACAAAAGTTTTTTGAAATATAATAACATAAAATGGATTTTTAACAATTTTTTTTCTCCCTTAAAACGTACATTTTTCCCTCTTTGTATCTTTGTATGGTGAATATGTTGATAAGTAGATGAAACAAAAGCAGATAACTCTAATATTAGTCAAACTAAAAGGAATCTTACAAATATCTTGTTGTCATTCAAAAGATTGCAGAAAATTATGGATAAATCAATTTCTACATCAAAGTTTCAAACAAAAACCGATTAAGCAGAAAATGTCAAACTTTAAATTTGGCGCCCTGTAAAATTGCCGTTTTAGACATATCAACGTATTCACGCCGACCACGGATATTATCTTTGCCTATTTAGTGGTAACATTATTATTACAACCGAAATTTGTCAAATTTATGCAAGACTGGCTAATTCGCAAATCTGATACCATTGTCGTTTTTGTCCATCTTTATTTATACATATTTATTACGGTTCCCTATTATAATCCATTGGTTAACCTTATTTTAATGCAATTGTATTATTTGAAAGCTTATTTTATTAAATTTGCCTATATTGGTATATCTATAGCCTAGTTTGGTACTAATCCTCCATACGAAGCTCCGTTCCGGGTTCGGTTCCCTTAAAGCGATAAAAAAAATTGTAATGAGCATGAACATTTGTTTCCGATTCGTAGATGTTCTAAAAGAGGGGTGTTATATTTACGTTATCTGTGCATTTGTATGTTTGTGTATCTGTGTATCTGTCTGTGGCATCGTAGCTCCAAATGGATCGATTTTGATTTGTTTGATTTTTGTGTTAGAAAGGTGACTTAATCGAGTGTTAAATCAAAAGCCGTTCAGCCATTTAAAAGTTATGAGCTCTAAAACTAGAGGTCCCGATTTAGTCGAGGGTTTTTTTAACTCTGTTAGGTTAAATAATTGTACATCTTGATTCAACAGAAATGCCTAGGAATTACATACAGTATAATATATAATATAACACTGTTTAATATTAAAAATATATTTTTTTAAACTGTCCAATTGTCCATAGAATATGACAGATTTATTCAATTTGATAAATTTATGTTACATAGATAATTTATATAATATTTAAGATTATTTATCTTTCACCGGTGCAAAAACCCTTAAAGCCAAGTTTTTCGTATATAATTACTGCTGAAGTTCTGACTTAAATCGAAAGAAACAAGTGACTTGAATGGAAAATATATACTTACAAATGTATTAAAAAAGATGCTTACAATTATTTTCCTTTTTTATCTATCTATTTTTATAAAATTGCATAGTTTTCAAGATATAACAGTTTAAAGCTTAAGTTTTGTCTGATTTAAACTTTAAACTGGAAATAATCTTGAAAACCATGCGACATTTACTGAAGTCATGTCATTGTAATACTGGTTCGGTGTCAGGACGTAACACCGGGGCGTAATCTATTTTGTCAAAAAAAATGTCACTGTGACTTCCGGCTTATGAGATACCCTGTATGTGAGAAGGGATCTATTGAAGTTCAATGTTTTTGTTTTTGAATTAATGTACTACATCAGCATGTCTAGGGTTAAACATGCTGATGGTGTTCCTCGAGTCCAATTTGTCTTTCTTATGACCAGGGTCCTTGGAATTATTGAAGCAAAATGGAATAACATTGGTAGTGACTTCATAAATCGATTATCTTACTTATCAATACTTCTCCTAAATTAGTTATTAGTCGTTAACAATGAAACAAGTCTGTTGTTTGATGGTAGGGTGAATTAAAAAAAACCAGTCAAGTGCGAGTTGGACTCGCGCACCGAGCGTACAGTATTCAAGACCATTCTTCAAAAATATACCTTTTTATGTACTTTT
Organism: Tortrix viridana; assembly: GCA_963241965.1. Classification (NCBI taxonomy): domain Eukaryota; kingdom Metazoa; phylum Arthropoda; class Insecta; order Lepidoptera; family Tortricidae; genus Tortrix; species Tortrix viridana. The sequence goes on along the minus strand of OY725183.1, from coordinate 11,966,758 downwards.
ATTGTATGCAATAAGGTCTATTTTGACTTGCCTCAATTTTAGTACGGATCTGTAAAGTTTTTTGTCAATTTCTCGAAAACTATTTATTTTGAACACTTCGTTTTAATTTTCCCGTAAAATAAAATTAATTATATAATAAGTAAGGAATTTTTCAGATTTTCGGTTACTAAACTTCGGTGATAAGGAGGAGATAACGGTCATTTTTTGAATATTTTTGCTTATAAATCAAAAAGTAAAAGTAAAAAGTAAAAAGTCCTTTCATATGACACCTCAGCTTTTTATAATTAAATCACTTTCATTTTTCAATCCAACGTTCTAGACCCCTTTTCAATTTTTTACAAAATTAATTTTATATTTTTTTACTTAAAAACAGATGCGGGCAAGCAAGTTATACAACTATGCCAAAGTTCAAGTTGATAGCTTGTGTATTTGCTGAGAAAAACTGCTGTAACATACAGACAGACAGACAACGAAGTCTCACCATAAGGGTTCCTTTTTTTCATTTTGGTACGGAAGCCTCAAATATTAAAGACTCAGTTTAAAAAATCGTTAAGTTTCCCTTATTGTAACGAATATTAGTTATACAATCATAATGGTTAACTTTCAAAACATATAGAAAAACAAATCGTTTATTAATTGAGTTCTTAACTGCTCTTATTACCTACGTACAGTCGAACTCATAAGTAGGTGTACATTTTTTTATCTTGTCGCAGTATTGACATTGTTGACATACTAAATTCTAACTATTGGCACTTATACTCGTAATTTATAATACATAACTGCGATGTGGTACTAAAATGTAAAGCTCGAAGAGTTCGACTGTACAATTTTTTTTAAATTCACCAGGTTAGGTACGGTTAGGTTAGTATCAGAGAAAAACAAAATATCAATTTCAACGTTTATTAACTAATGGCAGTGCGGGATCGTAGATGTTTTCAGTTTAGTACTTCTTGTTGTAGGGGAAGGGTTTGACAGCTGGGACAGCCCTGAACGCGTTCTGGACAGGCGTGACCACGGCGCGCTGGACGTACTCGTTCTTGGTTTCAACTTGAGCGTGGGCGGCATTGTACACCAGGGAACGCTGGATCGCTTCGGGGACTTCAGGAGCCACGGGCAGATGTGCGCCCTGAGAAAAAAGAGCGATGTAAATACAGAGCAAACTAGTCATCATTGGACGTTGAGCGTTGATCAAGTTCTAAAAACCCTGTACTACGAGTACTCTAGTACCACAAGGACAGCCTAGCGCGGCTAGAGTAGGACGTGTCGGTTAATGGAAACTTCCCTCATTTTGTATAGAGAACATTCTTGACCTGAAATATTTCTCATACAGAATGAGGAAAGTTTCCGGGAACGAAATATCTGTAGGCGAGAGGATTGGATCGGAATTTAATTTTGTATGGCAACATTTCAATTCTCTCCGAGTGCATCTTCTGTGGAAATGGTCTAACTGGATTGACGTGGATGTGTGAGACGAGATTTGAAATATTTGCTGCTGTACAATTGTACCATCTTTGTTACCTGTGTTTTACAAATAAATAAGTTGATTGATTGATTGATTTTAATATTGATTTGTAATACTGATACATAGAGTGTTTATTAACACAATCTCGCGCTAGCTTGTCACTTGTATATTAATCGCGATGACAACTTTTAGTGGAAGTGGGCGGGTGAGATTTTAATACTCGTTTCGTCTCGTTTCGCCTCGCCGATCGAAAACCACATTTTATACTCGTAAAAATGGGTGTTCAAACGGTAGTGCTCATCTCACAAAGTCAACCGCCATGCGCCAAATCTGCTATCAGATAAATAAATAGGTACTTGAGTACATAAAAAATATCCAAGACTCAGGCACAAATATACATTGTGCTTACTCATTCACATCAGGGTTAGCTGGAAGAGATCCCATTAAGGGATAAGTTCGCCTTTGTACTTTAATTTCACGATGTCATTGTATATTGACTTATACTTTTTGTGAAATAAAGAGTTTACATACATACATACAAATATTCGTGCTCGTCACAAAAATATTTGCCTACCAGAAATCTAACGCGGGATTGCTAGCATCGTAGAAAATATTACTATCAACTAGGCTAACCGGATCGTTTAGTATAGGATACCTGGGGTTGGAAGCCGTTCTCGTTAGCGACGTATGTCACGGTGTATAGAACGCCATCAGGGCCGGGGTAACTGAACCTTCCAGTCACTTCCTGGGCAGGGTTCTCCTGAAATCAAATGAAGGGTTACAGGCATCTCGTGTGGCGTAACAATAGTCTATTTACATAGGTGACTATATACGTAAGTATATAGTATGTACATATAGGTGACTTTGAACGGGAGCGGGTCTCAGAAAAATCAGATGCTTATAAATAGAATACTCTATATATAACGTCTTTGACAATAGAGTCAAGGTACAATTAGTATAGTTATATTTTGGGTGCTTTATATGGTCGGTATATTATATGGCAACTGTACCAAAAATTAGAAAAACTTAATATCTATAATCTGCGACTAGAAGTCATCCTTATTCTTACTTAATTTACCAAATTCGAATGCGAAAATGGCGCGTCTGATGTTAAGATATTGTCAAATACAATATTCAAGAATGACGCGTCTTTTATAGCGAGCTGTTCGAGAAATCTCGAGAAATCTCGGAAAGGTACATTTGTAACCCAAATTTTACACATATATTCATGGAGTCGCAGATCAGATAGCTAATGGATCAATTGTACATACAGCGTTCACATTCTTGAGGACTCCCTGGGCTTCGGCTTGGATTCCGTTGCTGCTTTCATAGACGTATTTAAAACTTTCAGGGGTGATCTCGGATTCAGACTTCACGACCTCGGCAGCGGCGTCTGCGCTTTTGCCAACGATGTGAGATACGTCTGCGTTTACGCAGGCTACGGCGAGGGCGAAGACAGCTAGGAATTTCTGCAACAAAAGACTTACATTGTATAATTGCTGCACCACAAATTAAGCGCGCTGTATGAAAGCTAATTCAGAAGTTAGTTTGTTTTGTACTTTGAGCGCCAGGAACCCGCTAGTCGGGTTCTGTGTTCATAGGCAGTTTTCGCTACAAAGCGGAAAAACGCTGGAATCGGTCACGAGCGTAGCGCGTAACGCTACGTGGCAGTCAAAGTGTTAAGGTATTAAATATGATTTAAATATAAACTGTTTTCACGCCCGCAAGCTATACTTCAGGACCTTACTCTACAGTGGCGGCAACAGTTGCAGTTACTGGTGAGCACTTAAACGGTAACCCTCATTTTCCTAAACCTAAACAGCCTGTTTTCTCAGACAAACGACCTTTACACGCATTCATTTAATTTGCGACGCAAGACAACAGGCTGGTCTCATAGGTCCCGCTAAGATAGAAATTACAGCAGAGTTACGTAAACTTTTGTGCATTCATTTTTCAATTAATAGAAACAAAACACAATCCTAATCTACGTTTACTTTTTGGGCACATGTAAAGGAAAAGAGTTTTTTTCCAATAATTGTCTTGCCTTTTAGGTTAATAATAACTATGTGCTATGAAGGTTATGTAATTTGTATTTATACGCTAAAATTAAACTAAACGGACTTTGATACTTCAATTTTATCATATTTCTCGATAAAATTACAGAAACAACTTCATAACAAGTATTACAAATTAACAAGGTGAAAATAACTTATAACTCTTGATTGCCTTACCCGTTATTTATGAAACTCAAAAAATTGCATTGTACCCTTCCCCCGTTTTCACAAGATTTTTAACGCAAAATATCATATTATATTAACGGGTTTAGAAAAGCTTACTTTTTCGTATTTTTGAGCACATGTAAAAATATCATAATAGTATTTATTATATAGTTGACAAACTAAATAATTCATAAAATAATATACATTTAATTTTAGTTTAAAAGATCTTGTCATACTCACCATTTTGCTATTGTAGGATGTCCAAGAACAGAGTGACACATAAGAAGTTGAGCTCGGCTTTTATACTAAAGTATCATCTTAGCCGATTAAATTATAAATCTCGTTTCGCAGTTTGACCTATGAAAGATAATGTAAACACAGACGGGTCATATTAAGCATCGATAAATTCTACGTATTTTTCCTTCGTGACATAATTATGTGGCCGATGGTTTTAAAATATAGCTGTTAATTTAAATCTACTATTTATTTAGTTGTCTATTATCCATAATGCAAACCTAGAGATTAGTTTGGAACTGCGGCAATTTGTGTGAGATTTCCCGCCTTATATCTATATTATAATTCATGATTATTATGTTGTAGACGGTGCGACGGTAAATGCGTAAGTAAGTGCGTCAGTTTGATTGTTGTCCTTTAAAGTTTTTAAAAATCACATAAGTAGAGCCGAAACTAGTTCAACATGCAATTTTACTATAACTTTGGTGTAACTTTACAGACAATGAGAACTAAAAAACATAATATAAAGAAAACTGATGAAATAAAGTCCACTTAATACATACATTCTAAACGGCTAGCATATCTTGTATTTTCTCGCTTTTCACTCATTGCGTCTCTATCGTTATAAACTAGTTAAAAAGGGAGATCCGAGCAACAAACAAGTCGCGGACCACTTGTGCTAGCCGTTGATCTCGCTTTTGTTTCCCATTACCGTAAGAACACGTTGACATTTCGACTTGTTCCTTTTTTTTTATTCCTTGAAGGAATCCATTGTTCATACATGGATAACTAGACTTTTAGCGTGTTATTTTTACATCACAGTGTGTGTACAGATTTTTAACTAATTTCATCAACTTACACCGCAGTGCCCATACTGCCAAGATTGACACCCAGGTTAATGAAGCGATGCGCCTAATCTCGGGGGTAATTAAATCCACTCCTCTTCCTTGGCTTCCCGTTTTAGCAAATATTCCACCTCCCGAGTTGCGCAGACGAAAAGCGGCTGCCAAAGAGTGGAAAAAATGCTTCCAGCTGAACGGTTCCAAGCCCATGCCCATCAGGTCCACTCTGGACGATCTGCCTCCCTCCCGCCTAACCTCCAGGTCCCCAATGTGGACTGACGAGGGGCTTAAACACCAGTTCCACCTAAATGAGGCGTGGCGAGAGGAGTGGGGCCTTTCTGCTGGAGCAAACGCCGTCCTCCTAACGGACCCCAAGAACAAACTGCCTGGCTTATGTGCCTACCGAAAACCCTGGACTCGCTTAAATCGGTTTCGGTCTAACCACGGGAAGACAAATCACTACCTGCACAAAAGGGGATTGAGGGATTCACCACAATGCGACTGCGGAGCACCTGATCAGACCCTCTCCCACGTGGTAAATTGCCCACTTCGCTGTTTTCCTGGAGGCATGCCGCAGTAAACTGGCTGAAACACCTGGACTTTGACGTTTGATCCATGCAGGATGATTGCCATACGCAATGATGATGAACTTACACTCAATTCAATTCAATTTTTTGTTGAACTTACACTCAATTACAGTCATAACGTACTTATTTTAACATAATTACATATCAACCAAACAATTCGCAAACTACTACGTGTCATTAATGATATATCGAGTTTTCAACTAACGCACGGTAACTAAAACTAAGTGCATAATATGACATCTCAACTTATATCAAGTTATCAATTTACGTACAGTATATATAACTAAGTTCGTAATGTGATATCTCAACTTATCCATCATCAACTTACGTACGGTAAATAAATCTAAGTGCGTAATGTGACATCTCAATTTGTACTACTGTCCATCGAGTTATTAAGTTAATAAGTCTATTATTATTAAAACTACAGATGACTGTATAAATCACTCATTCTAAATTAAAAGATAATAAAAAGTTATATTTAACAAAAGTTTTTTTAAATATAATAACATAAAATGGATTTTTAGCAATTTTTTTTCTCCCTAAAAACGTCCATTTTTCCCTCTTTGTATCTTTGTATGGTGAATATGTTGATAAGTAGATGAAACAAAAGCAGATAACTCTTATATTAGTCAAACTAAAAGGAATCTTACAAATATCTTTTTGTCATTCAAAAGATTGCAGAAAATTATGGGTAAATCAAGTTCTACATCAAAGTTTCAAACAAAAACCGATTAAGCAGAAAATGTCAAACTTTAAATTTGGCGCCCTGTAAAATTGCCGTTTTAGACATATCAACGTATTCACGCCGACCACGGATATTATCTTTGCCTATTTAGTGGTAACATTATTATTACAACCGAAATTTGTCAAATTTATGCAAGACTGGCTAATTCGCAAATCTGATACCATTGACGTTTTTTTCCATCTTTATTTAAACATATATATTAGGGTTCCCTATTATAATCCACTTGGTAAACCTTATTTTAATGCAGTTTTATTATTTAAAAGCTTATTTTATTAAATCTGAATTCGACGCGAATAGCCTATTTTGGTACTTATCCTACATACGAAGCTCCGTTCCGGGTTCGGTTGCCGTTAAGAGATAAAAAAAATTGTGATGAGCATGAACATTTGTTCCCGATTCGTGGATGTTCTAAAAGACGTCAGTGTATTTGTGTGTTTGTGTATCTGTGTATCTGTGGTATCGTATCTCCAGATGGATCGATTTTGATTTAGTTTTTTTTGTTATGAGCTCTGAAAGTAGAGGTCCCGATTTAGTCGAGGGTTTTTTAACTCTCTTAGGTTAAATAATTGTACATCTCGATTCAACAGAAATGCCTAGGAATTACATACAGTATAATATATAATATAACACCTTTTAATATTAAATATATGTTATCAAATCTGTCCTTAGAGTATGATATTTTTTTTGAATTTGATATATTTATATTTCGAATAAGACAATTTATACATGTACCCCCTTACTAATAAACGTTGAGTAACGGCTGAGTAGTTATACAATGCTTTGTCCTTATCTGTCGAATTCAAATGTCACAATGACAGATAAGGACAAAGCATTGTATAACTACTCAGCCGTTACTCAACGTTTATTAGTAAGGGGGTTCATATTTTAAATTAATTATCTTTCACCGGTGAAAAAACGCTCAAAGTCATGTTTTTTCGTATAAAATTATTTCTGAAGTTCTGACTTAAATAAAAAAAAAACAAGTGACTTCGATAGAAAATACACTTACAAATGTATTGAAATTTAAAACAGGGCTTGTTAATGTTACCTACTAGATAACATAATAAATAACGTTACTTCACGGTAATTTCTATAAAAATACTTTGGTAAAACGGTATAAATTTAAATGTTATTTATTTGGTACAGTAATTTTATTATAATGTTAACTTACTAACGTTAATTTTAACAATAGCCCGACGCTTGTTAATTACTAGATAACAACATAATAAATAACGTAACTTAACAGCAAAAATACCGTTAACTACCGTTAAATTAAAGTTAAATAATGTTAAAAATAACATTAAATCAAGCTGATGACGGATGCGGATAACGTTAATAAAATATCATTAATATTAACAATACTTTGCTTTTACCATTACATCAGTTTACCGCTAAAAATAATGCTAAAATATATTAACAAAATTTTAACGATATATTTTGCTAACGTTAACTGTCGATCAGCGGGTAACGTTAGCAACTTTTTAACGTTCTATCAAGCCCTGATTTTACTCTTTTTTAGATCAGATTATTAATTTAATGGTAACTGTTTTACTTCGATAATATAAAAACAATTAACGGAACCACTTTTGTTATAGGTAATACATTAAGTAGCTACCTATTTAAATAATTATTCAGAGCGCCGAGACAAGAGATGTTCACATTTTTTGTATTATTTATATGTAAAACAGAACATTTAGTTCAAAATATACGATAAGAACGATAACACCTTGTGATATTTACATTGTAGGTATACCTAATTTTTCATGGAAAAATTATATTTTTCGTCATATAATATTTATTAAAAAAAACCGAATATATCAAGACAGAAAACTATTCGTTTTAATAGTTAAAATATAACTTAACCTAACCGAGTTAAAAAACCTCCGACAAGATCGGGACCTCTACTAAGTTTCGGAGCGATTATTTCCGAAAATATTTACTTAATAAAAAAATTGCTTAGAAACCTTCAAGTGTTTTTAAAAGAACTGTCGAAACACGTTGATGTTTCCTGAAAAAAAAAAATTTCAGCTTCTGTTAGGTACCTACATGTATGGAGTACCCCCCTAAAAATTTATATTTTTTTGTTTTTTTAACTACCAAACTAAGTAGCGGCTTATACAAGACACCTATACTCCAAATTTCATCCATATACATCTTGTAGTTTTTGAGTTAAACGCCTGTGACACACGGTAGGACGGACAGACATGACGAAACTATAAGGGTTACCTACGTTTTTGCCATTTTGGCTATGGAACCCAAAAAATTACACTTTCTATAATAGAAAAGCGCACATGAAAAAATGCCGCCTGTAATATTTTAAATATCAAAAATACGTGTCGATACAATCGAACAAAAACGACAGTTGAACTTTCATTGGCATTACGTAACCACCGTCACGCTATTAATTATATCTTAACTATCAAATTATGTTAAGAGATGCGGAAAGCAAATCCGAATGGCATAGTTTATTATCATATTTATTTTAACCGTCGACCTTGAACCTAGGACTGGTCATCGCGATCCCGCGTGTCTAGTCGCGAATCCGGTATTGTAAAAATGTAGGTAATAAAAAATAGATGTGTTGCCAAGTCACAGAGTCAGCAGACTATTTAGTCGGCCGATTGTGTTTTGTCTCCTCAAACTTTGTAAAAATGGATTAGGACTTCAGGTAACCCGCATGCTCGTTTGCCCCTTTCTCTTATAAAGAAATAAAAAATAAAAAAAGGACATCCGTATAATCGGCTGATAGAAAGTCGGCAGTGTGCGATGAGGGTAGAGGAACTGAGTTTCGGTTAAACACTTATTTAAGTCAAAAACCAAAAAACTCGAACCTAAGGGCAGGTACGCATGGTGCGTTTAGGTTCCGGTTTTGCGGTTTCATACGTTTTTATCAGCCGAATGCCGCCAACCGCATAATGCGTACCTACCAGGGCTAATACTAAAAGAAACAGTGTTTCCTTTTTAATATTTTGAACACCAAATATCTGATACGAAGCAGAATATTTACTCGCGTTTAATAAAATAATCGTGTCGCTACTCTCTTCTTTCCATTGAAGTAAGATAACATATCTACTATTTATCACATCATGGGCTTTATATTTGAGGTTTTTTTTACGTTTTCGAAGAGTAATAAAAATAAAAATGTCACCTTGTCAACGTGTCTAACAAGTATGACGAGTCAATGTCCACAGAGCGATGATAAAAGATTGGGAAATTTGTTTGTTCCTAATTCCATGTAATCGATATAAAAATTAAGCAAAAGACAGATTCTCTCATGTACCTACACAACGGGGAATCAACGTAGTATTTTTCTTTCTCCAAAAATACGTTAAAATCTGTTTTTCTTCAGCAGCAATTCTGAAAAACTTTTAAGCGATTTTTACTAATTGACGACATGGTCCAAAACACATTTCTCAATATTTAGTCATTTAAAACTTTTCCGTTCTGACCTGTTTTAATTCCTCATTCCTCGAAATATTCTAAAAATCGTGTCATCTGATTGGTCCCTTTTGTGGTACCTTTATTTCGCAGTCTCATTCTTCATTTGATTAGTAGCGTAGAAGTCATTTATCGCTGCTCCCTCAAACTCCAATTTTCCGGAATAAAAAGTATCCTAAGTCCTTCCCGGGACTCAAACTATCTCCATACTATATTGTATATACTTTACTTAAGAAATGATTGATTCCCCATACAAACTTCCACACCCCTTTTCACTCCCTTAAGGGATGATTTCCGGGATAAAAGTATCATAATATCCTTCCCCGGGACTCAAACTATCTTCATATCAAATTTCACCTAACTCGGTTCAGCGGTTTAAGTGTGAAAAGGTAACAGACAGATAGAGTTACTTTCGCATTTATAATATATTAGTAGGTATCATATCGCGGTGACAATTGACAAAAGTGCATCAGGGTTTAAAACTGCGTCCGCTTCGGATCCGAGTATACAGAATCCAAGAATAGCTTAAGGTGTTAAAATTATGTGAAAATAAATGAAAATCCACATACATAATGCAAATGCATTCCTGAAAATACTACAGTTAATATTTTCCCCAAAATGTATTAGACCAAAATGACGGTAGATATTCCTTAAACAAAGCCCGTGGAGGCGCGCAGGGCTTTGGCTCGAAGATTTATCTGCTCCCCGCTGAGAGGCTCATTATTGGCTGCTTTCTGATGTTTCCAACATACTTTCCTTTGTAACGTTATGAGTCATGATATTAAAAAAAAACCAGAAAAATTCACGTAGTATATTTTTTTTAGAAGGGACCTACGTAGTTAGCCTCTGGCGGCTTTGACTACCGGAGAGATTATAGTCGCCATCAAATTTATAACATACGTACATGGCAATCAAAAATATTTGAATACTCTCTCTCGCCTTTCACAAATAGAGACCAGCTCATATATTTTTGAGCACCTAGAACACGTTGTGACTATAATAATACCTAGAGTTACCTTCTGATAATTTTGGTTTAGAATGATAATGATAGCAGCGCAAGAAACTTCTTGCGCCGCTTCTTCTCGTTGGTCTTGTAACGAAGCGCTTGCAGATTTACTCAATTTTACCTCTAAAAGAGCCCTGATGTGGCAATTTAACTGAATAAATAACTTTGAGTTTGAATTTGGTTACAGTAACTTACGGTAGGTACAGTATTGTTCACCAAATAAACCAACAGACTGCGTAAATAGACGCACAGATGAATAATCTCCAGCGTTAATTCGACGAATTTCGCTCGGATACGTTGCAGTAATTGGATTATGGGCTACATTGGGATAATAGATAATGGTCTATATTTGAGAAATGCATTCAACGGCCCGGATCGAAATAATGCTAGCCGTCAGTCATTCGACAAAACTGATATGTTGTTTCCGAAAATTTGGAGTGAAAGCTGCTCCTAGTGCTAATTACGAGGCGTCACATGTTATAATATTTTGTATACCTACATACCTTGAAATACTTTCGTGATGGATGCCAACAGGTTTGCATAATTTGTGTGTATAATTGTGGTAATTCCTGCGAATGCATCAACAAAGATCTATTTAAATTTTAAAAACTATTAGTTTTGAGTATTATTGTGCTTTTTACGTTTACTACCCAAATATCTCAAAATTAGGTACTAATAAGACAAATTAAACAAAATACACTTAAGCTACATAACTTTAATTCTAAAATAATATACCACATTAGTAGTTTTTTTTTAGCCACGAAAAAATAAATTGAATTCTTATTATAAGATTTTATGCGACACACTGAATTACTGTACTATTTCAGGAAAAAGGGTATTGACAGACAAGCGACATCCAATGTCACAAGGGTTGTATAGAAATTTTTACGGGACCCTAAAACATCCGGAATTCATAGAAAGGCTTAAAGTCAGAAGTGTAGTATTTTCAGTTACGGCAGTCTTGGTCGGTTGTTTAACATTGTAAAATAAATTGTGGTTCATAAAAGATTGGCTGGCAAAACAACACAGTCACAAAATATTACATAATTAAATCCACGACATTGTTTATAACTTATAATTACGATTTATTTACTGCAACATTATTTTTCCATATTATTTATTTATATAATGCCCCAGAGACAATGTATGAACACAGGAGGAGTTATTAAGGGAATAATTCATGAAGTGTGCGAAATATTAAACACATATTTCACGATGCCTGTGACATTTTTTCTCTGCTAATCTCGCTTATTGAAACCATTAGGGATAATATAAACGTTTAATATCTTGCGTATATATGAAAAATTCAACGCGGTTCAAGTTACAAAGGAGCCTTTGTGTAAAATTATCTATGCAAGAGAGTAGCTTAGGTATTACGATGAAAAATAACTTGAACGTAAAGGTAGGGTTCAGTGTGATAGCTGCGTTAATTTAAGATTTATAAACTGTAAAAAGATGCCAAGTTTTTTCACACAGGCACACGAGCCCACAGGCCACTTGATGGTAAGCGGTAGGATCTGAAACCCATACACACTTGCAATCTCAAGACGGGAAGGGCCGTATTAATAAACTGATCTCGATCGCGATGGCTTCCTCAAGGCGCGTTAAATATCACAGTATTTTTTGACTTGACGATTACGTTGACGTGTCTTGAGACGGGCATCTTGCCCAAAACCAGTTCATTAATTAAATACGTATCGAGTTCGGCCGAATAATAAAATTGTGGCCGAATAGGCCGGATACCGATTAGTGGCCAAATATTCTTTAAATGTTACACTGTTGAAGGCCAAAAGGGTAAAATTGACATGGACGGTAAAATTTCGATTCTGTATCACTTGGCCTTTGGTTTGGTTATAGAAAATAGAAAGTTAATTGAGATGGGCCGCCTGCTTCGGCACGAGCTTTTCCTTAATATTATAGAAGGAAATATAGCAAGAAGAGGAAGACCAAGGGGAAATTACTTTGAGAAAATAAAGGAGAAGATTTAGGTCGTGACGTACAGTTCGCCATCAAATATATCTGTACATATCAGAGTGGTCAAAAATATCTGAACATGCACTCTAACGCCTTGACAATAGAGTCTTGTTCAGATATTTGTGAGCACCTTGTTTGCTGCAATATATATGATGGCGACTGTACCAGAAAGTTAAGCAGTTGACAATAAAAGACAAAAGCGGTTGGCGATAAAGTACTCCACAGACAAGAGCTTGGCTCTTAAATAAAAAGAGATTTAGAAATCACTTAGCCAAATAATAATTTCATTACCGAAATAGATGATTTTACTTGACTTTGACATTCAGTTTCGTCTCAACTTTTATGAAGCCTAAACCGATTAGAATGTTTAAGTAGGTATGTAATTGATATAAATAAAACTAAATAGTTAAGATATTGTTCGTGTAATAAATTTTATTAGAACTTACATTATTGAAAACCAAGCAGTGTCGTATTAGCAATGTACGTACCCTTTAAATAAGTTCCTATAAACGGTATACCTACAAAAATCCTGTTCCTTAAAAAATCTCTTAGTACAATGCAATTGGGAAACTTTGAAAATAATTTTTATTTCTTCCCTTTCGTGTTGAGAAAAAGCACTTTTCTAAACCTGTCTATACAAAAAAAAAATATTATTTCGAAAAACCTTTAAGTGCGGTACAATATTTTTGTGGAGAAGATTGTCAAAGTTGGTTGGTTTCTTGTTATGTTTTTAATTTGTTATTAAGAGTTAATTGGAGTTAAACGGGTAATTTGTATTACCTGCGGAACCCTAATAGTGCGGGGCCTGACATGCACTTGAATGGTAATTATTTATTTTTAAATTAAAAATACAGATAAAATGAAGACAAGAGATTCTTTACACTTTTCAATGGCTGAGATTCTCCAAGTTTTGTCTGAGACTGCTTTATTCAATATTTCATTTATTTCAGGTGTGAGTTTTAAGTTAGAAAAAAACCACTTGTTTCAGTTTAGAATAATGGCAATGTTCAGTGTAGATTTGGACCGCTGTGGACACGGTTCCTGTCCCACATCTTCCTCAATCCTGTGGTCCACAGAAAGTAGACAATTTCTGCAAGAGTCAGCATGCTGCACCCCAGGAAGAGTCCGTATACGCCTCCTAGATTACCTGAAATATACAACTTTTCATCAGTTTTCGGACAAACAAGAATCATAGTAGGTACATTACGTACCTACACCTAATGAATTACTAAAGATTTTTTTTTTATTTCAAGGATTAGGTAGTGTTGCTTAAGAAAAAGCTTAAAAAACCGGGTGTTACAATATTGAGGTAAAATTTTATTCTAAAGATTTATTCGGCTATTAAAATAAAAAATACACTTAAGAAAAATAATAAATAATAAAATAGAGATATAAATAGAAAATATTTATTCAACGCACGCAGAAGAATAACAATAGCGAGAAAAAAAATTTAAAAACAGAATATGTTGAACAGAACACGTTGAACAGGATCCTATTAACCTATTTATATATTATACTTAACTATAAAACTAATAAGTTGAGAAAACACGAAATAGACGAAAAGGTTTAACAGCTCTGCGTGATGCTGTGGCATGGAGCGACAGGCTGATTTTCAGTTGGTCCCGTTTACGCGTTAATGGTAGATGACAAAAAATTAAAAAAAAAACACCATGAAACTTATTCCAAAAAAAAAACGATTAAAATAAATAAACAAAAGTAACAGTACAAATTGATTGCATTGTATACAGGGTGTTCCACCACATTCACACCGGAAGTAGACCAGCCTATATAAGACGTACCGAACCATCCTAAATGACCACAGTACTGGCAAAAAACTTAAACTTTGAACTTGCAAATCTTGAAAACTATGCGATTTTTACTGACGTCATGTTAGGCTGGTTCGTTGCGTCTTATATAAACTGGTCTACCTCCGGTGAGAATATGACGTACCATTTTTGGGACGACCTGTACGACCTCACTGTTAGTCTCACTGTTAGTTACGGAAAGAGTTAAGATACTTAATTCGCGAATAAAATCCATTTTGATGAAGGATAATGTCTTTGGCCTTGACCTTCTTAATATGTCGAGTGTCATGGTCTTTTATATTGCTACATTATTAAAATGCCGATATTAACATCGGTCTAAAAGGAGAGTCTAACTCTACGGGAGCCTGTTATAGATAAATCACTTCGGCCTCGAGATTGCATACGTGTGACCAGACTACTAGGTTTTTGCCCGCGACATTCGTCCGCGTTGAAGTCGTTTATCGCTGCTCCCTCTGAAACTGCCCAACATTCCGAGATAAAAAATTCCCATCCTGGCATCCTTTTATTTGGGCGGCAAACGTTTCCCACACTGATTCATTTCCCAAACGTATCATTTGCCCAACTGTTTAATTTTTCCGAAACTGTAAATATTTCAGCATTTATTTCCGAACTATCGTGTATCGTTATAAAAATTCTGAAATATTTACAGTTTCAGAAAAAAAAGCGGTTGGCCAAATGATACGTTTGGGAAACGTTTGTCGCCTTTTCATTAGTAAGCCACCTATCCTATGACCTTCCCAAGACTCAAACTACCTCCACTTGACTCAATGACAGGTCACCCACTTTATGACCAAGTGTGTGAAAAATTCGCTTATATGCAGCCAAATATTTGCTGGGACGATGATGATGGTGATGAATGATGATATAATGATACGCACTCAGCAAAGTGATCCAGTCAGTGATAAGAACGAATTCCTGTATCATGTAGAACTGAGATTCGTAGTTGAAGTGCACGACGTACGCGTTCTTGGGATCCACGTCGCTCCTGTGAAAGTTATAACCAAAAACAGTAGATATGTTTTGTAAATCTCGATTAATATTGTTATGAAAATGTGACTTGTTATCATTTAGAGTAAATTACTATAAAACATTTGATTTCTTAAAATTATGGATATTATTTCAACAGGTTTCCTCTTCAAGCATTAAGAATAGTTACTGACTAATAGGTACAGTCAACCAAATAAGTAGATATTTGTACCACCATACCGTAGAACTCTCTTGCAAACTTGGTTTGAAAGATCTCCAAGGCTCGGAAAAACGCCCATCATTTTGAAAAGAACCCCGTACAACAGAGACTTCCTTGTGACGGTAATAAAAATATTATTAGGTACTTATTTTATAGATTTCCTATACCATCATTTATATAAAAGGATATTTACAAAAACAACATAACTAAAATTTTTGGCAGATTTGAGCTATTGATATCATAGTGTTCATCTAAGAAGGAGCTACAAGTGGAGCAAAAGATATTGTCCAAAAATGACCCCATTTGTCCAAAATCGTTCCTTTAAAAATATATCCATTTTACAAAAACTACATTATTTTTAACAAAAGGAACATAACTGAATGGGTTAATATCGTATATAACATCATAAGGGAGTCTCTGCTGTACGGAACAGGGTTATGTTTTCAAAACGACAGGCGTTTTTCCGAGTCTTGAAGATCACCCTCATTCCGACTGCGTTCACGAATGGGTACATTTTTACCCGACTGAGCGGAACCAAAAAAAGGGTAATTATTAAAAAAAAGGCTACGTATGAATGTAAGTATGTATGTACGTATGTGGCCAAAATCGGTTGTTCCACTCCAGTTCCTAAATTTATTAGACCGATTTTAATAAATGGGGTGTCATATGCTTCGTCAAAAACATGCAAGTGTCATATCATATGCTATTATATAAAAAAATGTAAGGGTGCGTCATATTAGCCTCCAGTCGGTATAATTTGCAACTTTTTTTATGTATCTAAATACTAATACTTAAAAGCGGGCTACATAATTTACAACACATGGATAAATAATGTTAATACTTACAAAAATCCTGTACAATCGTACATCGGGACTAAATTTCTTGGCTTAAAGTTCAACCTATAAATCGTTTTCTCGCACGAATTGGGACATCGTCTTTGTAGTTCTACTCCTTTTTTTGTTGCAGCTTCAACTAATTTACTGTTCAGTATCGATTGACCCCTAGGCCGTGAATCTTTGAGGCCTAGAAATTATAAAATAATATCACAACTGCAGCTGCGATATCCGTATAAGAGCTTCTGCTCACAGAAAGCGTTCCGGTCTTCCGATCCGATCTAAATACGCAATTTCAACGCATGCGAACTCCTTTTTTACTGAAGGATCATATCGGAATACCGGATCGTGTCCTGTGTGCAGAAGCTCTAAGTTCGCGGCAATCTCGTAAGGTGACATATCTCGTTAACATGTCAAAATAATAAGTAAATTTAAAATGGAGAAGCATAAACACCATAAACAAGAATTAATAAATTCAGATAATACATAATCATTGCTACATACTGACAATTACGGCCAGTACGGTATTTATATGTTTTAACCTCGATAACACTCCCCTGGTCGGCTGGCACAAGTTGTCCGTGACTCGTTTGTCGCTCGGAAATCCCTTTTTAACTTGTTTATAACGACAGAGATGCACTGAGCGATAAGCGAGGAAAAACAAGATGTGCTAGCCACACTGATAAAGAACTTAATCCCGAGACATGTCTGAATAATAGAGAAAAGAAGAAAATTATTAAAAATTACCATAAGACAACAAGACAAGACGAGGCAAAGCAAATGGTAATTAGGTATCTGCGTTTTTTTTTCACAGACAACATGTGCTTATCAAGACTACGGAGTCTCACCTCGGTGGGTCTACGTTAAGTGCAGCAGAGATCCTGTGGCCACCTTCCGACTGCATCGTCAGATCAGCTCTTTGACACCATAATATTGTATTGTTATCGGGTTTACATAAAATAGGTAAAGTGCCCGTGTGGCCTACTTACTGAAGAAATATATTTTATGTTTATGTATTCCAAATTTCAGCTCGATCGGATGCCAGCAAGTTGAATAATTCTTTGCAAATTTTGAAACGGATAACTTACTTACATACGAACATTGCAAGTTAAATAAAAGCTTGTAAAAAATACAGATCTTACCGGGATGCTGCATTAAGCAGTTCATCTGTGAAAAGTTACATGTAATCTGATCTGGCGCAGGAAAATAAGTGCCGACGCAATCGCAAAAGACAAGACTGAAGTTTATAGACTTCTCGGTCAGGCATTTGGACTGGTCGTATTCTGTGAAGTAAAATAAATCCAGATCGTCAGGATGAGCGCATTCTCCCCTGAAAATATTGCGATAACTATGTTTACTATCGATCATGCTGCTCGTTTGCCCGCTTCTAATACTGATAGCAGAGGGCTTATTGCCTAACGCACTCGCGATCGCGATCGACTTGAAAGTGACACAATTGCTTTCATTTTGTAGGCAGATTTGACTTCAACTGTCAAATATGAAAGCGATCGCGATCGCGAGTGCGTTAGGCAATAAGCCCTCTGGTCAGAAGCGAGGATGAATCAGAATCAGAATCAGAAGTCATTTATTGTTAATTATAGGTAGGTACAAGGTTTTGTCGTTGCTTTATGAACAGCTATAATTTGCCATTTCGGCGTACAATATTCATGTCTTAAAAACTAGAAACTAAAATAAGTCTAATAATTATCAAAATCATTATTCAAAAATTCAGTTACATCATAGAATGTGTTTTTCAATAAAAAATTTGTTAATTTACGTTTGAACATGGTCAGGTTTAGTTCTTTTCAGACGGGAGTGTCAAAATATTAAGCTGTTTAAATAAAGGCTTGCAACTGTCAGTTTTCCTGGCTCCAACAATAGACCGTACACACTTTTTTTGCACTCTAAACACAGAGACTTTGTTGACAGAATTTCCCCAATGCAATATACCATACTTTAAATTAGACGCTATATATCCATGATAGGATGGAAGTTTTAAAGTGTTTTTGACGGCTTAGGGTTCATTAAAACAAAATTGCATAATGCCTTATTAACTAATTTGACTAAATTTCAAATGGCCATGTTCCCATAATGCCTAAATATCAAATTGACGCATTATTAAAATGAACGAAAGTCATAATGACTTTGACCGAAAACGTCCAATTCCTGAAATGACTAAATATTGATATGTACATTTCCTTCAAACACCGGAAAGGCAAAATGTCACAGTCTCAAAATACCAATTTTTTTTACAATCTAGTTTAACTGTCATGATATTTAGTTTTTTTTATTTTTATACCCGTAGTTATATTTATGCCCATTATGCAAAACTGCACGGCCGCCTTTTTGATTTGTTATAATTATTAAAAACAAGATTCATAGTTAGAATTATATTCACTAGTAATGCAAATATAATTACAATGACAATAACAATGATGTTTGCCTGATGTCATTTTATAATCTTTATAATAGCACATTAGTTTCAAGTGGCCAGCGATAAACAAGAAAACCAAATACGAAGGTAACCTTTTAATATTTAGGTATTTTGGGATTTGGTTGTTTTGCGATGAAGGTGTTGTGATGTATAGTTATTATGAGACAATGACATTTTAAAATTAAGTCGTATTAAAAATCCGGTGCTTTGAGAAAAACATATGGGTATTTTGGGATTCAGCCATTTTGACACCAAGTTATTTTGAGATCTAGGTATGTTAGTAATAGGGTATAACGAAATCAAGGTAAAATGAGACCTAAACTTTTGACGCGCGAACTGAGCGCTGGTCTATATAAGTTACTACAAGGAACAATATGAACTTCTATAACTGCTTTTCGTATGTACCTAAAGATGCTTAAACAAAAATGTGGCAAAAACTTACGCGTATTCTTCAACTTCATGCACTTCTTCTGACTTTTCCACGCGGAGCGGATCTATATAAAACATGACGTAGTGTCCGTTGTTCATGGTGAACATGGTCCGGCTGATCAGAGCCTCTGTCTCTGGCTCGTGCACTACGAAATACGCTTTCCCGTAATTCATGGTGGTCAACACTATTAAACTGTTGCCGAAAAGTTTGCCGGAGGATTGGAAATCTTCGGGACTGGAAGTAATTTATTGTTTATTAAGTATTTTATTAGCATTTCAGAAAAATGCAGATAAAAAGTGTTTAGCGCAACAGTTTTTGTTTCTGAAACACATATATTTTGTTTTTGTATGTTATGTTTATGAACAAATGTTAGCGGCTTTAAACATACTCGTCGGTGAAAGTACAACACTGGCCGCGCACGCGTTTGAAGAGGTCCCCGCATTGTTTTATTTCTCCACGGAGTTGACAGCGCTGCAGCAGTACGTCGCAGGGCACAGACACTCGGTCCATGAAATCGCGAGGCTACAAAGGATCGATATTACTACTACTGCCCTGCTAAGGTAAAAGGCAGTATTTTACACAAAACTACTGTAATATTGCAACCTCATTACTGGGTAATAAGTAAGATACTGTCTTTTACTTTAGCAGGGCAGACTAGCGACCCGCCACTTCGCTTCGGTTATTATAAGCTATAGTCTAACAGAATTAAAAAAAAAACCCCGACAAAATCGGGACCTACTTTCAGAGCTCGTAACCTTAAATGGCTTAACGGATTTTCATCAAACTGAGCTAAAGCTAAGAACTCTCTCGATTAAGTCACCTTTCTAACAAAAAAACCGGTGAAGTGCGAGTCGGACTCGCGCACCGAGGGTTCCGTATTTAAGTCCGTCTTACTTCAACATTATACATTTTTTTGTACTTTAATTCGTATGCAATAAGATCTATTTTGGCTTGCCTAAGTTTTTAGTACAAAAAGTTTTTGGTCAATTATTCGAAAACTATACATTTTTATCACTTCATTTTATTTTTTCCATAAAATATAAGTAATTATATATAAGTTAGGAATTTCTCCGATTTTTTGGTTCATAAACTTCGGAGATAAGGGGGGAGAGAACGGTCATTTTTTTCAAATTTTTTGGTTATAAATCAAAAAGTACGTCACAAAAGATCATAAAAAAACTGTTTTGAAATGTGCAGATTGAGTCCTTTCATATGAAACCCCATTTGCTATAATCAAATCACTTTCATTTTCAACACCCCATTCTAAGTAGACCCCTTTTCAATTATTTATAAAATTAATTTCATAGTTTTTTTACTGAAAACAGATGCGGGCAAGCAAGTTATACAAACTATGCCAAATTTCAAGTTGATAGCTTGTGTAGTTGCTGACAAAAACTGCTGTGGCATACAGACAGACAGACAGACAACGAAGTCTCACCAAAGGGTTCCTTTTTTACCATTTTGGTACGGAACCCTTAAAACGAAATCAAAATCGGTTTATCCGTTTAGGAGCTACGATGCCACAGACGATACACAGATACACAAACAGACATATACACACTAAAAACTTATAACACCCCACTTTTTGCTTCGGGGATTAAAATACCTATTTCCACCCTAAAAGTCCATTCTAACTATTGGTGAAAATTTCCTGATTTTTCCGATGGTTAGATTACATTACCTGAATATCATTATACTGCAGAATAAGATCCACCAATTTCAAGGGCTCGCTATCCACGCTCATTAGCTTCTGTTCATAGCGTGGGTTCACTTTGCTCACGGTGTAGCGCATAGCGTCCAAGGCTGACTCTCGGTTGACGTTGTCGGGTAACGTTCTGAAAATCGTTACGACAATAAAACGTATCAATAAAACAGTCGAGAACAGAAAGATGTTTACACTTTTGGACCTTATTACAATGGAACAAGGTGAAAAAGTGTAAATAACTTTCTGTCCTCGACTGGACATTGGATAAAATTATAACAAAACTGAACACAAGATGCACGTGTTGTCAAATTAAAAGTAATCACTTCACTTACATAACTCTTTTTAACTGACTTGATATAAGTTTCGGACAAATATTTTTGGGACAAGATTTTCTTGCCGACTGTACTTGTATTGCACAGTAAAGCGCGTGCTACACGGTTTGAAACCAAATTTCGCATGACCTTAAACGCCCTTGGCAGATGTCAAACAAATGGGCTTGTTTGAAACCGTGTAGCCGCTCGCTTCTACCAAGGTCACTTGGTTTGAAACCATGGTTTGAAACCGTCTAGCACACGCATAATTAGTGCTTATTTAACGAGCCCGAACGGGCTATCTTGTTTCGTTGCGGAGTTCCCATGGCCACCTTCCGACTGCATCATGATTCATGAGACCAGCTATTTAGTACCATATTATTATTAGGGTGAAGTCACATCTATCAGCATCGAATCGCATTTAGTAATACAAAAACGTAATTTTGTATGAAGATGCGTCCGTATCAATTCACCCTTCCGCATAGATTCAGTTTCAGCATTAAATGCGTATAAGTGTAGCTATCCATTATACATACTGAAGAATGCTCATTCATGCAAGGAGACAAAAGCATGCGACAGCACCCTTTAGCAGCTTGCGATCCGTATAGTGTGTCCAAAATTATCCAGCTAAATGCGATTCGATGCTGATAGATGTGATTTCACCCTTACATTGTCACCGAAGGTGCATAGGTATACCAAACACAGGGAATTGGTTCTAATTCAGCTTGCAAGATTCACGTCAAACTAACATACAAACATCGCAAGTTAAAAAAGCTTTTAATAAAAAAAAACAAAACACGACTGCTTTAAAAATATCATCTGACAAGCTAAAAACAAGCCCTATAATCTAAAGAATATATAACTTAAGGTATCGCAGGCGGGGACAAGCAAATAATTGGAAAGTATATTTTTGTACAAAAATATTTTTACTCAATAACACCTCTTTAATATAGTGAAAATCAATGAGGATTCTAAGATATTACAATAGGTACCTAGTAATTTGAATATTTTTTATGATAGCTCCAGCATTTATGATCAAAATCATCGAGGTAAACTAATAGATTATGAAGGAAGACCATTGATGACCACAAAAGTCCATAAATAATAATAATAAATTATTCTTTATTTAGGTATTGACCAATTACTTAACCAATTTACATTAATATAATAAGTATTTTATGAGTTATTACGTTAAGATTACCTTATTTCATGTGTGGTTAAGTTTATGTAACATTAGATGCAGGAACTAAGTAGGCTATTCCAAGGAGGCCAGTTATAATTTTACCGCTTTTTACCGGATTTGCAAGTTCGTTTTTTTATTTTCAAGTAATGAAGTAAACCATTAATCTACAAACATAATTTGATACTTACATATTGTCCAAAAACTTGTCATACCAAATATCGGTAGTAGGATCTTCAGAGCAAAATGTAATAGATGGAAGGGGCATTAGTTCCGTGAGAGCCTGCTTGTTCTTGACAGTCATTCGAATAGGGATGTCCAGGAAACGGCTGGAGAGCATCTGGGTGAACCGGGCACAGCAGAATATCGCGAAGACGAGCATTAGGCACCAGTAGAATCTGTAAGAACATTGAATTGAAAAAAGTCAACCACGTCGAAAGACCCTTAAAGATCTCCACGACCGTTGGTTTAGGGCTACTTGCATCCATTAGGCTTGCAAAATGCCACTTCGTGGCCCATCTATCTCTATGTACGTATTACTAACATAAAAGCTTTTCGTATATTTTAAGTGTGCCAACATTATCACCGATGACGCTACAAATCGAAGCACAAAAAAGATTTACCAATCAAGGTCTCACCATGACCTCAGGTATAAGTTCTTTTATAAACAGGGTTTTGTTCGGATGCTATTGTAGAATTTATCAAGTCATCCGACATTGACCCTTTAAACGCTTTAAGATCTTCATTATAGCATCGTTAAAACCTTTTGCAATATTTAGTGTTGAATAGATTTTGATTTCAACAGTGAAGGGCAAATAAAACGGAAAATTAACATTATCTAAGATGAAGTTGAAAGAACGATGCTGATGATATCTTACTAAACTAAGCATGCATAAATATGATTTTTGTCCTTTTAAAGTTCCGTAGTTACGAAAATAAAAGTTCTATGTGTAAAAAGTGTGTAAAAAGTGTTCTTAATTAGATGTTTGATGAATATCCATTGGACATAAGAGTTATGAGCCCAAAAGTGGGACCCCCTCCCATAATGTTATCGGGGGGTTTTATCTATTTAATAATTATTTATATTTATTTTTTAAGTGGGATACATAATATCTTCCAATCTTCAAATCTAGACTTGCAAGAAAATCTAAGCCTCAGTGAAGCTGCAAGCGCTCTCGGGTTAGGCTGGAATCCAAAACCCCTGTATTTATAAAAAAAGGATTGTTAAATATTATACTTTTAATTTATATTAGCGACGTGAGGTTTAATTAACTTCCACATGTCCTCTGAGACAGGTACATTACAATAATTTACCTTGAAACGATGTTTTTATCCTTTATAAGATACTTGACGCCGTGCACAGAACTCTCCGTGCAAAAACCATTGAAAAAGTTCTTCATGCCGTCCCACGCCGTGTCGCCGAACAAATGAATAAATCAGTACAGCGGGACTGTTGCGCTAATGCTGACAATATGTAACATGGCTACCTATTCAATTATAAAGGCCTTACACAGGGAGGTGAAAGTATTTTAATAATATTTCCAGCGGTGCTATAATAGTTTTTTTTGTGGCACATAGTCAACGACACGACACTGACGGGTGTAGTCAAATATTAAATACTCCTTTACGGTCAATTTTCTTAAATCCGTAGGCTTAAAATATTTTTGAAATTTGTTTTAAATTAGATAATTTACATTAGGTAAGCTGTTAGTATAGTACCTTACCAAAAACATAAAAGTGTCAAAAGGTCTATAAATTTTATTTTTCCTAAAAGATAATAATTTTATACAAAAATTGAAATAAAAATATTTAACGCAATGTTTTGAAATTAAACAAGTTTTAAAACTTTGAATAAAAATAAACTAGTCGCCCTAATTAATGTTGAAATATTAAAGATTTTACACTTTTTACTTTACTATCTTCAAGTATTTTATATAAGTAATAATAAAAAATAAATTAAAACACCGTGTCAGTAAACGCTGCCCTTAAAACGTAACTTGCACGTATCACGCGACTTATTAATATATTATTACGTGGGCCAAATCAAAGGTTACCCCCCGCGCCGAGTTCCGGCTAATTACGCGCAATTTACATAATTAATCAGTTTGATAGCTTAATACTGGGAAAATACCGGATAACTTGTTTTGCTACTGGTTCCTGGTAAACACCATGTAGGTATGTAGGTAATAGTTTATCGCGCTTAAAACAAAAATCATTCACATGTATTAGGAGAAGAATATTACAACTATTTTTTGATCTAATAATGAAAGAAATAAAATTTTACCAATGTTGATAAACATACGCACACTCAGCATCAAATATATTGTAACAGCCAAAGTGACAAAATAATTCGTAACACCATATATTTTGTATGGTGTGACGAACTATTTGGCCACTTTGGCTGATACGATATGTGTGATGCGGACTGTACCGCAATTTGATCATTAACCGTCGAAATGAATCCATCATTAAGAAGGGCAGACAGACAGATAATAGGTATTATTAATAGATAATAATTACTATTATAGTTGATATTAATTGTTTAATTTAGGATGATGTAAAAAAAACCGAAATAATAGTAATAAATAATAAAAATAATAATAATATGGATTAAATCTACTCTGGTGGCGAGTGGTTCTATAGCAAAATCGTGCCTTAGTAATCAAACTCTCAGCGCTCTCTCCGTGAAAAGAGCTTTATATAGAACACGCCAAGAGACCTTCCTTCCCTTCCAGCCCTTCCCTCCAATCCCTTCGCAGCTCCAAAGGCACATGTGCTTCTAATTTACACTCTAAAATATTGATCTAACCTCAAATTACATCTCAGCCCGATCCCGAGCTAAGTGCCTTGGCGGATTAGTTTCGATCTCGTTACGAAGTGTAACCGAGCGATATTGTACCGACGTGTCATCTCGCGGATTAAGGCGGAATTAAGTGCTCATTGCGCGCCGTCACAGCGCCGTAAGAAAATGGAGTCGCGTAAGAGCTTTATTCCAATTTGTTCGAGTCTTTATTACCATTATAGTCCTCGAGATCATATTGTTGGTGTTACGGTAGCTCTAAAGCTACCGCCAGGTAGCTTTGAGTCAAGTATAAATCTGCCGTAAAGTCAGCAATTGGGAAAATGCATTAAATTTTATCGCATTTCTTGACAAAATATAAAAATACCGTAAAAGAGACGGCAAAAAGTGAAATTAAAATTAAAATTGGCCAAAAAATACGGTTAATATAAGCATTTAAAACTACTAATTAGACAGAGAGATCCGACATGTCCTGTGACGTCAGCGGGCACTGCGGCCGTAACTCCATGTTAAATTCTGTTTTGCTAGAAATAGATAGAAACAAATCTTTAATGGCTTATATACTACTACTTTTCCTTTTTCTTCTTCCTTTTTTCTGTTTCTTTACGTTTTTCTTTACGTTTCTCTACTGTTTGTTACATGAATGACTTTTTAATAAAGCAAAAAAATACCTAGTCATGTATATTTCCTATTACAATTACAATACAGAAGCAAGATGGGCTAAAATAAAGTAGAATAGATACAAGTTCTGAGGGCGATTGCACCGCCTTTGTTCTAATAGGTACAGTAGGTATATATATAACAGTTCAGTCGGCCATATAAGTGTTTAAGTCGACACTTCTAATTGACAGACACAACTAATCGACTTTATTTGTTTATGCCGCGGCAGAATACATATTTTGCCGACTGTTCCTACGGTTATGTTGTAAAGTTGAATTATTTTACGAATAAACTGACCGCTAACTACTCAGCTACTACTCCTTTAAAAATAATTTGATGGTGGTACCAAATTATTACTTACTTATCTGATGTAGGTACAGTCAACTTTATATAATAAATATAGATACGTTCAGAGTGTCAAAAATATGTAACCACGACCTTATTACGGCGACATAAGATCATGGTTACATATTTTTGAGGCTTTGGACGTATCTATGTTTATAACCTTGACTGTACCTATATTAACATTGATTACTAGTGACATATAATATAATTTATAAGAATAAATACCTAACAATTATATCAATTTAATATTTAAATTTTTGACATAATGTACCGATAACTACTTAACTAATCACTAATACTATTGTGACATTGTAATACCCTTACAGGGTGCCATGTACCTGCCTACACATTGTACTCTCAACATCTTGCAATACTGTATTATACATGAAACAATGAATAAATAAATAAATAATTAAAAAATATAGGTTTAAAAATGGGGCTGAATAAAAACGAAATAAAGATTAATAATAACGATGCAACAGTTTCTTATAAGATATTTTAACGAAAAATGCTTCCCTCCCTGTAGATGTGGTGTGGTATTCTAAATGTAGAAACTAACTACTACGAAGGTATAGGTACCTACTACACGTAACAGTAAATCAATCACGATTTTATACCATTTCTATCACGATCTAGTGATTTCTGCCGATTCAATAACGGGAAAACCGGGAAAATCAAGCAAAGCGTAATATCATTTCGGTCGAACCAGGCCCATAACCTTTTTAAGACACGTTCGGGTTCGGAGCGGAAACACGCCTAAATCAAAATTGCAGTTGACTGTTGTACCCATATAACAGTTTTCCGGAAAATTTGGTAACTCATTTAGCATCCAATTTTTCTAAAAACTTCGAACTTTTTGTTAAATTTCAAACAAACCATTTATCTTCTAGCCTTTTATAACAACCTAAAAATTATAAGTTTTCGTATTTAAACATGTAAGCGCAGTGTTTGCAATATTAAAATATTGATATTTATTTTGTTTACATGGCAAATATAAGCGAGCAAATTGATAACACGTTGCAAACTCTTCAGCGTAAACGCAGTGAAATACAAATATTTAACGCGGATCTTTCTTTTTAGTCATCACTCAAAATACGGCTTACCAAATCATAATTTAGGGCAGAAAGTAAACATCGCCACTTCTATCGTGATCCGCGGGCGAAGCAAATTGATTCCAAACCACAGCATCGGTTCCTCCGAAATCCACCGCCTTTCCCTAAACGCGGGTAAAAAGGTTCAAAATCCGATATTTATTTAGATTTAAGGATGAATTTACTTTGTCAGCGATAGGCCTATCTCATCACAAAGCCCTTCAGGTTCATTAGGCATTTTCGTTTGAAAACGTTTTCTAAAAACCTCCCCACCTTCACGAGTGATCCCGCAAATTGCCTATTCAGGAATAAAGCTATGTACCGAGTCATCAGGGCATGCTCGTGACTGCGCAGAAATTGTATGGTAATTTCCTATTCGAAGATTCGGGAAGTTTAAGGGAAAAACTGACTGGAAACTTGCCGGGTTCGTTTTATAAGTTGAACTGCAAGTCGAACTCGACGTTTCCAAAGTCAGTTTTTCATATAAACGTTCAATGAAAGCGAGAAGATTGTAGAAAATTACAAAAAATAAAGCTAAGAGTGTTAAATAATACGTCGAAATTAGCTCGAATATGAACAGTCGAGGACAGAAAGATGTTTACACCTTTGGACCTTATTACAATGGAACAAGGTGAAAAAGTGTAAACATCTTTCTGTCCTCGACTGAACACTACCGGCGTACAGATAAAAATAAACACATACCTAGCTATAGCTTTAATCAACGAAGCCGCTTGATGCGCTGCGCGTCCTGATAATATTGGTTATTCAATAAGTTCCCTTTCAAAGCCGTGAATGCCTCCAATTGACTTCGAATCGGCGTTCATTTATCTGCCAAATAACCGGAGGCTTTTTTAATGGAAAATTTCAGCTGGCTATGTTAAAATAAAAAATATACTGGCAAGTAGGTATTACTTTTTTTTTTAAAGCCGTGGTAGCCTAATGTTTGACTTACCGACTCTTAAGCAGAGGGTCATGGGTTCGAACCCGGGCTCGCACCTCAAAGTTTTTCGGAATTTATGTGCGTAATATAATTTGTAAATTTACCATGAGCTATTCGGTGAAGGAAAACATCGTGAGGAAACCTGCACAGCAAAGCAATTTGACGGTGTGTGCGAAGTTCCCAATCTGCAATGGGCCCGCGTGGGAACTAAAGCATAAACCCTCTCATTCTGAGTGGAGGCCTGTGCCCAGCAGTGGGACGTATATAGGCTGGATTATTATTATTTATTATTAGGTATCGCGTAATCGCGTCACTGGTAGATCACGTCATACGAAGAGTCACGTGATCTACCAGTGACGCGATTGGTTTAAAAATGAAACGGATAGAAACTCTAGTTAGCAATGGGAATCTTGGCTAAGGGCTCAGCGATGTTAAAGCTTGACGGGAACGATCTTAGAGGGCGATTTTTGAGTAAGCGATAACAGAACTATACCGCCGCGACATCGCTGCGTTATCGCAAGTTAAGATAACAAGTTTAGTGACAGTCTGCAGCATCAGGACTATTCAGAACTTAGGAGTTGGAACTTGAAATTTAGTGAAAAGTCTAGTGATTGATATCTTCACCAGTAAATTGAAATAACACACTTTCAACATACTAAGGAGTAATAAGAAGCTAGGATTATTTGTTTTGTTAATTTTACCACGAAACCTAAAAAATAGGTTTTAATTTAAGTACCTACCTATGTAATAAACTGTGTTGTTTTTCTTTACCCGTTTATATAATTTATGTAATTGTGTATGTACCTATGTAAATGTACCTAATGAAATTAATAAATTTGAACTTTGACCATTTCTGAACTTTTTTAAACTAGACATTTTTCAAGATATATAATTACTTCTGCTGCACGATCCTCGTTCGAATACGTAAGTAAGCGGCAGTCGCATCCTCCAATTTTCACCCGACTGTTGCGACGCCCAAAAAGAGGTTTATGTGTTTGACCTGTATGTACGTCCGTTCCTATGTCCGCTCGTAACTACTCAACGGCTCAACCAATTTTGAAAATAAAATATTTATCAATATTTGGAAAATATAATATTTTGTTGTTCACTTGGACTATTAGCTTGTCCCCGCCTGCAATACCTTTTCTAACATTTAAGTTATATTATTTAGATTATAGGTCTTTTTTTTAGCTTTTCAGTTGATTTTTTGATTTTTTTAATTAATTAAACTGAAATTCTGTACACGTAAATTATTAATTGAATACAAATGCGGTATAACAAACAATAATGACCTTAATGTATGTAAGGAACAAATCTTCGATATTACCAGGGCCGTTTTATAATAACCTTCCTTGTTTGATATAACACAGTAATAAGTAAAGTAAAAATTCGTTATCTTCCCATCCCCATAACATTAAAATACCTAATATACTACATATAGCTAATGGTTTGATACTCGTTAAGCTGCTTATCCTGAAAAAACCAGTTCACCACAAATTCCAGCAAAAAGCGACGTCAGCGCTTTCGAAAGCTCAGAATTCAAGTCCGTTGCATATTTTAATACGCAGCCAAATGCGCTAGAGCGGCAAATGGAAATCTTTCTGGATTGTAGCTGGCTGAACCGAAATGCAATATCGAAACATTACATTAAAAAAACAACGTCAGGTATCGGTAACTTTGGCTGTAAAGAGGATTATTGCTGCATTTTATTTGTTTGAGAAACGGATTAAATGGAGCATTTACGGTATTACTTTGTTGTTATTAAGCAAGTTTTTAAAGATTTGGTGTGGTGCACCATATTTATGAATACGTCTGGTAGAATTTGTAGTTCCTGAAAAACAGCTGTGACATTAGTTAAACGTCACGACACACCGAAGTGTTACCAGAACACTTGCGATTCCTCTAGTGTTGCTGTATGTTATTAGTTTATTACTTACCATTAAATAAATAAATATCAAAGGACAATCTTACACAAATTGACCTAGTCCCAAAAGCTCTCGCCTTGTACTAAGTACTACTACTAGACAACGATAAACATACTTATATAGAGAAATACATACGTAAATACATAGAAAAAATCCATGACTCAGCAACAAATATTCGCTCATCACACAAATATTTGCCCATATCGGGAACACGGGATCGCTAGCTAGGCTACGTCACTACCACCTAGGCTAACCGACTCGTCACTAGGTAGGTCACTCATTTGTTTTTTTTTTCCATAAAAAAAATATCTAACCCACCCCCCACCCACCGCCAGAATTAAGTTCTTCCACTACCCTGATATTACCTATTTAGTAACCAACTTTTGTATGAACCATTATTAACATATTTTTAACGCCTTCGTCGTTTCAGTCAAAGCTGATCACGCATAACTTTGCCATAAAATATCACAGGCGCTGTAAATGAAACGTTTGGAATCAAATATAATAATTATCAATAGAACGTATTTATACTAATTTCCCTTCGCAAGAAGACGTCGCCAAATTATTTCGCTGTTAATTTTATAAATGTCAATTCATTATCATCTCTAAAATGACGTCACGACAATGTCGTCGTCAACGTCTATGCTATGACACGGTCTTATCTGAGATCCCTGTCTCAAAACACAACAGGAATGACAGATTTCTATTACTTAACGTATACTTTGACGGTTTTTGAGACGGGCATCTCAATCAATATGAGTTTATTAATACGGCCCCAAGCCAAACACAAAATATAATAACCTAGCCTAACCTATAGAAACTAAAAGGGAAAAGATGAACATTAAAAGTAGGGTAAATATAATCGATTCAAAAACCTGTCCCCCATTTTCGCCTTGCATATGGTATGATTAGAGCGTAGAGAGCTGCATGAAGACAGTGAAAATATAAAAACCAATGAGCGTATCAATTTATCGATCTCCCTCGGCCTAGTTATTGGAAATCTAATTAGCTGATACTTATTAGATAAGCTGCCCACATCTGCCGCAAATGGCCGCCTTGTTTAATCTTTTAATAAAACGGGCAGATGCGGACACTCTTCGTTAATATTGTATTGGGAAATTTGCTAACACGTTTTAAGTTTGCGTTAGATTAACACTGTACACTCGGTTTATACACCGAGTGTCTCTAGTGTGAACTCTCAGACACTCGGTGTATACACAAGACAACCGCGTTCATACACAGACTGAGTGTATGCACTTAATGTACCTATGTTGTACAGTGTCGTAGTTTAAACCAAGCCTAGCCTAGCGTAGTCTAAAAAGCTTTAAAACGTACCTATTCATGCGCTGACACTAATGTATTTATTTGATGGAGTGTGACGATATTTTTTTCCAGCATCTATGTAATATCGAAACAGATGTCGAATGCGTTACCAACCCTGATGGAATGCCTCTTTGCTAGTTATTTTCCCAACGCATAGAAAAACGCAACAACTTTCTTCGGAAGACCAAGCAATAGCCAAGACGGATTACGTTTGACGATTTTCTATATAAAATAACATGTATAGGATTGACGTAAGCAATCATTGCTATCAATCAGTCGCGTCGCCGCTTAGTAGGTATGTCAATTCCATGCATTTAGAAATCAATAATTTTAATTCTAATTAAGTTAATTAAGTTGGTGGAGATGCGCTTTTGATTCCAATAAAATATTTTTCTTTCTTTTTTTTTGTCTATTTTGGACAATCGTAAAGCTAGCCTAATCCATCTGGCTAAGCCCCCAGGAAGACCTATTAATAACACAATGTTATTTATTCACAAAAAGGGATTTATCCATCGTACCATCTGCCCTATTAAGCCAAAAAGTCGCATTTACAATTAACCAGCAAAGCAGCTTCGATCTTCTGTGGTTCATAATTACGTTGATAATACTGTAGGCTTTCTATAGGAGATGTAAGTTTTAAATTAGTAAGGCAGGGTTATAAACTTAACTATCGACAGGTCGTAATCATAACCGTTCGTGGTTCAACGAATTATCATAATCACAAAACTGTGTCCCAAAGTGATCTAAAGATAGAAGCTTCTATCCACGACTTGTATAGTGTTCATAGCGCAGTAAAGATGGCGTTGAAAGAAAAATAATAAAGAGGAGTAAAATACTTAGTGGTTACTTAAAAGTATTGTGAAACCGATTCATTGCCCAAGTCATTTTTTTTTTTGCCCAGCTAACTACGAGTAGACATGTATTTACTCAAGTGTAGCTTGACATATAAGAGTTTAACGTGGCAACAAATGAAACTACTATATTTTTAAATGGCAACCACCACACTAAGCATCCAGACACACCAGACTGGGTAAAAATTCGCTCATGTTGCCAATTTCATTCCGAACAGCGCCCTCATTTTTGTGCAGTCTTTTTTGCCAACCTGATTATTAGTTATTTATAAAACCATAACAATAATCTAATCTTATTAACTTACTTTTTATTTTATTTGAGGGTATCAGGATATGTTTTAAATCAAAGTGTAACTACCCACTAACAATTACTTTCAGTCAAATGTGATGTTAAATTCATTAAAAGTTGTTGACGAATTCCTCAGAATGTGAAATATGTATTGTGTTTTTGGGAAAATTAAGGAAAAATTAAAACAACAGACTGTTCTTTTCTATTGATACTTCAGTTGTAATTGTTTAATATGAAGGTTATCAATCTTCGCTCAATCAATACAAAGTGTAATTAAATTAACAGCTGACCATTATCTATGTGATCCAATGCGATCAATAAAAAGATAAACAACGAAACACAAACTGTTATCGGCAGATTGCGAACACTCCACTCTCGGGCAAAATGAAACTTTTATAAATAATATTTTCAGTGCATCTCTCATATATCATATACAAGTATACTCGTAGTGACTAGACCTTTCTCTTAAAAATCGAAGTTGGAAGTTACGTCAAGCCTGCCTTTCTATTGATTTTATAACAAAGAAAGAGTGAGAGGGATGGGATAATCTAAGTTTTAGTGTAACCTAACAGGAGCCATGCTGGCAAGCTCATAAAATGTTGATAAGCAATTCATTTCAAAACAAAGGTATCCCCTGTTTGACATCCTTACCGACGTGTGGGTTGTGTACGTACGGGAGCTACTACTAGCGAGGTCAACCCCGGCAGAACTCGCACATGCGCAAAGGGTAGTAACCACCTTACACAAAACAAGGCACGACGCGTCAATTTATAGCTCCAAATCACCCGGTCAAAACAAAAATAACACTAAAACTGTGCAAGTTTCCAAAGATAATCACACAGTACGCGGATAGAGCCACACGTACGCGCTCTCAATCAAAACAAACCCGGTGTTTCTGCTATGTAAACATGAACGAAAGCAAGATTTGGTTTACTGCCCCGATTGTGATCATCTCCATTGTATATTACCTGAATTCGTGGTTCAAAGTACCCGATGTTGAAGAAACAAACGAACAAGACCAAGTGACAACTCAAGCACCTGAAGTTGAGACTCTTGCTGATGAACCAGTTATCAACAAAGTAATAAAAATCGTAACTAAAGCAAACACCATTCCGTTATTTATCAACAATGCGTGCAGTGTCTTGGAAGTGTTTACAGAAAAACCAATTATGAATGTCAAGGCAAACGTGACAAAGTCAAAAGATTTCGTCAGCAGCAATAATACTATCGCAGTCATTGGCATCACGGTGTTTCTAGTTGCTTTAGCCATAAACGCTGTGCTAGATGTGCTGAAGGTGAAAGAAGAAGAAAGAGAGAGATTAAAATTGAATCCTACTGGAGAAAGGAGACAGTCACTGGCAGAGTTTGCTAATAAGAAGCATTTGAGGCGACAGTCGAGTAAATTCGGACTTCAGTTGTTTCAAATAGCAGAATCCGTGGTCAGTGAAGGAGAGGAGAAAACTAACCGTCGCCAGAGCAGACCCTACACGCGTGGAGACTCCACTAACTCCTACTTAGCTGACAGGAAGACTCAAGCTGATGGATCGACGCCAACGACCTCTGAAAGTTCAGAACCAAGGCTTGTGAAGAGGCAATCGGTTGCCAAGCTCTTCGGTATGTTTTTATCTATTTTAAGACGGTTATTTTTAACTCGATCTTTGTTGTTTACACACAAAAATACAAGTACGCTGAAGCGCTTTTCTTGAATATTGAATATTTTTTTAAATTTTGATATAATAATGACGACTTTATCCTTATGAAACTATTTTGTTGCTGACAAATTGACAGACAAAGCGTAGGTCATAAACGAATGAAGGTAAAAATACTCTTGAGTTAGTTGATCGGGAAAAAAACGAGGGAATAGCGGAACACGAATGCTACGGGAACGATATGGCAGACGTATTTTAGTAGTTTATTCATATTTAATTATTTTATTTATACACTGGGTCCAATTCGCGCAAACCCAGTAGGTTAATTAGTTGTATTCAAAATGAAACTACATGAATTACATAGTTTTCTCTCGACCTCTGCAGATTTCAAAACCTCTGAACCTATTTCCGATAACACCAAGAATTATTTAAGTACTTAATTAGCAAACAGCGCTTCAGCATGTTTGAGTGAATGTAAAAATG
Organism: Tortrix viridana; assembly: GCA_963241965.1. Lineage (NCBI taxonomy): Eukaryota > Metazoa > Arthropoda > Insecta > Lepidoptera > Tortricidae > Tortrix > Tortrix viridana. The sequence continues at coordinate 11,931,990 of OY725183.1, read as the reverse complement.
AATGTCAATGTATTGAAACTATCTAATCTATCTCTTCTATCACTGTTTAATTCATTATGTTTCGCAACAAGGTCTGTCTGACGACTGAAAACAAATTTCAGGTAAATATAATAAATTTTTTAAATGCCATCGACTTTTTTCCGGCGAAAGTTTAGTATCGTGTCGATGAAGCCGCTAGCGGAATATGCCGATGACATAATAGTTACGAGGGTGCAAAATTGTATTTTCACCGTGAGTGTGGAGTTGAAACACGAGCCAGCGAATGGATTCTAGGGATGAACTACGAACTAGCGAATGGATTCTATGGTTAATAGAATCCTGGGCGAAACGAGTGCTTCAAAAATAGAATCCTGAGCGAAGCGAGTGTTGCAACACACGAGACGTAAAATAACTTTGCAGCCGTGTGTAACATAAATCTTTTCACTTCACTTTAGGAAAATACTAGATAATAAAAACAACTGAAATGTGTAAAATCAACCTTCATGAGTTTTCATGAGTTTTGAGTTTCCATTGTTACTTGTGGTGCGTTCAGAATAATTAAAATGGATGGATCAATATAAAATTTCTTGCAAGATTTTAAGTGTTTTAAGGTAAAATCATATAAAATTGTTTGCACTTTATACTTTTAATTGAATACTACAATATAAAACTATTTTTGCTTCCACACCACCTGATTTAATCACACAATTTAATCAGATGGGCGAGAATGGTCTGGACTGCCCTTTACATGTTATTATGTTTAAAAAAGTAACTAATAACACGTTCGTATTTCAAATATTATTTGTGGATAAAATGCAGTTTTGCTATCTGTTTTTAAAGAATAAAAAGGGCTTTCCGAGCAAGTGAGGTGAAAATATCTTTTCGCTTTATAGTATCCTGTTACTGTGACATGAATGCACTCTAATATTTCATTGTAGTTTCGTAGCATTTTTGTCTTAGATAATGAGCATGTTAATTAGAAGGGTAATCAATTTAAGACCCATAAAGCCTGTCCTGCATGATATGACACTAATACCAGTTCCGCGGATGGATTTTGGATGGATTGTTGAGCCACTTGCTAACATTCGGTCGGGTTGTCAAATCGTTAAATTCCGATAGTAATATACGGTGTACGATTTGACAACCCGACTGATTTAGGAATGTTAGCAAGTGGCTCAACAATCGAGTGATGTGATTGTACAATGACAAATTAAGAGCGAAGTAAAATTCAAAATTAAATGGTATCCACGGTTTGAAATGTTTTCATATTGGGAACGAGCATATCTCCCGTACGTTCCCGAGCTCGTTTGCCTTCTCCTTTACCGCGGTGCAATGTGGGTAAAGTATCCGTCACTTTCACACTCGCATAGGTCAGAAAGTGACAGATGTATTATCCACGTTTGTGCACCGATAAAAACGACCATAATGCCCCCAAGCTAACAGCACTGCAGCCCTAAACTAGTTGCGTTTGGTGAACGTTACCGTTTACGTTACGGTAGAAAAATGTATGAAATTGACATTAGCGGCCGACGCGATAGGTTGGCAGCTGACGTCAGATATATTTACGGATACACTCAGAGACGTCAAGTTTTATGTTTCATTAAAGTTGCTGCTGTCACTTATCTTTGCTATAGCAATAGAATAAGACGCAGCAACTTTAATGGAACATAAAAAATAATTGACGTCTCTGAGTGCGACAGTTTTCGAACATTGTTATTGTTAGCGTTAAGGAGCGTCCCCACTGAGAGCATTCGCGAGTAATGAGCATTCGGCGTCGAATATTCGAGTGGTGTGGACATTGAGCCGAGCGTACAAAGCTTACAAATTGTTGAAATTATTGCTCGTTTACAAATGCTTGGGTAAGAATGCTCTCAGTGAGGACGCTCCTTTATGTATCTTGTTAGCCTAGACTAGTCTTCCACCCACATTCATACTTAAAAAGTCTACATAACATACAATAATTAGTAAGGTACCTGTTCACGACTGATCGACCCCGTAATTATCTTCCAGTCCACTAATCAAAGGTTCTACATGGATTCACTAATTTCAACAGCAATGTTGGATTATCATTCTTTAGGTACGTGTAGATTTTCCGGGTTCAAGTACTCAATGTATTAATCCAGGTTCCGGAAAATGGATCACATGACAAACGTTCAGTTTTTATGCGCAATACAGAGGTGTTTTTACAGACTTTTATTTAGTTTCATCTGTCCTGAGCTGAGATGGTATACTTTTGTAACTTTAGTGACAATGCAATAATAATTGTACCATGGAGCTGGTCTGATGATGCAGCCGGAATGTGGCCATAGAAACCCCGCCATGAAACGAGATAGCTCCGTGTTTGGGCTCGTCGGATTAGTCTTGATAAGCACACGATGACTATGACACGAGGTTTAAACTAATATTATAAGGAAGTATAATTGTTTGTTTATTTGTATGTGAGGTATTCTCTAGAACTACTGAACCGATTAAAAAAAATACTAATAGAAAGCTACGTTATCCCTGACTAATGTACTCGTAGTAAGGACTAAGGTATATATACGTAGGTAGGTTTTATATTGTTTGAACGCAGCGAAGCGAGGGCGGAATGCTAGTAAATGTTACAAGGTTATTTTTCTTCATCCGCCTTGCCACTACCTATAACTGGAAAGTGCATACAACTTTGGCTTGGGCTTAGTTTATATCCCAAAAATACATTTATTGTACAGATACCTATGGTTATTGTATCTACGGGTTATTATAGCTTGCATAACCATGTCTAATTGTAAGTCACAACGGTCCTACGAGTATTCGCAATGTTTTAGAAAACTTTATTTTGCTTACCGCTATTAATTAGTGTATCCCATAGCTCTGCTAAGCTATGATAATGTTTATTACACATTTCCGCAATCCAACGTCACTGAAATTCACCTGAAGTAATTAAATTTTATTCAATTATTTAAAATTTGAAATACTGAGTAAAAGAATTTCACACGAGTTTACAAGCGTGGGCAGGAGATTGAATAAAGATCATTCCTCTAATGAACCCAGCGAAGATGCCAAGCAGTTATTTGCAGAGGGATCTCAGACAACACTTCTGGAACTTACTACATCCTGCATTTAATAATAAAATAGGGGTGTAGACGATTTTTTCTAACATTTTTATTTTATAGATATACATTTAAATATATCTAAAAAAAAAAAAAAAAATCACTCGTATATTAAATAATATGCCTTAAAATTGCACTTCGATTCATTTCTGGGGCCTTCAATGTGTTCTTGAGGAATCTAACGCTATCCTTGTTTGTCGCAGGAGCTCGCCCGTCCCCGATGGTGCGGCGGTCTTCATTCCCCACGTTACCTCTCAACCCCGACGTGCAAGCTCTGATGCTGGGTCACCGGCAGCCATCCCTGGACAGCGATGATGAAGGCGACGGCAAAGGTCGCCGAGTCAGGATTATCAGAAGATATTAGATTTCCAGTCATTATTTTTTAGGTATCTTGTTTTAGTTTGGCTGCTGTTTCTAATAAAATGTATGAAGAAGAAGCATTAGTAATCCTGGCTCCATACAAAACTGTTTCTTTACCCGAGTAGGAAGTAAGGTGTCCAACCAAGGTGTGTCATATATTTTAAAACCCTTGATCCTAAAAGTCCGATACTGTACAGACTACCAGCGAGATTAAAATATTGAGAACAGACATTGCTTACCTATATACATTAGACATCGGTTACCTAAGGTATCTCTTGACTTGCAAATGGATAGGTACTTTAGCAAAAGTACAATATATATTAACCAAAAGTACAGACGTAAAATTATTTTAACACTAAATGCCTATAATTCGTTATTTTAACTTTCTCTGATTAAGCATAATAGTCTTCCAAATCGAAAGAGACCTTATCGCGGCAGGCGGTTACGCTTCTTTTCATACAGCTGTTATAACAGCTGAAAATGCTGAATATACTAATGAAAAGGCAATGAAAACTATAACAGCGTAAGCGCCCACTGGCATAAGGGCCCTTTCGATTTGGATGATCACATATGTATAAGTAAATGTAATCAAATTACACAAGAATAGTCAATAAATTATACTTCATTTGTTTAGGTACTTTAAATAAATGTAAACAAACCCAACCACGTGGCTCTGTTGAACAATCAATCAAAACTATGACGTATCAGTGTCCTTCTTCTATTGGCTGACGAATAATAACGTGTTTTGTTTCTGTAAATTAATTTTAATTCCTAAACAAATGGAGTATAAAGTAATAATATGTAGTTTTATCTGCATAACTAGGTAGTCTGAGCTTTGAACCTAAGACTTCCTCTTACTTTAGTTATAATTTTTATTTACTATATACTTATGTACTGTATAAGAATGCGGGTGCGCCATAGTTGTGTGTGTAGCTGCACATGCACGTTGTCTCTGTGTGCGTAGCTGTGTCGCCGCTAAGCGTCGTCGTAGTGTGCGTGCCTAAGATACGTGATACAACTACAAGTATGGCTCACCCCATAGACTAAAGCAAAAGGGGAAGACACGTTATCGCCGTACAAGCGCTGAAATAATGCGTGCCGTGACACCTACATTCGCAAATTCCACACACACACAGCTGTAAACATGCACTAAGGAGCAATAGAGATAAATGGATGGACTAACGTCGTGCGCGTAAGTGAGACAGCCATGTCTCACAATAATGACGACGTCGCACGTGTTGACAGATCGGTGACGGCTGGACAACAGACTAAACATAGGCGCTCAGCGCCTATATTTAGGTGCTCATGCCCGCGCGCCGGTCACGTATCTTCCTCTTTTTGTTTTCATCTAAGGCTCACCCGCGCTCGTGAGATAAAACAACTACACCTAAAAAAATTAAATAAGATATCAGTGTGTGATAAAATAAGGTCTAAATTATACCTATAAACTTCGTGTATATGACTATATATAGACAAAAAATAACATAATCTTTAAACATTACATTGTATGAAGTCTGAAATACCTGTATGTTGAATTTCATGTGATATGTATGACTGTAGACATATCTTTTGCTGAAACTTAAACTAATTACACTTTTAAAAATATCTTCTACATTACTAGTTATTAAAATTAACCATAATTATTATGATATGACCTTGACTGAAAAAACCGATTCACTGTCATAAATAAATATGATTAAGTAATTGGATTGATTCGAGTAAGGCCAACAGTTTATTAAATTAATGTAGGTAGTTAGAACAATTTTGAAGCTCCCCCTTTGAAGCTCCTAACTATTGGACCGATTTTAATAAATGGGGTGTCATAATATTCGTCAATAACGTGCCAGTGTCATAGGCTATATGAAATTTATAACGGTGCGTCATACTAGTTGCCTGTCGGATTTTAGTTTTTGAGGTTAGGTTATATCATTTTGAACTGTAATTAGTAATATTACGTGACTGATGTAATGACGGGCATTGTAACGAGAGTGTTTTAATGTCCATTCATAGTCAGGCATAATTTATATACACTCATATATAGTAAATACTCCTAAAGTTTTTCGCAAACCACTTTCTCAAAAAAGGTAATTGGCACGTTCGTGGCGATTCGAGCATATTCGAAATTTGATAATTACAGTATCGATAAGTTAAAAAGCTATGAAAATACCGTTGTTGATGAAGCGGTTATTGGAGTGCAGTGGACGTAATGATAGTCAATACCTAACGGTTATAAAGGACGCGTTATAAGGGACGCGTTATAAAGGATTAACGATATGGGTGTAGATAAAATTATTTTCACGTTTTATCAAGTTGAATTTAAGCTAAGAAATACCTGAATTAATGTTTTCCAAATTATTATTTTGAAGTCAGGGTAATATAGGGACCCTTTTAGTAATCCCTTTGAATTAATAATAGGTATTTAAATAAAAAGCTCTTTAGGGTATTGACCTTTTCTATAAAAAAAATCTTGAACTTGCCTGCGATTTTTCCAATTTTCTACCTTTTTAATAATATAAAAATATGATCGTTTCTAAAGAACTTCTAGCTAGTTTAAGTATTAAATTAAAAGTATTATCCATAGTTTATTGACTAGTATAATACTAGCCAAAATAAAAAGGCAGTATGTGCTTATGGACTTCATTCTGCTATACTGCCTTATTATTTTGGACGGCAGAACATTGTTTATCAAGTTGAACCTGAATAATGACATTGGCTGATATACTCAATATCGCGGGCTTCATACTAAAGGGGCGTATACGCTAAACCGTTACTTTTCAGGAGAGACAAAAAACCTAATAACTTTTTTGTATATTTATCGATTGAGCTATAAATTTGCATATGGCTTTTTAAATACTTCCTGGTTTACGGGAAATAATTGATTTTACGTTAATTATTTTAGAAACCTGTAATTATGTTATTACGCCTCTTTGGCTCGGCGCTAATATGCAAACACCAACTAAAAAATTCTTCAAAAATACATTGGGTTTGCAGGCGTATAATATGAAACTTTCCCTAATTGATAATTTAATTTAATTCAAAATTAATCCAGTTCATAAGCTTAAATATGATGACGTTTCACTGTAAAATCGTGTAAGATACCGTTATTTCTATTTTTTTTTTAATTCATACGTCTCTCTGGCTTGACAAAAATAAAAAATATAATTATTTTATTATGAGGTCGTATAATAAAATATACTACGGTTGCATAGAAAATAATTCTTAAATAATTGGGCAATCGAAATATCATAATTCTAAAGTAATTTTCTCTCTATAATACCACTCTTTTTAAGTTTTATTTAGCTCATAAGGCTTGACAAAAATAATACTAAACTCCTTTGTTCGAAAGGGGAGTTATAGATTTAAAACTAGAAATTTTTGCTCTGGGTAAAAAAATAGAAAGACGTATCATAATGTACTATAATTTATTCAATAAAACAAAATAAAATCTTTCAAAAATCTGCATCATAGGCCTTCCCCAAGGATCTCCACGACGGCCAGTTTTGTGCTACTCTCATCCATCGGCTTCTTGCGATCATCACCAGATCGTTGGTCCACCTTGTGGAAGGCCTGCCAACACTTCGCCTTCCGGTCCGCTGCTGCTATTCTAGAACCTTTTCGCCCCAACGGCCATCAGTTCTACGAGCAATGTGCCCCGCCCACTCCCAAGGTTCGCAATTCGCTGGGCTATGTCGGTAATTTTGGTTCTCCTGCGGAGTTCCTCATTCTTGATTCGATCTCGCAGAGATACGCCGGGCATAGCCATTTCTATTGCCCTTTGGGTGACCTTGGGCTTTCTTATTAGGCCCATTATAAAGGACCACGACTCTGTTCCATAAGTCATCACTGGCAACACACAATGGTCAAAGACTTTTGACTAGTCACTGCGGTAACTGGGACGAGAATATGCTCCGTAGCTTACCGAACGCTGCCCAGCCGAGTTGGATTCGGCGATTGACCTCTTTCTCGAAGTTGGATCTACCTAGCTGGATTACTTGTCCTAGGTAAACATAATGATCAACAACTTCGAGCGTAGAGTTTCCAACTTTTAAAAGAGAGGGTGCAACATGGGTATTTGACATAACTACTAAGTAGTAGCCATTCTATTAAATAATAAATGACATTTGGACTTGGTTTCTTCCCCCGAAAGTGTGTAATTTGGGTCTGCTACAGAATCATGTCGGTCAGAATTGGTTGTCATTTGTTCAGTCTGGTTCAGTTTTAGACAACCACCAGACTGAACACACATTGGTGCTGTGTGATGCATTACTTGCCGGTGGCTGTACAGATGACAATGGTGTAAAAAGAGGAATAAGTGGCTGTCCAAATTCAACCGAAGGAACCTGTGCCTCTTGGTCGAAATTATTGGTTGCTGCAAAAACTGAAAGAGGCGAGGTATTTGAATAAAATGGCAAGTCGTCAATACAACCTTCATTTGCATTAGAACCTGCGTTTTCCATTTCGGCTACTACTATTTCCTGTTGATGCATTAGCGGTGATTTCCTCAGCATCTCCAACTGGGAAACACTCAATGGCTATGAATGTTCAGAGTATGGAGCCTCATTCTGCTCTTCAAAGGAAGGTGGCGGATTTTCATGATCCAATTGAGGTCCTAAAATATGCATACAAACGGATTAAGCAGAAAAAAAAGCGTGATGCAGCTGATATTTAGTACAAAATGATGAACCTATGCAGTCAAGCAAGAAAGTGTTATATACCCAAGTGTGTTAAAAATGATAAAAACTATAAACATCATATTTGTTACAACGTTTTTATTTTGCGAGAAAGATAATAGCGGCGGCAAACCACATTCGCGTGTATTATTCATAATATTAGTTAAAAAATAACCTGCTACTTAGAATGGTTCAATAGATATAGGCCCTTAAAGGTAAATAGGACGGACGGACTAACAGACAGACAGATAGACAACGTAAGGTCCCGTTGGCACCGTATTACGGAACCCTAAGAGTGATGTCAATCTGTCGCGTGCGATGTTTAATTTTGAGGTGCAAGAATCCGAAAGGTCAACGTCACATTCATAATAAATGGCTGATTTTGTAAGTAGGTAGGTATGAACTAATTTCTAAGAACTGCAGCGAATTAAAAGAATGAAACTAAAGTCACTGGTCAGTCTGTCTGTCAATCCGTATGAGAACCGACCTTAAACCTATATAAAGTGTAAAGCGAGTTTCAAATCCAAAATCAAAAGGTAGTTATTTAACACAGCGATTGAGCGATGAGTGAAACGAATTTTGGAATTATAAACAATTAATATTTGATTAAATCACTTACCATTTACTTATTACTAATCTATACGGCCGACCACGGCGAAGTGAGTGACTGTGGCGCTTGTTAAAAATGGGATAGCAACACATCGAGAGCGTCATGCCATAGAGCCGTATACGCAAAAATGTGGGTTTTCGTTTTTAATACCATTTTCATCTATCAATTTGTTACCTTTGTGTGTAATATTTTCTAAAAAATATTGTGATATCATTATAGTCAAGGTTACATGCGTATATGTCTCTATAAAACAACACAAAACGTAAAATAACATCAAAAAGTAACAGTTATACGCCTTTATATCATGACATGTTTCCATAGATAACACTTGATAATTATGGTCGTATGCACATACGTCTCTTTAGCGCGACTTTATTTGATAAAGTACACTACAATTTAAAGCCGTATGCACATACGTCTTTATAGCCCGACACAATTGTATAGATCACACTAAACATATACAGCCGTATGTACATACGTCTATATGGATCGTTGATAATGCGTAACTGTGCTAAAAAAATGCTTTTACGACTGCTGTACGTCTTTTTGGTTTGACAGCGATTTTTCTATTCCAAGTATACGCCTTAAAGTTTTTCATTATTTTAGCGAAAAATATACATCACAAAATTATGATAAAATTAGAGAATATGTATCAATAATAGCGGAATCGAATAAGACAAAAAAAAGAAAAACCGATTTTTGCATGTACGCCCCTTTAGAATGAAGCCCGCGATATGTGAGCACATCATTCGTAAATATTAAGTAGGAACTTTTGAGCGTCTAAACGTACATTTATCTATTTTTTCCTCATATACTTTACGTTATATGTAAATACCTAGATCAGAAATATCTGAATAAATAATGGTATTCTCTTAAAATTGTTTCATTTATGCAGAGTTTAGGTTAAATTTCATTTACAAACTATTAGGTTACCTAGTGTGTACTATTTAAGTACGTGCACGTACCATCACGGACTTTAATTGCTCCGCCGCCATATAACCCTGTCATAATGACAGCGATAAGTCACAAGAAGGAAATTCGACGTAATTTCCTTCTTGTGATTTATCGCTGTCTTATGACAGGGTTCTATGGCGGCGTAGCAATTAATGTCCGTGATGGTACGAGTGCGTAAATAAATCTAGGATTTAACCCTACTTCTGGTGCCCAAGTAGCACACAAGCTGTATAAGAGCTTATACAGCCCTTAAAATGCTGAAGCTAGAGTTATATAATGGCTATATAAGCTCTTATACAGCTTTTGTGCTACTTGGGAATGTGCTGCGATATATTTGACCACTTTGTCTGCTCCTATCTATTTGTTGCTGACTGTACATTTGCACCTTAAAAAATTGTGACTCTTTACAGTGCGACATAAAAGAGTAGAAAATAAATGAGGGCGCCACCGTCGTTCACATAGTAACCCTGCGTATACTATCAAAATGACCTTGATACTTGTTATTTTTTAATTAGTATTTAATAGTGGTAGAATTACATGGACAGACCTCTTAAGTAATAATTGATTGATAGTGATTCTATTTGTTGGTACATTACCTAGATTAGAATGCCTGGACCTCAATTTATTACATTAGGGATTTAGACGTTGTCAGCGCCGGCACGCCAATAACATTACATTAAGGCAATGTAATGTTACTGGGGTGCCGGTGCTGGCTCTGTATAAATCCAGCACTAGTCGTTGGTCTCAACTACTATCCCGTGATGATAGTAGTTGTCTGATGATGAAAGTAGTTAAAGTACCTATGCAAAAAACATTAAAACAACGATTGCACTCAAGCTTTTTAATAATGAAATGACATTTATTCAAATTCAATCAAAACTATTCCAGTAAATTAAAATCTAAGTACTCTACATCTTCGTGAGTTTGGTCTAACATTGGTTCATCGTCATCATCATCGTCTTCACTGCTGCTGTCCCCGCCCACCAGAACTACTAATCTGTCTATATCTTCGTATAACGTTCTTCCTCGGTCATAATATTCTTTCTCGATTTTTTTTACATGTTCGCAGCAGTTTTTCCAGTCCTGGGCAGTTATAGAATTAAATGCATCTATGGTCAGCTCTTTGATGTCTTTGACACCAACATTTTGTGAAGCGACCATTCGTTTTGCTTTTGCCCATATTAATTCAATGGGATTTAAATCACAGTGGTAAGGCGGAAGCCTTACCACTGTGTGACCAAAATCTCCAAGAATCTCGTCAATTTTATAAATTGGCTCGGGTTTATGTTTCCTGACTAATGCCACAAGAGATGGTTTTCTCAAATTCGGGTCAAACGATATGTTATTTTCTATTAACCACTGTATGAGCTCTGCAACTTTTTTGTCAGCTGTTGGAGCCTTATTTTTTACCACAGAATGGTAAGGAGCATTGTCCATCACGATAATAGAGGGTTCTGTGAGGTTAGGGATGAGCTTTTCAGTAACCCACTTAGTAAAGTTGTTTTGATTCATTTCTGAATGGTAATCCTCTTGTTTGTTCACACCAGAGAATGTAATTAGTGCATTAGGCACAAAACCTTTTTCGCTTCCCGCATGAACTATAATCCACCTCTTTCCCTTTGAGATATCTGTGAAAATACCATCAGTTTCAATTGATTGCCAGCACTTTTTGAGTTTATAGCTGGAATGTATGTAGCTCTCGTCTAGGTATATAATGTCCTTTTGCAGTTCTTCTGGCAAATTCCGATTTTTCATAATTTCATGTATATATGTTTCTCTTTTGTGAGCTATGATAGGCTTTTCTATTAAAGCCTCCCTGTTAGTTTTGCATTTTTTATAACAAAATCCAATTTTTTTTAAAAGTTTGCGCATATGCTCTCGACTTCCATCATAGTTCATATCTTCCCGTAATTGTGCTAACAATTTTCCTATTGTAGGCACTTCTTTTTTTACGGTGTAAAAAAATTGAATCTTCTGACGTATTGAACAAATATCAAAGTCATCTATTTCCTTTGTTGGACGACCTTTTCTATGTTTTGCAGGAGTCGAAAATTTTCCACCATTTTTGGAGCCCTGCATTGCTATTCTTCGCACGGTACTTTCAGAGACACCTGAAAACAAGATTTGAAATAGAGTAAAAAAAATATAAAATTCTAATAACGCTTACAAACATGGTAACAATGCTCAAGATCTTTCAGTCGCGCTACAAAAATCAAGATCTTTGTTTATGTAAACCTAACCTCAAAAATTTAACAAAAAATATAAAATTCTGTTTATTCAATAGAATTTAGATTATAATAGACATGAATACTTTGTGTTATTAAATTTTCAACAACATTCGGATGTTACTTACCAGTAAAATCTGCTGTACGTTTGTAAATATCCTCGAGATTTGTTAACAGACGTCCGGCTTGAAACTCTGCCATACACCGTAAAAAAACTTTATAAATTACGTCACGAGCACCACCACGGATGACCTTGTTCATTATGACATTGCGCAACAACCCAAAATATCACGTAAATCGTTTTGATAACCTATTTCGCAAAGAATTTGTCAGCCACTTGACAGCAGTATTGACGTAGTGACAGATTATTTGGTGTTGCCACATAATGAAGCAATCTAGTTCCCGAATAATTAATTTCTACTCTTTCATGTCGCACTGTATTTATTTATTTATTTATTTATACACTGAATATTCACCCATGGCAACATTACGCCACAATTGATTTTTTTTATTCCTTTTTCCTTCTTTACTGTTAAATTTTGGTATCTGTGTTACCATTCTTTTTATGATATTTAATCTTTGTTTTTTTTTTCTTGTGATCGTCGAATAAATGTTTCGGTTTCTGTTATAAATACCTACTTTTTTAACCGAATTTCATGCGAAAGAAGGCTTGCTTTTTTTACAATTTGCCAAGATTACAAGATTACTCTATGCGTTACTCTATGGTTTGATTTCTGTCACTAATGAAAGCGCAATTTTACGTCTCAATAGTTCCATATAACTTAAGCAAATTAAAGGAAAATACCAGTAAATTAGCGTTGCCAATCATGCCGCCTTGGGAGGAAACAAGCGAGACGCAGTCTTACTTCGCATCACACAGATGTCTCCTGGCCGACCACAAGCAGAACTGCAAAGAAGAAATTAAATGCGGTCGATTCAGGAGTTTTATTTTGGACTTGGTCACAGCCAACACCAACGATATTCGAGCTAAGTATATGTACAGGTAAATATAGTTTCGGGATTAGCTATTGGTACTACGGTAGTAAGTCTTTGATGTCTATATATCTGTCTAAATATCGCAAAAAAAATCTAAGCAACTACGAAAGCTATCAACAAGTCCATCATACACACACAAGTTTTAAATTATTCATTTAAACAGCAACAAAAAAATGGCACTGGCAAAACCCCGTCAAGTGCGAGTTGGACTCGCGCACCGAGGGTTCCGCACAAACTTATAGGTATGGGTTCGTAAATTACAGGAATCTAGTATCGAATATTTTCCCTCGTTTTCCGAGATTTCCCTTGGAGCTGTGAAAAAGAATCATCTTTCTAAGTCAACGCAATCAAAAGATACGGCCGTTTGCCGCATATTCAAGGAAATTTTAAAAGAATCAGGTACATCCCGTTTGGTTTAGAATCATGAAATTTGCCAAGAAGCAATGTCTTATAGAAAAGGAAAAAAATCTGAAAACCGTTAATTTGTAGTTACATCACATAAAAAATAAAGTTCTGTATAAACTGACACGCACAGTATGCAGCTTTACTATTTACCGAATTTTTTCCTTTACTTGTTCTATAAAACATTGATTTTTGCCGAATTTCATGTTTTTAAGTCAACGGTAAGTACCCTATAGGTTTTGATTCCCTTGGGATTTCCTTGAATATGCGGCATGGTCAGCCGTATCTTTTGATTGCGTTGACTTGAAAGTTTGATTTTTTTACAGCTCTAAGGGATTGCAGACTTGAGTATTTAGTATACATTTCACCTTGATACCTCAACGCGTTCCTGAGACATAGGGTCTTGACAGACAGACGGACAGACAGACACACGGATAACGAAGTGATCCCATAAGGGTTCCTTTTTTCCTTTTGAGGTACGGAACCCTAAAAATTGCCCTATCTTAATAAGTATCACTTAAAAGCCCTCATTATACGAGATTGTCTCTAGAGACAGCATTTTTTTTAATCGATGTCTTTTAAGCATTAACGTATTAATTTACCTCAAAGCTTTTAAGACATTTTGGTTTATTAGCGTGAAACGCACACAAAAATACCTTCATACAAATAAGACGTAGGCGCGGAGCCCTCGTTGCTCAAGTCCGATTCGCAATTGACCGGTTTTTCTCTTCAGATCGTACGCAGCGTTTCGCGCCGAGAAATACCGCCAGTTCAGCGAGCACCCTCTGACCATACACCCGTTCAGCAAGCTACGGCTCTGGGTCGAGCTGGTCGTGTCTGCCAGCATCGTCATCACTACTACCCTCAAGCCAATACAATTGTCCTCCGTGTCACCAGTTGACGAAGTCAGTGAACTATGAAACATTTTTTTACACGATATTCTTTTTTACCTGACTACGGCGAAGCAAACGAAGGGTAATGATTTTGACACCCTATGTACTCGTGTGTATGTATCGTGATCGTGTCCCCTTGTTTTGCAGACACACATTTCATCGAATATATCGAAAAATAATATCTGCCGAAACCTTATTGTTTTCAGGTTATCTTAAGCATGGGTTACGTAGGTTAGGTTAGGTGAGACCTGTAACCACCAAAAAGTTTTAACTCTTGCGCGTGGAAATACCTGTCGATGAAATTAAAAAAAATTTAACAAAAAAATAAACCGTCTTCAAAAACCGACTAAAAAGAGTTAAGTAAATAAAGATCGGCCTCCTAAGAGTCCTAGGAATTGCCTATTTAGTGCCTTATAGGTACATGAAATATATCGAAGTCGGTGGCAAGAATCATGGTGTCATTGCTATTGTGTATCTACTTGACACCGGCTTGGATTTTTTTCGATTTTGATTTATTCCGTTTTATTGTTTTCATACAAAAGTAATTTATAACTAATCAATATTTTAAAAAACGAAACGTACGGACGTAGTTTTTGTTCCGACTGACAACATACCAAAAATTGGTCGAATTCGATTAACGTGGAAATCGCCGTTTGTATGAAAAGGCTAGATTTTGCTTTTTGGTTTACAGTCCTCTTAAACCAACGCGCCTTCGACACAGCGCCACCCGATTTTTTTCAATGTTTCAGAGCAACATTCTACATCGGATATTGTTTGTGTGTAACTTCGTATTTATCTTCAACTTCATCGCCAATATCCTGACTGGCTATATTCACGGAGAGAACAAGCAATGTGTGGTTCTTGATCTAAAAAAGATTATTTGGAAGTACGCCGTTACATGGATGATACTGGATATTATTGCAATAACCTCACTAATTTCATGTTTTACTCATGTTTCTACTTCGTTGCATATCGCAACGGTGACTGCGGGAATAATGAAGTACCCGTTTTTGTTTAAGTATGCGGGCAACATGTGTAAAGTTGCACGGTTGGGGGTAAGTTATTGCTTCCGTCTCTAGAATCCTTCGGCAAGAACCTGTAACTAATGTATTATTAATTCAAAGAAAACGTTAAATTTTCTATCAGCTCTTAGATATAACTATCAAGAAAAGTTATGAGAAAGAAATTATCATGTTAAATTTAGAATAAACCCATAGATAAAATAAAATCCCTCACTTTACTCCTTTTTTTCTAGGTACGTGCGAAAACGGCCATAGATGTGACTCTTTACTTCACGTCATATCTGATGTGCAACTTAGTGGTTCAATTCTCTGTAGAGTACTTGTTAGAAGGCAGTCCCTATCCTGAAAACCCTCGGCCAATGTCTTGGATGACGCAGGCGAACCTTTGGAACGCGACGTCTACCGTCAGGTTATTTTACGCTTTGGAAAGAGCGGGTACGTCGCCAAACAACTATTACACTAGCGAAAGTCGCTTCCGTCCGTTTTAAAGTAGGATCTAAGGGGTTACGAAAATCGAAGTTACGTGGCTACTTCCCTTTCTCACGAACAATTGCCGAGTGAAAGGGATGGTGCATCTAAACGTTCGAAATTAGTGTTTCCTTCCTGGTAACCATCCAGAGTCCGTAGTCCGAATCGCTACTACCATCTTGCCGCCAGGCGCACAGGTGCCAGGTGTTCAACTGTGGTATTTACCAAATGGTAAGTATTAAAAGATTACACTAAGAATAGGATTCGGGTTTGTACTTCTCTCTCACTCGCTCTCATTAGCTCTTATGCGAGTCTAGCCGACTTTCCCCGAACCCGAAACCTATTCTAAGTGCTCACGGGCTGTGCCATAATTTTTGACTTTTACAGTAAATAAAATACAGGATGAGTCTTGGTAAAGTGCACATATTCAAATGAGGGACGGAAGAGAGGAGGGAAGGAGGTCGTTATTTACAAGCTATAATTTCGACGAAGCACAGCAGAACTCTAGATACTTATAAAAAATAATAATAATATTCCAGCCTATATACGTCCCACTGCTGGGCACAGGCCTCCACTCACAATGAGAGGGTTTGGGCTATAGTTCCCACGCGGGCCCAGTGCGGATTGGGAACCGTCAAATTGCTTTGCAGGTGTGTGCAGGTTTCCTCGCGATGTTTTCCTTCACCGAAAGGCTCATGGTAAATGTACAAATTATATTTCGCACATAAATTCCGAAAAACTTAGAGGTACGAGCCCGGGTTCGAACCCACGACCCTCTGCTTAAGAGTCGGCAGGTCAAACCATTAGGCTACCACGGCTGCTAGATACTTACTTTTGATAAAATGGAAAAACATTTTTACAGTTGGAATGTTAAGGCAAAACGCAAACTTGAACGCCCTGGAATTCGACAGTTCATTCAAAATGTACTACATCTTAGCCTGGCTTATTTCCAAAGTAAGCATGAGTACATACAGTGCAAGAGGTCTTCAAAAGTCGCCGATTTCGGGTAAAGTCGGCAAGACTCGTGTAGGGGCTAGGGGTGTATGAGGGCAAGTAAGAGGAAAGTACAAAGGAAGTTTAAAGACCTTTTGCACTGTACTTTTACCTACTAAGATAGATAGATAAAACGTTTATTTGGGTACTACAAATCATACAAACAATTGACAGAATAACAACATAATTATAATAACACTAAAATTACATATCAGGTGCCAAAAGAATGTGTGCGTTGCAGCAGAGCAAAAGGGCCATGGCTAACTGCCATGGTAACTACTTCAATAATGAAGAAAAATTAAAAGTCTCTAGTCAATAGATTCGTAGGGCCTAGTGCACGAAAAATATGAATCTAGTTTTAGTGTTATACCTAGATTTATTTATGGCTGACTTGATCACGTTTTGCGAATTTAAATTATTATTTTTATCTACACCCATATCATAAAACGTGTTTAGTAACTGTAGGTTATAATATAACTAGCTTAACGTCTCAGTCAGTGGTGTTGCTGTCGCCGTGTCAAATCTTATCTAGTGTTAAGGTTTTAATGTAAAGTTCACTTTACGTGTTCGCTGCTGATACTGTAGTGGTTTTTGAATTTCGAATTTATTCGAATCACGATACAATATGATTCGGCGACCATTTCTCATGTCACTCGAGATGAAGCATCAATCGAGATGAAATGTCAACGACATTAATATCTGTTTTACAATTAGATCATTGTAGCTGTTGAGGTCGGCTCACTCCAAAAAATAAACAAAATCCAAAACGATGAATTTATAATTTTGAATGGAAGGTACACACACAAAATCACTAGCTCAAGGGACGCGTGGCGAGTGCAAATGGCTCATGACGACTGACTACTTTTTTAAAGACGGTAAGCTTTCGGGCGGTCCGCCCCGCGCGCCTCACTCCCTCCGCGGGTCCCCTGGCTTTGACTCATACAATTACACGTTTTACCACACAAACACTATTAGGTCATCTTAATGTTATACACAATAATGTTATACCGAGTCTACGTACGCGTTTTTATAATAAGGCAAATTATGCTATTTTAGGGGCACCAATAATGGCACTTGAAAACTAGAGGCGGCATTCCTATTTGAAAGTAAACCCAGCCTTTTATGCATATTGCAGGCCGTGGTGCTCCACTGCGCCTTCAAGTTCATGCTAGCTCTCTTCGGCTCTGAGTCAGCACGCGCGAAGTACTACATCATGTCGAAGCAAGTCCAGACCTACATAAAACAAAGACGCTTGCCAGACAGAATCAAGGAGAAGATCCTCAAGTTTTACGCTATACGATACCAGTCGCACTTTTTTGTAGTAAGAACTTAATACCGATTATCTGAGACGCTCAAACGCTCTGGCCACAACTCGCAGCGGAGACAGGCGGACGGCAAAGAGCAAATGCGAAAAGATTTATGAAGCAAACCAAGAGTAGCCGCGGGGGCAAAGAGAAGATTTATATGCATTTCTTTACTGCCTGCCCGCCGCTCACAGCCACCCAGTCGTGGCCAGCGCTTGGAGAAAATACTCGCACTCAACTCATCACCTTCATCATCATATTATGAGCCGAAAGACGGGTATTGCTGTACAAGGGTTCCCAAGGATCGGTCGGTGTTGTGCTACTAGCATCAATAGGTTTCCCGCGTTCTTCAACGGATATTTTTTTTTTCTATGGTTTTCCTTCATCCCATCTTCTTTTTCTGCAGCATTTCATTTGAATGCCCACTGTTGGGGGGGTACCTACATTCCTCTCCTTCCCGTATTTTCGCTTACATTTTAAATGGCATGTTAGATTGCCAAATATTTACAATTATAATGTAACTAGCGACCCGCCCCGGCTTCGCATAGTTATCACTAGTCTTCTATAATTATCATAAGTCATTATTAACGTTCCTAGATAATTCCTCTTCTATGGGTGAAAGCCGTATGGAACCAACCATAGCGCGGAGGGGGACTTTAGTTTTTAATATGTAGTGGATGAGGACAAATTGATGTCAGAAAACAAATAAGTACCTACTTATGTAAGGTAAGTTTAAAATGCATTTGTTTTACTTATGGAATGCTTCAGGAATCTCGTATGATGGAATGCGTGTCAGGTCAGCTCCGCGAAGATATGATAATGTTCACTGGCAACCAGTTGTTGCAAGAGATGGAATTTCTGAAGGAACTGCCGAGGGCCCTGCTCCTGCAGATCACTCTCAAGTTCAAGTTCGTCATCTTCATAGAGGGAGATATTATTTTCAAGATCAACACTGTGGGTAAGTTATTTTATAGCTCCGCCCAAGTAATATTTAGGCTGAAAAAAATTCCTTAATCCAGTTCATTACAGTACGAGTACAAAAATGTCTTTAGCTGTATAAGAGCAAGAATTAGTAGGTTTACAATGCTTAATATCCGTATTTTTTGGCCGATTTTAATTTTAATTTAACTTTTTGCCGTCTCTTTTACGATATTTTCATACTTTGTTAAGAAATGCGATAAAAAAAATTCTAACTAAGTAACTAAAAAGACTAAAATTTTTTCCGTTATTCTAGAATTATGACTTGTTGGGCGACTGTGCGGCGGTCTAATGGTTTCATTGATATTTATACTTCGTTGTGATGAGTTTCAATAAGTACTTGCATTACAGGGTTTTACTAGCGAAGATAATTTTATTAGGTGTAGGTACTTATTTTTTACCCTTATTGTCTTGTCATGTACCTACAGACTCCCGACTGAAAGAAGGCAAATTCAAAATTCTAATTCGAAATTCAAAATCATTTATTGCGTATCACATTTCATTTACAACAGATGGAACAACCCCTTTGTTCATCAGATTTATTAGAACAACTTTCCAAAATCCATATTAGAACTAGGATTTCCATTCGCCTTTTTACAGTCTACTTAATTTTCTCTTGACGCGTATTTTCCTATCGCATTTTTCTCGATTCGATAAATCAATTTGACAGCGTGTCGGCGGAACTCCGCGGGGGCGGAGCTTTTATTATATGTGGGTGATTTGGTACTGCTTCCTCTCTCTTCTCTCTCTGTGCTTATACAAAGAAAACATCCAAGACAAATATTCCACCTTATCAGTCAAACATGTTCCTTTACGAAGATCAGCAGGGTCACTACCAACTACCAAATATAATAGTTAAAGCAATGACGCGTAGTTGCAGTATCCAAGAGGCAGCCGGATGGCTCGCGGTATTTGAGCTCCTGCAGTGTTGTGGAACCGCTCTGTGCAACCCGAACTGAGCCAATTTGACCTGGGGCGGAAATAGGGGGGGCTTGAAAAAAAAAATGTCGCTACGCAGCCGGTTGAAATAGCGGTTGCCTGAAAGTGTGTACGCTGTTTATATGGGTATAATTAAATTTTAATGCCATCCCTCCTGGTGCGCCCGGCGCCGTACCCGAGCGAAGAAAAAAAAAATTATCAGGCAGCCGCTTGAAAATTGTTCTGCAACAACCCTCCCCCCCTTGTTCCGCCCCAGGACAAGTTGGCTCAGTTCCAGATGCACAAGGCGGTTCCACAACACTTCGGGAGCTCAAATACAGCGGGCCATCCGGCTGCCTTTTGGATATTGCAACTCAACATTGCTCTGAATATAATTAAACTTCCTCCAGGTAACAACCTCTTCTTCATCAGCAAAGGCACTGTGGGTATGTTCTCCAAGTCAGGTTGCGAGATCTGTCACCTCGAGGACGGGGAGTACTTCGGGGAAATAGCGCTGGTGATGAAGAGCCGCCTCCGGAGTTCATCAGCCGTGGCCGTGACCAACTGCGAACTGTTCAGTCTGTCGAGGGAGGACTTTGAGAGTGTCGCCTGCTATCCTACTGTGTACGAGAAAATAAAAAAGGTATGACCTTAATACTTAGATCTCTTAGGTCTTACGACTTCACAAATTAGAGCTACCCCGAATAGAATGAACTCTGTTTCAAAATTGTTCGAATGCCGTCCTTTTAAATTTAGTTTGAATTCAAGCCTAAAACCTGTACCCATTTATTTTACACACATGTACGGTCAATGACATGTGTACACGTTTTTAGTAGGTACTTTGTGATTGTGCTTTACGCTGTGAGCGCTGTAAATTCATAACACAATATATACCTACGGCAGTTTAAACATGACATTAAATAGACAAGGTACTCAAATGTACACATTATTTACGACCTTGACTGTATCTAATTATACTTTCATTCAATCCATTATGTGACAGCTCTTGGGAATTGACCTCTAAGGGTAACAACATAAAATGTAGACGAAATTGTACAATTTATTAATGGGAAGCGATTCAGGGGGATTATTTCTTCACAATATTTGTTCGATTGAGTACCTATTTTATTTATAATTGGAAAACATCAAATATGACGGAACGCTACACATTTTTTTTTTAGGCCGCCTTGAGTCGAATGGAGCAGATGTCGGTGCTCGACAAACAGTTTAAGGCGCAGATGCGTGTTCTGGATGCGGTAAGTTTGGACTTTAGAAAAAATAGGTTAAGTATTTTCCAGAGTCCCATAGTTTTATAAGGAACATCGTGGCAGTTATATAGTGCCTATACGGTTGGTCAAGGGTACGTACGACGTACGACAAAAGACTTGGCTAAATTGAAGTTAAAGTTAGACAAACTGTCTGGTGAAGGTCGCGATAATCCGATAGTAACGTTATTGAAATTTAAAGATTCCCTTTTATGAATTATTTAATGTTAATAGGTCCCATTCTTACATTACCTAACTCACTTCAGTCATAGTTCTATTCTTGAAGTTTTTTTGTAATCAATTTTTACAATTTTTGACATTAGATACCGATAGTTTTATACACTTTTCCTTTTGAATCAAAGTTTTATTAATACACGTAAATTTTAACAAAGGTATTTTTTTTCAGGATATTTAAACACCGCAGTCTTTTTTGCCTGGGAGGCAAGTTTATAGTAGTTGGAGCACGCCACACGTCCGATGAAGTGTTCCACCACTAAATGACTAACTTTGACACATGTTCTGCGATGGGATTCTCTAATAAAAGATCTATTTTTATTTCATGTAATGATGTTTAGTAGGTAGTAAATTGCTTTTTTTATAAGCAAATATAGGTTAACTGAAGAGGTTGATATAAATTCACCTTGTTTATTTATAAAATAGGTAAACATTATGAATGAACTGAATAATAGGTACCTACTTGAAATCTGCTTTCTAATAGTACAGTACTTTCTGTTTTCCAAGTAACTACCTACTCTTTGGCTAACGTCAAACCAGGGACTGAAACCGCTTACCATTAAAGAGGTTTTCGATAGGGTATTTGAAAGACTTGTTTTTACAAGACAAGATTTTTGTGCTTGTGCGTCCGTATCTGTATGAGTGCGTAGTGTTTTTGTGTGTGTTGTGCTTACTTATAACAGTATACATATGTACATAAAAATAAAAAATAACGTTTACTTAAGTAGCGATAGACTATTACGCCGGTGGGAATTTTATTGTTTTTGGCACACAACAAAGCGTTTTCGTAACAATTCTTTGAAGCGTAACAGTACAGTCACGAACGTTAATTTGGGACCCACTTTAGGTCCAAAGTCAATCTGACATTCTACAGCAATAAGGTGGAGTTTCCTGTAAGTTACAAATGATTTGGCATCTCTAATGACATTGACAACTTCGAGCAATATTTTTTTGAAATGGGTCCCAAATTAATACTCGTGACCGTACCATAGGTTCCCTAAGTTGAGGTGGCAAGTCATTTCAAATTTTCGCTCCTGCGAATTTAATTTTTATGTTTAGTAGGAAGTATTATTTATTTAAGTTAGGTTCTTATGTAAGCATGCCGAGAATGCAGAAAGATAAGTGGAATTGTATGTGTTAAATGCGTCTTTTGAACTGTTACAAATATTGGTAATTGTTACTACTGTGTTAGAAAATTTATTACTCTTAGAAACGATGATAAATAAAAAAAACTATTTAAATTCTCATCTTTATTTTAACTTAAAACTTCCCTCAACAGTCTCTCAGCACATAAATACGATTACTTACATAAATACTAAGTCGTGAGAATTGGTTGGTCAGGCTACTTACAAAATAATAATTTACACCGACCAGAAATATATGCGGGCCAGCAAACACTTATCAGTCTTATAACGCCTTAAACTCATGCTAAGTGACCATTTTTACTCCTTATAAACCCTTATATGACTCCTTGTTTAGTGGGTTTCTAAAGACAGTTATATTATTTGTTAATAGAATAACGTTTCGTTGAAGCCTACATAAATATCTCTATCTACACCCATATCGTAAAACCTCTACAACGCATTCAGAGACTGTAGGTTATAACTAGGTTTACGTCAAGCGTGTGCTAGACGGTTTCAAACCACGGTTTCAAACCAAATGACCTCGGTAGTTTGAAACCACTGTCTACATGGTTTCAAACTACCGAGGTCACTTGGTTTCAAACCAGTGGTTTCAAACCGTCTAGCACACGCTTCAGTGGTGTTGGTGTCGCGGTGTCAAATCTTATCTAGTGGTTTTAGGGATCGGCCACACCGGTGCTCAAAAGCTGTTGACGCAGTGACGTGACTTATACGCCACGTTTCTAACGCATACCGTCCTCACCCGATCTCTCTCTCTCACTACCTTTACGGTGCGTCAACGCCTCTTGAGTACCGGTGTGGCCGTTACTTAACTGTAAAGTTCACTTTACGTGTTTGCTGTCCATACTTACATGGTTTTCGAATTTCGAATTTACTCAAATCACGAATTTCTCATGTGAATCGAGATGAAGCATCATTCAAATATACAGGATGGAAAGTTCGAATGCCACATGGAAGGCAACTAAGTACTTTAAATATTGGAAATAGCACATTATGTGTAAAGGAGACTTTCCTTTATTTTTAAAAACTATAAACTCTGCATTTACGGATTTTTGAAAAATCGTCTGTCTCAACCGGGAATCGAACTGGTCAAATGCGGTAAAATAACATGCCGTATTTTATGATGCAGATCGAAAGGGTTACCGATATGGTTCATTTATCACTAAATAACAAACACAATCAAAATAACGGAAGGCTATGAATACTAGCATTTATGGATCTTTGAAAAATCGTCTGACTTAACCGGAAATCGAACAGGTCAAATATGACAGAAATAACATGCCGTATTTTAATATGATAATCGAAAGGATCTTTCATAGCGATAGTACAATACATTCTATGAATTTATTTATTTATTGGGGAAAAAAAGAGATATAAACATAACAAACATGGTGAAAAAGAGAAAAAAAAAAAACATATCTTAAAATAAGTATAGTCTACATCCTGAAACAAATCCCACTGAGAGTTATATTTTAGATTATTAAATAAATACCGTGAAAATTAAGAATTACTTGTATTGTGAATCGTCATTACCTAAACGTTTAAAACTTTAAAGCATACTGAAAAAACAAGATACTCTAATCTCTGGCATGCAAGGAAAGTAAAGATGTTTAAATGAGCTACACTTATGTTTACCTATCAGTTTAGTTGCATTTACTAATTCCACTTCTTTAGTACAACACGATTAACTTCCTAGATAAGAAAATTGCATCAATTATTATTTTTACACATTGTAACTAGTCATCATAGTTACTTGCATTGGTAGATAATTAAAAATGGAACATTTTAATGAGCTGCATTTTAATGAGCTGTAGCTGCTTGTTTTTAAAAGTGTATTTTTTTTTGGAACAGTAATTGGCCGAATCGAAGTTAGCAAGGTTTAGTAAGTTTATTAAATGAATATTGTTTTCTTTTTTGTGTTTTAATTAGTTCTCACGGTCTTTATTTAATTCATGGTATGTGTTGTAAACGATCAATATGAAAGACCCTTTCGATCTGCCGCAGCATGTTATTTTACCGCATTTGACCGGTTCGATTCCCGGTTGAGACAGACTATTTTTCAAAAATCCGTAAATGCAGAGTTTATAGTTTTTAAAAATAAAGGAATGTCTCCTTTACACAGAATGAGCTATTTCCAATATTTAAGGTAGTTGCCTTCCACGTGGCATTCGTACTTTCCACCTGTATACTGGGTGTTTTTTTATTCGTCTTAAACATTTTGGGTGTTAAATCAGTAAGTCATACTGACCAACTTTCACTATGGGACCAACCCCGATTTGACCCTCCCATACAAAACATCGTCAGCTGACTAGCCAAAATGTATGGGTTGGTAAATTTTTTTCGTGATTTCGGGGTTGGTCCCATAGTGAAAGTTGATCAGTATGACTTACTGATTTAACCCCCAAATTGTTTAAGACGAATAACAAAACATCCTGTATATACATATTATATGTACCTCGCATTGGCAAATAAATAAAATCACACCTTTTTGACTGCAATTTCAAACTTTGAACAAGTGGCATCTCCCTCTTTTTATCGGCAATTTTGTTTAGCAATGCACACATACAATATTCGGGAATAGTTGGTGGTTACGTAATGTGGAGCGGTTGGCGCCGTTCCAACCCAAGTGTAGATCTTCAGCCGAGGTCGGGCAGATGAAGGTAAATAAATAAACATTTTAATGAGGGTGGGCAATCAATAGGTGACGTTGGTATTAACTGACGACAAAGTGGCTGTAATGGTGGCACTACATTAGCAATATTTGCCAAATATATATATAGGTATTTTCATGATGAAATTGAGACGCATCGAAAGCTACGAGTAATTCAATAAAGTGTAATAAATTAAAAAAATTAAATTTAGATTTACGCAATTGTTAATATGGGTCTAGGCTTGTTGGGTACTAGAATACATAATACGACCATCAACTAAATTCCGGGCCACTCACCAGTGACGCAATAGATCTAATGGTAAAAATATGTTAAGATTTTGATTTCAGTACATACTTATGTATGTACCAATACAAAGAAAACATCCTAGGTTTAGGAACAGTTAGTGCTCATAACAAATATTTGCCTTACATGAATGGAACGCAAATGACCTAGTTATATTTATTCTGCTTCATTGACGACTTTTATTACATTTTATTATTCGTTCGTTTGTTATTTTATTTAGCTTACGATACGCAATCCACAGCCAATCGCAGATGGACTCTCGACTTAAAACAACTTTTTTTTTCAATAAATTTAGCAGAGAACACAGACTAACGTATTTGTTTTGACTGATCAAGAAAATGGGGTCATAATAAGACCTATATCCGTCGTCTAGCTTTGTAATAATTCTTACACCGAAGACCTTGCTATAGTTTTAAAAATATCACGGCTCGCGCGCGCGGGAAACACGGGGTTCAGTGCTTATTCAGACGTCGGTAAAGACAACTAGCCTCGAACGTTTTATTTTTAATCTCTCAAATACTTGCTTACTAAATAATCTAACTAAATTAACCAAGAACTAGCGAAAAAAAGTGTTTCAAGTGCTAAAAAGTGAAATGAAAAAGACTGATTGAAAATGGATGACGTTAGCAACATAATTCCAACGGTAGTCCTCCATTGGAATTACCGAGGCTTCACTGAATTTCCTGTGCAGCTACTGCGAGGCGAAGAATCAGAAATCACTGACATTTATTTAAAGGAGAATCTAATATCCTGTATTCCGAGCGACATTGGCAGATTAGAGCACCTAGAGAGTCTTTACTTAAGCGGTAACGATATAACGCAGCTGCCTAGGGAGATATCCAAGCTACGAGCTCTGAAGTGCCTTGATGTGAGCGGGAATCGATTGAGGAGTATCCCCGGTGAGATAGGCGATGTCAGGAGCCTGAAGTTCCTGATATTAGATGAAAATGAACTTGCAGAGTTGCCGTTAAGACTGGCGGAACTCAGAGGGCTCCGGTACTTATCGGTTTGTGGTATCTAGTCCTGATTATATAGTTCATGTAGTTGCAGTTTGTTTGGTGATGCTTATGCATTGTTACTTTTTATATCGTAGAAGATTGAGTTTTTAATGATTTGCTTCGACTTGCGATTTTGACTTTGATTTTTAATGTTTCCGCAATCCGGATTAACCATCACAAATAGAACAAATAAATTACACAACTACCCTACTATATTACCTACTACTATGTTCAATGTTATTCAAGTATCTATTTAATAACCAGCAAAACCACGTCCCCATTTTAATGAAGTTTCATAAATAATTATTATAATAGTTTTTCGTATTCGTACTGAGATAAAACTTTGCTTCTAATAAGATGAGATGAGATAAGTATTAATCTCAACATTCAGTTTCTGTGAAATAAATTAATCCAAAAAATATAATTATTTTTTTTCTAACCAATACAATACTCGTCAAGTTTATAAACTTAAATAAAACAATTGTTACACAAAATACGATCTTAAGCAAGCTTACTGCGGTTTTTTAAACAATTCGAGTTCAACAAACATCTTAATATCTTAAGTATAAAATCCCTTAACACTCGCAAAACAAACAATGTTTTACTATTGCAATGAATAGCAAAGCAATACGTTTGTAAAATTTTACTATCAGCGGTTAACAGTAGTAATGTTTACGTACCCCAGTTGCCTTTTACTGTCGCTCGTAAACCCGACACTACCAAACCAATAACTCCAAACTGTGTCGATTTTATTAAGCAATGTTAAACTCTGGCACAGAATGGTTTACCTCGTGTTAAAGAACCAAGACCTCCCCATGGACGTTAACGTTATCTAATAAGGATGGGAATCAATTGATCGAGGACTTAGTAAGGTTGGCGAGTAGTGTTGGATGCTAGATAACAAATTAATGCCTACAATAAATCAACGTTTAGAGCTTCCTCATTGATTTGCTTGACCTAGGGTGTTATTATATAATAGTTTGGGTTCGACGTAAAATTCTGCGATGAATCATTTTATTTTGATCCTTAAATTTTTGATGATTGTTCGAAATTTCAAATCAATTTATGCATGTTCATTGAATAAACATAAACGTCTCCCGCAATGATCTTTTATATAGGTAGTTACTTACTTACTTAAGCGCAAATAATTTCATAATCATAAAAACTTAATTGGCTATATCATCGTCACTAGATCTTGGTATTTTTAATTTTATTATCACAACTGACTTGAACGCTTTTGAATAAATAAATAAATAAATATTCTTAAAAAATCGTTGATTTAAAAAACACACCAAAATCACAAAAAACTATCCCCAGTTCTAAATACTCAGAATCGGACTTTGAGATCAAAATAAAATAGTTTGCAGTTACTTCCGACGTCGAAATCAAAGCTTCCTTTACAGAATAACCCCACTGTTTACGTCGTTTCTGCATAAAATCGAGGGAAACGGTTGTTTGCTGTTTGATTCTTATAGTAGCAAATTGTGTTCAATCACTTTATATCTAAACAATGCTTTATAACCTACTAATGCTACTATTTGCTAGTTATCTAACGCCATTAGTACGAATACCTAGGTGATTCGTTTTAACCCCCCCGACGCAAAATTGCGGTGTTATAAGTTTAACCTGTGTATCTGTGTATCTATGGCATCGTAATTCCCAAACGGATGAACCAATTTTGATATTTTTTTTTGAAAGGTACCTTGATCGAGAGTGTTCTTCGCTAAGTTTGGTGTTCCGTTGGGCCATTTATGAGTTATGAGCTCTGAAATTAGGGGTCCTAGTTAGTGTTGACGAGGGTTTTTATCTATTTATGTATATTGTTGCTTTTAAACGATCAACAATATCGTATGGCAGTTCAAACCCGACGTTAAAACGACAGGGTTTAAGTAAAGTAGTTTACGGTAAGTTGGTAGTGACCCAGTGCCTTCGAAGCCGGCGGTCCTGGGTTCGATCCCCGGTACAAAGAAACATTTGTATAATGAGCACGAGAATTTTCTCGTAAGTCTTGATTGTTTTTAAGATTGATATCCGTATATAAGATTTGTTTATCGTTCTCTAGTACCCATAGTCTTCTTTCAAGCCTAGAGCTTAGTTGGACTGAGTAAATAATGATTTGACGAAAATAAGTGTTGATACTGTTATGACAGTTAAAAGAGATGTATTAAATAAATATAAAATACTGGAGTACATTAATACATTAATACGAAGTACGAGTATATAGATTTCAGATACATTAAAAGTATCTAAAAACCGCGCGGACGACGAGAAGGTTCACAGCCGTTGCGCGGTGAAAACAATAAATATTGCTTACATAAATTTTCAACCCAACGTTGAAAATTTATGTAAGTAATAAGAAGAGAAAATATATACACTGAATTTCAATCCAGAAAAATGGTCTGTAACTATATTTTCAGTTTTAATTCCGTTTAACACCCTGTATATGGTGCGCTACCCCATATCATGTTCATTATTATATGTTAAGTGTAAAAAGAGTGGCGGTATACTTTCACATTCAATTCTCTTTACTTTTCAGACAACAACCTACAATGGCTGCCCCAAAGACCAGTGTACAACTACCACCATTGTGAATTCCGATTCTGGAGGAACAACTTGAAAGCCATTCCGTACTCGCTGTGGTATCACATGTTTAGAAACCAGCAAACGCGAAGCTTTGGTATTGGGTTAGTATTTTAAAGAAGTCGCTTTATACCTAGTCTTCCTAAAGCCCCTTAATGTTTTAATAAATGGGTCAATCAACTTTTCTTTGTACCTAGTTGCCATTGTTACGTCTCTTGGGTCACTCTTTAAAACTATTATTTTAAAGTATATAAATCTACCAAACATGTTTTTTGTGGCAATTAAAAGCCCATTAATTTGTGGGCTTTCTTCTAAGCATGATAATATATGTGTTAACGTGCTTCTATTTGGCTTCTTAAGGTGGTTTGAATAAACTCAAAATCTTTTATATATCTTTTAATTAACTTTACAATTATGTCTCAAGAGCGTATATGTGTTGTCTTGACCGCGATCCAAGTCAGTATGGCGGCGGTGGGGCGCACACCTCTTGTGCACGGGCTGACACCGTGTCGTCACGGTGTTTTGCTGTGTCTCGTACAATATGTTATAACTCTTTCTAAGAAACACTATCACTGGTGTCTCCTGGTTTACGGGACAGAATAAGAACAACAAAAAGTTGATTGACCCAAATGTGATTTATTTGAAAGGTTTTTGTTAAGACGATATCTTTTAACACAGTTATTATCTGCTTGGGACTAAAATAACGTCACTAAACTCAGTAGGTGTCCGTTAAGTTCAAAGAAGGTCTTATTGCCACCTTCCGACGCCATCATCAGATCAGCTTCTTAGACACCATAATATTGTATTGTCATAGAGTTTACATTCGTCCAAATTTCAGTCCATTCCAATAACCAGAACTGGTTAAAAATGTACTTGATTTCTTCGGCCATATTGGCCAAACTGAATAAGCAGTTTTAAACAAATAAGTAAATATTAGTATTTCTGTAATAAAATCCATATTATTTACAGTAATTAATCTTTAGCTGTACGGAAACCACATACCATTTAAATTGCGAAACGGGTTCTATTTCTATCTGAGATAGACATGTTTACAAAAGCCGTACCTAAATCAGCGTTTATTCTTCACAAAAACCGAATAACAGTGACGTTTGTTTAGGAACAGATACATTAACGGGGAGTACAAAGGATTTTTAGTGTAACGTATGATAAATGTACTTTTTTGTAATGTTTATAACGAATTTACTGTAGAAGTGGTTGGTAGGTACCTGCACTAATAAACGTTCTTTCTTTTGTTTAGTTTTCTTTCTTTCGTTTATAATTACGAGTCGTGTTGTTAGTATAACAAGAAATAAAAGAACTACAGAAAGACGATGTTATTATTAACCGTTGCGTTATTATTTTTTCGTTTGTTTCAGAAAACCACAGTCAAAACCGTTCAATCAACGAGTATGTCGGTTAACAATCAAAAACGAAAATGGATCCCAAGAAATAGACGTCCAATGTCCACCGCAGTATCAAAATATACTTGTCAATTCGTCTCCTCCAACTCTCCAAGAGTTATCCAAAAGAAAATTATACAAAATTATATGTGATGCTGCAAAAAAACACGACACGGAATCACCGAGTATTTACTCGGATTCCCCCTACGGCTCAAAACGTATTTCACATCTTCAGGATGACTTTAAGGACTTTAATATAGATAATGCGAAACATATACCGAGCGGTGACAAGAATGGAAACTATGAGTTTAAGCTGACGCCGTCTGTTTTAAGAAATGAGTATAAAGTCAAAGATAGAAGTTATTACGCCGTTTCTGATATAGTGGAGGAACATTACAATTTTCTCCCTCAGTTTATGAAGAAAGAATTACGCGATGGACCCCTTTCAAGATGTGAAAACGTGGCCTGTAGCAAACCTATATTTGATTTCGTATTATATGAATTCTGTCAGGGGTAAGAAAATTCGCTGATTTACATTTCGGAAGTTCGTATTTTACTGCAAGGATCCCTTTCAGTGAACAGACTTGATATACTGGGCATTTTATTAAAATTTCGAATTATGTGGGCCGGCTCACAAGCCCTAATACAGGCTCAGCCTATACAGGGTGAGTCTTATAAAGTACACATATTAAAACGAGGGACATTAAATCCAATTTTATCGACGAAAGAATGTTTTTTTTTTTTTATAATATAACGAAAAATAGTATTACAAAACATAGGGTTAACTTTCGATACTCAAAGGAACAAATTAAAGGATTTTTATTAAGGCCTTAAACAGTTCTTAACTACGTACATTTTTTTAATTCACCCACAAAACATTCGTGCTTATCGAACAAATATTTGCCGTAACCGGTGATCGAACCCGCAGGACCGCAGCGGGCTTAGCATGCATGCACGAGGTAAAATTTGACAGGTGCTAGGGAATTGAATACATCTATTCAATGTTCTAACGTAAGACTTAATGCTTAAGATTTTAAAAAAAAGTGTCTCGCCCTGACTTTTATTACCTTTTTTTACTAAGCGACTGTTGATTTTTTATAGCGATTTTATCTAGACGGGACACTTTTATTTTAAACCTTAAACGTTAAGTATTACGTTATAATATGGAATATGTGTAGTCATTTTCCTAGCACACTTCACCACAACGTCCAATATAGATCGGAACAAAATATGAACCTACTGAAGCGCCGCCATTAGCTAAAATAATATTATAACTTAAAAACGAGAGAATCTTCCTCGCCATTATAAGCTGCTATTCTTATATCCGTGGAATATATTTTCTTTAGTAAAACCAAAAGAAAACAATCTAACGCATTTTATTTTTTCAGAGAAATCATGTTAATCGACAGAACGGAGCATGTCATACTCAGCGCTGTGTTTTGTTCAAAAAGCTGTGCAGAAATATGGAAAAGCGGCAAAACGGATATTATTCATTGGAGTTTGGTACAAAATGATTAATACAATAAAATGTTTTATAAATATATCGATACATGCTACTTTTAATAAAATCTTCGTCCCACTCTTACAAAAATGGTTGCTACATCACAATTGATTCGTCTTTTGAATTAAAGCAACTTTTCACTTTGTTTTAACCCAATCTACTATTTACTCCTTAAGTAGTATCTAATACTTAAATAAGAGCAACTAAAAAGTTAATGGCACACATTAGATCATAATTAATAAGAATGATTAATCTGAGAATTCATATGGTTGAGGGCTAAAACCAGGTTAGGTAGTTTTGTCAAAAACTAACCTTCTGAAAAAAAATTAAAAAAAGAAACATTTTTCTTACACTCTGTTTATATTCTACTTTTATTACTGACTAGCGACCCGCCGTCCTCGCTTCGCTTCGGATAAAGTTCCCCTCCCATTTCCCCCCCTAAAAGTTGAAATATCCAATTTTTCTCTCCGTAAGAACTTTTCTCGGACTTCAAGGAATATTTGAAAAAAAATAATAATATATATAAATGAATTAGAATGACTAATAATGATTTACTAATACCTCAGACAATTGAAACATGACTTACCTTTTAGGCATTGAAGATTTCTTTCATTGTTTTAGCTACAATAGAAGCGTCTCATGATCGCATCGACAAAATGTATGGATTGACATAAGCGGCTAACGCGACTGATCGTTAGCCTGCGTCAATCCTATGATTTTTATTTTA
Source organism: Tortrix viridana (assembly GCA_963241965.1). NCBI lineage: Eukaryota > Metazoa > Arthropoda > Insecta > Lepidoptera > Tortricidae > Tortrix > Tortrix viridana. Next base: position 11,899,328 of record OY725183.1, on the reverse strand, counting down.
TTTCGAAAAACTTTGCATTATTTAATTAGCATTAAATAATGCACATTTTACTGATTTTCTCCTAGTTAGACCATGGAAACTAAAGGTTTCAAAACTTTGGGTTTTTATACAAAAATCAATTATACATGATAAAATCGTGATTATAAATAAATAAATAAAATCATTAATTTCGAGCAATTTGTAACTCATATATTGTTAGTAGGTATACTTTCTTAATTAAGTTGTCATTCATGTATGACTGTCACGAAACCTAACAAGCTATTAAGTTTACTTATTTGCATAACAAAAGTTTATATTATTAATAGTTTTCACGAAAATGAATAATTTAAAACATTAGAATATGTATAATAATAAAGATGCCTGCGATTTTTTTTATGTACCTATCTAGTTTTCCATACGCCGTAAAAGCCGCCATAGTGTACAGTCAGCATCACATATATCGTATCAGCCAAAGTGGCCAAATAGTTCGTCACACCATACAAAATATATGGTGTTACGAATTATTTGGTCACTTTGACTGTTACAATATATTTGATGCTGACTGTACTTAATTTGAAAACCAATAAGCGTGTCATATTCAGCCTCAATACTTTATAGTCATAAAAAATAGACTATAGTATATAGTACTGTATCTTTATAGGTACCTTTTTTTCTTAGTTACTCTATGGTTTGATTTCTGACACTAATGATATCTTTGAATGAAATATCAGCGGCATTTTGTGTTTAAATAGTTTAGTGTTAATAAATTAAGTGAAACACCGGTAATTTACCATTGCCAATCATGCCGCATTGGGAGGAAACAAGCGAGACGCAGTCTTACTTCGCATCACACAAATGTCTCCTGGCCGACCACAAGCAGAACTGCAAAGACGAAATTAAATGCGGTCGTTTCAGGAGGTTTATTTTGGACTTGGTCACAGTCAATACCAAAGATATTCGAGCTAAGTATATGTACAGGTAAATATAGTTGTTGAACGATTAACTATACTTTAATTATATTTTAAACCATTAATAAAATTAGTATACCTACCTGGCAATTTGTGAATCAATACAGTAATGTATATCTGTCTGGGGACTGCCTCAAACACTGGCCTTGACCTCGTCCCTGATCATTCTAGAGAGAACTCAACGTTCAATAATAAACGTGATGACAAGAAAGCCACAAGTATACCCTACAATTGCTTTATACAAAAAAATGGCAGTGTTAAGCGTGCGCCAGCTCAAGATAATGCGAGTTGGTCTTTTGATGCATGAACTTGACGGTTAAGTCTGAGACTTATGGCTCAATTTTGCAGAAGCGGGTTTACGAACTCAATACACCCTTAACAAAAAATTTGCCTAACGTTTTCTGGATTCGTTTTTCCTCTCTATTTACAATAAAGTACAGAAAGTATTTAAAATTCAAAATTGTTCTATCGGTGAACTTAAAACTAAAATTTTCGAAAATTTGTTGATGGTTATTACCTAACACACTACACATACATCCATAGATACATCCTACAACCGTTTTGCGTCATCTGGCATTAGTGCAGTTTTTATTATTTTTGTCCATTTGTTTATTTGTGTTCTGTACTTTTGTTAGATGTATGTAAATAAACGTTTTTTTCTTTCTTTCTTTCTTTCTACATACATTGCCACAAACGCTTTTACACAAACAATTTTATTTATCCACACTCATATACTAGTACGGCTAACTATAATTTTGAATTTTGTCTCACGTATCGGCTCTCTAAAGTTTAAATGGTTGATTTGTCGTTTTGCTATTAATGTTTTCTCGTAATTAATAACTAAATAATAATAATAATGAAGCCTGTACTAGTGCAAGAGGAATATGTTATTTGTTTTGTAAATCTATCATTGTGGTGTCCGCGAGACAGGCCTAATTAACCTAGTGTGGAGACCACAGGAAATTCTTGTATATAACTGTGTTTTAGGCAAATAAATTAAAAAAGTGAAAAAAAAATATTGAAATTTTAGGGTTCCATGCCAAAGTGTCAAACGAGTCTCTGTCAAAACGAATATTTATGAGCACAGCTTTCTTGCTAACTGTACTTTTATAGATCGTACGGAGCGTTCCGTGCCGAGAAATACCGCCAGTTCAGCGAGCACCCTCTGTCCATACACCCGTTCAGCAAGCTGCGGCTCTGGGTCGAGCTGGTCGTGTCTGCCTGCATCCTCATCTCTACTACCCTCAAGCCAATACAATTCACCTCTGCGGAATTATATAAAGAAGTGAGTGAACTACGCGAAAGTATTTACAAAACGCTTTCTGGATTTGCGGTTAACCACATTATGATTTATCGTTGCAAAGTAGGTATGGAGCAAATTAAATATTATTGTCCACTTGATTATCGATGTTAATTTGAAGTTCAAGCGTGTGGACCAAAGAAAAGCCATCGGATAAAAGCAGGTGTAGCTCAGTAGGTCCCAAAAGGACGGTCATTTTAATGTGGTTTTTTTATTGGAAGTTGGGTTTTAAAGTTATTTTTCAGCTAATGGCCATGATGACTACAGTTTTGTCAGTAAAAATAATATGAAATTAAATAATGTTAGTATAGTGGCGATACGAGTATGTCATGTTCTGATGAGGCTAAGGACTGAACTAACCACATTTTTCCAATGTTTCAGGAAGTCTTCTGTATCATCATCCGTGTTTGTAACGTGATGTTCTCTATGAACATCATAGCCAATATCCTGACTGGCTATGTTCATGGAAACTGCCATCAATATGTGGTCCTTGATATAAAAAGAACTTTCTTGAAGTACGCCCTACCTTGGATGATAGTAGATTGTCTGACGGCAGCCTCACTGACTTGCTGTTTATTATTTTCCCATTATTCGATGGCGCACGTCACATTGTCGACTATGGGAATTCTGCAGTTACCAACATTATACAAATATGTGGGCAATATGTGTAAAGTTGCAAAGTTGGGGGTAAGTTATTGCTTCCATCTAGAACCCCTCAACATCAGAATCAAAAAAATCAGGAAACGTTAAAGACCGTACCAGGATAATCTATGCGATTGTGTTCCCAGCGAGTACCTATCGGCTTGTAATTTTTCTGGGGGGTGTGGCTCCACATTAGTAACAAATGCACAAAAAATCAGCTATAGGTATCAGCTCCAGAGTCGAGATCACACACACAACATCATGTCACGTACTGACAGCGGGTTTTTGTTCACATTCACTCCTTCGTTCATTCACTACATTTTACTCTATGTAGCTGCGGAACACCTAAATACTCCGAAATATTTTTTTCCGGATATTCATTTGTACTATGTTATGCTCTTTTATTATTTAATGCTGGAGCTAATAGAAATTAAAAACATATTTGAATTGCTATACGTAGATATTAGGTGATTAGGTGATTTATGTGCGATATCAAAAAATAAAGCCTTCATTAAAAAAATTGCATACTGAATAATGTAAATTCGGGATTTCAATCAATTCGGAATTATAATTCTTCGGAATCAATTAGTGTACCCATGTAGCTGCTGTGTGTGTAATCATTCACCTCAACTCTCTTACCGACAACTATACCTATATAGTTTATAGTTTTTGATTAAAAAATATAAAACAAAACGACGACGCGGTTAGCCCAGTTGGTAGTGACCCTGCCTACGAAGCTAGCGGTCCCGGGTTCGAATCCCGGTATGGGCAAATATTTGTGTGATGAGTGCGAGTATTTGTTCCTGAGTCATGGATGTTTTCTATATATTTAAGTATGTATTTATTTATATAAGTAAGTATATCGTTGCCTGGTACCCATAGTACAAGCCTAGTTTGGGACTAGGTCAATTTGTGTGAGATTGTCCCTGATATTTATTTATTTATTTATTTATTTTTATTTAAAAAAATTATTTATTCTTCAGTATTTGTTTTTTCTAGCCTACCGATTCCCGTGCACGACGCACGTACGCCACAAATATAAATGATGTATTTGATAAGCACTTGCACGTTTCTCTAAATAAGTTTCAATCAGTTCGTTTTACAGGTAGGTAGTCCTACCTGGTCAGTGTAACAAATGTATGGTGATGATGTTCTACTACTGCTATAATGAAAAATAAAATTATATTATGTTATAGCTTATTATTGGTGAAAAAATTGTGCTTACGTAAAAGTAAATAAAAAAAAATATAGAAGAACTAAATCTTAATTTTTTATGACATTATGTTTTATGTTATGTAATCATCTTTAGTATATGTATAACATATTTGGCGTACAAGGAAATCTGTAGGCTAGAAAAAAATACTTAAGAAAAATATATTTTTGATTTTTTTTTTAACCAGAAACTGTAAAGTTTTGGGAGCTGAAATTTTGTATATTTGTTACTAATGTGGAGCCACACCCTCCATAAAGATTACAAGTCGAAACTTGCTTGGGCACAATCGCAGATCGCTTAGCTTATCCTGGCACCGGCTTTGTTATCCGCTCTCAGATGTTAAGTATTTTCAAACAAAGCTATGAGAAAGAATATACACAGTTAAAGTTTAAATAACCCCGTAGATACATTACAATAAACAAGGGTCACTTTATTTCAATTTATTTTCTAGATTCCAGCGAAAACGGCTGTAGAATTGACCCTTTGCCTCATAACGTATATATCGTGGAACGTAGTGTTACAATTTTCTACAGAATACTTGTCGGAAGGCAGTCTCTCTCCTGCAAACCCTCGGCCAATGTCTTGGATGACGCAGGCGAACCTTTGGAACGCGACGTCTACCGTCAGGTTCTTTTACGCTTTGGAAAGAGCGGGTACGTCGCCAAACAACTTTTAAACTAGCGTAAGTCGCAGTGGTGATAGGACTTGGTCCAGGGTCCGCACAGATCGCTACCACTCTCAAGGCTGTTAATACCTGTCGGTATAATCGCAGTACGTTATTGCAATATCTGTTTTCAGTACACATAGTAGGGGAGCCCAATAGGGGATTTCCGTCACCCCCTCTCCTGTGCTTCCTCCGCCATCTTTAAATTTTTCTTTCAAACCGTCAGATTAAGAAAATCCCTCCAAATAATCGTCTGATTATGGATCAGCAACACCAGGAAAATCAAGCTGAACCGTCTGTATGAAAATCTGACGCACTCGAGTATCGCAAAATGGCGATATTTCTTTTGCATTTCCGAAAAGCCGCCACGAGATTGAGTTACTTTCGAATCGTCAGTCTTTTGAATGAGATCTTCTTTCGGGTTCACTTAACATCCTCTCTGAATATCTGATGCGCTCGAGTAAGTTTTTTCCCCGTTTTTAACTCTTCCATTAGGCCGCCCCCACCATGAAACCGGCAGATTAACATAGAGAAAAACCCACTTTTTGAAATCACTCTATTATCTCTGTTTTATCTACAAATTTATGGAAAGTAAAAAACATTATCTTTAATATTTCCAGAGTATAAGCGATTTTTGCGGATCCCTATATTTTGGGACATCTATATTTATCTATCGGACCTCTATATTTTGGGACACGTTGGGCATATTGGGAACACGTTGCACATAGGAGTATTTGCATTGAAAAACCGCTTAAAAGTCAAAATAATAAAATTAGTCTAAGTCATCCTCGAACCCTTTTTTTGCATACCTGAGTAACCGGTCCACCTAACAAAAGCCATAAAAGCACCCCTCGCTCACGAGCTTCCCCGCATGATCAGTCGAAACTTAGTCATTGTACAAGTGCACGTCTTTGTTCTCGGCGATCTAATATTTGCAACGCATTCTCTTTGCTGTAGTGTTTTTCTGTGGCCGTGTATTATAACGAAACCTTTTGAACATGGAAGAAGAAGGTATGTATTTCATTATGACAGTGTCATTTATTAATTTTAAGGATAAATAATATATTTAAAAGCAGTTTAATTTGTCTTATTGAAATTAGAATTTGTATTAACAAATTGTTTAGAAAACAGTCTTTTTGTTTATGTGCCGGGCCTTGGCGGGTTAGTTTTTTTAAACTAAAATACAGTTAAGGTCAATATAAATGAAATGTAAAATAAAAACTGTCCGCCTTCTTCCGCCATTTTGTTTTTCAGTAGGTTAAAGTTAAATGGTCAGTAATTTGAATAATTTGAACTATCTATTTTTGTGTTCTTTTTCCACAGATTCTTCGGAAATTATTAAGGAATTTACTAAAAAATCATTATTTGATATAATGAAAGAATTGAAAGGAAAAAAAATGGACCAAAAACTTTCTATGTTGGAAGAAAAACTGGTACAAATAACCAATTGCCCAGAGCACGCTAAAAGTGTTTTAAATCGTGCGTTAAGACATTTTAAGAGCGATTTTAAGATGCAATGGAAAAAAGCATATTATAAAGAGGACCGATTCTTAAAAAATAGTGAAAAATGGCTTGCAGCATCTATAAAATTGCCGGTTTGGTCTCCAGAACTCGCACAAAAAAGGCAAGGGCGGCCTGCCAAGGATTTTGAAGAATTAAGTGAGTGTAGTAAGCGACGAAAAACTATGCAATTGCGGAAAGACGTATCTGCCGAAGAGCTGACATATGCAGCAAGCGTAAGCCAGCGAACTATTGGAAATTCTGACGCTTCAAAAATCATTAAAGAACTCGTTTCTTCGCCCACGAAAGCTACGAAATTGCGTAAAGTTATAAAAAAAGTACGAAACCAAGAACCCTTAAAAAAACATACCCCTGAAGAAGCACTGGCAATTTTCGTAGAAGGTGACTTCACAAGAAAACAGTACGAAATTATACATGGAGCAAACAAAAACATATACCCTTGTTACTCAATAGTCCAAAAAGCAAAAAAGGATTGTTATCCCAATGAGGAGTTAATGCGAATTACTAAAACCTGCTCTGAAATTGAGTTACAAGCATTATTAGACCACACAGCATCGCGTCTTTTAAAATATGAAACAGAAGTCATAAATACATTAACGTCTGAAGAGAAAAAAAAAATTGGTATTAATTACCAAGTGGGGCTGTGACGGATCCCAGCAAAGTCAGTTTAAGCAAAAATTTCAAAATTGTGCTGACAGTGATGCAAACATATTTCAAAGTTCACTTGTGCCTTTGAGACTAAGTGTTTTTATTAACGGTCAAGAGAGCAAAATAATTTGGCAAAACCCAATGCCTTCATCTGTTAGGTTCTGCAGACCTATTCGGATAAGATTTGTCCATGAAACAAAAGACATAACAAAAGAAGAAATCCTTCACGTCGAAGACCAAGTGAAAAACTTGAAAAAAACAGAGATTTTGTCTAATGAAGGTGTTGTCAACATAATGCACATTATGAAATTTACAATGATAGACGGAAAGGTCTGTAATGCCGCTACTGATACAGCATCCACTATGCGATGCTACATTTGTGGGCAGACTTCTAAGGATTTTAATAAATTGAAAGAAGAGAAAGACGTTAATGAGGAAGCACTTCAGTTTGGGCTCTCAGTTCTACATGCACGAATTCGTTTTTTTGAATCGATACTACATTTGGCGTACAAATTGCCTTTAAAGAAGTGGCAAGCACGAAGTGCATTAGAAAAAAAAATTGTCGAAGACACCAAAAAAAAAATACAAAGAGAATTCAGAGAAGAAATGGGTCTCCTGGTAGATATTGCTAAAGCGGGATTCGGAAATACGAATGATGGGAACACATCGAGAAGGTTTTTTGCGGATCCGGAAACATCTTCTAGGATCACAGGCGTCAATATCGATTTAATCAAAAGGTTACGGGTACTCTTGGAGGTGATATCAAGTGGCCACAGTATAGACACTGACAAATTTGCTGCGTACGCACAAGAAACCTCAAAAATGTATGTTGAGCTATATGGGTGGTACCCCATGTCACCCACAATGCATAAAGTTTTAATGCATGGTGCCAAGGTTATAGCTCATGCGATACTACCAATAGGCCAGCTTTCGGAAGAGGCAGCAGAAGCAAGAAACAAGAACTTCCGGCAATACAGACAAAATTTTGCCAGAAAGTTTTCACGAACTGACTGCAACAAGGACATTATAAATAGATTGTTGTTGAGCTCCGACCCATATCTTAGCTGTAAAAGAGGCAAGGCGCAGAAGAAAAGTATGCCATTTTCAAGAGAGGCAGTAAATCTAATGGCTGAATACACACCATTACCTCAACCTGACCTCTCCAATGAGCAGAGCATCGATTAATAATAATAATATATCGGTATCTTGTCTAGGGGACACGGTTTATGTAGGAAGACATGTTAAACTGTTTTGTGTTATATATATTATTTAATTTTTTTCTCATAATTATTCTGACATGTTTTCCTGCAAAACTACGCAGATATTTTATATTATTTGTACAGTTTTATATAATGCTAGAATAAGTAGTATCATTGTCAGAAGTTCTATTAAAAAAATGACTAACTGTTGAGTTTCTTGCGGCGCTTCTTCTCAGCAGTGGTCTCCTCTTGGGAAGCGCGCTGGTAGATTTTGACGTGTATAAGTGCCCGTGCGGCCTACTTACTGAATAAATATCTTTTATCTTATCTTATCTTTTATAATAATAATAATAAAGATAATTAATGCCAAAATTATTTTTGTGGCGATATATCATTGTAGGGTTATTTTAAAAATATAATTATAATCAAATACTTTGTTTTATTTCACTGCATCACACAAAAACCGATAAAATAATTTTGATCGGTTTTTGAACACAAATACTCCTATGTGTTGGGAATATCTGACGCGCCGAATATTTCCATGCGACTGTTTTTTTTTTTTACATACCTGTTTTTGTTTTACATGCCTGTACACCCTCCCCCCAACGGTGACAGGGTATCACATCATAATTATAATATTTTATTCTCTCTACCATCTAATCTTCAAAATCCAATAGGTCCCCACGCACGACCCTCGAGCCCTATTTAGCATCGTGGGCTCCCGTGCTAATATTATTGTATTCGGGCGCATGCGATCTTACATACTGCATGCTAAAAAACTAGGTAGCGTATGTTATGACCTCGTCGTCTGCGCAGAGCTCGTGTTGATTGTTGTACTCAAAATTCATTCCGAATAAATTATAGACTATTATTGCTGAATTATAGTTCAAATATTTACACAAATTCCCTTGTTTGAGGCCTTCTGCAGAATTAATTGTGTTTCTTGTTGTGCCATAGCTTTATGACCAAGGCTCGGAAAACGCCCGTCATTTTGAAAACATAACTCTGTTCCATACAGCAGAGACTTCCTTATGATGTTATGATATTATATTTTATATTATTTATTTATTAAACTATGATTAATATTTATTAAGTAAATGAGATTAAATCAGACGTAAATATCGTTTTAATTTTAAGTTACTGTTACAACAGGTTGGTTATGGGAATAAAATAATTTGATAAAGAAAATTATACGATATTTAAGAGATAATTATAATGCACTTAGACAAGATTACTCTGATTAATTAAAATATAAATTTACTTAGGCTATCATTTCAGCGGAGCCCGGCGAAAAAACTTTACATTAAATGGAAATACATTTTTTTCAGTTGGAATGTCAAGGCTAAACTCGGACATGAACAGCCTCAAATTCGACAGCTCATTCAAAACTTTTTTTATCGCAGCCTGGCTTATTGCCAAAGTAAGTATAAGTACTTGTATTATGTTCCTTGGCTACTTCAGTCCTTAAAAAAATACGGTCAATTGCGAGTTGGACTCGCGCACCGAGGGTTCCGCACAAACTTGTAGGTATGAAAATAGTTCGTAAATCACGGGAATACAATAGAAACAAAGTCCAGTATAAATAAACTGACAGTATGCACTCTCGTACTTAGTGTCAGTTTATACCTACTAGACTTTATTTTTTATGTGATGTAACAGCAAATTAACGGTTTTCGGATTTTTTTCCTTTACTTGTGCTATAAGACATTGCTTCTTGCCAAATTTCCTAAGTCAACGGGAAGTACCCTGTTGGTTTTGATTCACTTGAGATTCCTTAGAATATGCGGTATAAACGGCCGCATCTTTTGATTGCGTTGACATAGAAGCTTGATTTTTTCACACTTTCAACTACCTATTACTACTTACTGTCTATCTATTACGGTTATACAGCCGGATTTGACAAAAAAATCAAGTTTCTTGTATGGGGCCCCTCTTTAATTTTTAATTTAATTTTATTTATTTTTATTATATCGACGGTTAAAAGGCGACTTGATTCAAGCGCCATTTTGGAAACTTTACAGGAGAGCAATTTAAAGTTTTTTTTTTTTTTTAATCACTGCACGCTGTGTATCTACTTAACCGTAAACACACACTTCAATTATAAAACATCGTTAAGCCTGCTATAATTTGATATATATATATATATATATGACAAATAAATAATGTTTTTTTACAGAGTTAGATGTAACTTAAGCCATTATGCACAATTATGTGATCAAGGTCAAAAGATTTAAGTGCATGACCACGAATTATCTGATCAAGGCAATAGGCTTTAAGTAAATTAGTTCAAACTATCTGATCAAAGTGAAATAATTTAAGTGCATGAGTACAAATTATCTGATCAAGGTAAAAGGATTTAAGTGCATGAATACGAATTATCTGATCAAAGCAACATGATTTAAGGGAATGAGTTTAAATAATCTGATCAAGTTTAAAAGATTTAAGTGCAAGAGTAGCCTACGACGGATTTAAGAAAAATGATTTATGATGGCAATGTAGTTATAAACTGTTCACGCCGAAATGACTCAAATTACATATTTGTTACATCAGGTTAAAGGCAAAAAGCTTTAATGGAAAGATTTATTGAAATCTGATTTAGGTAAAATAATTAAATATAACTGACAAATAAGGAAAAACGACTGAAAGGACATCTCAATTGACAAATAACTTAATATATTGATGGAATAACCATACTTTAAAGTACTTAGGCTTTTAAGTCAGTTTTCCTTAGTTAGTAGACGTCACTAAATAATGAATTATTCATTTTTGGCCATAGTAACTCCAATACAACATTGTTTTGTCAATCAACACTTGTTTTACTTATTTTTTTACTTATACTTAAAGCATTTTTTAACGAGCAGATTTATTTTTTCCATTTTAAAAAAATAGTTTCAACAGTCATAAACACAAAATACTGTTCAAAGAAAAACAGCACAACTAACATCGGTCCATAAAAAGGTTCAAGGAAGAATTATTTAAGTGACAGCGATATGTTCAAATGTTCAAAGGAAAAAGATTTAAGTGCCAGCGATATATTTGAATGTTCAACGCAAAACGATTTAAGTGACATCGATATGTTTAAATGTTCAAAGGAAAAAGATTTAAGTGACAGCTATATGTTTGAAGTTCAAAGCAAAAAGATTTAAGTAACTACATTTCAAAACTCTGATTAAGGTAAAACGCGTTTAAGTCGGATGTTTAATTATTTGGATCAAGTAAAAAAGATTGAAGTGACATTTTTGTACTAAACCTATAAGGGAAAAAAGGCTTAAATTACAAGTAGTTTAAAAATTATACTTCTTACTTGGGCTCATAAACCATGGTTTAAAAAAAATACTAAATTCCCGTCACTTAACACCCAGTAATTAGAAATGATACCAAATTTGACTATGGATTCAAGCGCCAAAAAAGTGCTCCGATTTACTTCAAACTTACTTCAAACGACGCGGAAAAATTTGCTGATTTCAATGATATATATAACTCAATATCGCCCAGAGTGGCGCTTGAATCAAGTCGCCTTTTAACCGTCGATATGCTGTTATAGCACCAATTAAAATAAACACTCTAGAAAATTTTAACTGTATACCTGTTACGGTTCATGAGATACAGCCGGATTTAACAAAAAAAAAACACGTTTCTTGTATGGGGCCCCTCTTTAATTTTTAATTTTATTTTAATTTTATTATTTTTTGCTATAACTGCAATAGACATACATATTCTGTGAAAATTTCAGCTGTCTACCTATTTCGGTCCATGAGATACAGCCCGGCGACAGACAGACGGACGGACGGACAGCGAAGGCTTAGTAATAGGGTCCCGTTTGGCACCCTGCGGGTACGGAACCCTAATTAGCGTTTTCTTGATTTGAACCCAGTGTCTTAAACCCTTATGTGCGTTTTTACAGTATGCACACCTGGGACATGGAGAAAGACCAAAGGGACTACTTTGAAAATCGAAGTTTGAAGTTACGTTAGCTTCTTCCCTTGCTCTCGATTTAATCACAATTGACGAGTGACAGGGATGGTGCATCCAAACCTTCGAAATTAGTATTTCGTGGTAACCATTCTGGTTCTTATTTTACAGTCCTGATTGTGACATTTCGGTACACCTACACTACATAGTCGACGAGATCTTACATAGGTGGACTCCATATAAACAACGTAGTGTACCTTGAATAGGTGATATAGGAGCCATTAGGGACCATAAGAATACTTTAAACTTATAATTCATATCTGAAAGTTAATCCAGTTTATAATGCCTTGTAGGTCATGGTGCTCCACTGCACCTTCAAATTCATGCTAACTCTCTTGGGCTCGGAGTCAGCGCGCGCAAAGTACTATATGATGTCGCAGGAAGTCCAGACCTACATGAAACACAGACGGTTACCAGCCAGAATCAAAGAGAAGATCCTCAAGTTTTACGCTATACGATACCAGTCCCACTTTTTTGTGGTAAGAACCAAGTTAATCTGAGATGTTTAACGCCCTGCCGTGATTGGCGACTATTGTGAGCAGCAACACAGAAATGCGTGATTGAAGCAAGCCACCAGTCACCGGAAGAACGATGAGTCAATTTCTATGCATTCCTTTTCCACCAACCTGCCGCTTATGACCGCTCAGTCGTCGGAAAAATACGCATGATTCAATTCGCATTCCAGTAAGGTCGAGCGGGCTATTACGTCAAAAAATCGCAACTATAAATTCAGCCCTCTGCATTCTCTTACAGTATAAAGCCACAGCCAATTTGACAATTTTACTTTAAACAGCGTTTATTTCTTCATATTTAAGCAGTATGTTAATAATATAAAACGTTTTTTTTAACGGTACAAAAAGATAATTTCTTGAGAAACAATCAATTGACTTTTACTCCGCGGAGTAAATACGTCAATTGACTAAAACTATTTGTCATATGTACGTATTTATCAATATCATCATCTTCATCATCCATCATCATTATAAATGAGCCGAAAGACGTCTACTGCTAGTCAATAAGAATCTCCACGACTCTGTTTTGTGCTAATTGCATCAATCGATTTCCCCGTTTACTGCGATCTTGGCAAAATTTTACTTATTCTAGTCCATCTTTGAAAGCCCACTGTTGAGTTTATGCCTCTCCAAGTTTCTTTCCATAATTTCGCCAAAATTTTTAACGGCATGTTGCCAAGGTTTGCAATTATAATGGAATGACAAATCAATGTCATAAAATCAGTAAGTAGCTACTTACTTATATACTTATTTGAGTAATATATTATTTTTTAAATGGAATCTTTCAGGAATCGCGTATGATGGCATGCGTGTCAGGTCAGCTCCGAGAAGATATGATAATGTTCGCTGGCAGCCAGTTGTTGCAAGAGATGGACTATTTGAAGGAACTGCCGAGGGCCGTGCTCCTGCATATGGCTCTCAACTTCAAGCTCGTCATCTTCATAGAGGGAGATATTATTTACAAGATCCATACTGTCGGTACGTTCTTTTATAGCTCCGCAAAAAGAGTTTGAAAAAACATATGGCGCTGTTTGTATGATGCCAATGTCACTCGAAATAGCACCATATTTTTTTCAAACTCTTCCTTACGGAGCAATATAAAACATACCAACTTTTACTTTTTCAGGACTGATGCTTCTTGAGAATATTATAATTTTATTGTCACTACGTTTAAACGCTTTTTTCGAAGCTTTAACGTTGTTCTATTTAAGTAACCTGAGAAATGATCGAGGATAGTATTCAGACGATCCAAAGACATCCTTCGATGGAATTTTAGGTTGGAACAAGCTAAAACTTCTTGCGAATACCGTTTTCACTAAACAACTCGACACTATTTTTATGTACTGGATAGTTGTTGCTTTGTAGTCATGTTGTTGTGTTATTTTCTATAAAAATGGCTAGTTAGTCGACGTGACGTACTCAACGACACGACCATAATATCATAATCTAGACACACGGCTGTATATCCGGAAAAAAACTTAAGTTAGCCGTACATCTGTAAACTAACATTATGAAATGCATTAAACGTTTGAGTATTGAGTAAGTTCGAAAAAAAAGCCGAGCAACAATGCAGTGAACAGTGTTGGGCAAAAAGTAATTGAATTACAAATTAACAATTACAATTACAAAATGTAATTAGTTATTGAAATACTTTAATACTTTTACGAATTGAAATTTGTAGTTAATTACTTTATTGAATTATAAAATACTTTTATTTAATGAAACATTTTTATCATTGAAATTTAGGCCAGCTGGAGCTGACATGTTCGAGGTTGATCAAAACTTCTAAATACATAGAGAAAAGAAAATCATTAAAATATCTATTAAAAAACCATAATAAAATTATGATATAATTATGAAGTTAAGTTTTTTTTGTTATTTACTTGTCTAATTTGTCATCATCACAGTTACGACCACATTTTTACTAAACTTTAATTATTAGAAGTACTATGGGGGATTTTTGAAAAAAATAATTTATTGGTACTTAAGAATGAAATGAAACTTCATTATTGTTTCTTGTCGTGACTGTGTAATTTCCTCATCGTTTATAAACGCAGGACGGCACGTTTTACGACGCATTTGTCGAGACGGGACGTGTCTATGGACGCGTGCGTTCCACACGAGTAATCGGTTGGCAATAAAGTCAAAGACGGTAAATGCCTTCTTTGTGCATGACTATGCATTGTAACGCATCTGTAGTTATATCATAGACCACAACACACAGATTTTTGCTGCGCAAATAAAAATGCCTTCGCGGCTCTTCCCGCGACTCCTGCGCACAGAGCAATAAAACTAGTTTGCTTCGTCTACTCTAAAATAATGTGTTATCGTAAAGTACTTGAGTAATTAGATTTAATTAATATAATTTCAATTAACAAATCTTGTTTAATTGGAATGACAATGACATATAATTGCAATTATAATACTTATAATTGAATTACAAGTAATTCAATTAAATGTAATTTAATGAATAATTAGATTACAAAAGTAATTAATTACGCCCAACACTGGCATGTGTATCCTCATAACTTTTTTGGCAGCGCAGCTAAGCAGCTGATTTGATTACAAATTACCTAAGCTTTAAAGTTAAAATATTAAAGTGTATAATTTAAACTGCTTCCAGGTGACAACCTCTACTTCATCAGCAAAGGCACTGTGGCTTTGTACTCCCAGTCAGGTCGCGAGATCTGTCACCTCGAGGACGGGGAGTACTTCGGGGCAATATCACTGGTGACGAATAACCGCCTCCGGCAGGTTTCAACCGTGGCCGTGACCAACTGTGAACTGTTCAGCATAACGAGGGAGGACTTTGAGACTCTCGTCTGCTATCCTACTGTGTACGAGAAATTTAAAAAGGTACCTAAAAGACAAGACCTCACCTCAATACCTCAAGGCCTTATCGCGTTACAGTTTAGATTTTAAATAATATATTAGGTATGTGGTATTGGTTGCTTCATTAGAGCTCGTCAATTTGTCGTTCGAATACGAACCCAACCTGTATTTGTTTAACTTACATGTATATTATCATTCACCCATTAAATCCATTCGTGGTAGCTCTTGTAACTTGACATAATAATGACAACAACCTTTTAATGTTGACGAAATTATAATGTAATTAATGGAAAGCCATTCAGGGCGTACTTTTTTCCACAATGCTTTTCCAATTAGGTAACTACTGAACATTTAGAAAAAATTAAATACCTTATTCAATTGGCGGGACGCTACTTAACTATTTTTACAAGCTTCTATTTAGTTTATGCCTTTAACGGAATCTTACAAGTTAAATTTGGACCACTTCCCGGTGTCTGATTGAGCTGAAATTTGGTATACCTACTACGTATCTACTTTGGTGACAATGCAATAATATGGTACCATGGAGCTGATCTGATGATGGAGCTGGAAGGTGGCCACAGGAACTCAGTACTAAAACAATGCATGACATCGAGTTTGGGCTCGTTTGATTTGTCTTGATAAGCAGATGATGACTGTGCAAAAAGAAGTACAGTCGGTAACAAAAGCTTGTCCCAAAAATGTTTTTTTTTTACTTTAGGCCGCCACGAGTCTATTAGAGGAGATATTGGTGCTCGACGAGCAGTTTAAGGCGCAGATGCGCGTTCTGGGAGAGGTAACTTTAGACTTCAGAAAAAATTGGTTATTTTCCAGTCCCATAGTTTTAGCTCTAAGTCACGAGATGGCTACCTCAATTAAATAATACGACCCTAGATTAATGATCGCGTTGTTTAATGAAGTTGGACCGAAAATTTGGTGAAGATCGCTGGATTGTGCTCATTAAAATTAAAGGATTCCTCTAGATGAATTAAAGATAATAGGTTCCATAGTTTGCGTTAAACCTCTTCCACGCGTAGTCACGCACTAAGAAGGTATTTACTGGCCTAGTGCCAGCCAACCGATCACTCGTGACGAACGGCACGCGTCCCGTCTCGCAAAAAAAAAAACAAATGAGTCGTAAAACATGGCGTCCTATGTATAAACGATGTGAAATTTACACTACCACGAAAATGAACAATTATCAAGTGTCATTTCATTCGTAAATACCTACCGTGGCCATATTTTTTGGCAGAATTGAATGAGTGTAACGCTTCATAAGATAGTAATGAATTGGTTCCATGCTTGCACTACCTTAGGTATAATTTCTTTTCTTGACAAAGCTTTATAAATAAACATATTTTTTTACTTTCCAGAATGTTTAGACACAGCTGTCGTGTTTGCCTGGGACACCTTTGAAAAGTGTTTGCGTGAGAGTTCTTTGAAATTGTGCAAGTGACATTTGTATATTGGGTTGTATAAAATAAGAGGTAAAAAGTAATTTTACAGGTATTGTGCGTAGGTTTATTTTACACTGTCAACTTTTCTGAGACTGATAAATTAGTAGGGGACCCCTGATGCTAAATACCTATGGATTTAATCGAGCGTCATAGTGACCTATGGATTTTGAAGATTAGGTGGTATGAAGGAAAATAAGATTATATTATGTGTATACCCTTTTACCGGTGGGGAGAGCATCTACAGGTTATATATATTTTTTTTTTCAGTTAAATTAAGTGGGTTACCACCATACCTTAATCTGACGCGCTTGAGTAGGTACTTAAAAAAAACGCTCGCGGCTTTATACAGAGCTGTATAGAGGGCTTAGATATGGTGGAGATACCCAACAAGGTGCACTCTCCATAATGTTAAGCTGCCGCGCTTGAGTAGATCTCAAAATCACATATTGGGCTCCCCTGCTAAATTGTGTGATGCTGAATATTTGTCAATGACGTTGCAAAGTAAATAAATTATATATATATATTAACCTTTTCAACGCTATTGACGGATATATCCGCACCACTGGTTCAACGCCAACGACGGATATGTCCGTCACGGTTGACAGCGAAAAATAGACCTGAATGTCTATGACGTAAGGTTGAAATTGGCTCAGTTTGTCAGCTGTCATTGGCGTGTGAGTGACGACTTTTGTATTTGACATGGCGTTGAAAAGGTTAAGGACCCAACGATGTAATTACGTTTAAGGAGTAGAAAGTATTAATTATTTTTAGTTATTTATTTTATCTTAACAATAGCATTGTTAATAGAAGTATGCCAAGAATGCTCTAAGAAAGGTGAAATACTACGTACCAATTAAAATTTCACCAAACAATGTTAAATGTTAATCAACAGTTAAGTTAGTTCATACATGTTGTCAGCTGTTAACACTCTAATCGTCTGTTAAGTTGTTGGTGAAATTCGACATTTATCTAATTCGTTACTTCTTTCGGTCTCTTTCAAATAGAAAATAGTGGAAATAGTTTTTTCCATTGTTAATTGTTTTACTCATAGTGCGTTTTATTAGGTGTTTTGTTACTGGTATCACACAGTAAACTATTCTGGCCTTTTTTGAAGCTAACAGAACGCACTATGAGTGGAAATATTTATTACGTTTCAAAAAAAGAATAAATAAAACATTCTATAAAGTGCAATTTTTATTTATCGTTAAAACGTCCTTCAACACGGTGTCTCCTTGCTTATAATATAAATACGATGACAACTTAATATTTTTTTGCAAAATTAACCCCTGACCAAGGGTGAAAAGGAGGGTGGAAGACTGAGGCCATTTTCGAAGTTCGAAACCTGAAAGTTACGGTGTTATTACAAAAAACTTAGACACGCCTTAGACATGGAGAGATGCTCAAATCCACAGCAACTTCAAATTCAGTTTATTGTACTCTCGATCTATGGAAGTACATGAAAAAAAGTGTGTACTAATTCAGTACAACAGCGTAACGATTTAATAAATAACAAATTCTTAAATTAATCTTTGGGGTTGTTGGGGAGATGCTTCACAGCAACTTCAAATTAAGTTAATTGTACTCTCGATCAACAGTTAAAAAATATAAATAAATAATAAATATTCATTTCATTTCAAAACCCTGAGACACGAGGATCTGATTATTAAATAAGAAAGGGCATAATAGCATTTTGCCATGAACCCATATATAGGGGTTTAGTTTAGTTTCATGGGTCCATGACGCTGCCAGCTACGATTTTCCACTGTGGTAGCATTAGATACCGCTATAATTAAATTGTACCACAATTTTACGTGACAAAACAAAATGGGAGGATAAGTCACGTTCCTGCAGAGATAGGTACACATGGTCGTAATAGTGTACTGTACCTACACGAGTTCTTTGCATTGACGCTGCTTAGGTTATTGCCTGCTTTGTCCGAAAGTGTAGGGACCATAACTGAAGGGTACTGTAGGAAAGTACATGTCTATATCCATGTTATTCTAATGTGCTTAAACATGTTCTTTCCCTGTACCCTTCAACTGATTTATACCTAAAAGAGAATAACTACAATGAAAAGTTTGATATTTTCTTATTAACGCTATCTTTACACCTCTTTACCCGAATGCGAAAGAAGGCTTGCTTTTTTAGAATTTGCCAAGATATAAAACGTTACTCTATGCGTTACTCTATGGTTTGATTCCTGTCAGTAATGAAATGTAATGAAAACGCAATTTTATGTTTCAATGGTTCCATATCGTTTAGCGATTTAAAGTGAAACCAGTAATTAATACTAATACTGCCAATCATGCCGGCTTGCGAGACGCAGTCTTACTTCGCATCACACAGTTGCCTCCTGGCCGACCACAAGCAGAACTGCAAAGACGAAATTAAATGCGGTCGATTCAGGAGTTTTATTTTGGACTTGGTCACAGCCAACACCAACGATATTCGAGCTAAGTATATGTACAGGTAAATATAGTTTCGGGATTAGCTATAGATACCTACTGTTAATTTCTTTTTTTGGGTTTCGCACCAAAAAGGTGAAGCTGTCTAAATAACTTAGCAATTTTTTCTAACTAACTACAAAAGCTACCAAAATTTCCATCATATTGTATTACCGCAAATACCTAGGCTCTGAAGATAGTTCCGTAACTTTATTGTCCGTTTGTCTGTCAAGATACCTCTGAAATAGCTAAATCTATCGAGCTGAAATTTGGAATAGTTTTAGTAGGTACCTATTCAGTGTTTTGCACAATGTCTTATCATTAAAAATTTTAAATTATTTATTTAAACAGCGACAAAATTATTGGCACTGAAATAGTTATCTGTTATGCAAGGCTGCAAAGTTGTTATTTTGCGCGAGAGCCAGTATTGAATCCCGTGTTAGCGAAGGATTCTAAAATTGAACCACGAGCCTAGCTGGTTCAAAAATAGAACGTAACGGGGATTCAAGACCTCGAGACCCAAATAACTTTGCTGCCATGCGAAACACACAATTTGTCACCTCAAAGTAGCGAGGAAATCACTTGGTGTTGGAAAAACAATTGCACGAGCGTAACATCAGTTGTGGCCGTCGTCGCGGAGCGCCTCCTCCGCGCACAGCACCAACATTACTTTCCACGCTAGCGGTTAAAGTGGACTTTTGCGCGCAGATTTTGGCCGACAAAGAAAGCCTTTCCGAACTGGTGTGGTGAAAATAATTGCCCGATCTTAAGAGGTATCACTTGAAAGCCCTCATTATAATGGCTTATAGAGACAACATTTTTTTAAATCGATGACTTCTAAGACATTTGGTTTTACTAAACCAGTCAGTCAACGCTACTGCGTGAAACGCAAACAAGAATACCTTCATACAAATAAGACGTAGGTGCGGAGCCCTCGTTGCTCAAGTCCGATTCGCAATTAACCGGTTTTTCTCTTCAGATCGTACGCAGCGTTCCGTGCCGAGAAATACCGCCAGTTCAGCGAGTACCCTCTGACCATACACCCGTTCAGCAAGCTACGGCTCTGGATCGAGCTGGTCGTGTCTGCCAGCATCCTCATCTCCACCACCCTCAAGCCAATACAATTCACCAGCGTGAAAGCAGATAACAAAGTCAGTGAACTATGAAACATTATTGTTTTTACACCGAGAAACCCTTTTTTGAATTGACTACTCACATTATTTTTGACGTGAAACGTCTTTCAAATCACACCAAAATCATGGGGTTGCCGGCAGATCAGACTAAACGACGACGCTCTGGCTCCTATTAGGACGTAGCTTAGGGAAAAGGATCCAGTCCAACCATTTCACACTTGTAGAATTTGACATAATATTGACAGCAATAGAATTCAAATTTAAATACATTTATTTTGTGGGTTGGATCCTTTTCCCTAAGTTACGTCCTGTCATCCTTGTAGCTCACGACTCAGAAGTGATGTGCGGTGATTCTGTTTGTAGATAGAGTTATCAAGTTCTATGGATTTAAGTGAAATTTAAGAGTATTCTGGCCAATACATGTGGCAACTTAAATTAAGCGTATAAAAAAGTACACGGAGAAAAAAATCTAGTTACGTGTAACAGAATATTGTATTATATGTGACAACTGTACACACATTTTACACATGAATATAAAATTCCACTTCTGTACAACATAATTTCTAGTACCTATTACCATTTACCTAGTATCGTAGGAAACAAATTTTGTGTAGTAAGTATACAAAATATGTTGGACGCTAAATGCATATTTTACTCTGTAACTATTAGATAGTAACCACTACAATATCAAAGTTTTTGTGTACTAGAATATTTTTACTAGAATATTTTAGTATTAACAAAAATATGACTTGTTGTCATTAAAATAAAATCTGTTAACCATAGCTACAATCTGTTTTCCTACACCAGAATCATAACTACAATAAAATCTGGTAATATTGTAAAATATTTTTTTCTCCGTGTATACAATATGTCAGCTTCAGCCCGTGCACAGCCAACCGAAAATATATATCCTACTAACAAGTATTATAAATGTGAAAGTTTGTGTTGTGCGTGCGTGCGTGCGTGCGTGCGTGCGTGCACACACACACACACAGAGAGAGAGAGAGAGAGAGAGTTCCCGAGGGAGCAGCGATAAACGACTTCTACGCGGACGGAGTCGCGGGCAGAAGCTATTTAGTTTCTAATATAGTTGGAAAGAGGAGGTTATGGCTACACAGGTCCTGCAATATCCGGTGTCGAACAAGAGATACCGTTTCGAAGGCGTCGCAAAGTTGGCACGAGGCGCTTAACCTTTTGAACGCCATTGGCGGATATATCCGTCATGGTTGACAACGCAAAATAAACCTGAGTATGTATGAATTAAGATTGACATTAGCTCTAGTTTTTAGGGTTCCGTACCTGAAAGAAAAAACGGAACCCTTATAGGATCACTTTGTTGTCCGTCTGTCTGTCTGTCTGTCTGTGTGTCTGTCAAGACCCTTTTTCTCAGGAACGCGTGGAGGTATCAAGTTGAAATTAATATCAAATACTTAAGTCTACAATCCCTTGGATCAGTGAAAAGATCTAACATCTATGTCAACGCAATCAAAATATTGGGTTGGTGCATATGAAATTGCCGATTTAAACAGATATTTAAAAAGACAAAATACTTTATTCAAAATTATTTATTTGTGACAAAATAATTAACCATTGGCTTCAATACATAACAACCAATGATTCACCAAAGCATTTCTGCCATTATAAAAAAAATCATCATTTTTTGAATCAACAAATTCACGGAAGGCATTTCGTATATCTTGATCAGATTTAAATTTCTTATTTTTCAAAAAGTTGACAAAACTTCTGAACATATGATAGTCTGTTGGAGAGAGATCAGGCGAGTATGTTGGGTGCGTTAAAACTTCATATTCCAGCTCATGGAATTTTTTATTAACGATTTGCGCGACGTATGGTCGAGCGTTGTCAGGATTACACCACTTCTGTTAACCAATTTTGATTGTTTCTCTTGTAATTTTTCATGCATCTTTTGCAGTTCTATGAAATATGTTTGGGCGTTCATTGTCTCACCTTGTGGCAAAAAGTTATAATGGATAACGCCTTTTTGTGACCACCATACAGTAAGCATAACTTTCCGAGGTTGAACTTCATGCTTTGGGGCCAAAAGTTGACGTACACTTTTATCTAACCATGATACAGACCTTCGTGTATTGTCGTGAAGCACCCACTTTTCATCGCATGTCACTATGCGGTGAAGAAAATGTTCAGTTTTTTGTCGATGTTAAAGAGATGACGTAGGTAAAACGATTTTGCTTATTTTGCTCTGAGAGTTCGTGTGGTACCCACTGATCAAGCTTCTTTACTTTACCAATTTGTCCGAGGCCTCGTACAACTGTTGTAAGATGGACAGCGTGTTTTTTTGCAAGTTCTCGTGTGGTTATATGCACATTGGACTCCACTAATTGTTGAAAAATTACGCGCGAAGGTCGTCCGCGAAGCTCATTTTCAAAATTCTCTACTCCACAACGAAATTTTCGGAACCAATTTCTCACTGTCCTTTCAGAAACTGTATTCTCCCCTTATCTCTTATTTATATTTTTTTGCTGTTTCCCGTGCAGTTAATCCACCTTTGAACTCATAAAACATGATACCTCTAATTATTTGCGGATCCATGGTAAGAAAGAAAAACTTAAATTAAATCACGTCTAACGTCTGGATCTTCTGATGGTGTTTAAAATACTAAACAAGTGTCGATGCATTGTTGACAATAACGAAAATGAACAAGTCAAAACGTTTTCGGTAATACGCGCCCACTCTTTTAGAGTGTTGCGCAATCGGCAATCTCATATGCACCAACCCAATATATAGCCGTTTATGCCGCATATTGAAGGGAATCTCAAGGGAATCAAAACCTATAGGGTACTTCCCGTTGACTTAGAATCATGAAATTTGGCAAGAAGCAATGTCTTATAGCACAAATACAGGAAAAAATCCGAAAACCGTTAATTTGTAGTTACATCCCATAAAAAACAAGCCCAGTATAAACTGACACCCACTAAGTATGAAAGTGCATACTTATTGCGTGTCAGTTTATACTGGATTTATTTATATTGTATTCCCGTGATTCACAAGTTTATGCAGAACCCTCGGTGCGCGAGTCCGACTCGCACTTGACCGGTTTTTTGACATGGCGTTGAAAAGGCTAATGAACCACACGGACAGTGGCGCGATCACCTCTACCGTCGCTGTGCGCGATCACCTACTTATACCTACCAATGAGCATAACGAGTGAAAATAAAATTTAAACATCTGGCGAAGATGTCTCTAAAGTGAAACATATCAACGTCAGTCGAATTGGTGTGATCATTCTTATCTTATTATATTCTTTTTACGTTTCACGTTAAACCAACACGGGCCGCTGTGCCTCGACACAGCCCCCACCCGTATTTTTTTTCAATGTTTCAGGGCAACACTGTAGATGTGATATTATTTGCGTGTAACTTCGTTTTTATCATAAACTGCATCGCCAATATCCTGACTGGCTATGCTGATGGAGAGAACAAGCAACGTGTGGTTCTTGATATAAAAAGGATTATCTTGAAGTACGCTGTTACATGGATGATACTAGATGTTCTTGCGATATTCTCACTAATTTTCTATAATGTATTTAATCATTTTTCTACGGAGCATATAGCAATGGTGACTACGGGAATACTGAAGTACCCGTTTTTGTTTAAGTATGCGGGCAACATGTGTAAAGTTGCACGGTTGGGGGTAAGTTATTGCTTCCGTCTCTAGAATCCTTCGGCAAGAACCTGTAACTAGTTTATTAGTACGTCAGAAAACGTTAAATTTGCTATCAGCTCTTAGATGTCACTTTCAACAAAAGCTATGAAAAAGAAAAGTTTTCGGTTGGTGATGACCACTTCCTGATATGACCACCTCCCGATATGTCCGTTCCTGATATGACCACTTCCCGATATGGTGACTTCCCGATATGACCACTTCTTTATATATCAGTTCCCAGTATGTCCGTTCCCGAAATGACCACTTCCCGACATGACCACTGCTTGATATATGAGTTCCCAGTAAGTATGTCCGTTCCTACCTATGTCTCAGATCGCAGAGCTCCGTCGACTCTGTCAAGTTAGATTTTTGGAAGCCAAAATACAACAGTAGCTAAATATGTATATATATATATAGGGAAAGAAGGCATACGAAAATTTTTATACAAGAAAATAAAAATATCAATTAATAATTAAATGTTAATTATTATAATTTTGCAAGCATTTTTGGCGTTTAAGAAGTGGTCATATCGGGAGGTGGTCATATCTGGAAGTGGTCATATCGGGAGGTGGCATATCGGGAGGTGGACATATCGGGAGGTGGTCATATCAGGAAGTGGTCATATCAGGAAGTGGTCATCACAAACCGAAAGGAAAGAAAATACCAAGTTAGAGTTAGAATAAACCCATAGATATAATAAAATTCCTCACTTTAGTACTTTTTTTCTAGGTACCAGCGAAAACGGCCGTAGAATTGACTCTTTACCTAATATCGTATCTGACGTGCAACGTAGTTCTTCAATTCTCTATAGAGTACTTGTTGGAAGGCAGTCCCTCACCTGGTAACCCTCGGCCAATTTCATGGATGACGCGGTCGAACCTTTGGAACGCGACCTCTACCGTCAGGTTCTTTTACTCTTTGGAAAGAGCGGGTACGTCGCCAAACAACTGTAAACTCGCGTAAGTCGCAGTGGTGATAAGACTTTGGGGGCTAGTTTGAAAATCGAAGTTCGAAGTAACGTTAGATCATTTCTTTTGTCACGATTTAATAACTTGACGAATGAAAGGGATGATGCATCCGAAATATTCCGAACGTTCGAAATGTGTGTTTCATGGTTAACCATCTAGCGTCCGTGTCCGGATTACGACCACCATCTTGCCGCCAAGCAGGGGCTCTCCTTTAAAAATAGAAGTTCGAAGTTACGTTAGCTAAATCCCTTTCTCTACTGGCTGAAAATCAGCGCTGTAGGTGTCTGACACCTCAGCATAATGCTGAGCCTGTGTCCGTTTCACTGCCGCGAGGACACACACCGCGTTTTTTTTCTGTTTTGTTGCTTTATTTTATCTTTGTATATTTGTGTATTCTGTGTAGTGAATAAATGTCTTTCTTCTTTTTCTTCTTCTTCTCTCGATTTAATTTCGAGTGACGAGTGAAAGGGATGGGGCAACCGAAAAAAAAAAAAAAAAAAACATTTATTTGCAAGAATGTAGGTTATTGCCGCATGAAGTTTTGTTGATACGTAGCCATAGCAAACGTATTAAAATGACCAATAATTACTGTGTTCTGCTATTGGGCGTTGTATCAACAAATAGTATAATATTATAGCTGTTGTTTAAACGTAGCCATACCAACATATTTATGTGCATCAGTTATCATAATGCACGGAAAGTTAAATAAAATTGTCATCGGTACGGTTATAACAATGGTCGCTAGGTTACGGTTTCTAGACCTGCAATTGGTTGACTTTGGGTGAATTCACTCTGCTGTCAGGTTGGTAGACCTGGCTCTTAGGTTAGCCAATCGTTAATATTGTATATATTTTGTTCTTGTACGTGTGTCTTTCCTTGTCTAGATATACACCCGATATATATCGACTAAACCCGATTTGCATAACACGGCTAATGCCCGGTTCCTATATTCAAATCGCGGATAGATAAGGTTACTTCAAATTCAAATTTGACACATGTTGTATGTGGCAAATGTCAAATTTTAACTCGAGGTATCTTTATCTATTCGCGGTTTGGATATATGAACGATGCCTAAGTCAGTCAAGTAACCCGTATTCAGTTACATACGAGTATAATAGTTTGGTAGTCTCACTAACTAATTCTATTATAGATAATCAGTTTAATTTAAAACACTTAGTAATGACTTAGTAATGACTTTAACTGGTAGAATGGCAGGTCACTTAGTTTTCAAGTTTCGAAATGAATGATCACTAACATATGACACATTACGAGTTAATTTACTTATGCTAAACTACAATACTCTGTGACATCTGACTCAATTTATTGTATATACTATTTTGAGACCCTATTTCATCACTTTCTTTTGCTGTTGACTGTACCATTAATTTAATTATTAAAATTATATTTATTACTATATTTTATTGTCTTAGTAGTATCATCTGCAAATCACATTTATGATCTGTTATATTGGGTAAATCATTAACATAAAGAAGATATAATAAGGGTTCAAGGATTCTCCCCTGAGGTACTCCGGATCTATTATATCTAATACTGGAGTTAAACGTCTGAATAGACTTCGAAGTTTCGAATCGAGTGCTTCATGATTACTATCCAGAGCCTATAGTCTCGTGCTCGCATACTGGGGGGTAAGCCAATCGGCAACGATAGCGTTAGCGCTTGTAGAAATGTACAAACGCTAATACGTTCATCACTTTCTTAACTAGTAAGCTAGCGTGAGACGGATAGTGTCATAGCATTAACGTTTGTAGAAACGAATGCCGCTTGGCTATAGGCTCATAGTTAAGAAAGGGATGAACGTATTTTAGTAAAAGTCCACATTACGGTAAATATTTTAAAACCTACAGTTGAAGTGTATTCAATTTCGTAAAAAACATATTAATCTTGTGTCGTCGATTTTGTCGAATAATATGTATAATTTTATAATTAATGAAAATATATTGTTAATAAGATTGAATACACTTGGAAAAGATTACCCAGGGTTATTTTGTAAGCTATAGGTAATTTCGATTTACTGTCATTTGGGCTAAAAGGAAAATCGACTACTCGATATTATACGAAACATGACAATTTGAAATACGTCGACAAGGAAAATTGTCCAACCTAAATAACGTCTAAAATGGAATCATGTCCCATGGTAAAATTGTCCAATATTGATATAGGTCGAAAGCAATATGTCCATTTGTATTTACGTACCTACACTCAGAAATATGACCAATTGTAAATATGTCGTACCTGAAATATGTACATTAATTCATTTTGAGCCTACATTATTTTGGACTTAATTCATATTGGACTAGGTACATTCACTTTGTGCTTATTGAAATTTGCACCTAATTTATAATGGACAAAATTCCATTCGGGCTTAACCCGTCAAGTGTCCCACGCACGAAACGATAACGAAATGAACTGATAACGAAACGATATTTGGCTATATTTTAAGCACTATAACATTTTGACTAAATTCACTTTGGATACTACTTTTGATCCAACTTCAGAGTGGTCATTTCAAGGGGACGATTTTCCTTTTAGCCCAAATGACAGTAAATCGTAATTTCGATGCACAGCAAGATTTAACTTTAAATAAAATGTACTTAAATACGTTTTTACAGTTGGAATGTTAAGGCAAAATGCAAATTTGAGCAGCTTCAGGCTACTCAACGGCTCATACGAAATATTTCCCATCATAGCCTGGTTTATTTCCAAAGTAAGCATACGTAGGTACATACCTGCAGTGCAAGAGGTCTTCAAGAGTCTTTCGGGTACCGTACCGTATGAAGGATGTTTTAAGATCTTTTGCACTGATCACGATTGGGCGAGAAGGCATCACGTGTAATATCTTTCACACAGCAGGAAATTGCTCAATAATTTTCTTATATTAAAATAATCCGCTCTGAGCGTGTTTATCCAAATAGTTTATGGCTGACTTAGTTAATCACGTTATGGGAATTTTAATTATATTTATTAATTCAGATTCACTATTATCTATTTTACAATTAGGTTATCTAAATGCTATGGACAATAATGTTATGCCAAGTCTGTTCTGCGTTTTTATGATAATACTAGCTTATTCCCGCGACTCCGTCCGCTGCTCCCTCGGGAACTGTGAAATTTTCCGGGATAAAAATACCAAATTTCATCGAAATTGGTTTAGCCTTAGAATAATAACACATAGAAACCTAGTCCGCGCACCAAATGTGTAACCACTTAAACTAAACCATTTTGGCTTGCTCGGCGATCGGCGCCTGTCAGTCGCAATCACGTAACACAGCGTCGACAGCTGCCGGATTTTAATTCAAAATGACGGTTTGTGTTGGGTTGGCTGTTGGGAATTCTATGTGCTATTATTCTAAGGGTTTATTCGTGAAAGCGTCACAGACAGAGAGAATTACTTTCGCATTTATAATATTAGTATGGGATTATGACAATTTGAATGATTTTATTGTATTTATGGGCCTAGACACTAGAGGCCGCATTCCTATTTGAAGGTTAAACCTTTAAAGTCTTTCATGCATATTGCAGGTCATCGTGCTCCACTGCACCTTCAAGTTCATGCTAGCTCTCTTCAGCATGGAGTCAGCGCGCGCGAAGTACTACCTGATGTCGCAGCAAGTACAGACCTACATAAAACAAAGACGCTTGCCAGCCAGAATCAAAGAGAAGATCCTCAAGTTTTACGCTATACGATACCAGTCGCACTTTTTTGTGGTAAGAACATAATACCGATTATCTGAGACGCTCAAACGCTCTGGCCCCAACTCGCAGCGGAGACAGGCGAACGGCAAAAAGCAAATGCGAAAAGATTTATGAAGCAAGCCAAGAGTAGCCACAGGGGCAAACAAAGGAATTCTACGCATTTGTTTACCGTCTGCCCGCCGCTGGAGGGAATACTCACACTCCAGAACAATCATCATCATCAACTTTATCATCATACGAGCCGAAAGACCTATATTGCTGGACAAGGGTTCCCAAGGGTCGGTCGGTGTTGTGCTACTCGCATCAATCGGTTTCCCACGATCTTCACCGGATATATTTTTTTTCTATTGTTTTCCTTCATCCCATCTTCTTTTTCTGCAGCATTTCATTTGAATGCCCACTGTTGGGTGGGTACCTACATGCCTCTTTCCCGTAGTTTTGCTTACATTTTAAATGGTATGTTAGATTGCCAAATATTTGCAAATCTACGTTAGAAAATAAATAGTACCTAGGTAAGTAGGTAAGGTAGGTTCGTAGGTAGGTTGGTTTTCATCGATTTCTCTGTCAATTGTGAACTGATTCTGAAAAAGCATTTTTTAAAGGGTATATACCATATTGGTACCATTTATTTTTAACAAAAAAAAAATTCAACAAAAAAATAAAACCATCTTCAACAAAAACCCACTGAAAAGGGTTTAATAAGACCAGCCTACATAAAGGCATTTCCTAGGACTCCTAGGAATTGTAGGAATTGCCTATTTAGTGCCTAATAAGTACTTAAAATATATCGAAGTCGGTGGCGAGAATCATGTGTGACTGCTATTGTGTATAGGTACCTACTTGACACACCGGCTTGTTTTTTTGAAGACGGTTATATTTTACTTAATTTTTTTTTTTGTACTTTTGTGCTTGTATTTTTGTGTAATAAAGATTAAATAAATAAATAAATAAGTTTAAAATGCATTTTAACTGAACGAACGTTTCAGGAATCTCATATGATAGAATCCCTGTCAGGTCAGCTTCGCGAAGATATGATAATGTTCACTGGCAACCAGTTGTTGCAAGAGATGGATTTCTTTAAGGAAATGCCGAGGGCCCTGCTCCTGCAGATCACTCTCAAGTTCAAGCTCGTCATCTTCATAGAGGGAGATATTATTTTTAAGATCAACACTGTGGGTAAGTTCTTTTATAGTTGTTTGGAGTGAAATTGGCAACATGATTAAACCAACTTTTTTCCAAAAACTGGTGCTTGATGGGGTGGTTGCCACTCGTGAATACCTATGTAGTTCTACCTGTCACCTCGTCAAACACTTTGCGGACCTATAACCTATAACCTAAGGACTGAATAAAGATAAGAGTCATACGACCAAAACTAAAACATCGAGCGTTAGAGACCCGTAGGCAGTTCAGGGACTTCAATTGAACAAATCCTGCATAAAGAACTCGGTGAGCAAGTTGATCTCTCGTAGGATACCGCATTTGCTAACCGACAACCAAATTATAACCCTTCCTTTTGGCTTTGCCGTGGTCAGGTAAAAATAGCTCGTGTTAGAGGAGTCTTAGGGCCGTATTAATAAACTCATCTCAATTCTGATCCCCGTCACAAGACGTGTCAAAAATGACAGTTTTCTATGGATTTGACTTTGACGTATCTTGAAACGGGGATCACAGTTGAGATGAGTTTATTAATACGGCCCTTAGAAATGTGCACCGATACGATACACGTTTACGATAATTATCAGTGGTGATGAATCTCGGCCCTTTTATAGATAAATGTCCTTATAAATGCAAAAGTTTGTGAGAATGGATGGATATATGGATGGATTTATGGCGGGGGGACATTGTATTATAGTATATGTACGGAGTGATTCTTGAGGAAGTTTTATATGTACATTACATTCTAAGAGACATACATACATACATACATACTACATACTAGACTGAACTATAATAGATTAAGTTCTAAATTAATTACCTACTTATTAAAATATAAATTGTAATTAGAATAAAGATGTTTCTACCCGTGGCTAAATCGGTTAATTGCTCAAGTTAAACCGATTAGCGCGATTTATGTCATTATAAAAATAGGGAACGGCGCTCTCGCCAAGCTCTGAATAAAGACGAAAAATTAACCGTTATTCTAGAATTATGACTTGTTGGGCGACTGTGCGGCGGTCTAATGGTTTCATTGATATTTATACTTCGTTGTGATGAGTTTCAATAAAGGTACCTGCATTGCAGGGTTTTGTATTTTTGAACATTTTATGTGACGTATACCTACCTACTACTAATTTCCTTAATTGTCTTATCATGTACCTACCATCCGACTCCCGACTAAAAGAGGGCTTGACCCCTTTGTCTGTCTGTGGATTTGTGAGATTAATATCCCAAAATCGATGTTTTTTAAAAGAATTTCCATTCGGATTTTTCTCTTGGCGTGTTTTGGCGTCGCATTTTTTAATCCCATCTGATCATGGGGTCTTCCTTCTCCAATTTCCAATTTGGAGTTTTTCTCTCTCCAATTTGCTCTATTCGACGTGTCTTTGGTCTGCGTCAGAAAACAGCAGATCTTCGGCAACGGACGTTACCTAAACCTACCTATTTTCGATCAATTACGAATAGGAAAATTAGGAGAAACCCGGGTCTGAAAATAATTATGATAGATAGATAGATAGATAAAACGTTTATTTGGGTACTACAAATCACACAAACACTTGACAGGATAAATCAAAATAATAACACTAAACACTAAAATTACATATACGTTGCCAAAAGCATGTGTGCGTTGCAGCAGAGCAAAAGGGCCATGGCTCAGTGTATAGCTTTGCTCGTATGAACAAAACACTGGTATTCTGCCACTACCCCGAGGAACGACAGAGCTACAACGAACGAGCAAACATTTTAAAACGAATGAAAAAAAATAAAAAAAAAGTAGACAAAGAGTTTATATATAATATTTCCTATTGACATGCGTTTGCGTGCCTGTGCGTGTATTATGTGACTAGAAAAATCAAAGAGGAAAAATAATTTAATAATGATTATTTATTTATCTTTGTATGCTGTGCACCCCGATTAGAGGGGAGTTATTGCTTCATTGTTTATCACGAATGTCATATATAAAATGATTGATTTTTTTTTCTAATTGGTCCTTTTCTCGACTCGTACAGGAAGAATATTGTCACATCACCAGTCTGTTAGAAACTGTCAAAAGTGCTACCTAAATGCCACGAGTTACCGATGTGTATCCATAGAAAACATCCAAGACAACATTTAATGTTCCAGCTTATCACTCAACATTTTCCTTTATGAAGATAGAAGGGTAACTACCGACTATAATTAAACTGCCTACAGGTAACAACCTCTTCTTCATCAGCAAAGGCACTGTGGCTATGTACTCCCAGTCAGGTTGTGAGATCTGTCACGTCGAGGACGGGGAGTACTTCGGGGAAATAGCGCTGGTGATGAAGAGCCGCCTCCGGAGTTCATCAGCCGTGGCCGTGACCAATTGCGAACTGTTCAGTCTGTCGAGGGAGGACTTTGAGAGTGTCGCCTGCTATCCAACTGTGTACGAGAAAATAAAAAAGGTACGAGACCTCATCTTAATAATACGAATGCGTGTGTAATATTTTGCATAACAAGCTGCATCTTTGGCCTCATCTGCACTTTCACGCACGTGAGATCGGGGTCAATCACTGTTCAGTCTTATGTAAAAAAATGGTTTTTCAATCGGGTACCTATTTTATAATTGGAAAACATCAAATAAATGTATTTCCGAGTGCATACAATCTGAACCTATTTAAAGCTAGGGTGAATAGGCATCTTCTGGGTGAGCTCGCTACATCGTAGACTGAATCTTCGTCCTCCAAGGGCGGGAGTTGGTCAAGAGCAAACCCATTATCAATAAAAAAAAAAAATACCTTATTCGATTGGCGGAACGCTACTAACTTTTTTTTTACTATAGGCTGCCTTGAGGCGAAAGGAGCAGATGTCGGTGCTCGAAGAACAGTTTAAGGCGCAGATGCGCATTCTGGATGAGGTAAGTTTGGACTTTAGAAAAAAATGGTTTATTTTACAAAGTCCCATAGTCTTGTAAGGAACATCATGGCAGTTATATAAAGCCTATACGGTTGGTCAAGGCAACGTAGCCAAAGACTTGTCTAAATTGTGTTGATGGACTGATAATCATCTTAGAACAAAATAAATAAGTACCTAGTATTAATACTGCCCGTGTATTGGTGACCGTGTTGTTACATAAAGTTGAACTAAGTAAGTCTGATGAAGGACGCGATAATCCGATAGTAACGTTATTGAAATTTAAAGATTCCCTTTTATGAATTATTACTCACTTCAGTCAAAGTGCTTTTTTTGACGGGTTTTTGTAATCAAAGTTTATAATTTTACACATTATGTAGGTACCGATGATTTTATACCCTTATGAATCAAATTGGCGGGCAATTGAAACCTATCACGTAACAATATGTCATAAACTCTCGAAGAGCCCTAATACACAATACATAAATTTTAACCAAGGATTTTTTTCCAGAACTTTTAACCACCGCAGTCTTTTTGCCTGGGAGGTAGTTGGGACAAGTCGTACGATGAAGTGGTCTAGCACTAAACTAAGTACTATATAGGTTATAGCGGGCAAGCTTTCCGCAACTCGACAACTAAGTGCCTATTTTGCGTGAACTAAGTACTAACTTTGACTTCCATGCGATGGGTTCTCTGATAAAAGATCTAGTTTTATTTCATGTTATGATGTTTGGAAGTTCATCGCTTTATTTTATTATGTATAAGCGAATATAGGTGGCAATCGTGATGGTTCAGAAGTTTTGCGCGTGGTAAAACCTTTGCGTCCGGATCGCTAACCGGCATAGACGCATAGTTCGCATTGTGTTCCGGGGCAGGGGTGAGACTGCGAGGTGAAATTACGAGCGTTGAGGCATTCCGTCTTAGGGAGTTCGCATATGGCGACTTTTTGCAGCGATTCAGTAGCGATGCAATCGCAAAAAGGCCACGATACAGCATCGATACCCTATACAGCATCGATACCCGATACAGCCTCGATACAGTATCGATAAAGCCGTTATGCAGAGTTCATTCAGAATGCAGCATCGATGCAGTTGTGTGCGGTAGAATGTCTGTCAGCGCTACTGGGAAGTCGAACAAGGCGACTTTTTGTAGCAATGCAGTCGGGCGTTTGTATCGATAGGGTGATGGCACCAGTGTTGGACACTAAGCTGACAGGCACCAATAATGGACACTTAAACCTTAATTCAAAGATCATACGGTTATACATTTATTGTTGCAAAACAAATTAATAACCCTTATCTTCTTCAAAATAAGAGGCATGTGTCCATCATTGGTCCTTGTCCATTACTGGTGCCATCACCCTACAAAACGAATGTATCGCTATTGCATCGCTTCTGTCGCGCGTTGTAAATGCTACAAGCGGCCACATGTGATGTTAATGGAACTCAGAGCAATCAAGCGGCAATTACACTGAGTCGTTCGACGCATGCGGCCAACGCATTTGGATCAATCTGCCTTAATTTTAAGTTCAGATTTGAAGCAAATGCGTTGGCCGCATGCGAGCGACTCAGTGTAATAACGCCATCAGTTGTTCATGGGCTAGCCAGAGCCCATTGCACTTACCATCAAGTGACATGTGTTCACCTTTTAAGTTTTAAAATATGTTTTTTTATCCAGTACGATAAAGTATAAAGTAAGGTTGTGATTTTAGCTAGGTATTTTATGTATGTTGGTTTGTCAAGATGGTTATCTGATTCATCGCTCTGTTTATTGGTAGTAATGTGGTGGTCATACTAACGTACCATAACGATATGACCATTAACAATTGTGTGTATTGGTTGTCATACCTGATTATGTGTATTTAAATAATTAAACACGTTAGACCTGCTTATTTTATTACAATTCTTTTGTGTTCTATAACGGGCTGATTACTGCAACTCAACCTCTTCCGCCTATTCCGCGTGTCAACCGCGATGGATATACCCTTAGTTGGCGGGATATAAATTCACCTGCAACGTTGCAACGGTAAATATAAAGGACTCAACTCAACGTGTATTTTTGTTTAGTAGAAAGTATTAATTATTATTAGTTATTTTATGTGTACAACAGCAATCTTATATATAAGTATGCCAAGAATGCAGAAAGATAAGTGGAATTTTATGTTTAAGTTAAATGCGTATTTTGAACTGTTACAAATATTGTTAATTGTTACTATGTTAGAATATTTATTACTCTTAGAAACGATGATAAAATAAAATACTATTTAAATTCTCATCTTTATTTTAACTTAAAACTTCCCTCAACAGTCTCTCAGCACATAAATACGATTACTTAAATAAAATGCTGAGTCTTGAGAATTGGTTCATCAGGCTACTTACAAAATAATAATTTACATCAGAAATATATGCCAGCAAACACTTATCAGTCTTATCACGCCTTAAATTCACGCTAGGTGGCAGTTTTATATGACTCCGTAATAATGCAACAAGTCTTCAGTCTCTCTCCGGTCCGCAAAAGAGCGTAAAAGAGAGAGCTAGAGAGAAATACCACCCCTAACGCCGGCCGGAGCCACTACTGCGTGACGGCGGGAGCAACCGCGTGTAGCGGCAACAAACAAATGCATAGAGATGTCAGCGTCAATAAAAATGGCCAAAGATGTAAATAAAACCAAACTAACCAATTACAACCACTACTTTTGAAGATCGGGTGTGTTTATTTTAAGGATTAAATACGCTTGATCATTACTTCCATATTAAGTTTCACTATTCTATGGCAGCTGAGCAATTAAAGTCCGTGATGGTACTAACTGCCGCACTCGGAGACGTTAATTAACTTTTAAGTTTGATTAAAATTGCTGCCGTCACTTTCTTTGCTATTGCAATAGAATAAGACGCAGCAACTTGAATCAACTTAAAAATTAATTGACGTCTCTGAGTGCGGCAGTTAGTACCATCACGGACTTTAATTGCTCAGCCGCCATAGAACCCTGTCACAATTACAGCGATAAATCATATCGCTGTCATTATGATAAGGTTCCAAGGCGGCAGAGCAATTAAAGTCCGTGATGGCACCTTTTTTTAAATCAAATGTCCGATGAAAATTTACTTTACGTGTTAAACAGTACTTATTTATTTACACAGGCCTTTTCTATTGACGCAGACTTTAAAGCGAACCATGAGTCGCCGCGGCGTGGGACGATTTCAATGGATGCCCGTCGCTTACCGTAGGAGTATGTCCCACTAGTAGAGCTAGCGTAATGTCGCGACGCAACGTAGTGGCCAGCCTCCGTATTATCGCTTACATATATCGTGATGGATAAATCAACACACCCTAAGATAAAGTGTGTATCTACAAAAACCAAATTTTACAGGAGAGCAGTTTAAAAGTTATTATTTTCGTTTAAGTTTTTTTAGCATTGTCAGTTATACGTTTGGAAAAATTTATGTTCTGGTCACCTCTTTCTTTTTTTTAATGTACATGATAAAGTCAATACCGTAGATTACGAAAATGCCATAGTAGTATAACTGTGTATCGGGTAGATAGACACTTTAACTTAGGATGTGTCGAAATGTGGATATAGCATCCGTTACTCTCGCACTTATGAACAGGGCCCTTAGCCCGCGTCACTGGTAGATCACGTGATCCGAAGAGTGACGTGATCTACCAGTGACGCGATTGGTTTAAAAACGAAACGGATAGAAACGCTAGTTAGCGTAGTGCATCTTGGCTAAGGGTCCTGGTCTGAAAGTGACACATGTTTTATCCACGGTGATCCACACCAGTAAACAGGACCATAATAGGCCCGCAGGTCTGAAGACTTGTTGCCCTGTAAACGATTTTTAATAAAAGGAAATATCCGCACATGTTTCTGATCTTGTTTTAACATCATTATAAATCTGACTGAACCAGAAAATATCAATACAGCGAAAATGTTACAGAATACGGGCTTGTTTACTTTTTATCTACTTGTGATGGCACCAGTAATGGACAAGGACCAATAATGGACACATGATTCTTATTATGAAGAAGATAAGGGTTATTTATTTATTTATCAGCAATTAATTTAGAAGCCTATGATCTTTGAATTAAGAGTTAAGTGTCCATTAATCGTGCCTGTTAGCTAAGTGTCCAACACTGGTGACTGGTGCCGTCACCCTAGATAACTTGGCATAATTTTACCAAAATAAGTTATTAATACTAACTTCTTGGGGAAACATGTTTTTTTTATTCATTTTGCTTTAGCGTAACACTTAGGTTTTAGTTAGAGACATTTTAGTTGAAAATAATGATTCAATTCAATTTGCTGTATCAAGCATCTACGAATTCGAGCCGAACTTTCCAAGTTTACAAAAATAAATAAATCTTAACCTAGGCTAGCACAGGATTTCTTTGTCGCGCAGTACGTCTCTATCTAACTTGTTCGCAACGAGAAAGACGCACTGAGCGACAAGCGAGAAAAATCAAGTTGTGCCAGCCGTGCATGTTTAACCTCAGGATGTTTAACTATTAATATAAATTAAGAAACCACTCAACAAGATACTAAATATCACAACCGAAGATCAGAGAACAGTTTTAGGGAGTGCTTATACTTACATACATCACGCCTCTTCCCACTGGGGTAGGTGGACACTTGTACTTATAAAATAGCATGGAAAAGATTTCAATACGTTATAACCAATGATTGAAATAGGAAGAATCGATTTACTTGAACTTGGCAATAGAAACACATAACGGGGCAATAACAATGCAGCGATGTCTGAGTAGACATAAATATTGCAACCGCAACCAGCGTAAAGGCGACGTCAGTCAGCCACCAAGGACCGGAAAACCCCTTCATTCGCTTAGCGCTTTCGATTCAAAAGCGGAGACGCACTAGTGGTGCGGAGAGGAGCTGTGTAGGAATCGACCAATCACATTGGTTGTAATCCACATCTCGTCTCCGCTTGACTGTTTCCATCGAAGCGGAGCGGAGACGAGATGTGGATTACAACCAATGTGTTTGGTCGATTCCTACACAGCTCCTCTCCGCACCACTCGTTTCCGCTTCTATGGAAAGGCAGCCTAAGTGCCAAACTAGTGCGGCCACAGCGTTAGGCGGACTAAACAATGTAATCGTGCGTTATGTTATTATTGATGTAACTATTTCAATTTCGTTCACGCGTCAATGGACATGCGTGAATAAAATTGTAACCTATTTCGATCACTGATTATAACATTTAGGCTAAACTTATTAGTTTGTCATGAACTGTGAAACTGAAAAACAAATAATTCTATCAACATAACAATAATTTTAGGTAAAAAAACTAAAATAAATACCCAGTAGCATACAATTTGTTTGGAATTTATGACAAATCGTTGATTTTACTATCACGTTTGTTACTGGGCGTCATGCATCTGAGGAACCTAAACTAGAAAGAAGAAGATCACGTTTGTTTAATATTTTTGACAAAGAAATGAACAAAATCAGAAACATTCGATAAATGAGCTTAAAACATTGTATGTGAAAAATTATCCGCAAATATACTCGTACACCTTTTAAATTTATTCTAGCATCAGTGACAGTTTATTATAGTGGGCGAGGCAGCTTAAGACAGTTCCTAGATAATATGTTGGCAAGTAGAAAAAAAATGTGCAAACACTATTTTATGTACATGGGTCGAGTTCAAAAAGTTGGACCAAATTAGCAAATAGTCAAATACATTTGAACAAAAATACTTTTTTTCCAATTCTCTTGTGTAGTGTAATAATATAAGGTGTAATTTCCCTTAAATAAAGAGCAAAAAACTTAAGTGCAAACGTACCTATAACGGAACATTTCACGGAAGTGCTATATAAGACAAGTTTCTGCTTGTTATAAAACGGATATCCGGCTAATGAAAATAGTCTCTTCATGATTAACCTCACTAAAAAAATATATTTTAAATTCTGTAATTTGTATTTAGCATTTCAAATAGGTACCTCATTCAAATGTATTTTGTAATTTGTATTTGAAATACTATGTAGCAGATATTTTGTCCAGCCCAGATTACATATATTATGAAATGCTCAGTTTTTACAAGGTTTGAAGAATTTTTTTAATAGGAAAGTAAGGAAGGAAGGAATTTAATACGAAAAACTGACCACATTTTTCAAATTATTTTTACACACATATTTCTCCAAATGCCGTATTTCACATGTAAATATATTTATTTATTGATTATATTATAGTGGTGTTTGTATTTAACCACCGTCCTCGCGTAAAATAACCCAAAGCGCAAATGATTCTGTTTAAACTGCCGCTGTTAAATACAATTTAAAATGTTTATATATAAAAATAGTTTTACTAGTCCACGATGTTAAAAGCATCCTGCCATAGGTGTAAAGAGCCTAAAAATAAATATTTTCATTAAAAATATTGTTGACAAAATATGAGCATATACATGCCGCACTCAGAGACGTCAATTAAGTTTTAAGTTTCATTAAAGTAGCTGCTGTCACTTTCTTTGCTATAGCGATAGAATAAGACGCAGCAACTTTAATGAAACTTAAAACTTAATTGACGTCTCTGAGTGCGGCAGATAGAGATCCCATCTCGCCTGGTTCCTTAATCTGTATTTAATATTACAGCCTAATCCCATATTAAGTGACAGAAACGGACAGAAGATACAGACGTAGTGAATAGTCAAATGACATCGGATTTCGTCGGATAACGATGTGCTATTGCTATAATTATAGTACGTATAATTTATAGTACTATGTAGGTCATTAGGCGTTATTGATAACAAAATATACTATAATATAAAAGGTTTAATATCAAAATGCATAACTCATTCATTATACGAACTCTGTCTTTATCGACATTCTTTTTTATGCCTAACGCTACCTGCACTATTGTTGCACGGCCCGCTCCATAAGGCCGTGCAGGTGTGAAAGAGATAGCATGATTCTGATGATTTATGAATTATGACCCGACTCGTCACTTAGTTTTGCGGATAATATAACAGAGAGAGCAAGATAAAATTACGATGTCGTTTGATTATTCACTTCTTCTGAACGAAGCTTAATTCGTCGTGCTACTTTCTAAAACTCGTATCTGCGATTTTTACTTGCGGTTGGTAAACTGATTACACCATAAATTATAACTAATGAAATGAAATTACCAACCGCAAGAAAAAAATTGCAGATACGAGTTTGATAAAGTAATACGACGTTATGTTTACGCTACTATTGAAAGTAAGAACAGAATTGATGATGGACACGAGGCTAACAATACAAAAAAACTTGGGTGGTGTATCACCTCCCAAGTTACTATTTTGCATGTAAGGGGAAATATTATTTGGGTCATACACAGTCACAGAAACAAAAGTTGTCTCTCCTGTTCCAGAAAGTTAAGAAATTTGAAACCAAATTTTTCGGGTTAGGATATATCCGCGTAATGGGAGTCTGGTGTAGTTTTGGCCTGTATCGAAATTATATGAGTTAAAAACTACCACGTCGTTAACTTTAACAGAAGGGACAATTTTGAACCTAAATCTATGTATGACCCATTTGCGCATTTCTATCACTGATGATTAACCATAATATATAAGGTTTCTTTTTTCTAAATATCATATCAAGGTTCAAAGATTTTAAATATACAGTAAATATATTTCTTAATCAAATATACACTTACACATCATACGTCTCTTACCTACAGTTAAAGAGGGAAGCACTGACTCATAACAGTTTCGTGTGCTTGTGATATTTAGAAAAACGAAATGATATCAACCTCTTTACGATTACACTATTATTATGGTAAATGCTTAACCAACGGGGAAATATGTTGCAATCAAATATAAAATTAAACAAAGGTGCTCAAAAATGTATGAACTCAACTCTGTTTTTATAGCATTAGGCATTCTTCTCCCGTTCACAATAGGTATACGGTATCCTACGTAAGCAAACTGCTCGCGAAAGCGTAGCGATGCGATGCGACGCGATTTTTTGAACGTTCAAAGCGAAGCGGCGCAACGCAGCTACTCTGTCTTGTGTGAATTTACGTCACGTCGCGTCGGCCGCGCGCTTTGCTCGCTCTAGCATTTTAAATAAAAACGCAATAGCACTGAAACACAACTACCACCTTAAATAAAAAAATATTATCGCAGATAATTCGATAATTTACACATATTTAATTTAATTAAGACCTAGAAACCCTCTAAGAACGAAAAAAAAATCAATAATTATTGTTCTTTTAATTTGTATTTTACCGTAATCATTTTTGGACAATATTTCTCTCATTTATATTGTGATATTCGCGTTAGTATTAGTGATATTTTTGTTATATAAAAATTGTAAAACAGTAATTAAAACTATTGCCGCCATTTTGGAACCGCACCCAGTTTGCGTGAAAATTAACCAGATAATCTCGCGTCGCGACGCCCGTCGCGCACGATTGTAGCATCGCGTCGCTTCGCGTTCGTGTTCATATCGCTTACGTGGAACACTGCGTTACAGTAAAACAGTTTTAACACTTTGGCGTGCACTACCGTGATTAGTGATCAATTAGCCATACTACTTGACGTCTATAGACGTCACCGCCGCTCAATGTGTTAATAGTACTCGGCTGCCTATCGCTGTCACACTCTCTGGCATCTGTCAGTCAGTATATTTGTAATGTCAGAGTGTGATAGCGATATACAACCGGGTACTATTAATACTCTGGTTGTATTGTAAACGTTTCGGTTGGTTTCAGTAGCGTACTATATTTACCATACCATATTATATTTCTCTTATCGCGGCGTTCGGCGTGACATTGAACGCGGCCGACGGCGTAAATGGGAGACCAAGAAGTTACGGTGTGTTCGGACTTTACATATTTTAAGCACCTCGTCTGCCTTGATATATTTGATGGCAGGGGTACCGTTCAGATTTACCTTATCGCCAAAGGACAATATCAGCTTGATGACATAAAAATAAAATACAGTCGGCTGAGAATCAATTCAGCTGGACGACTCAACATTAGAATGAGCAAGTAGCAAAACGTTTGGAAATGTAAATAGTCCGTATGATTAGAATACCTAATTAGCCGAAAATCAAATCGGAAGTTTCGCTACCGGGCCATTTAGCGTTTATGTATATTATGTAATAAATATATTATAAGATAAAGACGTTTTGCCGCTAGAGTATTTTAAATTGTAACATTCTAACATCCAGACTTTTTTGCTAAAGAG
The DNA here is from genome assembly GCA_963241965.1 of Tortrix viridana. Classification (NCBI taxonomy): domain Eukaryota; kingdom Metazoa; phylum Arthropoda; class Insecta; order Lepidoptera; family Tortricidae; genus Tortrix; species Tortrix viridana. The sequence continues at coordinate 11,857,261 of OY725183.1, read as the reverse complement.
GCATTAAGCGTTCATGTCTATATAGTAACAAAGACATTACACAATCCAGACGTCTGAGCGATATTATCCTTTGGCAATAAGGTAAATCTGGTAGGTACCCGAATTAATAAGCAGTCAAACCTACAACCATACCTCTCGTGAGCGAACCATATAAAATGCCTGAACAGTTAAAACTCTCCAATTCATCTTAACTACATAAAGATTTATAAATTAGTTTATATTTAGTTTAATTGTGCCTTACTGTTTTAATTCACGCTTGATAAGGTAAGGAATCATTGTAGCTGCCCTGGCCTGGGGCTACCTGATAATAACATCTCGTTCATGTTGTACCCATTGCTCTGTAGACAAAGGAATCTTGTCAGTAAAAATATATAATAGTAGTAAGTATATATTTATCACAAACTGTCATTAAGAAATCTAGAATTCCGTGATAAGTAAATACCACGATATTTGATAAATATTTATATTTGATGCATGCTGTCTTTGCCTATAATAGGGGTGTAGACGATTTTTTTTATATATTTTTATTTTATAGATATACATGATATATACCTAAAAAAAATATTTTAAAAAATCACTCGCATATTAATTTAAAATGCCTTAAAATAAATTTAGTTTTAAAATTTCCCGCTAAAACGCTAACTTCTGTCATGGCGTCGCTATGACGTCACGATCCTCTAAACACTAGTATATTCTAGTAGTACTCTGTGGGCTCACGCAAAACATGTTTCTTGGCAAATGTCAAAATATTGTTTGTTTACAGAACCGTGACGTCACGCGCTGTTTGCGGTCACGTGATAACGAGGTTTTGTATAATTAATTTAAAAGTTATTATAAATATAATAGTCACGAAAGTGTGATTTTTGGTAATTGTATATTAAACTCTACCGGGAAAAAAATTATAATATGTATTTATTTTCGTTTAGTGTCTACACCCCCATTGTATAATCACTCTGATTTCTATTAATAACTGTACGATTATTTTTCACGTGTAATATTGCTGTATCCGTTTGCGTACCTTAAATAAATATACCCCATACACACCCACTATGCAGCAAGCAACAATTCCCCACCTGGACACAGATCCCCCTCACCCACTTCGGCTTCAGATATACGAGCCCAGAAATATGGTGGTTAATAAATTTGTATATCTTATGATGCGGGTCAAAAGTATCGGCGGACTACAATGGGGTATGGTCGTATATATGAAGTATAATAAAATTCACCCATCGCCGAATCAGAAGGCTGATTCGCTCCATGCACCTTGCCAACGATATATAAATCAATCACGGGATAATACTTAGAACGCACCTTTCGTGACTGTTACCACATTGAGGCTAATCCTCCTATGGTCCTGGACCCGCTTCAACCGTACAGGATATGAATGCTATTGTAACCTGAACATCGATTATAGTCCAACATTACGCGAGTTCTATAAACAAGCATACTATTGGATCATAAGGAATGTTCTGGTTCAACCTCAAGCTATCCTTTGTCAACCACCGGTCAGGAAACGCCATCATTAGATCACACTAGCACCTCAGCATCGCACACAGAGTGTGTCATACATCCATATGGCCGAGCCGAATGTACTGCGATACCGAAACCCTTAGACCTTCAGAACGTCCCATCATCAGTTAGCACGACCGCGTGGCCCGTGTATGTTAAACATATATTGACATGGGGTGTAATTTTGGATTATATGTATAACGGCATGGTGTTGGTTTGTATAATTTATAGATGAAAATTTAAAATATGCAATAAAATCATGGTTCAGCTTCCATTAATTATCTCACACCTCCACTGGTTTACACTATATTTTCCCTTCTCCACGCACTCAATATTATACATGTCTAGGAAGCTATCAAAAGGAAACATTTCATTCGTATAAGGCATGTTTACTTTATTATGCAATCGATAAATACACGTAATCGGGTCTTGGGTCATGATCATCGAAAATGAGACAATTTCGATAGCCTTGTGACCCTGATAGTTTATCTCGCACTCACCGCAGAATATGAACAGATTAAGATTCATTAATAATGCACCGAAATCTGGGGGCTTATTGCCTAACGCACTCGCGATCGCGATCGGGATCGACTTGAAAGTGAGACAATTGCTTTCATTTTGTACGCAGATTTGACTTCAACTGTCAAATATGAAAGCGATCGCGATCGCCAGTGCGTTAGGCAATTAGCCCTCAGGAATCACCATCTGACCAAGTGTCAGGGCTATAGACTGTTGATGTAAAAATGACCAATAGGCCGAGCCTCATACATTTTTGTATGATAGTTGTACATCGGGCTTGGTTTCTCTTAATCTCAGGAGCAAGCACAGTTCTTTATAGTTTGGAATCAGGGTGTAGTGTTGATTTTTGAGGTTTTCTACATCTAGATCATGTTCATAGCCCAGTAAATCTAAAGTTTTAACAATTAGTTTCCATTTCTCTACAGGTTGAACCGTCATTGGGTAGTGTAAAAAGTTTGTTAAACTCTCGACATATTAGTCACGTTCTCTCCCGCGGGCTACAGGTCCTTACACTTGTTCATGTCATATATGCCATATACGTGAATCTTGCGTTTGGGGAACATACTACTGGTGCCGGATTATGGATGTGCGTGTTATTCATTACATATTGATTTGTATTTTATATAAATTTGCATTTGTATTTTATAAAAAAAGCCGTGGTAGCCTAATGGTTTGACCTGCCGACTTAAGCAGAGGGTCGTGGGTTCGAATCCGGGCTCGCACCTCTAAGTTTATCGCAATTTATGTGCGAAATTTAATTTGTAAATTTACCATGAGCTTTTCGGTGAAGGAAAACATCGTGAGGAAACCTGCACACACCTGCAAAGCGATTTGACGGTGTGTGCGAAGTTCCCAATCTGCACTGGGCCCGCGTGGGAGCCCAAACCCTCTCGTTATGAGTGGTGGCCTGTGCCCAGCAGTGGGACGTATGTATATAGGCTGGATATATTATTATATATATTATTGCATAAGCATTAACATAACCCAGACAAATTATTGCAATGGCCAATATAAATATAATACAAGACACAACAAATAGTCTCACGCACAGACGCGCACATCCGCATATTATCAACGGGAGTGCGTATTTTTTCAGTTTTATGAATAAATTGTACCGAGCCAGATGATCTTTTTCTTATTCATATAGATCATTGTTGGTATATACAGGGTGGCCGCTTTTTACAACATTTGAATTTCCCTGACTTTTCCCGGTTTTCCAGGCACTTTTTCGGTTTTTTCCCTGATCATCCAAGCAAAAATAAAAAAAATGTCACATAAATTATATTTTATAAAAAATATTTTTTTATATATAGGATTTTGATGCCCTTCGAGGATTTTTACATTTTAATCAAGACTCGTAACATATATTTTTTGTTAAAATGCACCGATATTTTTCATTTAGTTAATTTATTGAAATTAATTTGTAGTTTTGCGTAGTTTAGAATTAGTAGATGTTACAACGATAACTTATTTCATAGTTGTTATTACACCGATTTTAGATTTTTGTAAATAGTGACTTTTTTCTCTCAATAAACGAAATGCAAGTTATAGGTTTAGTAATGTATTTTTCCCTGACCTTTTGCAATTTTCCCTGACATTTCCCTGATTTTTCACTGACCTGCGAATTTCCCTGTATTTTCCCGCTTTTCCCGGTTTTTCAGAAAGTGGCCACCCTGTATATAGTTTGGTCTTGGCCGTGAGTGAGTCGTTCAGGCTCTGGCTGAAGATCGGATCCGAGATGGTCGTTCTCTGGCCTCGAAGTCGGAACGTTTATAAAAGTGGTAGCGCGGCCGCGGCCGCCTCATTTACCCGACAACGATCTCTCGCAGCGGACGTTACCATGGCGAAGAACGACTTTATGAAATATGTGCTCTACGTAGTAAACATCATATACGCCGTGTTCGGCCTCATCACCGCTGCCACGGGGACATGGTTCTTCGTGCAACTCATGGAGTTCGATCGACTCCGCAACACCAACCAGTATCTACTGGACTACAGTCTACTGGCCTCAAGTCGCGCCATGGCTCTTCATCGTCTTAGGAGTCATGATAATAATGGTGGCTTTTTGTGGATGTTGCGGAACTAACAGGGAGAGTTGCGGTTTATTGGGAATTTACGGAGGCTGTCTGGCTTTATTGATCATCTTCCAAGTGTTGTCCGCTGTGCTGGTGTGCGTCTACGTCGACGGTGAACACACGGGCCGCTTCATCAAGGATACAGTGTACGATGGATTCTACAATATTCAAAACAACCATGAAGCCGCGGAGCAATACGAATGGATTGAGCGCAAGCTGAAGTGCTGTGGTGCCAATGACGCGAGAGACTACAGGAGTTTCAGAAATGACCTTCCATTGTCCTGTTGCGCGGACAGTTTATACAGAGCTACGTGTGACTTCACCGATAAGGAAGCTAATGAAAGACTAGGTTGTGCTAAAGTGGCTTCAGTGTATACCAAGATTATTAGCTCTTCAATGGCCGCGGCATCTTTATTGATTGCTATCGTGGAGATAGCAGGAGTGTCGCTAGCCTGGAGGCTGTTCCATCATGCCTGTAGATTGTGAACTTAGCCATTTTGATAGTATGTATTTCGACCATTATAAAAACGTACTTTATGAATTGTGATCATTATTTCTTTAAGCTATTATACGTAGGGTGTTCAATAAATTTTGTCGTGTGATCATATAAATTTATATTTTTTCAAAATAAGCCCCACTACAATTAATACATTTATTCATACGCACAAACCACTCATTTATCCAACCCTCCCACTTTTCTTTATTAATTAATCCTAATTCTTCCTCAAACGCACCAACCAACTGCTCGTCCGTAGAAAACTTGCGCCCTTTCATTCGGTTTTTCACAAACGGAAATAACCCGAAGTCACAGGGTGCGAGATCAGGACTGTGGGCAGGGTGTTCCAGTACTTTGATGCCAGATGCTCTCAGAAATCGCGAAGTAGCGCCAGCTCTATGGGCTGGTGCATTGTCGTGATGTAGGAACCACGAGCCGAGTCCGGAGTTCGGTCGTCGATTTCTCAGTTCTTCGAACAACTGAGGCAGGCAAATCTCAGTATACCATTCACTTGTAACGGTCTTCTGTCCACTAAGCATCACTAATTTTACTAACCCTCGTTTGTTAAAAAAAACGGTGATCATTCTTTTTTTCACCGATTTCGATTTCCGCACTTGTGTTGGTTGCTCTTCGTCTTCGAAGACCCATATTTTGCTTTGTGATTTAGTTGGCACGTCGTAATAATAAATCCAGGTTTCGTCTCCCGTGATAATTGAACTGACACTCTTGGATTGGCCATTGTCAAATTGTTTCACCATAGATTGCGCCCATTGTACGCGTTGTTGTTTTTGGTGCTCACTTAAGGTGTGGGGCACCCACAATGTACAAAGTTTTTTTACATTTAAATGCTTCGTCACAATGTTGTGCAAAGAGGATACAGGAATATTTAAGAGTTCTTCTAACTGACGATATGTGATTCGGCGATTTTCTCTGATAGCTTTTTCCACACGAGTTATGTTTTCCAGCACTTGAATTTCCGCGGGTCTTCCCGGTCGCGGGTCGTCGTCTAGCTCAAAATCCCCACGTTTGAACTGTAAATACCATCGTTCCACAGTCCTTACAGAAGATACTTCTTGACCAAGAACAGAACACATCTCGTCAAAACATTCTTGTTTAGATAAACCGCGTTTGAATTTATAGTAGATAATAACACGATAGTCTCGTTTGTTCAACGACGTCATCTCAATTTTTTTAATTTTTCCCTTATACTAAAATATTAATTGTAGGAAGCTAAAACAAACGTGTTAACTCTTGTAATTGACGACACTTAATAATGGACACAAAAACTGTCGCTGTACGCTGAGCGTTTGCAGACACGTCAAGACTTGTTGAACACCCTACGTATTTTTTGATTTTATATATTTTTATACATTGTAAAGTTTTAGATTTTGATTTTATACATTATAATACGTACCCTACTACCGTATATATTACATAAATCCGTATGACGTCATCGGCACGCATCGGTAAAGTTGCCCCTTCGAGCAACTGCGACCGATGCGTGCGGTGCGTGCGGTGCCGCTATACGGATCAGTGGACGCTTACCTTTAGTAACAACGCTACGAGACGGCTACGAGGCGGCTACGAGGCGGCGGCGCGCGGCGCGGCGGAGTAGAGCAGCACGCACGGCGTCTTCCACCACGCACCGAACTGGACCACCTCCGACGCCGGCACCGGCGTTATGCTGGGGACAATGAACACTATAAACAGCGTTACTTTTTAAATACTAGATGTTCAATTAATCATTGACAAGGATCTTGAAATCGTGCCCTTATTGCAAAAACCAATTATCTGCATCGAAATTTGAGCGGATACTGAGTTTTACCTGTAGCCTCGTCGTGACGAGACAAGTCGACTGGTATATTTGTTTTGTGCAATAAGGGTACGAAATATTAAGATTCTTGAAACACCGTATTGATCGAGTAATAGTTAGATCAAGATAATAATAATGTGACACTTCGTCTAGCCTAAGCTAACTTAGTTGTGACGACGAGCATAGCGAGGAGCGTTAGGTTGACTTATGGCAACAACAACGCGCGAAACGAGCGACCAAATTGATACAATAGCATTTTACACTAACACTAGTAGTCAAAGTCAAGTATATGTGGCGTTCGTATTAACGTATTTATTAAAACTCACCTGATATCACTGAACATGTACCACTTCACTCTCGTCTGCACGTAGGATTGTCTTCGCACACCACTGCCGCGGATAGACTGTACTCTTCTTCAGATTGGGTAGTCACTTGTTTCTTCTCGTGCTTGTTAATTTATAACTCACCTGATATCGTTGAACATGTACCACTCCTCCCTCGTCTGCACGTAGGCCACCAGATGTTTGGGGTTGTCTTCCACGCACACCACTGCCGCGGATAGACTGTACTCTTTTTCAGATTGGGTAGTCACTTGTTTTTTCTTATGCTTGTCCCGAGACTCGTTTGGGTCACCCTAGAAATAAAATATATTGTTTTTTTGAGATATCGCTCGTTTTATTATCAATTTTCTTACTTTTTTTCTTCCATCCCCGACGGGTTAAATTGAAATTGTTTAACTGTTATTTAAAATAAATTTATATAACTTTTAAATTGTTCTTAATCACCTAAACCAAACGCCGTGTAGTATACGCCGAATAAAAATACATGAAGCCTAAATAAAAAACTTGGGCGACTACAATCTGCTATAGTCTCTTTGTCAGACAACTTTCACGTCATAGCCACTACAACCTGAAACCTTAATTTAGACAACCGTGTCCCCTTGTATTGTAGACACACATTTCATCGAATGTGTCGTTTTACCGAATTTCATTTCATCGAAAGCTTGTTTCTGCTGAAAATCTTATTGTTCAGGTTATCTTAAGCATGGGTCAAATTCAAATTCAAAATTCAAATCTCTTTATTTTGCCTAAAATGTGGTACAAAAGATGTTACAAATTAGTCAAAGTCACACACACTTTGCCAGTATCTGGCATGCAAAAATATCACAAGCATAGAATTTAAAACAATGCCAAAGGAAAATTCTTCGGGACCAGGAAATACATGGGTAATATAAATACCTTGAACATACGTAATATAAATACCATACTTAATTATCATAATGAAATTAAAATTCACAGTCAATGTTTAAAATAATCGAAATATTCGTCAACACTATAAAAACATTCCTGCACTAACCAACTCTTAAGTTTAGTCTTGAATAATCTAATAGGCAATTCTTTAATGTCATCATGCAAGCGATTATAGATGCCCATAGACATGCAATATGCGTTCTTACCATACAACTTTATCTTTTGAGCGGAACCAACAAGGCGATTTGGATACCTTGTATTAAAATTACATATGTCCTTGTTGGTTTTAAAAAGTTCCGGGTGCAGTTTAACGAATAAACAAATTTCAAAAATGTACATGCTCGGCACAGTCAAAAGGGTGACGTAGGTTACCACCAAAAAACCTAACCATAAAATTATAATACCTGTCGATGAAATGAAAATTCGGCGAAGTAAAACATTCTATGAAATTAGGGTGGTGATTCAAAACAAATAAGAATTTACTGAAATTACATTTTATTGATCAATTTTACTACAGATTGAATTGATAGCAGTGAAATTAGTTACCTTATCGTTGATAACAATATCACCATCAGATTGCAGCCGGACCAACAGCTGGTGTGGCAGCACGCAATGCGAGTCGGGGCTCTTTGACGGCCCTTGCGACGGACACGGTCTGTCAATCAATACTATATCTATACAAAGAATAAGATCCCGTGTCTGACTAACGCAGACAAAGCACAGCGTCAACTACCTAACTTGAACGCACGGGTTAGCACTAAATTAATAATTTCTACCTTCCTAGATAATCCCTTTCTATTGATGAAAACCGCATGAAAAGCCGTACAGTAGTTTCTGAGTTTTTTTTTTAGCCTGTGTTAGTGTCCCACTGCTGGGCAAAGGCCTCCCCTCTTTTCCGCCATTCGTCCCTATTGAGCGCATGCGCCCGCCACTCGCTCCGAAACGCGTCCAAGTCATCCCGCCATCTCCTTTTTGGTCTGCCTCTGCTCCGGTGGCCATCTAACGGAGTCCATTCGGTGGCAACTTTGGCCCACCGTTCCGGATGCATCCGGCAGACATGTCCAGCCAAATCCCACTTGAGCTTAGCGATCTTGACACCCACATCTTCTATACCGGTTTTGAGATTAGCCAGAACAAAAACGCAGCTCGGCGGTGGACTTTAGTTTATAATATGTAGTGAAGATTTACGAAGTTCGAAGGCGCATGAGTCTTCTGCTCATCAATATGATAATTTGATAAATCCTTTTTGAGTTGGAATTATGGATTTTACTTTAATTATCGTTGGTAAGACATAATTATGATTCGGACAACACATGGTTTGTTAGACTTAAAATGTCTACAGTTCAACAAATCATGTTGGACTAAAGGACAATTGAAGTTCAATATTAAGGGTCAGTTCACCCGAGATGCGACGCGAAGCGGTGCTACGCGACACAACGGTGCTTTAAGAGACCAGTTATTGTTCCAAGATGCGCAGCGCGACGTAGCGCAACATTTTCGAATATTCTCAATAAAATAAGTACCTTTTTGTGTACTAAATAAAGTTATATACCTATAGTAACGCTATTTTAAAGAGAAAGCGCCTCGTTGCGTCGCGTCTTGGTGGGAACTTACCCATGTCAAAATTAGGGACGTTGGACTTTAAGGAGATTAACATCGCCTTACTATGTCATAATGACATTTTTACAATTGTCACCTCACCTGTCAGGATGTTTGAATCTGCACCCCGGTCTAGCGCAGTGTAATCCGTAGCGACACGGCTTCCCGCTGCTGCCGCGTTTCGCCGACTCGGGCTTCAAAAACGAATATTTTTAGAAAATTTACAAGTTAAGCTGTTATGTAGATGTATGTATGGTATAGAATACTCACCGTGTCCTTCTGTACGCCTTTAGCCCAATAAGCCTTTTCGTGTGCCGTCACTCCGCCGCAGTTGATGGCTAATATCGGCGGTAATCTGTTGAGAAAACGCTTAGAAATAAAATATAGTAGCATAGGTATACCTATGCTAGTATATAGTGATAGTGATGACCCGGGCATTGTGAAGACCCAAGTGTAGTGATGCCCCAGGTATAGTGATGCCCCCGGTATGGTAATGCCCCAGGTATAGTGATGACCCAGGTATAGTTATGGTCAGGTATAGTGATGCCTCGGGTATTGTGAAGACCCAGGTATAATGATGACTTAGGTGTAGTGATGCCCCGGGTATGATGACCCAGGTAGCGATGGGCCGGGTACAGCGACGAGCCTGGTTGAGCGAGGGGGGGCGCGGGCACTGACCGCGCGACGCGGGCGTGCTGCTGCGTGGGCGTGAAGCGCGCGCAGCGGTCGCACCAGGCGGGCCCGGCGCGCCGCGGCGCCAGCGACAGTATAGCGATGGGCCGGGTACAGCGACGAGCCTGGTTGAGCGAGGGGGGGCGCGGGCACTGACCGCGCGACGCGGGCGTGCTGCTGCGTGGGCGTGAAGCGCGCGCAGCGGTCGCACCAGGCGGGCCCGGCGCGCCGCGGCGCCAGCGACAGTATAGCGATGGGCCGGGTACAGCGACGAGCCTGGTTGAGCGAGGGGGGGCGCGGGCACTGACCGCGCGACGCGGGCGTGCTGCTGCGTGGGCGTGAAGCGCGCGCAGCGGTCGCACCAGGCGGGCCCGGCGCGCCGCGGCGCCAGCGACAGTATAGCGATGGGCCGGGTACAGCGACGAGCCTGGTTGAGCGAGGGGGGGCGCGGGCACTGACCGCGCGACGCGGGCGTGCTGCTGCGTGGGCGTGAAGCGCGCGCAGCGGTCGCACCAGGCGGGCCCGGCGCGCCGCGGCGCCAGCGACAGTATAGCGATGGGCCGGGTACAGCGACGAGCCTGGTTGAGCGAGGGGGGGCGCGGGCACTGACCGCGCGACGCGGGCGTGCTGCTGCGTGGGCGTGAAGCGCGCGCAGCGGTCGCACCAGGCGGGCCCGGCGCGCCGCGGCGCCAGCGACAGTATAGCGATGGGCCGGGTACAGCGACGAGCCTGGTTGAGCGAGGGGGGGCGCGGGCACTGACCGCGCGACGCGGGCGTGCTGCTGCGTGGGCGTGAAGCGCGCGCAGCGGTCGCACCAGGCGGGCCCGGCGCGCCGCGGCGCCAGCGACAGTATAGCGATGGGCCGGGTACAGCGACGAGCCTGGTTGAGCGAGGGGGGGCGCGGGCACTGACCGCGCGACGCGGGCGTGCTGCTGCGTGGGCGTGAAGCGCGCGCAGCGGTCGCACCAGGCGGGCCCGGCGCGCCGCGGCGCCAGCGACAGTATAGCGATGGGCCGGGTACAGCGACGAGCCTGGTTGAGCGAGGGGGGGCGCGGGCACTGACCGCGCGACGCGGGCGTGCTGCTGCGTGGGCGTGAAGCGCGCGCAGCGGTCGCACCAGGCGGGCCCGGCGCGCCGCGGCGCCAGCGACAGTATAGCGATGGGCCGGGTACAGCGACGAGCCTGGTTGAGCGAGGGGGGGCGCGGGCACTGACCGCGCGACGCGGGCGTGCTGCTGCGTGGGCGTGAAGCGCGCGCAGCGGTCGCACCAGGCGGGCCCGGCGCGCCGCGGCGCCAGCGACAGTATAGCGATGGGCCGGGTACAGCGACGAGCCTGGTTGAGCGAGGGGGGGCGCGGGCACTGACCGCGCGACGCGGGCGTGCTGCTGCGTGGGCGTGAAGCGCGCGCAGCGGTCGCACCAGGCGGGCCCGGCGCGCCGCGGCGCCAGCGACAGTATAGCGATGGGCCGGGTACAGCGACGAGCCTGGTTGAGCGAGGGGGGGCGCGGGCACTGACCGCGCGACGCGGGCGTGCTGCTGCGTGGGCGTGAAGCGCGCGCAGCGGTCGCACCAGGCGGGCCCGGCGCGCCGCGGCGCCAGCGACAGTATAGCGATGGGCCGGGTACAGCGACGAGCCTGGTTGAGCGAGGGGGGGCGCGGGCACTGACCGCGCGACGCGGGCGTGCTGCTGCGTGGGCGTGAAGCGCGCGCAGCGGTCGCACCAGGCGGGCCCGGCGCGCCGCGGCGCCAGCGACAGTATAGCGATGGGCCGGGTACAGCGACGAGCCTGGTTGAGCGAGGGGGGGCGCGGGCACTGACCGCGCGACGCGGGCGTGCTGCTGCGTGGGCGTGAAGCGCGCGCAGCGGTCGCACCAGGCGGGCCCGGCGCGCCGCGGCGCCAGCGACAGTATAGCGATGGGCCGGGTACAGCGACGAGCCTGGTTGAGCGAGGGGGGGCGCGGGCACTGACCGCGCGACGCGGGCGTGCTGCTGCGTGGGCGTGAAGCGCGCGCAGCGGTCGCACCAGGCGGGCCCGGCGCGCCGCGGCGCCAGCGACAGTATAGCGATGGGCCGGGTACAGCGACGAGCCTGGTTGAGCGAGGGGGGGCGCGGGCACTGACCGCGCGACGCGGGCGTGCTGCTGCGTGGGCGTGAAGCGCGCGCAGCGGTCGCACCAGGCGGGCCCGGCGCGCCGCGGCGCCAGCGACAGTATAGCGATGGGCCGGGTACAGCGACGAGCCTGGTTGAGCGAGGGGGGGCGCGGGCACTGACCGCGCGACGCGGGCGTGCTGCTGCGTGGGCGTGAAGCGCGCGCAGCGGTCGCACCAGGCGGGCCCGGCGCGCCGCGGCGCCAGCGACAGTATAGCGATGGGCCGGGTACAGCGACGAGCCTGGTTGAGCGAGGGGGGGCGCGGGCACTGACCGCGCGACGCGGGCGTGCTGCTGCGTGGGCGTGAAGCGCGCGCAGCGGTCGCACCAGGCGGGCCCGGCGCGCCGCGGCGCCAGCGACAGTATAGCGATGGGCCGGGTACAGCGACGAGCCTGGTTGAGCGAGGGGGGGCGCGGGCACTGACCGCGCGACGCGGGCGTGCTGCTGCGTGGGCGTGAAGCGCGCGCAGCGGTCGCACCAGGCGGGCCCGGCGCGCCGCGGCGCTAGCGACAGCCGCACCAGCTCGCTGAAGCCGCGCGGCGCTTCGCGTAACGCGCCGCCTGGGTACTGGAGCGCGCAGGCTAACACTACCGACTCGCGTTCTTCCTGGGAAATCAAGTAAAGAATAAAAAAAAGGATTTTTGACCATTTTTCTTATAAGCATGTATTTTATTAGTAAGAAAAGAGGATCAGTCTGAAAATCAACGCTGGGGTTCATCCAGCTAAAGCTGATACTGGTACCTTTTGCCTATGCACTGCTTTTTATGTATGTTTTTTTGTTTTTATTTTTTATGTTCCTTGTTAGTTTTGTAGCAAATTTTTTGTTCGTTTTTTATATCTAACTTTAAGGGCTAACATTAGGTTAAGCTGTTTTTTTTCTTTTTCAAACTTTTGATGTTACAAATCGGTGGCAAGGCAATAAACATTTTTTATTCTTTATTCTATTATTTTTATATTTTTACTCAATTACACTTTAATTTAGAAACAAACCTCTTTGTTACACTTCAGGCACCTATTGAGCTGGTGTCTCGCGATGGCGAACAGCTGCGAAATCTCCGACTCTTCCCTGTCCGCCTGGCGACTAGGAAGTTCGTCGTTCACCTTACTGTGTTGAGCCTCCGGGGGTACTGTGAAATTATCACAGTACTACATTAAATTACTGTCAAAAAATCTTTTTTATTGACAAATTAAATGACAAGACTGGTAAATTTAAAAATAAAACAACAGTCTTCATAAACCTTCTAAAAAGCAGTTTTTTTTTAAGTACAACTTACGCGTTTATGAATAGGAGGGTTGGAGATTACCTGAGAATTCGACAGCTCCGAATAGCGCTGCATACGAGAAAGTGGTTGTTTTTAGTATAAGCTCAATTTTAATTAAAATAACTAAACGTTCAAGAAACAAAGTGATGGTATTTGGCACTTGAAAACAGGGAATAGTAAATGTCAATCAAGTATAAAAATTATGTAAACAAACGGACTACTCGACCATAGACTAATCCTAATGACATATCCTAGACCAAATTACAAATCCTATTCAACGACAAACATTATACACTTGTACATTACTTGTACATACATTTGTAATCACGTAATCATTATTTGTACATTTATACATTTGTAATCACGTTCTCGAAAACGGCTCTAACGATTTCGATGAAAATTGCGACATGGGGTTTTACGGGGGTGAAAATTCGATCTAGCTAGGTCTCATATCTGGGAAAATTCGTTTTCCCGTATTTTCACGCAAAAAGATTTCCCGCGCAATATTATTCGTAATTTCGGGGCGGCTGCCGACCTCTGCATAGACTGATGGTTAGAGCGTCCACCTACTACGCAAAGACTGCGGGTTCGAACCCCAGCTATGGATGGTTTTTTTTTGTATAGAAAATCGATGAAAATTCGGTTTCGGTTAGGTACTTAATTGATAAATTGACTTACTTTAGTATAAGAATAACTGAGTATTCGATACGGGTACATTTTTAAAATAAAATCGACGATGAACATTAACCTACCTTCTTCCTGACTCAAGCTAGTAGGCCACTCGTCTTCTCTCGGCTCGCCGTCTTCGAACTCAGTACTCGGTCCGAGGAACTCCAACTCAGCGTATTGATAGTCTTCAGGGTACTGGCCATTCAACTAAAACAACACCGAGACATACATGTACGGAAATACATGCTTAAGAGGATTGTGAGGTGACTTTCCATACAAACGGCGAATACGTTTTCCACCCCCTAAATGTTAACCAATTTCGACCAATTTTTGATACGGTGTCAGTCGGGACAAAAACTATGTCCGTACGTTTCGTTTTTTTTCAATATTATTAATAAATTTCGATTTATTCCCGTTTTATTGTTTTCATACAAAAGTAATTTCGGCCATAATCTCTTTATAACTAATCAATATTTAAAATACTTAATAAAATACTTTCAACCAAAATTATTTTCAACATGATCGGATATACCGTTTTTGAGTTATTGCCGAAAAACTGCGTTTCTCAACAAAAGGACGTAAGTGGCATGAAGATACGCTCTTTTACTGGTGCACTTTATTTGTATTTGTAGTAATAGCGACGGAACCCTACACTGAGCAAAATCAAAAATCAAAAACCACAATCAAAATATTTTATCGTTGGCAGCATGGCCCGACATGCTGATGCCCGGTTTTCTTATTACGAGCTAAGTCGACTTACCCTTTTACACTGAACCCTTTATTATTACCTGAGCCGGTCCCGCACCTCCGCTCGGCGCGACGTTGCCAATCCGCGTTTTTGGCGGAGAACTGTTAGCGAGCAACACCATCTCTTTCTCTTTCTTCCGCGTTTCTAGTATCTCGTAGTGCATTTGGTGTAAGATGAATCGATTCCAACTCTGTAAATATATCATACAATGGTTGAAGGAAGATTTAAAATGCATTTAAATAATAACATTATTAATATAGGATGTGGTAAGAATAAGCTAATATATTTAAGGGTGTCATATGATTCGCCCATTAGTGTAACGTGTCATATGAAAATTATAATGGTGTGGCGTATAGGGTTTTCGATTTTAATAAGACTGACGAAAATTGTTGTAAAGCGTTTTCTAAAAAAGTATACTAAAAAGTGTCACTTAAATGATATGTAACTTACAGTTTGTTACGAAATTTTATGCATTTGACATTAATCTAAGATAGTTTTATCAAAGTCCCTAAGCGTTAGCTATAACTGCGGATGCGCGTTATGAAACTATTTTGATGTTAATTAACAATTTTTTTTTCCTGTTGCACAACTTGCACAGATAAAATTTTAATAGGTCGTGTGTCAGTGGAACGAAATGTTATTTATTGTTACTAGCGACTTGCCCCGGCTTTACACGGATGCAATTTTCCAAAATTTTCATTCATAAGGTATGATTATAAACCAACACAACCAAAAAAAAAACAGCCAAATCGGTCGAGCCGTTACCATATTATCTTTCATACATGCGGCAATTGATTTTTAATTAAGTTATGAATAATTGTATTGAAGAACCCTGAGCGTAGCGAGTCGAATTTTTTTTTTTAATAGGTGGAGTGAAGAGATGTTCACCTGTATGAGCGCCACCAGGTCGACCCGTGGGTCGGGCCCGCGCTCGGGCAGGATGAGCCCGAGCGCCGCCGCCTCGGGCACGGTGCGGAACGCGAGCAGGAAGCCCGTGGCCGCGCACGGCGCCCCGCCGGACGAGTCCAGCATCCTGAATAGGAAGCCTGCGCGAGAAAGCGCCATTTTAAGGCAAGGGCAAGATCAAGACTATTTGACAAGGAAATACAAGTATCAAAAATATACTTTTTATAGTAGGTTTATATCCAAACTAGATTTTACCCGCGACTCCGTCCACGTAGAAATCGCTTATCGCTTTTCTAAGTGATTAGGATAAGATACAAGGGTCATTATCACCACCACCACGACTCACAACTCAGTGGTGGTGAGCTACCACTCAGTTACCATGCATTATTACAAATATAACATAAAAACTAAGCATCTTTTTTCGATTCTGATACTTAATCAATAATTATCTGTGATATATAGCTGACTGCAAATCATTCATCATTTCAATCAAATAACCGCAGAAAATGGATAGTGTATACGGAAACATCTTTTTTCAGGTTGGGACAAGTTTACCTGCACAAAATTTGATAATGATAACAAATAGTTTGTTCAGTAAATTGGCCAAAACAGAATTCATTTATACGTCGGTAATATGTGAATCCACTAGCGCTTCGGACATGATACATCACAGCTAAGAAACGCCGCAAAAAACTATTTATTATATTTTATTGTATAGAAGGTTTAATGAAGTATTTACGCTTTGGCAATGATCCTTGAATTGGCTGATCTGTTTACAGAATAACTCCCACAAGTCTATATTAAATACTTAAATATAAATATAAAAAACAAAGTCGGGTTAGTTACAACCATTTATAACTCAAGAACACCTCAACCGATCTTTATAAAATTTGGCACACAGATAGTTTATTACTAGGATTAACATAAAAAATACTTTTTAACACAGTTGCTCAAAAAGTGGTACTTTTCGTAGCTGTATATCGTGCGAAAAGTTGGTTTTCGCGAACTAGTGCTTTTTACTTTTCCAATTTTTTTAAATATATACTTGTTCCAATTCATGACTACTTATTGATGAGTGTTAATATTAGTTTCCTTTAAACATCGTAATCAACATAAAAACCTCCTGTTAATGTAAGAATACGAAAAATATACATATTTCATATTTTATTACTTACCTCTTCATCATTATAACACGTTTATTTTTTAATATTGAATATTGAAAAACCGTTCTTAATAAGTTGTCTGAATGGAACGGAATAGCCGCCGAAACGCCTGTCAAAATTTTTGACATTATGAAGAGGCGTTTTTTCTTACTGCAAGCATTTTTTAAGTTTCCAAAGGCAACATTCGATAGTTTTTATAAATATACGATACACAAATAATCGTAAATAAAAATAGGTACTTAGGTAATAGTACAATGTTTTATATTTACAATTATTTATGTCTTATAGAACAGGCATTTGATAAAAAAACTTTCATTGAAGTCGGTTCAATAATATTAACAAAATCCATTCTAGTCGAATAAAAGCTAAAAAAAACACCTCTTCATAATGTCAAAATTTTTCTTCAAATGTCAAATGAAAAAGTTGTTTATAAAATGAGTAAATCAGAGTTTGAAATTGATTTATTTTTTCGCAACTGTGTTAAAAAACGTCGTTCGATACACGTGCGGAAATGTCATTCTTCACTCGTCCCGAGTCTTGCCACTCGCCTGCGGCTCGTGGCAAGATATCTCTTTACTCGTGAACTAATGACATACTTTTCGCACTAGCATCGAAATGTACTATTTTATCCGGGAATGTTTGATAGCTCCCGAGGGATAAGCGAAAGGCTACTAATACGCGGACGGGCCGCGGGGAACAGCTAGTTATTTATTATATATATCTCTGTTCGACATACCTAATTCGCAGCTGAGACAGAACTCCTTTGCGCAGGTGTGGCCCAAGAGTGTCGTTTTGACAGCTGGAGTGTTGTATAAAACCTTAAAAAAATATATAGAAACGTAATTTCAGCTTCATTTTTTATTTATTAATTCCATTAACAAATACATTTTGTGTCGGAAATTTTACAACTACATAAAATTAAAAAAAAAAACATTTTTATAATATGCATATACATACTTAATTATAATTTAATTGCTTATTTATTCTAATTAACAAATTCATGTATATCATAGAAGCATTTCTTTAGCAAATAGTTGCAGAGGGGGGCTTCAAAAAAAAAAATGACTAGATATGATCTTTAATTAAGTCACTAGGCAGGCTATTTAATATTTTTCTTTTTTTTAATTCAACGATTTATTTTGACGTAGTTTCATGCTTGTGCTTCGCGCTGTCATTACAACAGAGTTTTTGGTAGCTTATCAATAAAATCTGTTATGTATATAACATTTTCTTTTCAATACTGCTTTAAATTAAGTTAGCGGTGAATTTTTATTTATTTTATGACATGTAAAAAGTAAAATATAGGATAAACAGCTGTTTGAATGCGCAGGCCCTTTCACGATATGTTTCCTACGCCGTAAGAGCATCAGGTAATGAAATTAAGTTTAAACATTTAATCGGTACATGACCTCCGCCGGGGCTTGAATTCGATATATTAAGATCACGAGTAGACACCCTAAACCAGCCATTCTCAAAGTGTGCTCTGCAGAGCCCTGAGGCTCCGCAAAGCCCATGCAAGGGCTCCGATGAAAAAACAATCTAATGAAAATTTTTAAATAGTTTTTTTTCTAACAAACAACTTCAAGAATTTGACTCGTTCGGGGCTCCGTAAGATTTACTGTGTCAAAAAGGTTCCGTCGCTAAAAAAGTTCGAGAACCGCAACCCTAAACCAAGGAGCGTATTAACAAACTGATCTTGGCTGTGATCCCCGTCTTAAGATACATAAAACTAAACGTCAAGTCTCACAAAACTGTCATTGCTGACACATCTTGAGACGGGTATCAGTTTATTAATGCAACCCTTGGTCAATGACACTCTTGGGAAAGGACGCGGAGCATTCGAACCGCCCCGCTTCTATGTTACCAAAAAAATATACGTGTAATATAAAAAAAAAACGGTATTTACCTAGTACCTTGAAAGTAAACGCTATTTGTAATGTTACACAATGTCATTTTATTGGTAGCACAGGAGCGGGGCGGGGGGGTCCGCGACGTTATAGTCCGTTCGTTCAAATAGTGTGCAGTACACCCACACACTGCTATGGAAACCATTATAATATCTGAGTTACCCACTCATTTGTTAATAATTTTATATAGTGTAATGTAATGAACCGATAATAAATGCAATTACCGGCTGATCACATTATTAGGCATTTTTCAGTAAAGAAATGCAAACGTACAATTTAGGCATAGATTAAAAGGGGTTTTAAAAGGGTAAAGTTTATAATTTTTAATATTTTAAAAATAAGCAAAAAATTCTGTAAAAATACAATATGATGGAAACGCAAAGAAATATAAAAAAAAGTATTATCTTCCTGATCACAGACTCTAAAGCAATAAATTTTGTGGTTTAATAATCAAAACAATAATCGTTTAGTTAACCGACCACTAAAAAGAATTCTAACCGGAGACTATAAAAATACTGTATTTAAATCTAGTCTAGTTAAGGTCCCTATGAAGGAAAGTACTTTCACTCATTTAAAAACCTAACGAAACAAATACTACTATTATCGTACTATAGGTTTTAAGACGTGGCTGAATTCATTTTAGTTGGTTTGAAGTGATTTAAAGAAATAATTTTAAAAGGTGTAGCATTATAGCTACATGAAGCGTCACTTCTATGCTTATGTTAATTCTTTGCCATTGACAACCTTTTTATGGTTGCAATTTTTACTTGACCGTTTTGCCTGTTTGATACATGGCAGGTTATTTGTTTTCTTTTAATTTGAATTTCAAATTTCTTGATGGGTTCGCGAGAATATTGAAGTTGTGTCATTATCTTTCTGATCGCAAATGAATTCGGAGTGAAATCTATATAAAAGTTCACAAATTATGGTTGAACTTAACTTCGTTTATAACACCAATGATTGATTAATGTTACCGATCCTAGTAACAGTTTTTATAAAAGTGTATTGATTTTAATTTGCCGAACTCCATCTAAATCGGGTAAGTTTGATTGTTATTCTGTCCATCGGTTTAGGTTCACGTAGGTTCCAGTATGTATAGGTTGTGCTTTTTCAAATTGCAGCAAGCCGTACCGGCTAACAATTTATCCTACTTCATGAAAACCCGATTGTACGAGCGCAGAATGAAGTCCATTTGCGATTAAGATCACGGCGCTAGAAGCGTGTCGTCGGCAGCGGTGTCATACGCGGTCTATAAGAGAAAATTCTACATTACGCCATTCCAGGATTTTTCAAGATAACCTTTTAAAATTATTTCTTTAAATCACTTCAAATCAACTAAAATGAATTCAGCCACGTCTTAAAACCTGTAGTACGATAATACTAGTATTTATTTCGTTAGGTTTTTAAATGAGTGAAAGTACTTTCCTTCATAGGGACCTTAACTAGAGTAAATTTAAATTCAGTATTTTCAGTCTCCGGTTAGAATTCTCTTTAGTGGTCGGTTAACCAAGTTTTTGGGCTATACTAAACGATTAATGTTTTGATTATTAAACCACAAAATTTAATGCATTAGACTTTGTAATCAGGAAGATAATACTTTTTTATATATCTTTGCGTTTCCATCATATTGTATTTTTACAAAATTTGTTGCTTATTTTTAAAATATTAAAAATTATAAATTTTACCTTTTAAAACCCCTTTTAATCTATGCCTAAATTGTACGTTTGCATTTCATATCTGAAAAATGCCTAATAATGTGATCAGCCGGTAATTGCATTTATTATCGGTTTATTACATTACAATAGGTATTCTTTTTTAAATAGTGACAAATAATCAAAAATGAGAAAATAAAAAAACACATACTTATAATGTCAACATTTTATTAATGTTACACACAACTACTTGCCGCGACTCGCCAGCGCATGCTGCGGGTGTACGCCCCTGAAGCGGCCGCCGCTCGCGGAGGCGGCACACCAAAGCAAACTATTTGAGCGAACGGACTACACCCTCTTGTGTTTTAAGATTAAGATTTTGTTGCACATTGCTTACCTGAAGCATCGAGTTGCAGTAAGAGTTGGGCAGGATCGCTTCGAGAGAAGGGAAACCGCTTTTATTGTAGTTCGCGGCCTCCTCGGCCAGGTTGTGCTTGTTGAATCGCAGGTCTAACTGCAACACAAGTTTTTTAAAGAGATAGCTTGACAAAAAATATTGAAAAATGAGAGCGCTGTTTAGAGCGGAATTGGCAACATGATCCAATTTTTATCCACAAAAGAGCTGCTAGTGATTACCACAAGTCGGATTGATGTAATCATCATCATCATCTCGGCCTTCAGTAGTCCACTGCTGGACATAGGCTTCCTACATGTTTGTAATTCATAATGTAGGTACATTTTTAATAAAATTTAACTCCCAATGTACCATATTTATCGCAAATAATCTGAATCTATTCTTAAGTGTCTAAATTTAACGTAAATTATTTTTCTTCAGATTTTAACAACACTAACCTTACTCTATGGGTGCTACCGCACCAATCGATCGTTCATCGATCGATGACATCGTCGATTGAGCTAACTTCGGTTGATCGATCGACTATCGGATGACATCCGATCAATGATTAATCGACGAACGATCGCTTGGTGTGGTAGCACCCTATCTCTTGTTTGTACCTTTTGATAATGCTTGGGAATCGGCTGCGTAGCGAATTTGCTCTCATTCATTTTTGCAGCGAATAGGTCTTCTAATGTATCCTCGATGTATGGCATCTATAATAGATAGAAGTCTTGAAACTATATATTAAAAACTTTTAAGTAATAAATAAATATCAGGGGATAATCTCACACACCTAGTTCCAAACTAAGCTCTAGGCTTGTACTATGGGTAATAGACAACGATAAACATACTCATATAGAGAAATACATACTTAAATACATAAAATACATCTGTGACTCGGAAACAAATACTCGCATTCATCAAATAAATATTTGCTCATACCGGGATTCGAACCCGGGACGGCTAGATTCGTAGGCAGGATCACTACCAACTAGACTAACCGCGTCGTCGAAGTAGTTACTGTATAAAGCTCTGGTACAGACAGATGTAATTAATAATGAAACGACATTGTATTTTGTCGGATTAGAATGCATCTTGCTTTCTCGGTTAGATTCATTGAAAGGCTAATTGAGAAAGCAAGAAAAGAAATCTTATTCGACAAAATACGGTGTCATTTGATTACCTAATATTATTCACATATGTATTGGTCGGACTAGTAGGTGCGCGACCCTCCCATGGGGTAAGACGTTGGCGGGGAAGCGGGGGGACACTTGACTTAAGCCCAGCCTAAGGTGGCCTTCTCAAAAAGCGATTTTAGTCAGTCAAAGGTTGAATGACGATCGTATTATACGAACAAAAACTTTTTATCGACAGAAAGTTGATTTCCTAACAATTATTCTGTTCAACTATGACGTCATCGTACAAGTTCCAAAGGTCTAAAGCTGGGGCTAGTTCCAGAGCCTCCAAAGCCAATAAGAACGCGAAAATATCTGAACACACATGGCTTTTAAAGCTAGCTTTTCGTCTTGTTTTCATAATTTTTGCCATTTTTTTTTCTATACATAGATAAAACCCCCGACAAAATCGGGACCCTTAACTTTCAGAGGTTATAACTCTTAGATGGCCCAACGGATTTTCATCAAACCTAGCTAAGAAAATTCTCGATAAAGTTACCTTTTTAACAAAAAAGAAACTAAATCGAAATCGGTCCATCCGTTTACGTGCTACGATGCCATAGACCGATACACAGATGCACAGATACACACGTTAAACTTGTAACACCCCACTTTTAGCTTCGGGGGTTAAAAAGTTAAAAACTCAGGCTGTAGTCGTTTCTATATCGTTAAGTGTGAAGGTTCACAGACCCGTGATAAATAAAAAAAAAAAACTAAAATGCGAAATTATAAATGTATTATTACTAAACTCAGTTTTTATAAAACATGGGATACTCTGTTTCCGCTTCGGTCGATAAAATCCAATGAAATATTGTTTACCTGGTTTCTCCGGGACGTTCTAGGATTCGGTGCGTACCCTATAGGACCCTGCATTTTCATCGTTTTTAGCACCTCCGGGTCTATCGGTTTTGGTTTCCTATAAACAAACACAAATATGTGACGTTTTCAATATAAAGGGACCTTATGAAGGAAAGCAGTTACGCTCTTCTTGTTCTTGTAACTATACGAATACTATAGTAACAGTTCTAAAAACGGCGTAACCGCCTGCCTCCATAAGGTTCCTTTATATTGAGAACGTCACATATATCGATCTTATTGAAGTCGTGCTTTGATTATTGCGAGTTAAAAAATAAAGTTGAAAAACTAAAACCCGACTACAAAAAAATAATGAAACAAGTACGTATGGACTTTTTAATGTTTTATGCTATTTACTACCACGTCCTATCCTCTATCTGATTCAGAATAAAGCCAGTACTACTGCTCATATGATCACGAACAGTATCAAATTAGTAAAATCCAAGACATTGGCAGCAGGAATCACCTGTGAATGGAACTCTCTTTTTTTAGGTTTTATTATATTCACTCAAGAAATCCAAATCAAATCAGAATCCAAAATTGATTTCATTTTAGGAATCGGCATTCCTAAAAACCTATAAAATGAATTCCATGACGACTTTAGAAAAAAACATGTCCGCCATCTTGAATTCTTTTTGGATTCCTTTCTACGTTATTTTCGAAATCAGCATCCCAAAAACCTAAGATATGAGTTCCATGACTGGCATGATAAAAGAAATCCCAATCAAAGAAGAAATAAACAAAACTAATGGATGAAACTTGATTGCTCTAGCCTCCTAAAAAAAATACAATAAAAAAAAAAACAACAAAAAACAATAAAATGCACATAATACGCCCATTGGAATAAAGATTCATTGCAAAGGAGATAGAGTAGAATTTCTTTTAATTTTAATTTGCACACACGCATGCGGGTTGAATACGCACGAACTTTACTATTTTACTTAACACCTTGTTGTAGCAAATAAATATACTTTGATTTTTTATTTTATTTTTAGTGGCGCCGTGGGTACCTGTAGGTCTTCTTGAAGAAGGCGTCCGGCAGCTCGTTGAGCCAGCGCGCGCCCGCCAGCGGGGGCAGCGCCGCCGACGAGAACTGGAACGAGTCGCTGAACCCCGCGAACGGGATGTTGGGCGGCGGCTCGGCGAACTCTGTAGCCCTGGCGAATATAATACGCTATTTGACTGCTCAAATCAAATGACTGCTGGTCAAATCAGCAACTTTTACTGAAATGTCAAAACGACTGGATCGTTTTGAGTAGTAGTGAGTAAGGCCTGTACACAAAACAGCGATGCGACGCAAATGTAATGAAATGTATAATAAAGTGCGCAGAAAGCTCGTAGATTTTTGCGATGCGACGTCGCATCGCAGTTTTGTGTACAGGCCCTAAGAAGTTAGTATGAAAATAGGAACCTGTGACGTCACAATTATCAGTGTTCCTTTATAAAGTTTTTGTTGAATTAAAAATCGTTTAAATACCAAAAATAAGTGATAGCTAGGTTATTCCGTGTTATTTTCGAAAGCTTGATTTGTTAGTGTAAACATAATTTATTTTGACATTAGTCAAATAGCCTATTGCAATGAATTATTGAGTGAATGATGGTCGTAAGGCCAGAGAACAGAAGAGGGTGGATGATTGGACATTTATTGAGGCAGGACATGCTTATTAAAACATTATAGAAGGAAATATTGAAGGAAGCAGAGGCAGAGGAAAATAAAGTTCACTAATGTTTTACCAAAAAACGTTTCACAAACTGATTAATTTCACAAACATATCATTTGGCAACACAGTTTTTTTTTTCTGAAACTGTAAGGATTTTTATAAAACTAACCTAACCTATAAGGGTTCCTGAAATATAAGGTCCATTAGATTATAATCAAATCACTCATTTTTCAACCCCCTTTTCAATTATTCATAAAATTAATTTTATATTTTTTTACTAAAAACAGATGCGCCAAATTTCAAGTTGTTAACTTGTGTAGTTGCTGAGAAAAACTGTTGTGACATACAGACAGACAACGAAGTCTCACCATAAGGGTTCCTTTTTTTACCATTTTGGTACGCAACCTTAAAAAAGCCGGTCAAGTGCGAGTCGGACTCGCGCACCGAGGGTTCCGAACAAACTTGTAGGCATGTGAATAGTTCGTAAATCACGGGAATACCATATAAACATACTCCAGTATAAACTGACACGCAATTAGTATGCACTTTCATACTTAGTGAGTGTCAGTTTATATTGGATTATTTTTTATGTGATGTAACTACAAATTAACGGTTTTCGGATTTTTTCCTTTAATTGTGCTATAAGACGTTGGTTCTTGCCAAATTTCATGATTCTAAGTCAACGGGAAGGGTATTGACAGACACACAGACAGACAGACGGACAACAAAGTGATCCTATAAGGGTTCCGTTTTTTTTTTATTTGAGGTACGGAACCCTAAAAACAACATTTTTCCCTTGTCCCATGACAGTAATATAATAATGGCATACCTGGAGAAGTTGTTGAAGACGGGCTCGTGGTTGTGCTGCGGCGAGAACAGGTGCAGGCGGCCGGCCTGGTCCCCGAACACCAGCGCCTGGCTCGAGCCCGACACGTCCATCACGCTGCACGAAGACTGCGTGTCTACCTGCAATTGGAATACAATAGAAAACTTTTTTTTAATGGCTTTCACTCCTTGCTGTGTTGGCAAGGTGTATGCAGGGACCGGCCCGCTATCCCTTTCAATGGGTTTTGTATAGGTTTTTCGTAAGGATTAACTTCGTAAGGATTGCCCGTCAAAACCCTTTAAATGTGCTTTTAAAGCGCTATTTCCATACGATAGCCCATTCTACTGAGCGCTAACCAATACCCTTACAAAACCCTTTAAAAAAGGGTACTAGTATATACGCAATTTTAGACCTTTTTGTAAACTTCATAAAACACACGTTACCTTGCGTCCCGTTCGAAGCAAGTAAACGACAGCCCATTCAACTAAGCGCTAACCCAATACCCTTTAAAAACCCTTATTAGTATACACGTATTACACGTTACCGACGGCTACCCTTATTGTTGGGTTCTTCATTCGATACGGGAAAGTCAATCGTATGGGTTGCCAATTGGAATGGGTGACAAATCCGCTGGGCTAGCTATTTTAAAGGGAAGCCCTTTGAAAGGCTTTTCCCGATAAAGGGTTGTCCGGTCCCTGGGTGTATGTCAATGTAGAGTTGTAGACATAAGAAATTCTTATTAAAAGAACACAGTAGAGCAAGACAGGACAAGGGGTGACAGTTGTCAATATATTTTGTTGCCAACTGTAAGTTTTTTGCAGTCATTTGCTCATCAAGACTACGGAGTCTCAACTCGGTGGGTCTACTTTAAGTACAGCGGAGATCCTGTTGCCACCTTCCGACTCCATCATCAGACCAGAGGGGTTATTGCCTAACGAAATTTTGACAATTGGTATCCGAATCAACTGTCATAGCCCATACAAAATCATGACACTTGATTCTGATTCCGAGCGTCAAACGCGTTAGGCAATAAGGGGGCAGCTCTTTGACAACATAATATTGCATTTTCATCGGGTTTACATGCATGGCGTCCATTAGACGATAGGTTTTGCGTCAGTCAATTCAATCAGTCATGACTGATGATAGTGATGGTGCAATGATCATGCAAACATCAGTCTTCGCAATAGACGGTAGGTTATCCGTCAGTCACAGCAGTGACTGGGGTAAAACTGACAGCAAAACCTACCGTCTAATGGATGCCTATGTATTCCAAATGTCAGCTCAATCGGACACCGGGAAGTGGTTCAAATCTTGCTTGCAAATTTTGAAACAATCAACTTACATAGATATACTCGTAACCATACATACGAATATTGCAAGTTAAATGGGCAATTCTTCGAGCGTTTCAACAGTCGTCGTTACCGTGACCGCATTGATGCCGAAATTCTTGCAGCTTTGGAAGCATTTTCAGTTAATGTTCGTAGAAGTCAGGGCAATCTACAAGATAACCGAAAACAACATCCAAAGCTACAGGAATTTCGACGTTAATGCGGCCACGGGAATGACTACGGCGGTTGAAAAGAATTACCCATAAAATCTTGTAAAAACAATGAATGCATTGTCCTTACCTTACTCATCTACTTCAGGGTTAGCTGGAAGAGATCCCATTTAGGGATAAGTTCGCTTTTGTACTTTAATTTTACGATGTCATTGTATTATTTACTTGTACTTTTCGTGCCATAAAGAGTTTACATACATAAACCAACTCCGAATTATTAAGGATTTCCTTTGATGTTCCACGGTTCCCTTGGCCAGATCTTAACGAAAATGGCACCATGGGAGTGCTGAAAACAAAGTGTCAGTAGACAGCAAGGTAGCAAACGCACCTGGAAGACGGAGTGGGTCTGTGCGGCGGCGGCGTTGACGTGTATGAGCGAGACGAGCCCCTGGCCGGCGAGCGCGGCGGCGCGGCCGGAGAAGGCGGGCAGGTAGTGCAGCAGCTGCGGCGGCGCCGGCGTGGGCAGCGGCCACGCGCCCGCGCCGCCCCCGCGCAGGCGCCGCACGTCCCACACCACCACGTACGGCTCCGCCACCGCCACGCCCTCCGCGCTACAATTTTAACACTACAATAGGGATTATGAACATTTTTTACCGTACCGTAGCCTAATGGTTTGACCTGCCGACTCTTAAGCAGAGGGTCGTGGGTTCGAACCCGGGCTCGCACCTCGTAAGTTTTTGGAATTTATGTGCGAAATATAATTTTTAAATTTACCATGAGCTTTTCGGTGAAGGAAAACATCGTAAGGAAACCTGCACACACCTGCAAAGCAATTTGACGGTGTGTGAGAAGTTCCCAATCCGCACTGGGCCCGCGTGGGAACTATAGCCCAAACCCTCTCATTGTGAGTGGAGGCCTGTGCCCAGCAGTGGGACGTATATAGGCTGGATTTATTATTATTATTATTAAAATACCGTATTACATATGGCAAAAAGTGAAATTAAAATTAAAATCAGACTAAAAATACGAATATAAGCATTTAAAACTAATAATTAGACGCACTGCGGCCATATAAAGTCCATATTAAATTCTGTTTTGCTACAAAGAGATAGAAACAAAACTTTAATGGCTTATATCTTGGTTATTTTTATAGTTATTCGAAAAATATTTTTTCTCTACCGTTTGTTATATGAACGACTTTATAATAAAGCAAAAAAAATAAAATCATTTCAAGCTTATAAGCATCGTCATCTAATGATCTAAAACGAGAATAACTATAGTAAAGATCTCTCCGTCGGACAACGATACAATTCAATTTCGAATCGATAAGAGTAAGTGACTCTTTTTAAAAAAATCGGTTGTCCAGTACCCAAAAGAAAATGTTAAAAACTTTAGTACCTTGTCATACTGAATTTCAAACTAAACATAAACGTTAAGTAGGTACGCAAGAAACACACATACTTAACATTTTTATTGGCCAACTGTGCCACCGAAAATTTAATATCAAGATAAGGTTTTGTTGGTGAATAGAAATTAAGCAAAACGTTATACCAACGACGTTTGACGACGCGGTTAGCCTAGTTGGTAGTGACCCTGCCTACAAAGCTAGCGGTCCCGGGTTCTGATCCCGGTATGGGCAAATATTTGTGTGATGAGCGCGGGTATTGGTTCCTGAGTCATGGATGTTTTCTATATATTTTAGTATGTATTTCTCTATATAAGTATGTATATCGTTGCCTGGTAGGTCAATTGGTGTGAGATTGTCCCTGATATTTATTTATTTAACCAAGAGCACATAATTATTTCTAAAACAAATCAGTAAGAAATCATGAACAATATTTGATCATGGCTGGAGTTTCTTGCGGCGCTTCTTCTCCGCAATGATGGTCTTGTCCGAAGCGCTGGTAGATTCACTCTATATTACTGACGTGTAAAAGAGCCCGTATGTGGCCAATTTACTGAATAAATATTTGAATTTGAATTTGAATTTGAATTTACGCCTGAGATACAGGAGCATCCTAGTTCAGGCATGTAATTTATACGTGTCTTATGTTTTTGTTTAGTACATAGTTAAACATTGTAAAAAAGTGCTTTGAATAAAGATTTATTATTATTATTTTCTAATGTGATGAGAAAATAATATTTAAAAAAAAATGTACCATTACAAAAGAACCGTAGAAAGTAAGTGTGAAAAGGCGCGTTATTATAGCACTCACGATTGCGTGAACCCGCACGAGATCAGCAGGTCCCCCTGCATGTCCAGGTCGGAGAGGCAGGCCGCGTGCGCGCGGAACGTGTGCTCCGCGGGCTCGGGGCTGCGCAGGTCGCGCAGCGCCACCGTGCCGCCCGCGCTGCCGCACGCCACCAGCGACCCGCCGCCGGACCGGAGGACGGCGCAACCTTCTTCCGTGATTGGCTGTGGGGGACGTATTTATAGATATACCGGAAGCCTGTACGGTGATCCTGCTAACTGCACAAAAACAGGCACACAGGTAGGGCGTGTCCTGGATTAAAGATAAAGATTAAAGATATTTATTCAGTAAATAGGCAGATTCGGCGCAACCAACGGTTCGGTAAGAGCTGAACCGAATGTTCGGCCGAATATTCGTATTCGGCAAAGTCCGTATTCGGCCCATCTCTAAAATAAAACTTATGACAATGATACTACTTATTCTAGCATTATATAAAACTGTAAAAATAATATAAAATATCTGCGTAGTTCTGCAGGAAAACATGTCAGAATTATTAAGACCGAATTACATGGAATACTTTTAATCCCGGAAAATGTGTTTGTTCCCGAGGGAAAAGCGATAAACTACTTCTACGTAGACGGAGTCGCGGTTAAAAGCTAGTCAGTTGACAGTCAATTTGTGAGAGATTATCCCATGATATTTATTTATTTATAGTGGAAAATTGTATGATAGATATTTATTTATAGTTTGAGACTTGGGAATTTTTGTAATTTTGTCCCCTGATATTTTAAATTTTCCGGGATGAAAAGTAGCCTATGTGTTAATCGAGGGTATAAGCTATCTCCATTCCAAATTTCATCCAAATCCGTCCAACAGTTGCAGCGTGAAAGAGCAACAAACTAACACACACACACACACACACACACACACACACAGACACACAGACTTTCGCATTTATAATATTAGTAGGATTATTTTTATTGATACTGATGCTCCAAAATATTTTTGGAATATTATTAATAAACACATAGCGTGGGAACCGGGGACAATAGTGTTAACCCACACATAACAGATAATAATCAAAATGTATTTAACAGCTTGTTAAATTGATTACCGCTATCCGACACCTCCAATTGCTTGATTAAAATATTTAATAATGATAATTATATACTCACAATAACCGTTTCAACCATCTTGGTGAGATCCAAGTCGATGAGCTTGTCCTGGTGGCCACCCATCAACAGCTTCGTCGGCCCGTCTTGGTACAGGCACTGCATGTCAGTCATGTTTCTCGATCTGCGAGACATCAAGTAAACTCTCATAGTTTAAGGATGGGAACAATGCGTATACTTGGACAGTGGACTACTCGTAGATACATAAGAGGCTTCCATTAATAATTGTAAACTTGCTATAAATAAATAAATAAACTAATTGAGAGAAAACACACGGCCTGAACAGCTGGACATAGTGACTTGAAATTTGAAATAATTTACGACTGCAGTAATAAAGTAATAGTAGTAATAAAAAGAAGGATTTTTGAAACCTTAATCGGGAAGAAATGGGGAATTAACGGGAGACGAATGCTACACGTACGAAGTAGCGGGCGTCCTCTAATTTCTCTTATTCGGTAAAGGGCTTAAGTAAGCACTTTCTCGTACCACATTATGATTAAATTATTAAAAGACATTAGCTTACTTTGTGTTTCTTAAAATACGAAAGACAAAGATATAGTCATCTAACGGTTATTAATAAAATAGTTTTTATGTTGTTTTCTTAACCTTCTTCAGCTGTTCTCATAATAAAGGAAAATAATCAGCAACCTAGCTGACCCGGAAAAGGAATACTATGACAAACAATTAACATTAATTATATATTTTACCTGTGTGTGTGCTTAGGAATGCCTCTTCTTATCTGATGACGTAATGACGTTTTGGTCAAAGCGTATATCCCAGTTTCAGTGGTCACTATGTCTCTGACTTCTTCTGATTCATGGACTTGAAATGATGTGTATTTCTGCATCGCTGGGCCATAGTAGGAAGTGACATGCCCCTGAAATACAATACAAACATCAGCTCTAGGGCTTGTACTATGGGTATACCTAATATAAAATGATAAACAAACTTATTAAGACAACCTCATCCTACCCAATATTCTTTATAACGGGAATTATAAGTCTTTTGTATAGAGGATATTAACCAGGAATCTGATGTTGCTTAAAAATGCTACGACAGGATAAGGAGAGAGAAAATAATACCTAAATACGTAGATACAACACTCGCACTCATCTCACAATAATGCAGTGTCACTGCCATGAGTCTGTTCTGTCATCAATGATGGATATATTCACTTACACCTTGATTACCCATCCATATCAGCTCCTCATACTTGTCAAACCGCACAGCGGACACGCCAAACCTGTCCCCGCCGTCAACGAGAATGCTGCTCCGCACTTTGTACTCCCCTTCTTGGCTCGGCACGACATAATGAGGAGTGTATTCTGCAGCGTATGGGTCTATAGGAAAATTTGATCATGGTTTACCTGCATCTAATTATGAGAATTAAATTATGTAGAATATAAGCTAGATTTTTCATTGTGTTCATTCCCATTTGTTACATACAAAAATATATTTTTTTAACAAACTTTGATAAAACTGGAAGTAAAGAGAACCATCCCGACATTGTATGTGTTTCAATCTCTGCTGTTATTTTTATAGATGTAACCAGTAACATTTATGTTAGCATTTTGCAAAAAGTGCATTAACTGTAATGCATTGAAGAGCTAGAAGTAAAACACCTTATTTAAAAGAACTGACCATAACCCTCCTATACCTACACATTTAATTCTTCAGGTCAGTTGTATTTTAGGTATGCCATGCAACTACACCTTTAAAAATATATTTGACTTTGCAGCCATCTTCGCTATCACCTCCAGAGTTAGCAAGATTTGCTGTTGACAGGCATGTCAAGGAGGAAATCATGTCACATTACCAACAAATTAAAGATGTGAAGCTAGTTACTAATTATTAGCAAAGCCACTCTCTATACATTATAATGTTTGTAGATTGTCACACATTGCTAGACGGTTCGCAAAAGAATCATTGTAAATTGAAATAGGTAAAGCGGAATATGAAGTTTTTTTATTTAAGAGATGGATGCAGACAAGCATGCGGGTTACCTGATCGGAAGTAATCAGTAATCAGTTGTTTGATACAGGATAAGATGTTGCCTTACCTCTAAACTTTTTTATATTTAACTAGCTTATCAAGAGAGATTAGTTTTAAAGGCATGTTTTTAATACTTACAGAGTAATGACTTCTAATAAGAAGAATAAGTATGTCATTATCATGTATCCTCTTTACTTTGTATGCCAAAAACTAAAAAAATAGCCTAAAAAATAGTTCTAGTCTCTTCATATTTTGATTACCAAAAAAAGGAATAAAAAAAAACACAATTTGGCATTTACTAAAAATTTGGGATAGATTCGGCACCAGGCATACAAGAGGTAAAGTATTTCAATTATTCCATAATAAGAATTCACTCATGCTAATAAGAGTAATAAGCAAGATGCGGATTATTTAGGTTTTAAATTCTAGATAGTCAACATAATACAACCTAATTTTAATTGGCCTTTGACTTTGCCTCAATAAAAAAGAAACTCAGTAAAAATATACGCATCTTCTGTTCAAGTTCAAACCGAGTCAAAAGAAACTAGTTTTCTTGAGATTGAGATTTCTCAGACACAAAAGCTGTTAAGCCTCTCGCTTAATGTCTTACATTTTACGGGTTTATGTTTAGTATATTGATTATAAATACTTACCCGTTAAAAGGTGATCAGTTGGCATACAAAGATCGTTAAAATGGTACTCCATTTTCGGAATTTGAGTACTTAAAAATCGAATTTAACACATCAAATAAATAATATTAAGCCTACATCACAGACCGCAAGGAAGATACCGGCTTATTTTCAACTAAATAGTTAATTAGCGGCCCGGTAAAAGATATACACGAAAACTTGCGAAGCAACGCAAACCACTTATGATGGTACGGTGGACATCAGTGTTTGCCACATGTCAAAACTAGATATAGCATTCAAAACTGTATTTTATAAGCAATAGGGCCTCAAAAAATTAAAAATAAAACAGTGCGCTTTGATTACTGTACTCTGTGACATGGCGTTAGCGATGCAATAGGTAACGGATTTTGAACGAAATTGTTCAAAGTTTTAAATGATATCTGATATACCATTTTAGGTTCTATTCTTTACAAAATAAAGCTTATATCAATGTCACCTATTGCAAACATTTCAACAGATAAAGAGGAATTCAGTTACATAGTAAATAAACATTAGCACCTGTCGCTGTCAAACGGAATTCTAGAGGCGTTTTTAGGTTTAGTCAAGCAAATAGCCACGATAAATGGAGAAGAAGCGTGAATCCCGCCATCTGTCCCTTTGTATTCTTCGTAGTCTGTATCTTTGATCTTTCAAACTACTTACGCAATAGATTTCTTCACCATAGAATAGTAACTATTTCAATTTTACCCGAAGCGAAGCGAGGGCGGGTCGCTAGTGCATGAATGAATTATTATTTTATCCCACTGGTTCCGCTATCTAATAGAAAATAATAATATAGGGCTTTATACATATACAGCTTTGTTCAGAATTGCCTAGTAAATAAATAGGTAGCTACTTACAGAAAAAAAACTTTATGATTAAAGGTATTTAATTATAATAAAACCGTACGATGACCGACGAAGCGGGTGCCGTTCATTCTTTATACCAAGTTTTAGCATATTTTCACTGAACTATTCGTAAAATTCATAATAAACAATCTGTATAAAAACAAAATTCATAATTTGGTGGGTCATAATAATTAAATAACAGAATGGGTAATTCTCCGAGCGTTTCAACCGCTCTCTTTCTCCTGGTCGCATTAATGTCGATATTCCTGTAGCTTTGGATGCTATTTTGGGTTCTCTTGTAGAGTGCCCTGACTTCTACAAAATAACTGAAAATGCTATTCTAATCTATAGGGAATTCGACATAAATGCGACCAGGAGAATGAGAGCGGTTGAAACGCTCGGAAAATTGACCAATACTCAATGCTCATAAAAACGTTATTTATAACGTTCATTAGGAATAATGTCATTTGGTATAATGATTAGAATTTAGAACAACATTTGAACTAATGATCAGGTGACATAATATTATATGATATACTAATCAAAATTATACCAGAACAGTTAACAAAAGCCAACTACTACCAAAACAGTAGGTTAGGTTAGGTTAGAACTGCGATCCTAACAAAAGCGAACTGCAAACGAACTGCTAATGGTAAAGTAGGTGTAGGTAAATTGTATTTCGCTTATTAATTTTTAGTAGGCGTTTTAAGTTATTTGAACATTTTGATCTTGGTTTTTATTAAAAAAGAACGTTATGAGCAATAAATACTGTACAAAGTAACCATTATACTGATTATCTGTTATGCAGATACATTACTATGTTACTAAACTATTATTGCTTTTGAAATTATGCGATTCGTTTATATTCATTTTGTTTTTAAACTATTGAATCATTTCTGCAGATCAAAATTATGCAAAATGAAAAT
Source organism: Tortrix viridana (assembly GCA_963241965.1). NCBI lineage: Eukaryota > Metazoa > Arthropoda > Insecta > Lepidoptera > Tortricidae > Tortrix > Tortrix viridana. Next base: position 11,822,662 of record OY725183.1, on the reverse strand, counting down.
AGTTGTTATTAATAACATTACACACCCCGACGAAGCAGGTGATTTCTATTTTCCACTCTGGTACATACAACCCTGTATTACTATGGAAATCCTGTATGGGCAGGGTGGAAGACAGGAATCATCAGACGAAGCGATGGTGCTCGTAAGTCACTCACTATGGAACCCTGTCACAGAAAGCCACCGATAATTTTTTTGCTCGTAACTTTACGCTGTCATTATGACAGGGTTATTTTATTATAGTGGCTTATTAAATTAATGTTCAATAAAACTATCATAGCTGATGGGTTGGAAAAAAAAGCGGTAAAATGTGATTAAGCAATTTACTTTATCAGGCATTATTGACTGTTCCTCAACTGTAACAGGTTGTGTGCATTTGATTTTTATTGCCTAACTGCCCAAGAAGTAGGTTAATATTTTTATATCTGTTTTTGTTGATATATTCTGTTTATTCATATAAGCTTTACATCCAATCTTATATGTTCATTATATAATAAAAAAAATCTATAAAATACTGGAAATAAATAAAATAAACTTAAATTAAAGCTTAGGCGACCGTAGTGGGTAGAAAATGCTGATAATAACTCTTCGTAAACTCGGTCATCAAATCCGGCATGGCCTCAGGTAATGTGGTGACGAAACGGGCTGGGCTGCCAGAGTATCTCGCAAATGAGGGTACAACAGTCTCTGCAGGTAAAACAGAATTATCCTCGATCATACAGCAGTCTTTAAGAACGCATCTTCGGCCCTGAAAAAACAGTAGAATAGACTTTAATGAATGACACCAATTTGACACAATACATTTAATAAAAATTAAACATAATATAAAATATCAACTATAGTGCCACTCAGATTATTTATATTATTCATGATTTTGTTTGTTTACAGTTAGTGAAATAACTAAGAAAACTGAGTATACAGGGTGTCCTGTAAACTGACGATAATCCATTAGGGGTGATAGAGCAGCTAAAAAGCTATGGATTTAACCCCTTGTATGTTCAGCGATTTTTCGATACTAAGTGAAAAGCAAACCCTGGGTACGCCTAGTATGGAAAAACCACTTTATGTGTTTACTAAGAAATTTGATTAAAAAAAAATGGGCAAATAGTTTAAAAACTTCGCTGATTCACAATGATTCTAATAATGTAATATACCAGAGAAAAACTTCTGAAATAAAAAATAAAATTAAAGATTTTTCGTGACATGGACAAGGGAAAGGGAAAATTACAAAAATTCAGATTAAAATGATCAATATCTCCGAAACTAGTAAAAATCGCTGAACATACATAGGGGTTAAATCAATAGCTTTTTAGCTGCTCTATCAGCCCTTAACGGATTATCATCAGTTTAGAGGACACCCTGTATAATGTCCTCATTCACTAAGTTGCACCCTATTAATTAGTTTTTCTTACATTGACGCAACCATACTGAATACATTTTTGTGGTAACTTGCACTTTTGAGGGTTGAATGCACTACAATATAATTGAAATACAATAGACTTGTGTTTAACCACTTTTCTATATTTTAAGCAAAATATGGTACCTACCTATCAAAATAGATTGTCAATTTATTGTAATAGCATTAGCGGAAAAATGGCTTATTATGGACCAATTAGGTTGTAGGAAGGATGCATATTGGGTCAAAAAATACAAATAAAAATAACATGAGCCTTTTGACAGTTATTTAGGATACTTATGTCGGATTTCACCAACCACTTAACAGATTTGTTGATTAACATTTAACATTGTATGGTGCAATTATTACTTACTATGACAACATTCTTTCCAATGTAAACGTATGAGCCAACAACGGCTGCGTTAACGACTGTGTTCTCACCAACAAAAACATGGTCTCCCATTTGAAGAGGGAAGAATGCAACCCTGGAATTTCAAATAACAAAAACTTTAATAACCATATTGGTAAAAGCGAACAGTGATTGTTAAAACTTAGACAGTGTCTGGGTGTTCGAACGCACCCTTTGCTAAATTTCTTAAAAGGAGGCCGTATCACTGAGCCTTTACTGATGATGCAAAATCTCCCAGTTTTCACGTTGGCTAGATCTCCTCTGATGATCGCATCGCTTTGAACTATAACTTTTCCGTGCAGCACAATATTTTGGGAACCACAAAGAACTGTTTGCCGGCTAACTTTGTTACCAGAAGCCTGTAAGAAAAGTACAATTTTGAAAACTTGATTTTACTAAGCTCACGTCGATATACAAAGGAGAATGTCAACTTAGAACAGCTTACTGTCTCAACATATTCTGATTTATTGTAGTATGTGTCTTGAAGTTCCATTTTATAGTTTTATTGATATAAAAATCGCAATATTTGCCCAATTCGTCAATGTGTTGCTCATCACCGTTTGACAGATGACTTGTCTTGTCAGTTGAGCTGACATTGGCACTATGTTTGCAATCATTCGAGTCGAAGTTTTAAATGTTGCAAAAGAAATCTTACAAGAATAGTTACTTCTTCACTGAAATAAACAGCTCATGTAAAATTCTTTCTATTTTTTCTTTGTTTTTTATATTTTACGTCTCTGGCAACTACAACACAAGACAAAGTTGACAGCCATCAAATTGGTAGAGAAGAACCTATTCAGCCAGTAATAAGTACCTAACAATATTTTATTATATTATTTTATATTCTTACCTACTAGGAGTTTTCTTTCAATGGACTATGCTATTTAGCAAATGTTTTTTTTTTAATTGCGTTTAATTTTAGTGGCACTGCTGGTAGACGAAAAGTTTAACTCCATGGTCATTAAAAAAAAGATCATTGGCGCCAATATTACATTTTATTTTGTAACTTCATGATAAACGTGTTAAAATTAAAGAGTTTATAGGTAACTAAATTGCTGAATGAAAGTTTCAAATGGATAGATACATAGTTAGAGAGCCACGAGTAGGAGCTGGTGAGATATTTAATTATCACTTCCGTATCACTTAAAATAAAATTACTTAAGTACTTATAACCGAATGTGCAAGTTCAAAAAATAGTATTTTTTCAGAATGCCTACAGGGAAATCAAATAATAGCTTTTCCAACGAGTACAGCTGGTAATAACATGATGTAAGTATTTATAGGTACCTAAGTAACGAGAGAATTTTGCATATTTTAGTAGGGTGAGGTCGGCATGTTAAATGTCTAGACGTTCCTTCCATCTCAAAGGTTTCATCTGCGGTTTTTTTATTGTCTTCGTATTCTTTGCGCGATTTTATTCTCTCGTAACCAAATCTTATTCGTAACGCAAACGTAATCCTTGAAAAACGAGTGAAATTGAGCTGTCATGTTTAAGTTGTGGTTACCTATCACCAAGACTATCTTTTCCTGTGATAGGTCAGTAGGTACAACCTACAAACTACCTAAATAGCTGACGAGTTCAATGCCATGATTTTTTGTCACAAAAATCAAACTCGATATCCGTTTTTATAAATCAAGTTAAAAAGTGCCTTCTTTGTATACGCTTATGACCTGCGAAGTTTTGAGTCTAAAGAATAACAAATCAAGAAGCTTGGTGAGATTTTTTTAAACTCTATCTTTTTATTTTCTCATGTTAACTGATGAAACTTTTGTCTTTTAAACCATCCATTCATGTGTTTGGATTCTTAATTCATATTTTGACGCTTGAACTTGAAAATGGAGTTAGTTATCTAATCCAGGAGTGGTTTGCACTGATTAGGCTGATAAAATGATCAGCTTCCAAACAGTCTTACTTAAATTACAAACTGCGAGATAATAATGTTGCGGTAAAGAATAACATATCAAAACAAAACTTGAAGGCGTAAGGTAAAATCACCTATTAAGTATTTGGACAATGCTCCAGTGATGAACAATAATATTTTTGTTCATTAATAACTTGGTAGTACCGTACATTTCTTCTAATAGTGGTAATCCCGAATAATTTCAATCTAATCTAATTGTAACTCTAATAGCATTATCATTGGATTGTTCATAACTGGAGCACTGTCTATTAATAGGTGCTTTTACCTTATTTTTTATTATATCTATTTATAAAACGTACCAAGTTCCAGTCAGAAAAAAAGTCGGAGTTATAGCAGTCATAATAGCCGTGTCCCTTTCTCTGTATGGAACTTCACAGATTTTAACAGTTCACAATACGGTCACGAGCAGCATGCTCTTATCGCTCTAAATAAATTAAGCATGTAAAATATTTCTAGCCCCGAAACATACTACGGGCCGTACGGTTCAGAGTTCCAGAATGTTCGCGTAGATAGGTACCCAAGCCTACCGCAGTCTTACGCCCAAGTAAACGTAAGTGCACATACATGTTTTAATAAACGCAGGTTTCTTACACGGGTATCGCATTTGTGCTAGGAACTTTAGGTGCTCTTTAAATGTGAGTACCTACCTACCGTTACTTTATGTTGTGAAGAAAATAATTTTGAATAATTTGTAGTGTATCCCACTACTGAGGGCATGGTTTTTTACAACCAACAAGCAAGTCCACTTTATTATCTTATGATGTAACTTAATTTAAAGTATTAATTTACAGTAGAACTCAGAAGTAGGTAGCTGTACCTTATCGCAGTAACGTCTTAAAGTGAGAGTGGTTTGAATTTAAGTAGTACAACTACAGCTGTTCTGAGTTCGGCCGTACTTATTTTAAATGACAGTGACGCTTCTATGCAATGGTATGGTATGGTATGTTAGTGTAACAGTAATATTATATCTAACAAAAAATTTGAATTTGAATTTGTATCGTCGTTTGCTTGAAACTTAATCCAAGAACATGGACTATCTCTATGCCAAATACAGCTTTATTAAGCAAATATCTTGTTGTAGATGATGCACGGTCAACAAGCACCTATGATGTCAGGAATCGATCCCGCGTACTTGGCTGCGTATTCCAACAACAACGCTCAGTTCATAGCAGGTAAGTCGTCCGTCGTTCGAGCTAACTTTTAAGTATCTACCATCTTCATCACAATATTAATAATCAATGCATAGCTCTGTATCAATAAGGTTATCTTGAGTGAGATACCCATGCGCGTCAGTGTCAGTAACGACAGTTATCTATGACTTAACTTTGCGTGTTTTGAAACCGGCATTTCACTCAAGCACATAGTCTGGAGTTCAGACTGACAGAACATTCCTTACATAGGTGATATTACTCCTTTATTTTCTACGGAACCCTTTAAGTTTTTCATCCTTGTCAAAAGTCTACATCGTAATTTTCATGAAATCCATCGAAATTTTAAAATACATTTCTACATTGAACTCAAAAGGACAACAAATGCAAAGAGAGGTGCAAATGGAGAGGCAAATGCAATTCCGTGCCGATCCCCCGTTCGGAAGCGACTATCAGAATCGCAACTTGATGCCGGTCGACAGGAACAACTGTAAATACACTACGCAAGTTTCTAGTGGTAAGTTACAATGTTATACTTTGGCGACGCGGTTAGCCTAGTTGATAGACCGTGGCTACGAAGCTCGTTCGATTCCCAAGACATCCAAGATTCCGGAACAAATTCGCGCTCATCACACAGATATTTGCCTATACCGGGAATTAGACCCGGGACCGCTAGCTTCGCAGTCAGGTTCATTACAAACTAGACTAAGCGCGTCGTCGTCGGGAAAATCGCACTTCATGTAAATAAAGGTGAAACTCCCCTAGCGTTGTCGGTCTGTATGTAGATGACATGTGTGTTTGCGCAAATTTTTAAAACAATCGAATAGATTAACCCCCTTAATCATAAACGCACAACAAACCTATTTTATTATAGTAAAAGTATGCTTTGTCACTTTCTGTCAGATTAAAATGTCAAAGTGACAGATAAGGCCACAGAAAACTTCAAGAATACTTTAGTTATTGTGCGATTATGAATAAGAAGGTTAACTATGGTGTCCACCATTACTTAAACTATGTCTCAAGGACAATACTAATATTTGCGTGTGTTAAGTATAGTGAATAATAGCGAGATCTCACTCTCTTCTCTTCACTCACCCTTACCTAATTATTTAATCATCATTTTTCTACAGAAAGATACAAACCAAATATTCCAGAACCCCCGCGTCATTTCGAAGCTCCTGCGCATAAAACAATCTACGATAACAAAATCAAACCACGGATGACGAATCAAACTCCTTCAATGCCGAAAAGTACAACAATTGGTAAGTTTTGTGTCACACTCGCACAAATGGGCGCCAACCCACCACCACCAACCAACCAATCAACCAACCAGCTTTTACCCGCGACTTTGTCCGCGTAGAAGTCTTTTATCGCTTTTCCCTCGAGAACGTCAATTAAAGATTAGAACTATAGGTATGTGCCAAATTTCATCAAAATCTGTTCAAACATCCAAACATATAAACAAACTTTCACATTTATAATATTAGTGGGATTGTGAAAACCCTCCTTTATCTTAAATATTCAGCTGTTCGATTGTGAGGGTTTCCACACGGTGTTTTACCTTTACCTTAAAGGTGGAAGTAAACGGCGCGTGATAGCGCGAGAGTCGACTCACGCGCCGTTTGTTTTAACCTTAAGAGCATCGGTTACCAGTGTCACCACAGCACTCTGAGATAGCCATATGGTGCTAGGTAATTGATATTCAAAATAAAACCTTTTTCTAATACACGAGTACGAGGTACAGAGTCGCTCGAGAGAGCGAATAAAAGCCCTGGTTTGGTTCAAATTGAACTTATTTCATAAACTTTACGTAGACGATCGCTAATACCACCTTAAGGCCAAAATTCCAGTATCTACTTTAATCGTCATAAACGTACCCCTCGGAACTTGGGAGTCTAACACATCATTTCCACTTTTACATCTCAAACAACATTAAGGATAAACTCAAACTTCAAGTATCACCCCTTCATAGGCTTCATTTCACAAAATCATTATTAATTCTCGCTCGCGTCCGCTCCTTAAGTTAAATCACGTCTCTAATGCTATGATATTACAGAGTTACAAGTCAAAACCCAATGGAGTAAAACATGCACAGTATTTTGAGTACGACAAAGTTTGTCATTACAAGTTTTGCCGAAATACAGTAATGAGCTTGTTAGCACGAGTTAGCTGGGGTTGAAGTTTGGCTATATTAAAGAGGGTTTTTTTAATAAAAATATGCTGCAGAGTTTTTATTTAAAAACCGTTAAATAATTGGGTACACTTAAAAGTATGAAAACAGCATATTGATTAAATTGAATGTATTTTTTTTTTGCAAAAAATTAAGTGAGAGAGCTTAGGTTCAATCGCTTCACATTAGGCAGCTAAGCTTATACTTGGGCCTTTATTTCGATTTATTTTGCCAATCTTTGTTGTTTTCAAAACCATATTGCTTTTTAAGGTTTCGTACCATGTAAATACTGAATAACGGAAACCTTATAAGATGAAGTTATTGGCCGTCAATCTGTCGATCCGCCATGACATTTTTCTGAATTAATTTATATATATTTATGCAGCTAAAAAAATACAGACGGGAAAAAGCGCTATAAGAGGATGTTTATCAATTGAAACTTAATTTAATCACATTTATAGGTACTCCAATTCCAAAACAGAATAAAATAGACATTCAGAAGATCGACCCACAGCCCCAAGTCCTGACACGGACTGACAAACTTAAGGTACGTGTCTCAAGTTTCAGCATTGCTTCCGTTGATAACAACTTAGGCGAGTGAGCAATGAAGATAAGTGTGAAGTGGACGGCATGTAAGGAAGCTCATGTTCAATTTTAGCGTTACAATAGTGACAAAGCGTTTTCAATTTGAAAGTAAACTATTTATTAATAACAACAACATACTTACTGAAATAAAAAATAACATTAAATAATAAAAAAGAAACGACTGATTCAATCTCTGTCCCGCATAGCAAAAATATGTTTGCTCGTAATTAATAAGGAGTTTATTTTTATTTTTATTGACTCAGTTTAAATGAGATACGGTTACGTCATGTTAAAAATTGTGATCATTTTGCCCGAAGGGAAATCTGCTCAGGATTGGGGTCCCTAGCATAGCTCCGACTAATTTGTAAATTATTTACTATTGTCTTAACGACGCAAATGGAAATGATAAAAAAAAATAGTATCAGACATTTATAAGAAAAAGATTGCCTTATGATCGTATCACATGATATGGAGCCCATATAGAGCTGTGTTCATACGGAAGTAATCGTTCAAATAGGTGTAAATCGGACTACATATTATGCTACCTAAGGTTACCCTCACCCACTCAGCGCGCGGCATTTGTGGCATGGCAAGGCATTCGTGCCACATGCATTGACTTGGTTGGCACTTCGCCTTTAGGAATTCATGTTGGATTTCAGGGGCGTTGAACTTTGTTTCAAAGGCATTTTCTCGTCTCATTTATATTTATGAATGAGTTTTTTTTATCTCAACGTTTCAATAAATTGCACTAGGTACCCGTTTTCACGGTTCATCGCCTCGACCGGTCGACGTGCAATATGGCGCCCTTGTAAATTATTCGACTTATCTTTTTTGCTAAGTTTATCTTGTTAACACCACAACGTAAAGTTAAAACCTTTTTCTCAGTATTTATTTTAAATCGAACCACAGACCATGTTTTCTTAACAAAGTTGGAATTCCAACAATATCTTTAGCGAGGTAATAATGTCCAGGAAAGATAGCTCGAAAAATCCCCTATCAACTTATGAACCGGGCTCGTAAAATAAAAACTTAAAGGAATGGGCCGTCATAAAGTAACTCGGCCATCTTCCCGTTTGTAATAGCCGCGATTTCGAAGGAGTAAATAAAGAGTCCTCATCGGAGCGCAGATGGTAAAGGACCAAGATGGTTGAGTTTCACATTTCTAGTAGGGATAAATTTGAACAGATATTTTGATCTATCGTAAGACGTTAGAGGGCAATGTCGGTAATAACCTGATCTAGGATAAAGCAGCATGACCAAATCAGTTGCTTTAGCATGGTATTTTTTTATAAAATAAAATCATAAACACGGCCCAACATAGAATCTCGTTTTGAAGTCTGTTTAAAACATCATAATTCGCAATGAGGCATTCATACGATTAATCTCGTAGGTATGTAATCCCATATGGTCTACTGGTCTTGCAGTTTTCCACTCGACCAATTTTATGTTTGAACAATAAATTCGTCAATAAATATACAAACATAAAATCGGTCGGTTAAAAAAACTGTACCATATGGCTTAAGTCAATTTTACTAAATTAAATGTCAAAACAATTATATTATTCTTGTATCACTAAAAATCAGAATGAACAATCTTGATATCATCATTCTATGCGGCGAGGGCCGGCGCTCCAGTTGGATGCAATATCCGACGCTTCGTCTTGTGGAAAAAGTAGAGTTTTTGTATTGAAAGTAAATGGCTTGAATTAGGGTTCCTAGTTTCCTATTGGGAAAAGATCAGTCTTAATCTTAGCTTTTTTCTATAGACAGTTTCTCTTAAGGTCCATTAGTTCGCATAGGTTGATAATAAAGTTATACACTTTTTTTTCTTAACATTAATCATCATATATATCAATTGATTAATAGCCTTTTGTAGAAGATCCTCCATGAATGATACAATAAGAAGTTATCTACATATTATTCCTGTGTTTCTTTAATTTTTATGAGCTATATTACCTACCTATCAAGATAAAGATAAAACTGCCAAACAGTTGCATATTTTGTCAATATTGTCCTTTGTCATCATCTGTGTACTGTATATAATGTAATGTTTTGAATCCACGACTGCCACGAAGTCAAATTGATGTTGCACGGTTCCGTTAATGTCTCAAAATTAAGTAGTGTGACGGAACTTCGTGGATTGAAAATATATATTGTTCTAATATGTTATACTGATTTTACTAGGCACTGCAAAAGAGCGGACCAAGAGCATTTTCAGGCCCTGTAGAAAAAGTTCTGAAATGGCATAAGGCGCTTCAAGAAATTGGAGTTCTGATCATCTTTGAAATCGTTGGTACGAATCATGGACTTAACTTAAATCTTATGTTTTAGGTACTATAGGGTCAAACACGATGTTTCGATTTCCTAATGCATTGTCTTTTTTCCTCAAAACCTATATATATAGTTTATTAGTGAAACAAACGTAGTTAAGGATTTTTAATGAATATGTTATTACATCTAATTGATAAAAGAGTTAAGATTTTAACTGTGGTTTGCCCAAAATATGGAATTACTACAATTTAACTTAATACCTACTGCATATAAGCGTCCCTTATTCGTCTTTAGATTAATTACTGTTAGGTCTATCGTCTACGTATATCGACAAGGAAGGAAGTATCGTTCTGTTAAAGTCATCCCCCAATTCTGGGGTTGATATTGATGAATTGCTACCGTTGCTTATTTTTATTATTCCTTGGATATAGCTCCGTCTCTATCAGTAGTTAAATTATTTTGAAGACACCCAAGTTAGATATATCTCTCTGGAAATAGGTATGTATATGAAGAATTTCAATTCTACTCTTTAGCAGTTCGCCCTTGTTCTTTATAACTAATATTTCTGCTGTTAACTTGTCTATATTTGTAATTTCTAGCAAAATGTGTAAGCATCCGCCCAGGAGATGCTTGCTCGAAGATTCTAGTGGTAAGAGACGACAACGGGCCCGCTATGCAAGTCGTTTATTATGAGATTGACTTCCTTCTGCCGGAGTTGAAACCGCCGTGCACTGTTCGGTAAGAATGTTTTATCAAGTTATAGATCCCAATGTCCATAATTACTTAATATCTCGCATTAATACGAAGGTCTCGATCTCAAATATCGATAAGACTATCGTATCAGATATAAAACAAAACATAAGACAACAAACATACAAAGACAAAACTTAACACGCAGTCATTTTACAGCTTCCTTTTTCATTATTTAAATGACATTCACATTTGTTTCATTCCGCTTAGTTTTTTTCTACAAGCCAGAGATTTTTTTCTATTATTTAAGCCGGCTAAAGGATTATAAGCCTCACTAGGTATTATGGGTATGTACCACTTTTACGCACTGCTTTTAATTACTTTGAATTTATCAAATAACCCTCCTTAAATTTACATTATCAACCTTGCTTAACCTCGGTCTACCAACGCAGTATTCAATTACAGAATACCTGTAGATATCTCCATAGCAACGTCCTCAAATCCTAAACTGCCCTCTAGCTAGGCAGTCAGAGTTGCCGCAACTCATTTCATTTGGTCAGCCTGGAGTCATATTCCGCTGACCTAGATCCAAATCCAAACGTGCATCGCAGTAGACAGATTAAAAGTGCTTTCGGGATAGTCCTTTACGCACAAAGAGGCTTTGGAGACATTATAAAGAACATTATGCTTCACAATGGCTGGCTGTAACAATAACAATATCTCAGCAATGTCTTTGAGATTCCGTAACAAAACGAAAATATCATAAATCACATAAAGGTTACAATTGAAGGGAAAATAGAAGTAAAAAGGAAAAGAGGTGGACTAAGAAGGGCATATCCAGACCGATTTAAAGAAAAAGTAGGCGTCGTGCCGTAATCAGTGTGTTTAAGATAAGGCTTGGCGTGACAAAACGTTAGATACAGCAACTAAGTTGTAAGTTGTATCACAAAAGACCTAGCTGTTGTGATTACCGGCTTTGGTTGATGTAGGTAACTAACATTATGTACTTATATTTTATTCAATTTATGCCAACCAATTGAAAATCTTTCCTAATTGGCTTGCATTTTTTTCAGCGTTTGCTTAGAATAATACAACCATCTTACAGACTTATACCTGCTGCCTGCCAAACAGTGTTGGTATTGTTATATTCTGGTGTGGGGATAAGACAGCCGTTGGATTGACTAGCATAGATGCTTCCATCGCATTAGCCATCTTAGCAATCTTGAAAATGCAAATGCCAATGGGCCTCAGAGCCCACTTAACGATGTGTGTTCGTTTACCTTCTTCATGTAATAAAAAAAAAGTATGAAATAACTTTCACCAACATCATCATAATAATGTCAATTGAAAAACGTATTTTGCTGAATATTATTAAGCAGGTAGTCCGCCAATATACTGGACTAGTTTTCCGCCCACGACTTCGTCTGCGGAATCAGTACTTTTGTAAGTTAAAATATAGCCTATGCCCACCCTGAAAGTTCATTCTAAATGTTGGTGAAAGAATTTTTGAAATCGGTCCAGTAGTTTTTGAGTTTATTCGTCACAAACATACAAATCTTTCCACTTTATAATATTAGTGTAGATATAGGAGACATGTATGTTGTCAAAAATAGTTTGAATTCGAGTTTGAGATTATTTGGGGATGTCATATATACATAATATAAACCATATTCAATTCAAAGTTTCAATCTGTGTGCTACAGCAATGAGTTTTTGGGACTTACGGCCGTTTTCGTCTCAATGAACTGGTAAACATTGGTCGCAGCCGATATCGAATAACGCGCGACATGCTCTCGTTTTCCATGACCTGAGGCTATAGGTATTTATGATATGTAGAACCTTGACAACTGAAAGGGGCAGCGCTATATCAGTTACATATCTCCGTTCCTTTCACTAACTTGGCAGGTTTTAACACTTTATAATAAAAGCGTCTGACGGGAAATTTATGGCTATGCTATCGCAGGACTTGTGTCTGCGGTACGAGAACAGGATATCCCCTCCAAATTTGAACTCCTTAGACTCGATACCCAAATGATGACAAACAAAAGATTGTTACAACCTTTTTTTTTTACGTTTGCAGGGTGGTAGGCCGCATGATGCCCGGTACATGTAGGCTACAAGCGTTCAATGTCCGTCCAGCGACGGGCGACGACGTGGCCACTTTGCCACGTCGCGCCGCCGTGGCCAGCCACCATGTTACCAAGCTGTGCAAAGAGTTTGGGACCAGTGTTGAGAAGAATTAATGTTATAAAAGCCTAAAATGTTTTTCTTAAAATAGTTAAAGCTTATGATTTTTTTTTTCTCGTTTTCAGTTCCTTCAATGTTAGCAAATGATTATTCAAATGGTAGGCTTGTTCAAATAGTAGGTCCGTCAGCGACGGTCGATAATGTGGCAAGTCACTAATGGTATTAATGCGCTTTCTCAAAATTAAGAACGTGGATAGATTCGGATTTTAAACCGGCGTTTCGAATATCGGGACCATCAGCATGAGCTGTACAAAGAATTTGGATCCATCCTAAAAAAGAGTTAACGTTACTTAACAACGAATGAACTATAAACACAGGATGGTAGAAATATTGAAATATTTAACTAGTATGTTTAACGATTGCTCTTAAAATGATTGATTAATTTAATAAATTCTAGTGATAATGATTTATTAATGTGTGAGTGTCTACGGCGTTGAGAAAGAAGTTTTAAATCCTTAATGGTCAATGGTTATTGTATCTAATATATCATTAAAAAAATCCCTGCCTTGTGTAATCGAATTTATGTATTGCTATTGATTGTTCTTTCCAATAAAATGTTTTTTCCAAGAACTTATTTTATTTACTTAGTTATTCCTATCCGTAGTACCTACGAGTAGATGTCAATCTTCCAATATCACTCTTAAACCAGTTTGCGGATAAAATTTGCGCACAACTCAATATATCATCCGGCACCTATAGCAGATAAATCTCTGCGTATGCCGGTTTAAATGCATATCCATGATTCAATATCTGTTTAATTTATGTTCCATATTTTTTTTTATTCATATGGATATTTTGCGTCCCAATTTTTTTAAATCGGATTATTATTATTATTTTTATGAAATATGGGTTTGCGTTTGACCTCAGTCTCACCCTGATGTTAAGTTTCCATTAGTTTAGTCTACAAGTGACTTGTAAATGTAAGAGCTAGCCATAGCTAACAAATAAGACACTCACTTAGCATCAAATTTAAACACAATAATGATCGCAAAATGTTGCTAAGTAGTGACAAAAGTACGATGCAAGTGTAAAAAGATAGAAATTTGAAAATGAAAGACAGTGGTAATTATAGGTATGTAGAGGTATTATGTAAGCTAGCAAATATTGTTTTTAATATTTAACACTAAGATTTCCAAGTTTACATAATATCCACGTACCACCGTCTTAAAATCCCGTCGTCAAAAAGCAGTGATTGCACTCAAATGTCTTCTTTTTTAAATCTTGCCGTAAATCTTAAAAATCAGTCGACCATAACTATTAAGCACCATTCTGCAAAAACCATTTGCTTTGTTCCTCAAATTGTGATATTTCATTTCTCAAATCCGCTTGAACAGGCATCTGCATCTTGGCAGCTTTTCAAGCACAATCTTGCGGTACTTTTCGCTCTAATGTCGTTCGGAAATGCTTTGCGGTGTTTTTCGACAATTTAAAACGCCGTGGTGTTATTACTCGTATTTACGCAAGAAAGAATTCGTCATCAGCAATTTCCACGTCCTATAGTAGTCTTAAAAAAACGACTCCTTTTTTATGCTGTTTTACTTGAGCATTTATAACAAATAATTTTTTTAGTAAATTGATTTGTAAGAGCTAAAGCAGCCAAGAAACTTTTGAAAAATACCTAGTTTGGCTTTTGCTATTACCTCCCTCAAAATGAAACCACTTCAGAAGATATTTAATAAACTGAATACGAGGTTCTAATGGTGGCTCAACAATTAAGTTGTTGACCGTACGACCTAGAGCTCAGCGGCAAACTTTCTGCGCCTGCGATACAGAATAACATGTTGGATGTTCGGAGTTATTTGAACGCCTTCATAAACCATCCCTATCGAAGATTGGGTGGCCGCCAAACGATGCACTCATTACCACGGCATTATAGGACGTATAAAACTGGTTATTGTGTCTTAGTGGACCTATTTCTGTTAATATTGCCAACGTTGGTTATACTGTAGTTTGTGAATTCACTCAATTATGTACACTTTCGTCGATTGGTGTAATATCATGTTTTGTACATGAATCAGTAGGTAAATGACTATGTGCTCTGTACGATTATTGTCTCTAATAATTGTCCATGCTTGTTAAACCCACAACCCCTACCTTTACTATACTATAAAATGGAAAATAAATTAACTAGACGCAAATTCAAATTTAAAAGCGTAAATAATACGCTTTAAACATAAACGCATGCAATTACATATACTAAATTCAACTTCTAAGAACAGTTATTTACTTGAGAAATCACAAACACAAATTTTTAAGTTTTGAACACGCTTTGACGAAAACGGCCTTCTCACTTGTGACGCTTCTCAGAGACAAACTAAAAATGGCAGTTATTTTTATAAAAAAAAGAATGTTGACACCTAACGGTGTTGCTGTATCAAAATATTCCTTTCCCTTGGTTTTTTTGTTAATATTTAGGGGTAATTACGAGTATTTTTAACAAAAAAATAGTACCTATCACAAAAGCGAAAACTCAAACAAGTAATCTAAAGATCAATAAAATTCGCAATTTAAAGTATTTAAACACCGTGCCTTTAACAGAGGATAACAGTCTGGTCTTTCAATGGTATTAAGGTTTTTTGTCATTTAAAAAAAAAAGCTTAGGTACATAGCTTACATAATTACATTAAATTTAAAGAAATAAACAACTTGCTCAGTTTGCGATATGGGAAAACCAGCTCATTCATTGCTTTATCGAATTAAATAATGGCTGTAATGCTTACATTTCCGATGAAATCGAACTGGATGTTTTGGTTCAGACAAAAAGTGATCATTTTGGCGGCCTTACCCATATTAGGAACATGGGATACAACTAAAGCAGTAAGTTAAGAGACTCTGATCCCACAGTCAAACCGTTGATACGGTTTTGTGGGACAACGTTTATCTATAAGAATATAAAAATGTTTAATAATAAATAAATAAATAAATAAATAAATAAATAAATAAATAAATAATAAAGCTCGCCGTCTAATAATTCGCTGACGGTTACATCTAGACTTTTCCAAGGAACAGCTTTGATGCTAGACTTTCTTCATACTCGTAGATTTCACTTCAAATCAAACCGTCTTAGATGTAAATTGACTTATTTGAGTGACGACAGGCTACTTTGAATAATGTATAAGAGCAAACACCGAGCTCAGGTGGAACACCGATAGGATTTGCCTTGTTATTCCTAACGACGCTATTGACAAACGCTATTTGCCTCAACTTCAGGCGAACATAGAAATTATTCACGTACCTCGCAAATATCGCTCTTGTAACTTACCGTTTTAGTAAAGTAAAAACCATTTTGTGTCAATGTGGGGAATTCCGTCTGCGGGGCAAGACCGTACACAGGCGTTTGTGCCCATTTTAAGAACGGCACAAATTGTTAACTCTGTCGATAAAGCAGGGGAAATTTTTAATTCTGTTTTTAAAAGAGATGGCGGCGTGCGCCATTTTATTACGAATGGGCACAAATGCCTATGTACGGTCTTGCCCCGCAGGCTATTATGTATTATGTATCTAAGATGCACATTTAATTTATCGGTAAGACAAGACATTTTTTGGTGTTTGGCGTAATTAAATAAAACAAAGCCTTGTAAATCTGATATATCATGTATGGGGATAACAGTTATCCAACGGCAAACGTAAGTTTATCGCGAGGTCTACAGCTCACAGAGCCACTAGTAAGTAGATTTTATAATTATTCTGTAATCGAATGGTCTTCTAGTATTTACCTAAATAGAGCATCAACCTTTTACCGAATGTCTTTGCCTACTTACCTATCCGAATAAATATTTAAGTCGACATTGTCGGCAATATTAATATTATTCAAAGAATACTGAAATGAAAATGAAATAATAATTGAAGTGCTCTTTTTATTAGCGCAATCGGCAATAAAGTGTTCCACAGTAAAATACCAAGTACTTTTATATCTACCATAACACGATGAAACATTCAGAAAGTGGAATTGCTTTTGAGATATATATCTCCGCGTTGGCTCTCAAGTGTGGAGACAATTGAAAAATTGTTATACTAGCTTTAAACCTACGTGAAATATGAGAGCTAATATTACTCGGAAGTTAAATCTAGGTCCATTTTTAACCCCCGACGCAAAAAGAGAGGGGTGTTATATTGAGGAAACGTTTACGATCTACAAAAATATGTGTGTAAGTAAATAACCCCTTAGAGCACAAATTGTATTGGGACCCAAGTAATAAATATTACCAACGAAAAATTACCACTTGCTCATTCCCAATATTCAGAACTGTCAAATTTTAATCTCAAAGTAAACAAGGGCCACTTGCAAGTAAAAGTTTAATCGAGTGTTAAATCTGCATTTAAGTCTCACATTTCCATACATTTTGACGTAACTAAACTGTACTTAAGACTTAATCTAGATCTATCTTTTTCCTGCAAGTGGCCCCAAGTCTATTTGTAGTTTAATATTGGGAACGGACATAAGGACCACTTGTACGTAAAGGTTAAATAGAGATTTAGTCTTAGGTACAGTTTAGCTATGTCAAAGTGTACGGATTGTCACTCTTAAATCTAGATGTCAGACTGGTCGTTGAGTTGCGGGATAGCCTGTACTCCTTAAGAGAAACAAAAGCCAATCATTTTCACAAATCAAGCTTAGCATGTACGTATTCGGAGCAAAACTGTATGTGTTTGGTAAACAATGCACGGTAAACTGTAGGGGTAAACCAAATCCAAACGTTTATTACACCCTGTCTGGAAGGAACAAAATATTCCCGGTGGGACCGGAAAATAAATGCGACACTATTTGTTCAGTGGACTGTGCGTTCGCGACGGCTCTCGGTCCTGTGTACTATGAAATACAAAAACCACAACCGTATCTTTTACACCGTAGAGTAATGTCAACGATCATTCTCCCTTCGTCGCGTGGCAAAATGCAATTAGCAAGGTCGAGGGATTTTCAGGGCGAGCTTAAGTTATCCCACGTCCTCGTAGGCATAAGGTAGAGATAGGTACTTGTCGACTTTGGTCTAGCTTCGATGATGAAACATGTAACCATTATGCGATTTTGGCTCTAGGAAAGTACCTATGATTGTTTGCAGTAAGATGACCCGGGATTATTGTGACTTACATCAGCATCATTAGTTTTGTATCTTCAGCGTTAGATTTTAGTCAGCAGCGCAGACTGAACTGACTCAGAAAACGTTTAATCTCTTGTTTACGATCAAAAGTTATTAGGAACAAGATGCTTACACACTTAAAGGTACCAGGGATAATATTATTATCCAAAATAAGCTCAAAATTATCTGGCATGGCTTTTATCACCCACTAGAGGCATTGGTAAGGGTGTTAGATATTTTTAAGCGCAAAATTGTATAATAAATAATTGCTGGTAACTGTACAATAACTCCGTCGATTTACCACTTACATGTACTTAATCTAAACTATCTTCGATTGTACAATCACTATTACTTCGAATAAATTTTTTATTTTTTATTTTTTTTTATAATAGTCCCGAGTCACAGTATATTCTTTACATTTGAATTCGCAGCTGTGTAACGGCCAGCCATATTTGAGTAGCAACCGCACGGTGGAGCACTTTCGTGGCTTTTGCTAAAACGACGCGATTTTGTTGTCACGCTACTTTTAACGACGCAATTTTTGTGGCAGTTTAATGTAAAGCAATAACAATATTGCAAATATTTACGTAGTAAGCAGATTAAGTCAATCGACTGAAGACAAACATGCATGCAAACATTCTCGAGCTCCACCCAAAAAAAATACAATTTCAAAAATTACAGCTTAGTGGTTGACGCCAAATGACGCCATAGCTGCACCACAGATATTTGTGTATGTCAATCTGTTATGGTCTCCCAAGATAAAGGCTTGGCTTAGTTTAGGGGCCTCTTTTGTTTTCTCTGTAAGTCGAACCATGCGTGTGTACTTTTTAAGTTATTTATAGTACCAATTAATTGAACTTGTAATGTACACATTTAAATAAAGCATTTTTTTATAGATTCAACGCAAACGATGGATATATCATTACGGATGACTGCGCAATATTCATATAACATATTGCGGGTTGTGATTCGTATTCTTAATTCCTCCTAATATATTTTTGGACAACATCTGACTCTCACCAACCTTACCTTACAACATTAGAACCAGTCTAATCACATTATGGTTAAAGCTAGTACAGTCGAGGACAGAAAGATGTATACACTTTTGGACCTTATTACAATGGAATAAGGTGAAAAAGTGTAAACATCTTTCTGTCCTCGACTGTACTAACTAGTAAAACTATGGTTAAACGTAGGTTACGTTTATGTTAATTGTTAGAGCATAGTTAACCAATATAATAGTGTAGTCGTAGTGTACTCTCCCTCAACGTAGGTACCTAAGTTGTAATATCGTTGGTTGACACGGTTGACATCCAAACCAGTACTTACTATGCGAACATAAAAACCCTAAACCACTGTGCCAACAATGTTCCAGCTGCTCC
Source organism: Tortrix viridana (assembly GCA_963241965.1). Taxonomy (NCBI): domain Eukaryota; kingdom Metazoa; phylum Arthropoda; class Insecta; order Lepidoptera; family Tortricidae; genus Tortrix; species Tortrix viridana. Next base: position 11,803,369 of record OY725183.1, on the reverse strand, counting down.
AGATTGTACAGTCAAGGTTATAAATATGTATACACTTTAGTTCCTTGTCACTTTAATCGCTGTGACATCCATATATGGCAGTTTAATTAAACATGAAATTAAATAGACAAGGTACTAAAGTGTATACATATTTATGACCTTGACTTTACCTGCAATTTAATTATAATGCCCATGAAGCTACCCAAGATCGAAACGAAATCCTTATGGTCAGATTTAAATATACTATTTTTATTACATTGGGTAGGTATTAGCGATCAAGCAAATTCATAGCCAAGACAAATCTCGAGATAGTGTTACCATTATGATAATAGCATTTCAATGACGTCACAGACAATGAAAACCTGTTGGAATAAACTGGCAAGGAAAGTATTTTCTCTAAAAGCATTAACGTAAGAAAAGAGCCTTTACACAAGCGCTGCATCTACCCGAGTGACGTCCCCTTTCTTTTGAATTCTTTTTATAAATAATGGAATGGAATTTCGCAGCGTTTGTCTCGCTGGCAACGACTTTTAGACTGAAGATTTAAATATTTGAAACGAATACGACTAATATTATTAACTGATTAGTTGGGTCACTAAAGTTATGAGCTCTTTTCTGCTTGGTTACTTGTGGTAACAACATACTTACAACAACCGTCCGCGTAGAAGTTTACCAGGCTATAAACTATATCTGTGACAAATTTTACATCGATCGGTTGAGTCCACAGATAATATAATACCTACCGCGTTGAGTCGTGACAACCAACCAAACACACAGAAAGATAAGGGGTAATCCATCATTTTACCGAAGATCGTTTCATCGATTATTGTTTCCTATAACACTATTCGTAGGATTTTATTATCACTTAGGAATCATTCATCGAACGTCGATAGATCGCTCATACATTTGCTCGAATTACCGTTTACACAAGAATCAACTCATCGAATCTTACTTTATTATTTTATTTGTCTATCGACATAGTCGTTTATCGAATCACCTATACTATAATTTTAGACTAACGAAAGTTTCAGTTCCCAAAATTCTTATTCCATAGAAAATAGTTTCACTGGTGTTACTATACTTGATAATTCGTTTCAACGACAGAGCATTTTCATAAGTCATGTTTTCTCGATTCTCATTTTGCCGAATTATCACCGCCATAGCCGAATAATGTTTTTACTTAGATTTTACTGTGTGATACTGAATTATCATAATATTTACTTGTTAAAAGGTGCTATTAAAAATTACGTACTAAAAAGTGTGTCAAGAAAGTAGGTCAGATTAGGTTATTAGGTTAGGGTAGTTGGTAGGGGGGGGGTGTGGGGGGAGCGCCCCCCACGAGGGGGGCTCGGGGGGCGAAGCCCCCCGCAGTAAAAAAATAAATAATAGCAACAATTATACTATTGGTGGGTTAGGTTAGGGTTATCTTGTGACCTTTAGAGCGGAAATAGGCACCCTAGGTGGTGTGGTATTATGCTATACCCATCAAAATTGGGTTGGTTAGGTTAAGGTTCACGTCATGCAGCCCTTAGAATGCAAGACTAACAGTTAGGTACAAAATGCATCGTTCGATGAAACGTTACTGCGATGAAACATTGTTCGTGGCAATAATAATATATGGGACGTACCATCTGTGAATCATGTTTCGATAAATTAATACTACAACTAACTAATTATTCTGTGAAAGGTAAAATCGATGAATAGTTAAGCTACGATTTGAGACAAATTCGAAACGATTCAAGATGAATAGTTGTTCGATTATTTAAAAAAAAATGAATTGAATGATGTTTATGTGATTAGAAAAAAAAAATGAAATGACATTCGTGAAATAGTTTTCGGTGATATGAAATTAGATGAAAGAAATTTCGATAAAATGAATGACACCCAAGATAAGGAGATATAAGTGAGGTAAAACTAATGTTTAAACTAGGTGTGCCACTCGTGGTTACCACCACGTATGGAATAAAGGTACTTATTCACAACTATTCGAGCTGTATTCTTATAAATGTAATGTAAGATCTCGCACCGAGAAAAGCGTGGCGGAAGCGTTTATCGTACTGGGACGCGCCGCCCCGCTCCCGCTGTCCGTGTGTTTGCAGCTTAATAAGGAATAATTTACACGTTTAGGTAATTGCTTTGTTTTAGCGTGTATCGTTTTTCTGGAAATTAAGAAAATCTGTAAAAGGGCACGCTTTGCTAGCAGGTAGGGAGGGGGGGGGGGGAGGGGTCTGGCGTCCATGTGGAGGGGGACGGGAGAATTACGTATTCACATTTACTCATTCAGGGTATATACAGGTGTTTTTTATTCGAAATCGCGAAAAAAAAATTGACCCTCCCATACAAAACATCGTCAGCTGACTAGCCAAAATGTATGGGATGGTCAATTTTTTTTTCGCGATTTCGGGGTTGGTCCCATAGTGAAAGTTGATCAGTATGACTTACTGATTTAACCTCCAAAATGTTTAAGACGAATAAAAAAACACCCTGTATAACACAATGGCTGTTTCAAATCAAAACTAATAAATTTCGCCAAAAAAATACAATTATAATGGATAACAATTACTATTATAATTATGTATGTGAAAACAACTGAACTTCAAAACAATATAAAACACAATCGCCCCGCCTTCGCTTCGCTTCGGTAAAATAAGTTAAAATTGCCTATGAAATAAATTATCGCCTAAGTGGGTAAGGCCGTTAAATTAACATTTATAACACAGAATCGTAACATAATAACTTTTGTGATACGCTAATTTAACACAAAAGTAACACTTTTTTTACACAGCTTGTTACATAAGTATTAAAATAGTATTAAAATAGTGGGTAAGAAATAATAATAAAAAAAAATACTTTTACGTATTTTAATATTACCTAACATACTCGTATAAAATAACGTTGACACTTTAAGGTGTTGCTGTATCAAAATACAGGTATTTGTCAATATTTAGGGGTAATTATTTGCAGTTAACACAAAAAAAGACGTGTTTTTTGGCGGCCTTACCTACCCAACTTAACCAACCTAAACCAATAGTTCCTCCTCTTCTTTATAATATTATACTTGTAAGATAAAAAAAAATGTGTTCATTTAACTACCTAATCACCAATGGGGCTGTAGGTAGAGTCACACCACGGGATTGTTGAGCCACCATAGAACCCTGTCATAATGACAGCGTCAAGCCACGCAAAAGAAATTACGTCAAATTTTACCGTCGACTTACTGTGAGAGGGTTCTATAGTGGCTCAACAATCCTGTGTGGTGACTGTACATCATTTAGACAATAAGGCAATAAACATTCCTAGTAACAAACAACCCCTAATAACTATAAGTACAAAGCTCCTTTGAGAAATGATACTATTCTGCTCGAAGCAGGATCATTTCGTTCAATCACGCAAAGCAATCAAAGTCGCGGGATACCTACTTCAGTCTGTAGTCACCCAGATCTGAGTGAATAGGCCTCTGTGGTGTATATCTCGCTTTGATTTGGTTTTGGCTAATTTAAGAGCTAAAGATTTTTTCGAGAGGAATTGTGATTATTTTTATTTAGAACTCTTTTCTGATTTTTTTATTGTAAGTGCTTTTTAGGAGACGTAGTCAAACTAGGAACCCTTTAGTTTCGCCATGTTCGTCCGCCTGTCCGTCTGTCCGTCCGCAGCTTAGCTCAGGCACTCTTAGTACCTACTAGAAATCACGCCAAAAATTTTTTTTTTTGGGTACCTCCCCTACACGTTAAGTGGGGCTTGTTTTTTTATTGTGTGGGGTGTCGTTGGATAGGTCTTTTAAAAATATTGCGGGTTTGTGCAAACAATTTTTCGATTAAGGGATCCGTTTGTGAAATATTAAGTTTTAACGTTTGTAATATATAAGTCTGAAACGCTACGGAGCGTGTGGAACTTGGCTATAGGCTCTGCTATACTATTTATTATTTATGTATACAATAGTTCAACTTACTATGTAAATAGCTTCTAGTCTAGTATCTTATGAGTTATGTTATGACCAAAGGGCCAAGCGCCTAGAAATAGACGCTTTTGTATAATTGCAAAAACAAACAAACTAAGCTTCTTCATGGCCGTGTCGAAGTTGCATTCTCATAAGTGCCGTTTTGTGGAAAAAAAAATGAATATTAGAATTCCTAAAATCTGGCCACGGATAAGTTGTAAATAACAGCTGTACTGGTTCAGGAGGGAAATATCCGCAGATTAAAATCCCTAGGTACCTATTTGTACCAGTTTGATCAGAAAAGTAATCTACAAGAAATTGTTTCGTAAAGTTAACTCCTCTAATTCCCACCCTCTTGTAATCCGCTACAAAAGTTTTATAACCAAATTATCTCGCTGTTTAATTAAACAGAAAATATGTAATAGCAAATAAGAAAATATTATAGAGTTTAAGAGGTAGCGACCGTTATAAATCCTCTTAATACCTAAACGTGATAAGTATACTTAATTTAAAAAAATAACGCTTCACTGCGACAGTACGAATATACACTGCTTGCGAACTAGGATGCTCAATATCCACCGATTTGTAACCTGACGTGACAGATTACGCCCTTATTATACGTAAGTAATTCGAAAAATACGATAATTGGAAGTCCTTCTACGGGCTTGCATGCATGCATGAGGTAAAATTTGACAGATGCTAGGGAAATGAATACAAGTATTCCTTTATCTAACGTAAGACTTAACGCTTAAGGTTTAAAATAAAAGTGTCTCGCCCTGACTTTTATTACCTTTTATTACTAAGCGACTAGTGCGATTTTCACATTTTTATAGCGTTTTTATCATGACGGGGCTCTTTTATTTTAAACCATAAACGTTAAGTCTTACGTTAGAATATGGAATAGATGTATTCATTTCCCTAGCACCTGTCAAATTGTATCTCGTGCTTGCATGCTAGGGGGCCTAGTCGTTATACTCAAGAAATCCTTTATAATTATAATAAACATAATACAACTTCTCACTAATTCAAATTATATAAAATCTCGGCAACTTGGGCTAGTTAAATTATATACTAAATATAGTAGCGTTGATGTAGCCAAATTGTTACTTTATAATTTCATAACAATTATTTATGACTCCCACGGCTAACCAACGCTGGTTTCCGAAGTAAAAACGCAGTATGCGCACATGGCACTCGTATTATTATACTGCCTTCTGTTGGATGGCAAAACGAATTTGCGAGTTTGGGTTCTTGTGTCCAAGAGACAGTGATAATGATAACATACCATCAGGTAAACCGCATGCCCGTTCTCTTAAACGTGACTTTTGAATACAAATTATTTCTAACACAATATATGTAGATCTAAATCCGCTTGTAACTTTACTCAAGTCTTACGACCTCACGATTCTCCATCGAGTTTAATTTGAACCTCATAACGGGGGAATTAATAAGGCAAGGAAGATTGCACCCACCGATCCCGCTTCCACTTAATGTAAAGCAGGATTGAGTAACTCGATTAGACGTGGGAAAGTGTATTTCTTTTTTTAATATTCTTCAACCCTGTATATGCTGTGTTCAACTTCTTCTTTAAAAGTAAATATTACAAGCTAGAGCTTAGTTTGAGACTAGGAGAATTTGTGTGCTTGATATTTATTTATTTGGTTGTTTACTTTAATTTGATTTTACCTTGTCTACCTAGGTACATCTTGGCAGTTGAATTGACAAATTAATATCGTTGACGTGTTCGTTACTATAGTATATCTCTATACTTATTGTCGTAAGGTCCATTTTTAATAAATTCTTTTAAACAGCAGTAATAATTTAATTATAAAACTCTAAACTATAATAGATAATTGCATCGATTTTGATTTCATCAGTTAGCGCAAACTACACTTTAACTCACCTAAATATCATCGAACTAATATTTTAACAGCAAACAAATAACATTATTCAAGCCCGTCATTATTACAAAACGTGGCTTGCAGCCGAAATAGGTTTCAATAATTATTTTATAGTGCCAGAGAATATAATAGGTACTCGTAGATGCACAAACTTAAGGATCACCACCACATACGTTACAACAACATATTACCAACTCAAAGCGCTCGCTTTGTGGCTTTACCGCATTGTAATTCCTACACTAGCTTTATTTATATCTAAACTAGGTACTTATATGTACAAATAAGCCAACCGTCAACAAGAAGGGTAAATTCAACTGTTGTATGAATGTATGTACCTAGTATATTTACCTCGTTACACATATTAGACGGCAAAAATGGCAGATTTCAAACCATATAATGCGTGACAAAAAAAAAAGTACATCAAATGTGACACATTAAAATTATAAAGGACTTAAACGATGAGCCCAAAAATTTTGGCGACATCATAGTCATTAACTTGACATTAACTTGATTCCTAAAGTAAGAAAGATGTGTTGCGATATATTTGGCCCCTTTCGCTGCTCCTATGTACCTATTTGATGCTGACTGTATATGAAATTAATATGAAAAGTCTGGTTTTAAAATTTGCTTTTTGTTACGCTTGTTTGAATACATATTTTGTAAGTTGTTCAATTAAGACCAATCAATCTGTATTAAAGTTAAAAATTAAATATCATTTATTCAAGGTATTCACTCATATAATAGTAGATTATAAAAGTTAGCGTACCTATTTTAAATTACGTTATTTAATAACCAGCGCAGGAGCTTCTATATGAGAAAACAGAGAATACAAAAATAAACTCCGATTAATTTGCACAAAGATCGCGTCTTGAGCCAGAACAAATGTAAAAGAAAATTACCGGTGAATTTAATAACTATAAAGTACCTGCTATAATAAATACTGTGCCAAAATAAGTGGTCTCTTGTTAGCTGTTGACGTTGCTACTAATTTTGTTTAGCACCCTCGTGCGTAATCCACGGGCATAAAAATATTATTTCCAACAAAATTGCCGATGTTAATGCAATAAAAGGCTCGCTCCTTCCTTGGAGCGTTAATAAAAAGGCGATAATGGTGCTATATTATTTGGATAAGACATTCAAAGGCAAATTATCTCGAATTATTTGGGTAGTAGCCATGAAGGGGAGCCGAGCGAATTGAATTCCGTAAAATTGTTGAAGAGTTGCAAAATTCCACGCGGTTGGTTGACTGCCTAGCTTTATTGGAGTAGTTAATAAAATAACTGATACTTAAGTAATTGGATAACGTATAACTGATACTAAAGTAATTGGATTTTCTCTGTAGCAAAGTGATGATATCAGACTTTGTTTTAACTTAAATCGGTACGAGAAACGCAGTGACAGTATTGGTAGGTATTTCACGATCTCCAGTAAAAGTATGTAGGTACTATTATCCATTTTACGATTCATGTCTTTTATTATTTATGGTCCAAAATCTTTTATAATGTTGATAGAATTTATAAATTATAACCTTTAGAAAATCGTTTTCAAACGAATAATAAGGCAATGAAATAACATGGAAGATGTTTTAGGGGAATAATTTTTAGACTGAAAATAAGTCCAATTCACAATCATAATCTCTTTTAAATATGTTTAAATACTTATTAGATTTAGAATGGTCAATCTGTCTTCTTGTAAGACGAAAATAAAGTTATACGATTCTATATAAATCATTTTGACATAGCAAAATTTAGTAAGAACAGTTCTTTTCAAATCAATTGGAGTCAATGTTTGAAAAATTTAAAAAAATCAAAAGGAACAAACAACGTCATAATATTATCACCGTATAATTGTAATTATGTCCAAACGTAATATATTAAAAGTAACAAGGTACTTATTTGTTACTTACTTAATATGCTAAAAATATTTGAAACTAACTACAACGTCAAGGTTTTCCTAAATCTTGTTTAAGTCGTCTGGCACCGGTGTACAAGTCATGTTTTATATCGGGAAAGCCTTCTAAGAGATCCTGCCAATCACCTAGTCTTAAATATACCAAATCGACAAACTGAAAAGCAAAAAATATTTTTAAGAGAAAATACATCTTCCAACTAGGTTTTACTGTGCTATAGATAACATAATGATTATACGACCCGTAGGCGTCAAATCATCTTCTTGCAAACAAGGAGAACTCCTAAATCTCAGCAGAATCTGAATATAAATTTGTTTGCTGGCGGCCTTTGGTTAAGTTTCGAGCGAGGTGAATCGTAACGTGTCGGATTATATCAGTATGGAAACCAGGACAATGTAGATGTAATTTTTGACTTGGTTGATTGAGAAACGAATTTAGGTTGGATCATGAAATTATTAGCTTTAAAAGCAGTCACACTAAACTAATTTAAATAAAATCTTGTAAGGAGACAGTTTGGCCCCGGATCTTTAACTCAACACAAAACAACTTATACAAAAAAAATTGCAAGGGTAAAACAAACCAAACGAGTATGTAATATCGCTACCCTGTTTCTTAATACTGTGTACTAGGAGGCCATGAATATGTAGGCAAAGGTGATTGTTGCGTGAATATTTCGGATGGGTTATCGGGAGCAACAAGTTCGAAACATTCTGTATTCAGTCAGGGTCGTAACAAACTTTACAACCTTGTTTTTTTTTCAGTTGAAATTTGTTAGTAACCTGCATGTTCAGTCGTGAGATCGAATAACTAGTAAGGTCACCCGGGATTATTGTATCGTTTGGTATCTTTAAGTGCTTTTTTCTTGCTTTTTGGTGGAGTGACTTTTAGAACGGATAGCAACGTTACTTAAAAAACGAAGATATTTAAAACGTAACAATCCGGAGCTACCTTACATCGGTCTTAATCCTGAGACAGGTAAGTTTTATTTGTTAAGTTAAACAGGTCCAGACATTTTGTAGGTCCAAGAAATCGTTACTTATTTTTTATCAGCTTCGAATTGTTTCGTTTTAGTAACTTCTAGTAATGTAATAACACGTAGTTGTCTATAGAGCCGATGGTCCTTCGTCTAATAAAGTAAAGTATGGGATATAAATATTTGAAATACCGTTCTCGTGATGTAACTATATTGGTACGGAACGTCTGTGAATAGTCCAGGGATCAGTCCAAAATATCCGTTAGTAGTTAGCAAAGATATCATCTTGTTTTCGCCGCTGAAGAAAAAAGTATTGTCATTTTATTTAACTTAAACTGGCTCGTTTTCCCTCATTATTTGAGTTTTTATTAAATTATCCTATCGCCTCAAAACGATTTTTTTTAAATTATGTTCTGCTTACCCTGAGTCTATGCACCATTTCTCAACTTCGCCCTCATGTATGAAGTAAATGCATGAGAAAATATCACCCGCCTCTACCATGGCTCTGCCTGAAAGAAAACGGTATGAATGGTTTGATGATAACTTGTATGTCTACGGCCTAACGTACATTTTTAACCCACCATAAGCTATATCTAAATATTATATTCGTGCTAATACATCAAGTATCTTTGCTCTGCTGTATGAACTGCATCCAAATGAGGCCGTATTATGAACTGTCAAAATCTGCCAAGTTATAACAGTCATAAATCCCTTTCGTTGCCTTAAACTATATTAAACATTTTATTACAGACCAGCGATCATTCTTTTTCTCATCAAGGGTAAGTATCGCTATAAGTGAAGTGATTAAACAGTTAATTACACGGCCCTGCCAATCATTGCTGTCATGATGCTGACCAGGAAAAATCACCACTCTGCGGAGTCTGACGACCAGCTGTCGCTTGAAGTACTCTGGCAGATTTTTGAGTAACGGCACATTTTCCATGTGGTGCGAGTACAAAGTAGTCAGCAGATCTTCTCGTAGGCATATTGGGGCTTGATGGGCTAACTCAGGCAGCCAGGATCCTAGAAATAATTTTAACTTTATTTCTGGTGGTGGATTGGGCCTCGTGCAGGGGTCTCTCGTGTGTTTTTTTGCCTCCTCAAAGCTGTAAAAATGAGTTTGACCGATTATAACAACATTAGTGAAGTCGAATCCCATATACCTACCTCGTTGTCTCGGCAATTTGGAGAAAATGGGAGACGATCAAGCAAAAGGACATATGATACAGGCAAATTTATGCTGTACAGTAAAGTTGGTTGACCTAGAAATATCCGGGACCAATGGGACCAGGTTTCAGGTTGGGATGGAATTGTAGCAGCTTCAAGCCGATGATCGACGAGAGCAATAACCGAAGCTAGTGGTCCCAGGTTCGATTAGTTCCCGTTAAGGGCAAATTTGTAAAATGAGCATGAGTTTTTGCCGAGTCTTGGTTGTTTTCTGTGTTTAAGTTTATATTTCTCTACAAAAAACCTATCCTACCTGTTTTGTCTAGTACCCATAGTCAAAGCCTAGAGTTTTAGTTTGGGACTAGGTTAATTTGCCAGGGTAAGTGCATGGTGTTTTCGTATCAAAGGGAAAGCCGTCGTAATAAACTGTTCTTGATTGAGATCAGTCAAGAAACGCCAAAGTATCAACTCAACTTTTTAAATGGGATTTTAGAGTTAAGACGAACCTCCTTGCCTCTGCCACAGAAGATTGGTATATTCCTTCACGCAGTGTAAAAGCGTGTCATTCAAGCCAACATGCCTCAGGTACTCTATCAGGTTGCGGACGTTGTAATCATAATTGAGCAGCTCGCGGAACTTGAGGTACAGAAGGTTGAGTGCTAGACTAACTATCCAAATGTTTAGCAAGTTCACGATGTAGGCCATGACTATCTTGTAGATGAGTTGTTCGACAGTAAGTGCAGCGACCTGGAGGATAGGCAACAAGAAAATCTATAGTAAGTAAAGACCAGATATTAGAACCTTTGAGATTTTGGTCGGCAGGCCGCCTGACAGAGTTGGGACTGCCGGCGCACTGTTAGTCTGTTTTGCCCTTTACTCACAGTATTCGTATCCAATTTCATTATATGAAATACTACGAAGGTCACTGCTAATATGTAATCGTCTTGCCACCGTTTCGGGACCAGGTAAGCAGGATAATGGGTGTGGTTCCCGCCGGATCGATCACAAATTTTGGACAAGCGTTGGCAACCTGCAAAGGATGTGTTCTTTGAATAAATATTCGTAGGTTTGTATACTTCTATTGTTGTATCCGGGTCGGCCGTCTCTGATAGGTACAGTAATACCAGAGTATTAATGGCCACCTTCTGTTTCCATCATCATACAGCATACATAGTACGGTATACCCTTGTTTTGCAGACACTCATTTCATCGGATGTGTGAAACCTTATTGTTTTCAGGTCAAGAATAGGTTACGTAGGTTAGGTTAGGTTAGACCTGTTACCACCAAAAAATTATAACTCCTGCTCGTGAGAACGCCGATGAAATGATAATTCGGTGAAGTAAAACATTCTATGAAATGAGTGTCGGTGATTCAAGGGTAAACCACATGGTACATACCATATTTAATTGTACCTACATATTTGTAATAAGGATTAAATAAGTATGCAATAATCCAACAACTAGAAGTGGGCTAAAAACGACCTCCAAGATTTATTACATAGTTACAATAAAGCTCATATTTAAAATCACGTACATAATCACGCCCGAAGTAAAAACACAAAACACTTACCCTCTCCTCGCATGGACGGCGTCACCCACTCGTCAAATGATAAATTTTTATTTAGTGGAATCCCCGGTATATAATAAGATTTGTCTTCGGAATGCGCTGAAAAATACTAACTTACCTATTTAAGGGTCAACAATTATTTTATACATAGATTTATGTAAATTGTCTATTTTGAGCGCATATTGATGCTTAAAAATATTTCTGGTGACTAGTTTATGACATATTTTATACATAGATTTATGTAATGTCATAAACTAGTCACCAGAAATATTTTTAAGCATCAATATGCGCTCAAAATATCTTACAAGCTCCGGGGGCTTACCCCCTTACTAATAAACGTTGAGTAACGGCTGAGTAGTTATACAATGCTTTGTCCTTATCTGTCGAATTCAAATGGCACAATGACAGATAAGGACAAAGCATTGTATAACTACTCAGCCGTTACTCAACGTTTATTAGTAAGGGGGTAAGTCAAGATGTAGTGGTAACGTAGAGATTTTCGAAATCAAAGAAAATATTGAAGTTGACGGCACTTTGGTTTAATTTTAATTTTATGTATGTGTTTATTGAATATTTTGACGAAAAAAACTTCGCATTGGTAAAGAAAGAACAGTGGTGCCAGATAATTTTAAGCCCCAATATGTTGGCTAAGTTATTGCTGCTGGCACTGTACACGGAAAAACATGGATAAAACATATGTCACTTTCTGACCAGTATGTACGTGCGAGAGTGACGGATGCTTTATCCACCGCGATAAAAGCGACCATACTACGCTTGCCGGTTTGACAGTCTGTCAAAATCAGTAAAACTTACTTCTGCACCCGACTAAAACCCATCCGCACGTTATAAAATGTATTATTAGATAAATAATGCTCAAGTTCAACAGGCCACGAATAAAAGGGGACTGAAAATAATTGAAAGATTAATTATAAACCTGAAAAAATACTTTTCCACTAGGGATCAATTTAGTACTTGGGCCAAAAGAGCCTGAAAATAAGTAATTTTGATTTATTGCCACTTTTCCAAAAATTATACAGTTTTCCATTTAAAAAGTTGTTAATTTGCCGAGTTGTAGAAAGAAGAAAGCAGTCGTAGGTTAACTTTTTACACTGACCCTGAAATGAAAGCCCTCAAAATATAAGCAAATACTTACTCAAGTCTGAACTTATTTTGGAGTTTTTCTATAAAAAAATAGAGACTGACGTCATAGTTACATCATGTTAGTAGGTACTTTATATTAATCTATCGTTTTGACACGTCATAAAAAGAAGTTAATAATGACTTTCTGAATTCCTTCGTACATTTTGTAGAGGTCAGCCTCACCTCTTCCGAAAAGTGGTCGTCAGTTCTAAACTTTCCACTCTAACGGCCATCGGTTCCACGAGCAATGTGCCCTGCCCACTGCCACTTAAGGTTTACAATTCGCTTAGTTTATGTCGGTAACTTTGATACTCCTAGAGATCTCCTAATTGTATTGTCCCGCTAATTCCTAAATACGTAATCCAGCAACGCACCTGTGATTCCTTAACAAACAATGTTACCTTGAAATCTTCACAAAAATGCCGGTTTACATCTACGAATAGCTTGAGACGTAGCATTCTCGCAATTTGATACTTCCAAATCCCATTAAAGATTGTTATAACTGGTAAAACAATCGACAAAATATCAAAGTACGTCCACAGTTCCTTGAACTTTTTTAATTTCTTGTGTCGCTTGACGCAACGCTGACCTACTACCACTAGTTCCATCTGTAAGTTAAGTAGAAAAGAGTTATTGTTATTATTCCATCATTTTTAATACAAATATATATAAATATAATTTCACCCGTCCGCATGTTATCAAATGTTACAAGTTTAATTTGACCAACTTCCCGATGTCCAATTAAGCTGAAATGTTGTATGCATTTGCAAGGCAACAATGCAATACTAGGTGCAATGCCATTAAGCTAGTTTGATGGAGGGAACTCTATAAAGAAGAACGCAACCCTGTCAAGTTTGAATTTTTCTTGACAAGTAAGTAATAGGTACTACTTTTTTGTGGCATGTTTCAGAAAACGCATGTGGGAAACTCTGTTAAGATGTATTTCATGAGTACCTATTTGACTGGATTCGACCTAACATAATTTAACTACAAAATCACACCTATTTTACCAAGTCACTACCACAAATCATTCATACAAATACAAATCGATAAACAACAGCTAATGACGTTGGTAGGATATTGTTGATTCGAGAGACCCGATGATCAATTTCTCTGTTTGTGATTCGCGTTGATGCGATTATCAGTGGATCCTGTTGGGAATGTTGGGATAAATCATTTAGTACACTTAATGATATTGAACCGAAACCTGACTAGTAACAGGTACTTAAGTATAACAATTGTTGTCACAATGCGACAATTGTTGTTGCGATTCAGATGCATAAGTAAGGAACACACATACAGTCTTAGAAGGAGGGCAGAAGGACCCACAGACAAAGGCTTCCACTTAACACCCCTATTTTTTTGGTTGACTCGTGAGGCAACGGCGAAGCGACAATACGACAGCGTGATGGTTGAGCGATTGTACTGAAATCGCCGTCGCGTCGGCCATCGCGCCAACTGCGTCCCGGGCCCTAAATCAATGTTGTTTCACTTTTTACTGGTGTGGCCAATAAATCTGTTCTACGGAGATAGTTCATCTCCTGATTTAAGACTGAACATTTAATTTCACCGAGGTTCGAACCCGTTCGAACCTCTAAGTTTTTCGGAATTTATGTGCGAAATATAATTTGTAAATTTACCATGAGCTTTTCGGTGAAGGATAACATCGTGAGGAAACCTGCACACACCTGCAAAGCAATTTGACGGTGTGTGCGAAGTTCCCAATCCGCACTGGGCCCGCGTGGGCACTATAGCCCAAACCCTCTCGTTGTGAGTGGAGGCCTGTGCCCAGCAGTGGGACGTATATAGGCTGGATTATTATTATTATTATTATTTAATTTCAGAAAAATTTATAGTCCAAAATAACTTTAAAAATATATACTTATTTAATAGCTTGACATAAAAAAATTGATATAGTGCGAAGTGAAAAAAACAAACCATTCTTTAGTGGCAAGAAACACATGGATTTGATCAACGATCTTTTTTAAAAAGAGTTGAAAATCTTAGTGTCTTATAAGATACTTGACGTTTTAATAAGCTACGCTACGCCATGTACGAGTAAAATACAAAAGTCGTTACTCACACGCCAATGGCATCTAGAAACCAGTGCTGATATCAACCTTATCTCATAGACACTCAGGTCCATGTTACGCTGTCAAGGGCCTGCGCAAACCGGCGGAGCGCAGCGCAGATCACTTTAAATTTATCAATGTACATTCTTTTCTATTTTAATTACAATAAGGCATACATTTAGAGCCGCAGCCGCAGAGTAGAAATCCCCCGTGATGCTCCGAGGTCGGTCTCAGAGCATTCAAATTTATACCTTATTGTAATTAACATAGGAAAGAATATACATTGATAAATTTAAAGTGATCTGCGCTGCGCTCCGCCGGTTTGCGCAGGCCCTTACCCGTCGATGGCATTGAACTAGTGGTGCGGATACATCCTTTAATGACTTTGAAAATGTTAAAAGGACCAGAAACTCACCGTGTAAAATTCCGAGATGAAATGGGCCAGATGCAATAGGTCTAGCGGGACCAGGATCCACAGCATGGTGTATATCATGTCAGTTGGCAACGTCCCGAGCAGGAGCACTATGAAGGCAGAAACGAATGGTTCTGCCATGCAGACTACGATTAGCCAGCGGGTGTACCAATTGTTCTTGTGCACTTCCACGGGCTCTTCCATCCACTATAACAAAATGGGGTAACGTATTGGCCAAGACACTGCTTTATCACTTTACGACTCTACTTGTAGCACATTAAGGTCTACATAAGGAATTTCTTGGTCGACTTTATCTAAAGTATGAGTAATCTCAAGAACTTAGTTCATGTGGTGGTGGCTTCTTTAAACAATTATTTACATAAATAAAAATGAATTGAAGAAATGTATGTTCGCGCATATCTTCAGAACGGCTGCACCTATTTGGCTTATTCTTTTTTTGTTGTATTTGTAATTGTAAGCGCAAGGTTTGTATGAAAAAAAAGTTGGAAAATCCACCGGGAAAGTCAGAAATTTGCAGCGGGGGCGAAGCCGCTAGTACTTTATATATTTTATGATTTTTTTGTATTTACCATACGTTCATAACGATTAGTATTGTTCAGTATGGTAATATTATAATTTTAAGGAAGACACGTTTTTAATTGAAAGCTGATAAAAATGACGTCACAGCACAGAGTCGAAACTTTGCCAAGACGGAATACCTCACACTCAACATTTCAGTTTAACACAGAGGCCGTTACAAGCTGTTAAAACCGACCAAGTTCCGGTCAGTGAAAGAGATAGAACATTACGAGTCATATATCTCTGTCCCTTTCACTGCATTGAACTTGTCTAGTTTTCAGGCTGGATACGGCCTCTAAATCCTTAATCAGCAAAACGTTTACTTCTAGTTACCCGACTACGGCTATCGTTGGAAGAGTTTTGATGGTCTGTTATACAACTTACGATGGAATATCGGTAAAGGTTTTATTACTTACAGGGAGCTGCAAAGTTTTTGTGCCTCGCATCAGCCACATCACCGAGTTGTATGGGTTCTCCTTAAATTTCTTCTTTGCTCTCAAGTAATCGTCCACAGACTCAGGGTTACTCAAAATATTCTCACGGGCCTAACGAAAACAGATTGCCATTTTTAATTAAAAGGGGATTATTTGGAAGCACTAAAACGAAACTTGAGAAGTACTAGAGTTACATCGCAGAGAAAGTAGCGTAAAACTCCATACTTCGATTTTTATCGTCTGCGCAACCTAAAGCAAATGTTCTATCGCTTTAATAATAATTTATAATATACGACAACGAGGCCCATATTCACATATACCTTAAAGAATAAGATAACTTAAGACCTTTGGCTTCGGCATTGGCCGAGTTGTTACTTCGACAAAACCGGCGACCACACACACAGACTAAAATGTCAATAAAGCGCGTCACACACGGAGCTATAATATATATTTTGGTTATTAATATTATATCATAGCAAGACATCTTACGGTATATTTTCGTATAGTTTAGGTATATTTTCCGTGCTAGTTGACAGAGTCCACACCAGGGACCGGAACCGCTTACCATTAAATGGGTTTTCGATAGGGTATTTGGTAGACTTGTTTTTACAAACCCCAAGGATGCGCTAAGCCTATCGCCGACTTAGTTCAAAGCAAGGGCAACCAAACGATACAGTTAATTCAACAAAGCTCTAACCCAGTCCCAATACCCTAACATCTGTTACCCTTTTTAAACTTAATCGTACGGTTTTAATCTCTACGCGCCAGTGTTTCGACATATTATTGCACTACCTAACAATTAAATGGGTAGCGGCTAGACAGAGATCGCCCGAATTCGCAAAAAAGAGAGAGGCGCACAATAGGGTAATACCCAGCTAATGCTAAGTGCTTAAATATTAAACTACTGAAACCCTAATGAATTGGTAAGCTCTATGGAAGCGGTTAGTTAGTTCAATGGGGTTCCCCTTACGTTAACGTAACACAATCATAGGGTAACCACATCGATTGGGTAACCAAATGATAGGTTACCCTATCGATAGGTTTAATCAAATGAATGGGTTTTCCGGTCCCTGGTCCACACACGCAGCTATATTATATATTATATAGCTGCGTGTATGGAGTCTGTCAACTAGTACGGAAAATATATCGTAATATACCGACCTATAATATTATATATTATAGCTCTGTGTGTGACGCGCTTGAAACTCGGACGGGATTACTTATGGGGCAATTACATTGCTGCGTCCGCCGCATGCTACTGAGGGCGAACACACGTAAACACGTTACGACAACGTGCAACGTTGCGTCGTCGTGACGTTGATATCTGCGTCGCGCATTGTAACAATCCACGTCACGTCATCGTGACGCGCATCGTGGCACGTCACGATGTCGTAACGTGTTTATGTGTGTTCGCCCCGGGCGGCTGCAACAGAGTTAGGCCCGATTCGCACGAGCGCTTTTTTAACGCTTAACGCCTGTGTTCTGCGATCCCATTCGTTGACCTTGAGAATCCCACCAATAGGGTTGCGGAACGCAAGCGTTAAGCGTTAAAAAAGCGCTCGTGCGAATCGGGCCTAAAGGCGCCATCAGGCCGCCGCTTCGTTCGCGTCAGCTATGATCGCCTTATTAGGTGAACGAAGTGTAATCACGACGTTATTTGACTGAAGTAGTTTGACACTAGTGTTGCCACCGCATTAGGCGGATAATATAGGAATACACCAACCACTTAACAGACGATTAGAGTGTTATCAACTGTCAAAATGTATGAACTAACAGTCGATTAACATATAAAGTCGTTTGGTGAGATTGGTACGAGACAACGTAACTGTGCCTTTAGGCTCGCCGGTATTATCCGACAACTAATTATATTTATATAGGGATCCCTTCTTTTGTCATAATTTCGTTTGCCATAATCGTTTCATTTGCCATAATTTTCATTTTCCCGAAGATGCTTTTGTTCTAAAACCTTAAACACTTCCTTCTGCGGTGTTTCCGGCCAGTTATGACATGGGGGCCTTCAAGAAAAGAGCGTTCATCTCCCTAAAAGGCCGGCAACGTACCAACAACTCTTCTTGAGTTGCCGGTGTTCATGGGCGGTGGTGATTACTTCCCATCAGGTAAACCCGCATGCTCGTTTGCCTCCCACTCTTATAAAAAAAAAATTCAAGATTATTTAAAAGATCATTGCACAGAACCCATTAGATTAGGTTAAGTTTTTTTTTGAACAATCCTGAAAATTATACGGTTTCAGAAAAAAAGCCTATATCAAACGATCATTATGGCAAATAATATAAGTTTAAATATGAATTTATGACAAACCATAGAGACCCGAAAATCTATTTAAGAAGCAACAGACCGCATCCGTAATGTTATCTTGAAACGCCCGGACTGATATCTGTAACACGTCGACATGGTCCACGCTGTGGGCCGAGACCGACATAGGCCTCGCCTTGGTGCCGGTCAGTTGACCAAATATCGAACCCTGGGGCACAAACGATACACGAGAGTGTAGATCTATAGGTACAGTCAAGGTCACAAATATGTGTACATTTTAGTACCTTGTCTATTGAATGTCATGTTTAAACTGTCATATTTGAATGTCACAGAGATTAAAGTGACAAGGTTCTAAACGTGTACACAATATTTATGACCTTGACTGTACTTGTTAACTCTCCGTGACTGACAGACGGTGCACAGCCAAAACTGCTAAATCTAGGGACTTGAAAGGAGGGTACCTTTCCTTGTGAAATGTGTATGGCAAGTGTATTTTGGAAACCACAGATACCTAGATTAATAATTTATACAAAACGTCCAAGACTCAGGAACAAATTAATTGGCGACAATTGCCGTAAAACCGAGCTGATAAAAAAAATTTCTGTAGAATATTAACCTTAGGAAGAACAGCTAACGTCTGCCCATCTTGGGTTATGTTGACACTTCCTCTGTGCACTATGTATACCCAAGGAGTCAAGTCCATTTCCCTCATGATGGTCCAACCAGGCAGAAAGTACATCTGTATTGGCAAACATGCCAACTGCCTCTGCATTGCTTCTCCACCTTTTAGTATAGAATCCAAGCAAACAAAAGTCCTGAAAGAGTAGATTAATACGGTGATCTACGGATTCTAGGGTTATTGTATTAACGGAGTTTTTGTATTTTACATCTTTTTTCTTTCGCTGGTTTAAATTACGGAGGCGTCATTTGCAATGAAACTTGTTTACTTACTCCTTAAAGAAGAAATAGTTTAAATCTCGTGTAAATATAGCACCGATACTCCGAAATAAAATATTCTGTGTATTTATCGTTTTAGTTCTGTAAAAAGAGTATAATAATGGTTAGAAATAAATTATCATGCACTAGCATCTGCCCGCGTCTTCGTACGCGTTGATCATCCGACGGCAACAGTGATTTTTCCAGGACAGCTTATTTGTTAATTTAGGTTATAAGCCATTTCAACGTGAAGCAGTAACAAACACATAGCAACTTTCGTAATTATAACATCACTAAAAAGATAAAAAAAGATAAAAGATATTTATTCAGTAAGTAGGCCGCACGGGCACTTTTACACGTCAAAATCTACCAGCGCTTCCCAAGAGGAGACCACTGCTGAGAAGAAGCGCCGCAAGAAACTCAACAGTTAGTCATTTTTTAAATGAAAATATAACAATGTCACTACTTATTCTAACATTATATAAAACTGTAAAAATAATATTAAATATCTGAGTAGTTTTGCAGGAAAACATGTCAGAATGACTACGAGAAAATTTATATATATATCACAAAACAGTTTTGACATGTCTTCCTACATAAACCGTGTCCCCTAGACAAGATACAGCGTTTACATGATTTTTATGAGGTATGTACGAGTAGTAGGTAAGCTATTGAACATTAAACATTAGTTAATTTTCTGGTTTAGGCCAAGCATTTTTGTCCGTTAGATAGTCCTCGACCCTATAGTACGCCTTTGACATCAACGACTTTTTCAAGTAATTTTTAAGTGCTGGAAGGGGTAACTCTAAAACTACGTCGGGTAATTTATTATAAAAATGAATGCATTGACCTACAAATGATTTATATACTTTACGGACACGAAACTTTTTTATGGCAATTTTATTTTTATTCCTAGTATTTATATTATGTATATCAGAATTTTTAACGAAAGAGTCTAGGTTCTTAATAACATACATAATATTTTCATAAATATATTGGGATGCTACTGTTAAAATATTAATTTGTTTAAAAAGTTCTCTTAATGAATCACGGGAATTTAAGTTATATATAGAGCGAATGGCCCTTTTTTGTAACACAAATATAGTTTGTATGTCAGCTGCTTTTCCCCAAACCAGAATACCGTATGACATAACACCATGAAAATAACTATGATAAACTAAGCGAGCTGTCTCAACATTGTTAAGTTCAAAATAAGGGTCGCATGATCAATGCAATCAAAAGCTTTCGAAAGGTCACAAAATATTCCTACTGCATTACAAGATGTCTCCCAGATATTATATATATATTTAATAAGAACAGATGCTGCATCAGTAGTGGATCGTCCCTTGGTGAAGCCGAACTGATTACTGTTAAGCAGTTTATTTCTATTGAAGTGACCTAACATATCATTCAACATAAACTTCTCAAAGACTTTACTTAGAACTGGTAGTATAGAAATGGGGCGGTAATTCGTTAAATCACTCTTCTCGCCCGACTTAAAAAGGGGTATGACTTTACTATATTTCATTAGATTTGGAAAGAAACCGTCAGATATACAATTATTGTAAATTGATGCTAAGTGGGGTGCAATTACCTCTATGATATGATGGATAACTTTAAGGGCCTGCGCAAACCGGCGGAGCGCAGCGCAGATCATTTTAAATTTATCAATGTATATTCTTCCCTATTTTAATTACAATAAGGTATAAATTTAGAGCCGCAGCCGCAGAGTAGAAATCCCCCGTAATGCTCCGAGGTCGGTCTCAGAGCATTCAAATTTATGCCTTATTGTAATTTAAATAGGAAAGAATAAACATTGATAAATTTAAAGTGATCTGCGCTGCGCTCCGCCGGTTTGCGCAGGCCCTAACTAACTATGATATGTTATTCTATTTTGAATTGTTAAAATATTATAAACCTTATCCACCAATAGTTGAAGTGGGCTATGGTCCTCTTTATAACTTCCTTATCGAGTCTTTCCGCATGGAGGAACGCACTCAGAGAGTTGACCGCGTGTTCGAACAGGGTGCCGCCGCGACTGCTCAAAACTATCATTGCCGTGACGTAGCAGTAAATGTACCTGAACAATCGACGACGCAGTTAGCCTAGTTGGTAGTGACCCTGCCTACGAAGCTGCAGTCCCAGGTTCGAATCCCGGTTAAGTTAAAACTAAAAGCAAGTTCGAAAACCTGACTAAATACTTACAACCGCTGTCTTGTATTGGAAACACTATATTAGCCATCTGATTTTGTTAAAAACGACTTACCAATACATGAAACCACAGCCAAACAAAATGGTTTCCAAACCAAAGTCCGATTGGCTGATTTCATAAAATCCCAAATGAACGGTCATAAGACTTAGTTGAGCAAAGCTCACGCTTTCTCCAAACAACTGCCAAAAGAATCGGTTATTTTACTTCAGCTAAATATATAACTGAATGATATGTGGATGATTCCACGAGCGTTTCAACCGCCGTCAGTCCCTTGATCGCATTATAATCGAAATTTACAGAAATATTGTAAAGTCACGGCACTCTATAAAATAACCAAAAATGGCATCCAAAGCTACAGAAATTTCAATTTTAATGCGATCAAGGGGCTGACGGCAGTTGAAACCCAAGTGGAATGACCCATTTTGATAATATATAGATAAATAGGGCTACGTGGAAAAAAGGAGCAAAGCCTAGTAGTGGGATATTACAGGCTATTAAATATTAAATAAATTATTTACGATAGCAACGACTGTAATAAAAAACCGGGCAAGAGCATGTCAGGCCATGCTCACCGTAGGGTTCCGTCACCATTACTACTTACAAATACAAAAACAACAATCTCCAAAAACCATTAATATTAGCTTATCTTCTATTCATACTTCCAAATTAAGTATACTTTTTTATGTAATTTTTTAACACAAATTTCCAAAATTTTTTTACTTTTTTCTCAAGAACTGTAAATTTAAAACTTATTTAGCTAGTTTTTTGACACTATCGATTGTGGGCACCATCGTGTTAATTGGAGGTAGGTTAATTAGGTTACCAATAACGTATTGAGTAATATTTTGAAGAATTGTAAATATTATAATAATTAAAATATTTACAATTACTTACCATAAGGTAAATACTCAATTATTGGCATCCAAAATACCAGTAATAGATGTACTGCAATACCACAGTGAAAAATACCACAGTGCCCAAATGTCTTCGACCAGTGTGTGTTGCCAGTGAGAGTTACGGATCTGAGACATGGTCGCTTACAATGGGCCTCATAAGAAGGCTCAAGGTCACTCAAAGGGCGATGGAAAGAGCTATGCTAGGTGTCTTCTTGCGAGATCGAATCAGGAATGAGGTGATCCGCAGGAGAACTAAAGTAACTGATATAGCTCACCGATTAGTGGCAGTGGGCGGGGCACATTGCTCGTAGAATCGATGGCCGTTGGAGCGGAAAGGTTCTAGAGTGGCGACCGCAAACCGGGAGACGAAGTGTCGGCAGGCCTTCCACAAGGTGGACCGACGATCTGATAAAGATCGCGGGAAACCACTGGATGACAGCAGCAGAGGACCGATCGTTGTGGAAAACCTTGGGGAAGGCCTTTGTCCAGCAGTGGACGTCTTGCGGCTGTTGATGATGATGTAATGATGAGACGTACTGCAATTAACTTGATGGTGCCAATTACTGTACTTACCAAATGCATCTGTTTTTTAGTAGGCGATTCATCAATTGTAATATGCTTTGGAATCCAACATGTGTCGCGTTTTGTTATGTTAGTTAGGTTCAAATTCCTATCCCAATCGTGTTTAACGCATAAATAAATCAAGTACTGACTCATGACGAACACCAGGAGGATAATGAATACTTGCCACTTTGCTAACTAAAAATAAGAATTAGAATTATCTTGTGCCCGCGGCGCGTAGAAGTCGTTTATTGGTTTTCCCTTGGGAACTACCAAATTTTCCGGGATAAAAAGTATCCTATATGTTTATCCAGGGTCTCTCAATTCCAAATTTCATCCAAATCCGTCCAGCCGTTGCAGCGTGAAAGAGTAACAAACTATCACACACACAGACACTTGATTTACTACATCAGCAGCTGCATGCTGCAGCACCCGTATTATGATTTATCGTGATGCAAAGTTGTGGATAAAGCACCGTCACTCTCCCACTTTGACAGATGTTTCATCCAAATTTATCCACATGATAAACACGACATTACTGATACTAAATTGTGTCTATTTGTCGAGAAAGTTAACGTCGAATTTGTTCTCTACGCGTCAAGTGAAGAAGAATACTTACCAAAATAAACATTCCACAAGCCATAGGGTTGTCGGCTAGGTAAGTGAAATAACCTATCAAAAGATGTATTCGAGCGTATTTAGACAATGTCTTCAGGCACAAAGCTGTGTCGTCAAGAATATAGGACGTCGGTATATATCTTATACCCTCGACTAGGGGGAAAACGGCAATGACATCGAGGATAAAACCTCGGGATAAGTAGCGTTTTAAGCATTTCTTTGTGGAATATATCACTATACCCTTTTCGTCGTAGTAGCCGATCTGAAAAATACAATGATAGTATGGTCGCCTTTATCGCGGTAGATAAGTATGGATAAAGCATCCGTCACTCTCGCACTTACAATACTGGTTAGAAAGTGACAGATGTTTTATCCACGTTTATCCCTAGGTTAATGCTACCATAATCCCGCTGGTAAAGGTGAAAATCCGCGGGGCAATTTAAGAGTTAACAGCTCTAAAAGTAGGGGTCCCAATTTTGACGTTTTTTTAAAAAAAATCTATTTTAATAGTTGGGGAGTTTCAAAAAATAGCACACTTTCACTTTTCCTTCAGATTTGGAAAAAAAATTGCACGTTGGTTGGGACCACTATTCTGAACAAGAAAAATAGAAATTCCTGATATGTCCCCTAAAAGATGTATGGAATTGTCCGTTTTGTTACCAAGAAATGTATTGAATTTGGGTAACAAAACGGACAATTCATCTTTTAGGGGACATATCAGGAATTCTATTTTTCTTGTTCAGAATAGTGGTCCCAACCAACGTGCAATTTTTTTCCCAAATCTGAAGAAAAAGGGAAAGGTGTGCTATTTTTTTGAAATTCCCTAGTTATTACTTGCTGATTGAGAAAACACGAGACAAGTTCTAAACTGTAAATTAATGTCTATCTGCGGGCTTAACATGCATGGACGAGATAAAATTTGACAGGTGCTATATATTCCATATTTCTAACGTAAGACTTAACGCTTAAGGTTGAAAATAAAAGTGTCTCGTCCTGACTTTTATTATATTTTATTACTAAGCGACTTAGCAATTTTCACTTTTTTATAGCGATTTTATATAAACGGTACACTTATTTTAAACCTTAAGCGATAAGTCTTACGTTAGAATATGGAATAGATGCATTCATTTCCCTAGCACCTGTCAAATTTTATCTCGTGTTTGCATGCTATGCCCGCTGTGATGCTAGTGAATGTCTATAATACTCACGAAGCACCTCACGAACATGTCAAATAGCCCGAAGATGTCACACAGTAGGCAGATTTGCGCAAGTTTGTTCCTATACGCAGCACCTAATCCACCTGCCAAAAGATTAAACTTATAAAAAAACGGACAAGTGCGAGTTAAACTCGCGTAGATAGGGTTATTTATATTTATTATTATGTTAGTTCCATAAGTTTTTAAATCTGACCCAAATTTGTTTATGGTAACTAAATACCATAAGAATTCTTATAGGTTTTCCTGTATATAGGTAAAGAACTATTTTCTGTATTTCTTTTTAATTTTATGCCTATTAGTTTCGGAGATAAGATTTATCTTAAAATTATAAAAAATATATATTTGAGATTGTCACAAAGAGCCCTTTCATTTGATATGTCCCACGATATAGTTAGTTAGCAAAGGTTTTTTTTTAATTTTTTTTATTTACCCCCAAAAGTGGACCCCATGTTTAAAACTAATTTATTTACATTACACGTCAGTTTTGGGTCACCGATTTACATGTGTACCAAATTTCAACTCAATCGGTCCAGCAGTTTCAGAGCAAAGGCTGTGACAGCCGGACGAAGTGATCCTATAAGGGTTCCTTTTTTTTCATTTGAGGTAAGGAACCCTGAAAACCAGGGACCGGACAACCCTTTCATCGGGAAAAGCCTCTCAAAGAGCTTCCCTTTGAAATAGCTAGCCTAGTGGATTTGCTCACCCATTCCAATTGGCAACCAATACGATTGACTTTCCCTTATCGAATGAAGACCCAACGATAAGGGTAGCCCTTTGAAATTGGTAACTGGTAACTGATTCACCTTGATATCCCTATGAAAGGGTTTCCCTAACGATTTAAGCGCTTATTATAAAGCTTTCCCTTTTGTACGAGCCAATCACAAACGTGTGCCATAGAAAATCGACCCGTATTAGATCTTAACCCGCTCCGCGCGGTAACT
Source organism: Tortrix viridana (assembly GCA_963241965.1). NCBI lineage: Eukaryota > Metazoa > Arthropoda > Insecta > Lepidoptera > Tortricidae > Tortrix > Tortrix viridana. Next base: position 11,777,644 of record OY725183.1, on the reverse strand, counting down.
TCAAACGATACGCCGTCGGTAACGTTTATACTAATAAGGGTTTTATAAGGGTATTGGGTTAGCGCTTAATTGAATGGGCGTTTACTTGGTTCGAACGGGATGCAAGGTACCGTGTGTTTTATGAAGTCTACAAAAGGTCTAAAATTGCGTATAAACTAGTAACCTTTTTTAAAGGGTTTAGTAAGGGTATTGGTTAGCGCTTAATAGAATGGGCTATCGTTTGGAAATAGCGCTTTAAAAGCACATTTAAAGGGTTTTGACGGGCAGAGGGTTTGGTAAGTTAATCCTTACGAAAAACCCATACAAAACCCATTGAAAGGGATAGCGGGCCGGTCCCTGCTAAAAACACAACTAGTCAACTTGCTGCTTCTTTTATAAAATTAGTACGACTAGGTAGGATAATTTACCTTGAAAAGACGAAGCTATAATAGATATAGCAACAAAAACAGCCCTGAATGTACTCCAGTACAATACGAACCTGAAAAATATGTACAGTGAATTTCAAACACAAAATCAACTGTAACGTGTACATACACACTACACACACACACACACACACACACATATTATGTACCATTACTTACAAATTCAATAACTTGATTGCAGGTACCGAGGCCCATTTTACATATACTTTATGGACTAAAATACATTAGTAGGTACAAAAGCATAATTGTGACGTTCTCAGTATAAAGGGACCTTGTGGAGGAAGGCAGTTACGCTCTTCTTGTTCTTGTAACTATACAAATACTATGGTAACAGTTCTAAAAACGGCGTAACCACCTGCATCCATAAATAAATAAAATAAATAAATAAATATAAGGTCCCTTTATATTGAAAACGTCACAATTTATCGAGGATTCAAAACGGTGTGGCCCTGATGTGCCCAATTTGATGTAGACGCAGCTGGTAGACTGCCCCAGAACCACCGGAAGACTAAGGCCTTCGGCGAGAGGTCAGTACACTCCAGTGCTTCTAAAAAAAACCGCGACACGCGCACTACGATCGAAGTGAAGTGCGTGTAACGAAGCGACCACATGTCTACTGCGTGAAGCATGTACTCCATAACATACAGATGAAATACTTAGGCCGCGTTCACAGCAAACATATTGTCAGTCGTCGACTTTACGCAGGCACTGCTTTTCCATACATATTCAACTTTTTATTCACACCGAACCAAAATTGCGCTATGCGCTATGCGTAAAAGTACTACCTTAACGTTTGGTGTGAACACGGCCTTAAGGTGGAAAAGTGGATATATATAATATATATTATGTCTTTGTAGTCTGTACATGTAATTTAGGATTTGTGTATGAATACTACCTAAGTACTAAAACAACTGTAACGCACCTACGTATAGGTAACATGTTATGAACGTGATTGTACATACTTTGATTCAGGATTACGCCAGTTTAAGCTCGGAGTTACAGGGTCTGTTTCGTTATCCATTTCTGATTTCATCAGAGATATTTGATACTGAAAAATAATAAATTTATTGGTCTGTTCTCTGGTGGTTCTTAACCTTTTTTTTTGCTTTTCTATCACACTTCTCCACTTAACATACAGTATCTCAGCGTAGATAGCGGAGCGGTTTCCATCCGATTTGAGACAAAGGGTTAAAAAGGCGATTTTTCCAAAGATTTTCAAGTCAACAACTTTTAATGGCGCATTTTTGGTATTAATGTAAATTACAATCCAAATTCTTCACAAAATTAAAAAAATATATTAATTCTGCATAGCACTTTGAATGTCCCAGTCCTTATAACGTTAAGTATTTTCATAAAGCAGCGATCACACCACCCTTTCCCTAACCCTATCGAGAGGGACGCCGCAATACGTTGGAATGAGATGGAGATATCTCTATACGTGTCTAACGTATTGCGGCGTCCCTCTCGTTAGGGTTAGGGAAATGTAGTAGGGCTATAACGGATATTAGTGCTGCGTACATGATCAACTAATCATTGAATCTTTCAGTTCTATTTACACTTAGGTAATAGGATTGGTGTCGGTTTGTCATTCTAGTGTCCGTATGATTGAGTAAATAGCCGACACTGGAGCTTAAAATACTCAAACGCTGTGTAAATTGAGCTGCGTCAAATTCGTCCAAAATCTTACGTCACGTCTTACGGGTATGGTCACACCGACCAGCGTGAGACACAGTCGGCCGGTGCGGCTTATTTAGGTGCAGCTCAATTTATACAAATTTCCTTAAAGGGTTCGATCTGCCAGCGCTGAGCTGAGAACGAGACCCATTGCCTAGAAAAAAGTTTTATGCTTAGTCTTGGATATAAATGATATTTTATTTAATAGTAGATTGTATTACAAGGGAGCAAAATGCAATATTTAATCGAGGTTTAGCGTGTTGAATCCCGAACGAAGTGATGGATCCCAGAACAGAATCCCGAGCGTAGCGAGGGATTCTAATATGGAATCCTGAGCGTAGTGAGGGATTCAAACCGCCACGCCCGAGATAGAAATAATTTTGCTACCGAGTAATACACTCTTCTTTTCACTTCTCCTATGAGAAAAACTATTCATCCAATAAGTAAGTAAAAGACAATAAATCATTCCAACAAATAAGTAGGTAAGTAAAAGATCAATCATACATTTATAAAAAAAAAAACAAATAATTACATAAAATAAACAATAAATATATTGATACCATGTTTAAAAACAATGTAGGTACCTAGATAAATACATCGCGTGATGCAGTAACGCGTTCAAGGAGACGATAAATTTTATTAAACCTTCAGCGCTCAATGAAGAAAAATAGCGCGCTTTTTGAACTACTGAAGCAGTCACCTTGAACACCGTTCTAAAATTTGTTTTTTTTTAGTGTTCTGTGGTGTATAGAACCACAGGATAAGTACCTGCATAAAAACTGGACTATAAGAAACAGCAAATGAATTCATTCATATGACGAAAAGCTGCTGTCAAAAATTTCATTTTAGGACAAGTTTTTATTGATAACTGTATTTTTTTCACTGTCATTGTCAAATTATCAAAACCAAAAAAATATATAAATGGAGAAGTTACTTATTTTTATGAACATTGGAACATTGCAAGTTAAATGAAAGCTCGTAAAAAAGCAAAGTGATAACTTTTACTGCCAGATGCTTTTATTTGGAAATTAGAAAAATCAGCCCTTAAATCATTAGAACAAATTACAACTACGAAATTGAATCGATATCGATCCTTGTGACAACACGAAGGAAAACGAAAGAATACATATAAGGACATCTCTTTCTAAATTTTTATGAATGCTATAAATAGAAAAAGGTCAAATATACGTCTTTTGCTGTTTCTTATTGTCTGGTTTCTAAGCAAGTACTTATTCTGTGTGTAGAACGCTTACTATGTCATATTTTAAGTTTTCTTATATCTGTGGTTTCACTAAATGAGCAAAATCGATTTTACTCCCTGGTGGCAGGGCAGAAATGAAAAATTAAAAAAAAAAATTAAGAGGGTGCAAAAACGAGTTTTGCTCCCTCTAAACGGGCTACAAAAGCCTTTTTTCGAATAGGAGAAGTGAAAATATTTTTACAGCATAGGCGTATTTTTTCACTCGTCGCTTATCGAGTTTTTGGTCTATAGAGGAAGACACTGCACGATAAAAAATTTGCAAGCAGTTGGTACTTGCCTAAAGCCACAAAAAATGCTATTAGTTGTCAAAGTTCCGTTGCCGTTGATCGGCCACGTTTAAAATTATCGGATTGTTAAATAAATTTAGACATGTCAAATATAAACTAATTTATTTTAAGAAGCCGCCTTTACATTTACTTACATTTTATTCAGACTACCTACGCGAACTTTAAGTAAATAAGCGACAAAAATATCTGATCTCTACTTACTTATAAGAATAAGAGTATTTATTATCCATTGCGCTCCTCCAACAATGTATTTATCTAAGCTTCCATTTTTAAACGATAATAACGATAAAAATGCTCACATTTCTGTGGTGCTTCGTATGAACCATCGTTGCGTTTTCGAATGCTTGCTCAAATTTTCTAGCGCAATATTCGATGAAACTCAATTCAGACGGGTAGCGTCGCAACAATTTGTAGAATTCTTTCTTTCCAATATAAAGAAGCTGCCAAAAAAAGGACAATTTTATTATTACATAGTAAAATGTACCAACCTAACCTAAAACCGACGTCAAGACGATGCAGATTGATGGGATAGCCTTTAGTTTCAAACCGTAATTGGCTTAAAACACACCTTATTTCATTGAGTTGTACAGTCGTGTAGCCCAAATACCCTTTGGTTAACAATCTAACTACTACTGTCGCGTATGTAAAATCACCAATCGCCGTCTCGGCACCCGCGTATAAAAAAGCCTAGCAACATCAGCCGCATCAATTTGCTAAGCCACCGACACTTACCTCGCAGTCAGACATTGCTACAGCTGATATTTGTGTCTCCTTGTCATAAAACACCGAAGTAAACGCCAGCAATTCCCCAGGCGTATCTACTGTTTTGAAGACTAACCCCGTTTCGTCGTAAAATTCGTATTTTATAACACCCTTGAAAAAAAGTTGGTTTACAATATAGCTCGATCACCGTAAGGCTGGCCCTCCCATGGTTCACGAGACGCGGAAGGGGGACGCGTTTGACCAATAATGGAGGTCCAGCCTTATGGCGATTGTGCTACGTAAGGTATAACAAAATGCAGTATACATGAGATCAATAATTACATTAACAAGCCACGAGACGTGTTTGCTCAAGTGTCCTATTAACAAAAGAGTTGAGCCTTTTGGTAGGATCGTAAATTTGCAATGAAATGTAAGTTCTTTGAGGAACAAGGGTTCGACTCCGACAAAAACCTTCGATCGCTTCAGGATATGGATTGCTACTTCGCCATGCGCTTTCCAGTACACATCGTATGGCTCGCCTTTAACCTGATCGGGAATCGCCAGCATCGCGCCTTTATAAAACTTCCAATGGCAAATTAAGTATCTGTTTAGTCGTAAAAGCAATTCGGGATGGATGTTATGATTTAAATAATGTTTCCCCATATGATTCACAAAGCCCAAATAATCAGTGATACCCTTATTTTTCAAGTAAATGACAGAAATTAAGTTGGCTGTGCAGTACAAATCAATCGTGAACACAGTGAGATGAACAATAATTGCTACTAAAATATCAGTCGTCGTCTCTGGCAAGTAATCCGAATACACGAAACGGAATTTCCAAGCGACCGCAATATCAAAGAAGTAAAAAAGCGGGTCGCAGCGTTCACTTTTAGGATCCAAACTGCAAGATGTGTGTATACCAAAAAAGTAGGTAGTTGTTATATCTGGTATTATTTTACAAACTGTGTATAAAAAGTATCCTGAGACGTATTCAGTGAAGATCTGTACTATAACGACTCTAGTAACAACTTGAATAAATGGATCCGTGTCCATGCCTATCACAGTGTACTGGTAGAAAAAAATTGCGATTATTTTGATCAATCTGTTAAACTGACAAATTGAGTAAAGAATGGGTAAGCCGATAGTCACGACGAAATCCTCAATCCAGATAGTGGCGATAAAGGTAAGAAGGAAGTATGTGTCTTTAAAGCGTTCAAGCATTACGGAAGCAAAATCCGATATGAGATTTCCCTGACTCTCTATGGATGTCATTAGCAACACGCAAATATCGGTAACGTAAATCAAATCAGCCCAAGCTTGAAAATATTTAAAATAGGTGGGTTTCACTGTCCTTGGTATGTTTGGCGGATGCAAGATCACGACAAGGATAACAGTAATCAGGACGATACGGTTCCATACTGTACTAAATGTAGAGTTCGGTAACAGTATCCACGGAAACTTATAACTGGCAAACATTGACTTTCTTTTTAAATGCGCATCAGGACATAAAACCAGTCGACCTATATATTTGGAACAATGGTAAGAACTTTCTTCAGGAGGCAATTCGTAATTAACATCTCCCTTTACTGATTTCAACTTCCAGGTTGTAATGGCTACATGCAATTCCCACCATCGCTTCTTAATCCACGCAACTCCTTCGTCCTCAGATCTATCTAACCCTTTTACGTTTTTTTTGCAAGAATACAGCGTGTGCGCATGCTTTATTCTTTGCTGGACACGTGCCATAACGTTCCGGCGATCTTCTGGAAACTTGTGAAGCGCCGTTAAAATTTCTAAACGTGTGAGGTAAATAACTTCGCAGTACGTAAGACAGCGCACGGTCACTTTTTTAGTGTGAGGAGGTAAAAAGAAATTAACATCGCCAAATATTGTTCCGCTTGTTACGGAAACCAACGGCGTGATTCCGTCTTCCACAGATATAAATTGAACTATTCCTGACTTGAGATAAATGAAGTTACTGCGGCTGTGCGGGCCTGCGAAGAAGTTCTCCTTAGGCAATTTATAGTCCAAATGAGCCTTGTCACTAAGCCAGCGTTGAAAAGCCGCGGAAGTCCTTCTAAAAGAAGGGCTGTGATAGAAAAGGGGCCAAATGATATCCATTCTTATATCAAGCCGCAAGTATCTCGGCAACTCAGTCATGACTTCTGGTATCTGTGTGATACCCCCGCGTTTCTTCCAGATTAAATTGTAAAATTTGCGGACTTCGTTATGTGCCTGGGAATTAGTGTTCTTCCTCTTTGTCTCCTCGATGATCATATTCATGCGCGGCAGAAGTTCGCAGTAGCGACGCAGCCGCAGCATCGATTCCCCATATACTTTCGGGAAATTTACAAAAGTCATCACTAAATATCCAAATATCATTAACAGAAAAGAAAAACTATATTCTAAAACAGAAAATGCATCAGTATCCTTCAACAATCCTGGTAGTACATAAGATAATACAAAAGTTCCCGAAAAGACAAAGGAAGCGAACATTGATTCAGTGTCGTTAAACTGTAAATGAAAGAAAAGTTGTTCATTAATCAACGTTAAACGAGTAAAAAACAAAATAATAATTAAAGAACAATACGCAACCTTGTCAATAACATAAAGTCTCCAGTCATACATTTGGTATGTGCAATTTTTGCAATCATTAAAGGTGTTTTCTCTGGCTAGTATGTAGAACCAAGTAATGAAGTTCACGGTAGCCACAAAAAGCAGGAAAAAACCAAAAAATATACTCCCGATGTTATGCGTCGTTACCAATTGAAAATATTCGCTGATCCTATAGACTCTGAAAAAAAAAGATGTTTTTAATGTTTTTATAGCATGAGGAAGGCAAATGAGCACACCTGATCGTGTGGGATCTGAGTACGTTTGGCAAATAAAATAAAAGGTTAGACGTGTGACCACTTAAAATAAGTAATAAAATCCTGCCATAGGAAGTACTTATTTGCGAAATGAAAACTTGTAAAACGATACAGTTTGCCAAATGATAATGTGCGAAACATTAGTGAACCGAGATCCACAGACGTTATGCAATCTCAAGACTGTTAAAGCAGACAAATTAATATACTACTCTGTCAAGAAAGTACCGGGAAAAGATCAATAATACACAAACTGTTTGTTAATCATCCAAATTTATTTTATCACCTTCAAAGTATGCTCCTTCAGAAACGATACACTTACGCCAACGAATAATCCAATCATCAAAACATTTTTTAAACGCTGTTTCCGGAATTGAATTCAGTTCTCGGCGCGAATTCTCCTTTATGTCTTCTACCGATTGAAAACGGGTGCCACGAAGTGGTAATTTGAGTTTAGGAAAAAGAAAGAAGTCGGCAGGAGCCATATCTGGTGAATATGGTGGTTGCTCGATGGTATTTGTTGAGTGTTTGGTCAAAAATTCTTTCACAATGATGGCCTTGTGCGAAGGCGCATTATCGTGGTGCAAAATCCAAGAATTTTCATTCCACAAATCTGGCCTTTTTCGTCGAATTTGCTCTCTTAAATGCCGCATAACGCTCAAATAATATTCTTTATTTACCGTTTGACCTTCCGGCAAGAATTCCGAGTGCACAACACCGCGATAGTCAAAGAAAACAGTCAACATGACTTTGACTTTTGATCGACTTTGGCGTGGTTTCTTCGGTTTCGGTTCAGTTGGAAGGCGCCACTCCGAAGCTTGTTGACTAGTTTGCATGTCAAACTCGTAAACCCACGTCTCGTCACCAGTAACAATGCGTTTCATGAATGTTGGGTCGGAATTGACTCGTTCTAGCATGTCCTCAGCGACTCTCATGCGATTGAGTTTTTGGAGAAAATTCAGGTCTTTTGGGACTAGCCGAGCGGTAACATGTTTCATACCCAAATGATTAGTTAAAATAGTACGGATCGACTCGTGAGATACAGAAAGTTCGGCGGCTATCTCTCTCAAAGTTGAATGAGGATTTTCAGTCACTATTTCCTTCACTTTTGCGATGTTAACTTCAGTTGCAGACGTTGATGGCCTACCAGAGCGAGGCAAATCTTCCATCACATCTCGACCGCTTTTGAACGCTTTGTACCACTCATAAACACGTGTTTTTGATACAGTCGAATCACCGTAAGCCTTCTGTAACATTTTCAGTGACTCCGAACACGAAATTCCATTGGCGGTGCAAAATTTAAGACAAACTCTTTGTTCAATGTTTTTGTCCATTATGAAATTCGCAATACACACTAGATATGATATAACTAAAAACAGCACTGTATTTAATATAAATAACAGATGCAACTCAAACTCCGCGCCAAAATAGAAAACAGTTGTGCCAATCTAACAACAACAAAAAAAACAAAAATTTGAATTTGGAACCATAAACAAATCATCCATTCCCGATACTTTGTTGACTGACATGTGGATTAAGCAAGAATAGACTTTGAGTCAGCGGTGAAAAGCGCTTTTATTAATTAATTGTGTCCTGCTGTACCATGTGGTATAGTCTTAAAATATTCGCATTTAACGAATTGCACGTCACAGGCTCACCGTTTACGACAGTATACTTCGATTAATAATTATTGCACAAGTCTTTGTTAAAAATGGAAATAGATTTGTGTTTTCACAATTAGTTTCACAAATAGTTTCTTCTCTAGCTCTGTTGGCACGATGTCCTTGCTATTAAGCGAACGCCGTAATAGTTTAGCTTGTTTCAGGAAATCCTCGCGTTTGGATCTTCCAACAAAAGAGACTACAGAGGGTCGTGGTTCGTCGTTGTTTTTTTCACCGTTCTTACGGCGCGGGCCAGCACGAGAAGAGTAATTCACGTGGGAATCTTCGAGCTTTAGCCCTAACTTTGAACCTGTCGCTATGACTATGTCGTGTGGATTTTCATTTGGGGTTTTAGGAGGGCCTATTTATTATGATTTACAATTTCAGCGAGTGCTGAGCCTGTTGTTTCAATTGTTCTTGCAGTTAAACGAATTGCGCCCTAAGCAAAGTATACTCCTTTTCCTTCTCTTCTAGTCTTACGAACCCGGTATCGTAAAATCCTCAAGGCGGCTGAAAGATTCAGATTGATGTTTGGCCATGTCTTGGCGTAGTAAACGGATTTTTGAAACCAGCGATTGCAAATCTTCCGACGATTTATCAGCGTCCGCTTTTTTTTCATGCAGGTTATTTATCTTCTTTCTTTTCTATTGTATTAGAGTCAGTGTAATTATCTCCACCTCTTCTGGAAAGCGCTTGGCAGTCCGGACACCCATGCGGCCACTTGTTCCGGTTTAAAGTGTTCCGTGACTTACTGGAAAGTTGCCGTTGGCGCATGATAAATTGTTTGCGTTTACGCAGGATAAATGGCACGCCTTTTCACATTTTTTGGGATGAACAATTAATTTTATCCCCATCCACGATAGGTTGGAGGCAGCCGGAGCAGTTCATGTTGACCCCTCTACTATGAGACCCGAATTATTCCTGCGATAGTTTACCGATACGCGTCGCTTATCGTTCCGTCTCGTGGTAGTGGGCAGTCGTAGCAACAGCGTAACAAAGTAGTAGTTTCAGGTTGTACTAATATTCAGGTTTTACCGTATTTAGGAACAATTTCTCTTTATGAAGACATGCCTTTGTTCCATCTACACAAATTGACGTAAATCTAGTAAACATTTTAACAGTTTTCGGAATAATTGCAATTTGTATTTTATTCTTTTGCGTTTGGTTAGATTTTTGCGCCTATTCTTTAAACTAGTGTTAAAGGGGTATAAAATACATATATCAAAAACTTAAACGTTCCATTTTGAACTTTTAAACAAGTAGGTAACGGAACAGAAAATAAATATTTGTTTTATTTAATAATGTAAATATAGGGCTACGTATACTAACGCTACAAATTCAGTGAAGCCGAGCACATTGGGCCACAGGTGGGCCGGTACGCAGAAGTCCATTGTGTAGAGTCGGTAAAAAGGTATTAAAGCGATGAGGTCCACGAATATCCAGAACGCTGACTTTGGAAGGAACTCCCGGCTAATCGCCACATCGGTCACTTGCCTGTTACAAGTGAATGAAGACGTTAGAGCAGCAGGCGCTCCAGTTAGTGAAGCAAACATTCAAAAGGGAAACAAAATCAAAGTGCAGTGATTATTTATTTACTCTATCGACAGTGACACTAAAGAAAGCACGGATTTGAAATTTGAAAAAATAAAGCACTCAGGTAGCGTAGCCTATTTCAATTGGGACTATATATGACTTAGTTAGATTTGCATGAATTTGTTAAAACATCCTTAAAATAAAACAATTATACGAACTTACATATGCAAAATATTTAAAAATACATCGACACCCAAAATAATGTCGCAAAAACGTACGTAGAAGAATTTTATAAAATACAAGTATGGATGATTATCCATCACCTCGCTGCAGTAAACAATTGGATGTACCGACTGCAAGGGACCCTGAAAACCAAAAAATGTCAAAATCATTAATTTGCATTTTTAGGGTTTCGTACCAAATAATGAAAAACGGAACCCTTATAAGATGACTTTGTTGTCCGTCTGTCCGTCTGTCCCTCTGTCCGCCTGTCCGCCTGTCCGTCTGTCTGTCAAGACCCTTTTTGACTGGCTGAAAGGGAATGGAATATTCCAAAATTCATCTGAGATAATAACAGAATAGGGGTATTCCTGGTGCAGAATTCGATCTGTCATCACCTTCAGGAAAACCGGATTGATATTATTATTTTACTCGTTAACACTACCAAGCAGTAGCATTCGCATTGTTGTCTCCATGTAAAGGACAGGACTCACAGTCCACTGGCCGACCTCGGCCTGTCAGTTTATCGTATTAGAACATGGACTACCAGTTTCTGGTACAATTTCATGCACTTTCTTCATAGATTTTGGCCGGCAGGCCGCCTGATAAACTTAGGACTGCCGGCGGGCGAACTATAATATTAGGCTGTTGCTCTTAAGGCAACCAGCGAAATGACTAGCATCATAGAGGCATACCATCATCATTGTCTTCTGGGGTGGACTGAGATTGCTAATATCCGTGGGCTTTAGAGTCCATTCACCAACAATGTGATCGTCTATCTTCTTGCCATAATAAAAAACTTACGAGTGACTTTGTCTTTGTCTTACCAGTATCACTTTGACAATGACGCTGCATATGACGATCAGCTTGAAGAAGGGGTTAAACGGAAAGAAAATGATGTTTTGCCATTTTATCTTGTTCCTCTCTTCATTTTGGTCCGTTATGTCTTCTTCTCCGTCATAATATTCAGTCGTAATCTAAATCATTTGTGTATATTTAATTAGCTTGTATTTTTATAAAAAGTTTGAATGAGTTACTGCCGCACTCAGAGACGTCAATTAATGTTTAAGTTTCATTAAAGTTGCTGCGTCATATTCTATTGCTATAGCAAAGAATGTGACAGCAGCTACTTTAATGAAACTTAAAACTTAATTGACGTCTCTGAGTGCGGCAGTTAGTCATTATGGCCAGCAACCACTGTTCATGAACACCCGCCACACCAGGTGGGTGTTGCCATTCTCCTTTTTAATGCCATTGACGGATTTAATCATTTACAATAACAAGAACGGTACAAACTCCAATTACACCTGATAAATGAGATTAAAAAAGAACATCTGCCACTTCTTGACCAGTAAGTGCGAGAGTGACGGATGTTTTATCCACACTTATTCATCGCGACAAAGGCGACCATAGTACGGGTGAGCAGGATAACGATAATGTACTCAAATAAATTAGGTAGTTCTATGGACCAATGGGATACTTACTTCGATTTTCTTACGCACGTGGTGAGCCATGCTTAGCGTTTTAAGTTACTATTGCGCAGATCTGTAAGTTAATTTAAGGTTTCGAGTGTATCACTTTAGTAACCACTTTAGACTTAAATTCTTGTATTTTATTTACACTAAAATACCAAATCTTTATGAGCAAACGCAATGTTACCAAATGTTATTTTATTATAGGAGGCAGCTAGTTTTCTGAATCGAAAGAAAACTTGCTTGCTTGGTAAGATTGAAGAACAACACGGACATAATCATTATGGGCAGCTATACTTTTCATTTTTTAATTACTGTACCTTTATTAAAACCCGATCACGAGTAGCTATAATTACAACGGTCTATCGGGTCCTTACTTTGTTTATAGATATAACCTTTATTGATAGAAAATAATCTTTTCTGTACATTTACGCGTAGTACGTGACAAATTTGCGTGACAACACCGTAACAACCTGTGCATGCTATGTCAACTTAGAACATGTCAATTTTCATTGATAGCAGAGCCATCTCTACCAAAGATTGTACCAGCTATTTTATAAGCTAGAAAGAAAGAAAGAAAGAAAAATGATTAATACCACATATACAGACCAAGAACGTAAAAGCAAATAGTATAAACAACCAAAAAAATAACATAGACTTTAACATGTGGTAAAAAGAGCGGACTCCGCTAATGCTGCGCTTCTGCGTGTGAGTTCGGGAGCCGTCTGCGCTGGATTTCAGGCCGCATATTATGTGGGGACGTTTATTTAAACTCATATATTATGTATGCTTTTTGATATATGCTTATAGTTATTTATACAGGCGTTGCGGTAGCTAGACAGTAGATGGCGCTGTAAGCAAAGTTTAAAAATTAGCTCGAGTTGCCTGTCTATATCCGTATGTAATAGTAGTCTTTGGTAACAACTGTGAATGTCAATTTAATTGAAGTATTAATATGGAGTTCTGTGACAAGAGTGTTGGTTGCTGCACGTGTCGATTATTTTGTCGCGTTTTTTAGTGCCTCAGTGGTGTTGAAGAGCTCGGTGGAGTGGTCAGCGCGAGCGGCGGCCGACACTCTTGCCTCTGATCTCGGAGAATATAACACTCTAAATGTTTTAATAACATTTTCAAGAACCGATCACATGTAACCACAAACTTTGACATTGGCAGAATTGTCCTCATGGACAGACGCCATTTTAACAAAAAATTGGAAATTGGAATTGGAAGCATTAATATTTATCTGTCAATAGATAAAGATTCTATGGTAAGATCCAATTAGAAACTTTTTGTAATAAACATGCGTAGCAAAATATTTCAGGGACAAGAGGGAACGCGAGTGGTATATTTTTTATACAAAAGCTAGCATTTACACTAGCTTGGTCTTATCCAGTCAACTGCCTTCGTGTTTACAGTATGTACGTCGTTCAGCTAATAAGACGGGTATCGCTAACTAATCCGGCTGACTGACGTCTCCTTTATACTCCGTCGACCCATACGATTACAAATACTCATACGGAAAGATAGTGAATTTACTCTACGAAACTGTAAAAACCCCCCTTGGGTTTTCAAAAAATGTGTTTATAGATAAAATTTAGAAACGATAAATTTTCCATTACGTCACGAAATTTAGTCATACATTTATATACTACCCTCATATGCTAATAGGCGGTATCTCAAATTCAATGCTTAACCGAAACAAATTCAATTCTCACCCCTTAGTACTAAAGTTCCGCTTGCTACAGGAGTTTTGTCCGAGATATCGCCATTTGTTTTATAGCAGTATAGTTAATTTTCGTGGCGTAATGGAAAAGTTACCGTTGTTAATTTTAGTCCTTAACTATATATACACTTTTTTGTTAATGCTGAAAAACGCAACATAATCAACCCTTTATTATGTAAATATAATTAAAGCTCTGTTTACAATTAGACGTCAACTTTCTAATGATCCTAGTCAGTGATAAAAACCAAAACATAAAAAAGTTAATTAAGTCCCTTTGAGTGAGAAAAAGCAGCGCCTTTTGTCCCTCGAGTCAATTAAGCTTTGAGAAAAAATGAAACCCCTACCTCGCGGGACGGACACTTGAGGCAATAATTTGTGTATAATTCGCAGCTTTCTCGCCAATTTTGAGTTGAAAAAAATAGTAATTTTCGAATGGATTGAACACGCAAATTGTTAAAAACTAGCTCAGAAATTCAAAGCACTCGATTTCAATTCAATTTATTTATTTCAATCAATCATGTCATGAAGTATTAAGTATTCAGTGAGAACTGTCCAATGAGAACCATTCCCTAGATTTACACCAAAAATTATGTTCCTAACTACAATAGTAAAATCATAAAATTACGAATAAAACTGTGTATTCAGACGCGTACAAAAGTTTTTCATCAGAATTCGCGGGATCCATGCATATGAAAGTTCTAAGTTAAACAAATTATAGCAACTGTTATTTAAATAAGTTGAACTGTCCCATAAATAAGTGCAGCCACCGTATATTCGTGAAACGAGTACACAAGATTACACTCAAGAACAACGCTAAGATGTTTAATTAGTTTTCTACAAAAGCAGCCACAAGATTAAAATGAACCGTGATTTGCAAAATCCCCACAAAACATCAAGCAACAAGGACTAATGCCTCATTTAATTAAGATAATGCTCTCGCGGCTTTTGACGCCGCCACATCAGAGCAAAAGGTTTCTTTCTCGTGATTATGCATCGAGAGGTAACGAATATTCATTAGCAAAGAACTAGGCTATTAGTTAATTAGGTTTTGATGAGGGTGATGTCTCATGTGTTTCACGTAATTCTTGTCTCCTTGATACGTCGTTCGTGAAATTACTGAAACAAAGGGCACCATTGTTCATTGAACATAATTCAACGTTGAATGCAAAAAATCCTATAATGTCTCTTCTGTAAAATAACAAAAAGTGGAATTTTGCCCTTAATTTACCTAACCTTACCTTACCGAAGGTGCAAGAGTCACCTGAATGTAAATAGGGATATTTACCCGTAAATTTAATCGCGTAGAGAATCAACCGCCGTTTATGAATAATATAATTGCAAAAAAAAATTGTTTACACGAATATAATTATTTTATGTGTCAGTAAAAACATCGATTGTTTTGTCAGTGAATTTTATTTAGTGTCGCGGATTATTTTTACAAACTCTTTTAAGAAGGATGATCTTGAAAAGCGCAGCAAAAAAAAAATGCACACAAAACTTCGCTTTTGGTGTTCGTTTAGTTATATTACATTATGTAGTGTGGTTTTCGTGTGGTGTTGGTTTTTGTTTTGAAATTAAATATATATCTCTAACAAAAATACTAAATAGGTAGGTACACTGTAGCAAGTCTTAAAAAGACCTTCAGTTTGTTAAATTAAGTAATGTAATGATGATCATGATTAAGATAAGAAAGTAACTTCTGCTATTATGTGTTATAAAACTTAAAAGTTTCGAATCAGAAATATTCATATACCTATTTATTAAAGACTAGAATTGCGGATAATATTTCGGTATTCGTATACGTGATATATACATGTAGGCCCTTTTTCAGTCCAATAGTTAATAGCTTAAAACAAAGGTGAATGACTCCAAGTTATATGTTTATTCAATCATAATTAGTCAGTTTTCATTTTAAATAGATTTACATAAATCAAAGTTATATTTTACATTATTTAAATTCACATATCCCACACGTTCTTGTCCAAAGTTCTAATCATTCTCGCTTTACTCAACAGTCGAATCCAATAAAACTTCATGCACCTGCAAGTGTTCTGGTGTATTTAGTATTAGTCTTACTAATTTGGCCACATCCTTGATCTTCAGACCCGATTCATTTGTTGGCTTTGATTCACTTTCAATCTTACCACAAGCGATATTTGTTACCTTTATATTAGCATCCAAGAATCTAAACTCGTGTCTTAGGATTTCATTTACTGAAGTAACTGCACACTTGGATGCTATAAACACGGACTTCTTCGAATCTTCAGGTATTTGGTAAGCACAAAGATCATTTATGTTGATGATATGCCCACGGCTTTTCCTTTCAATCATGGACCCAGCCGCTAGTCTTACGCAAGCAACGACAGCATAAACATTAATATCAATAATTTCTTTGAAATCCTTTAGTTCTCCAGTACTCACCAAACAATCAATATTTATATATGCATTATTAATTAACACATCAACACCTCCGTACAATTCAACTATTTTTTCAAAAGCCGGTTGAAGTTCTCCGATATTTCTGATGTCACATTTACACAGCACAATTTTACCTTCCACGCCTTTAATAAGAACGTGGTTGAGTTTTTCCTTAGTTTTAAAAACGCCTTCTTCAGTTTTTACTAATCCAATAGCAATCATGCCAACTTTGGATAATTGTTCTATAACATTAAGTCCGACTTCATCTTCACAATCGGTTATGAGCGCAACTTGGTTTTTCCAGCAAAACATTTTGTAAATTACAGTTGGATGAGATATTTCGTTATGAGGCAATATTTGAATTTGAACACCTGCTTAGTTTGTCTTTTAACTTATAGGAAACACTCATTTTTGCTACGAATCCACAGTCATTCGATGTTCATCATAGATAACAGTAATGCATTTGTGATTACAAAACGATGTAGCCTTAGTGCGATATTTATCATTAGTACTTGATAAACGATTTAATGGCAAACGCCTGAATGTTTTCATTCTTAAGCGAGCAACATTTGTTTATTTATTGGTGTGTTATTGTGTCCTCGAAAACGGCAGGTTTCGATAAAATTTACAGTACAAAGTTGTTTAGGGGTAGGGACCCGACTATCCATTCTCCGATAAAGGCCTTTGAAAGACTTACCTCTCAATAGAATAACCCACCAATAGAATAACCTCTTGGGAAGAAATATATGACTAAGTTATTTGTTAAACTAACCATTCACATAAGGGAAACCTAAACTGCTAAAGCATAGATTGTCATATAAATTTATATCCCTCTTTTTACATAACCAAATATAAGGGTAACCCTTTTGTTTAAACACTATCACTTTAAAAACTTTCGCGATCCACACACGGGAGAAAAAAAGATGGGAACACATTCATAATACCTTAATTCAAAGGGTTATATTAATTTAAAGGGATATTGGTATCACTCAAATTATAGCGCTTTAAAAACAAAATCGAGCATAACTTTTATTCGAAATGGATTTGGATAGTTAACTCATTCGAAATACCTATTCCAAACCCTTGGTAAGAGTAACCCTTATAAATAGCGCTTTAAAAAGTAGATCGAACTGTTTTTAAGCGATACGGCTTTTCTAAGCAAAATTCTTATAAAAACCCATTCGAAACCCCTTTAATGGGATAGCGGGCCGGTCCCTGTTTGGGGGTTGATCTAATTACTTCAGGGGCCGTATTATGAACTGCAAACACCTGCCAAGTTCCAGTCAGTAAAAGGGATAGAGCTATAAGAGTAATATATCTCTGTCCCTGTCACTGCATGGAACTTAGCAGCTCATAATACAGCCCTTTATCATCGGAAAAACTGATTTCCAGGGATGAAAATAAACATCTCCCTGACTCCAGGAATTACCTAGATATAGAGTAACAGTGTCAAAGTAATACGCATTACAGATTTACAGTATCTACGTAAATTATCCATCAGCTGTTTCACCAAGATTAGTTCCAACGATAAAGTTCCCTTTACATTGTTTCTATCTTGTGAGCAGGATGTAGCCACAATCATCGATGTCGTAACCCAAGCCATCTCGTTTACGATTGGACATACGTTTGATTTTAAAGTTGTGCCGAAGGATAAAATGTTTTACGATATTCGATGCAGTAAAATAGTATCCAGATGTAGCATGAGGAAATAAAATGCAATGTTATTAATGACTTATATTTTCAATTTGGCTCTGATATTTTTTTCCTTATCCTTACTAATAATAAAAAAAGAAAAGTGTGTGTTTGTTTATTCCGTCTTCAAGGTTCAGTACCTCGACCGATCGATGTGGAATTTGGTACAAATATAATTAATGGACATAAGATACTTTTTATCCCAGAAACTTGGACAGTTTCCGAGGGTACAGCGATAAACGATTTCTGCGTATCGGAATTGCAGGTTTGCTTGTTTCTAAATATTTTAGCAGGTAAAATTGAACAAAAAACTTAAAAGAGAAACCACAAGATTAAGTATGTTAATATGTATGTATTCGACCATTGAGTTGCATGGTACGCAATGCGATCATGGATTTACGATCAAATTTTCGTTTTTAATGAGATTTTTTTTATTTGATTGGTAGGACACCATTAAATAACTTACTCCCAGGTGTCTGCCAACGCTGTCTTTTGGTACAGCCAGCATCGTACAATCAAAATAGCTGTTTGCTAAAGTACCTTGTCGTTTGGCAACACGAATTAGTATTGTTATTATTTATTTATTTTGAACAATTAAAAAAAATATATTATTACAATTTGTCAAAGTTCATTAAGGCGACAGAGTACTAAGTGTTTAGCTATTTATGATGCTGATCGTAGTTTTCTTTTTGGCACCATTAGTTTATTGTATTTAAAATTAACTTAATACTTACCTAATGTATACCTACCATACCATATGTATATATGTATCAATATATTATTGTGAATGTTAATACAATGGTGAATAAAAATGCAAATTTGTGTCTAGGGTTGATGAATAATAAAATACAAAAGTGGGAACTTTTTATTTGCTTTTTTTATTGTGCCTAAGTGTGGCTTTCTCCTTCCTAAAAATATTCTAACAATTTCAGCATCACTTTTTTTAATCATCATAATATCCTTAACTAACTCTAATTCAGTTCATGTAAAAAACAATTGTTGTGTAAATTTAATATATTTACAACATACGTATATTTTGTGGCAAATACGAGATATATTAAAGTTCACTAATATTACATCGAAATCGAAAACTTGAAAGAAGTAATATTAACTTAATATATTTCATGCAGTGCGTGAAATATTACTTCATTCACTTGTATGGTGCGTGGTGCAGCCAATACCATTAAAACGACGTTTGAAACGTCTTTTGTTGTTAAATGAGGATTTTTCTCAAAGAATTCCTCATTTAAAAACTTTATGCCTGCCGTCTTGAATATGCCCGTCCTTACAATCCCAGGAGAAATACTAGTGACTCTGACTTTGCACTTCATTGACTTGAGCTCATCTTTTATAAGCTTATTTAGCACAGTCATCGTCCTTTTAGAGGCAATGTACATGTTAATCTTCGGTTCTGCAAAAGGCGGCATATAGTGCCCACAAATACTGTTAATATTAAAAATTAAACCATCAACATTTTTCTTCGCCATCGATTCAATTGCAAATCGAGTACACGCAATTAACCCGTAGATATTCACATCGATGACGTCCTTGAGATCGTTGATGTCTCCAGTTGAAATCAAACCTTCTTTTCCTATAGCTGCGTTATTAACCAACACATCAACTCCACCGTATGCTTCTACGATACCTTCAAACGCATTCTTCAGATCCTCGTCTTTCGAAATATCACACTTGCAAGGAACTAGTTGACCTTCATCTCTGTCTATGTTGTCTAATTTCTCACACATCTGAGCAACTTGCTCTTCGGTCGGCTCAAAGCCAATAACAACCATTCCAATTTTGATTAAATCCTTGGAAATTTCAGCGCCGATTCCATGACCAGCGCCAGTAACGATTGCCACTTTCCTTTTCCAAAACTCCAAATTTTTATACATAGTGGATATAAATGTATTCCTTTTGACGAAACACTACTCCGTTGAATGAAGGCAAAATAAAAATGCGTCAACACTGATGGAGCTGCGGCAATTTCAACACTACAAATTGTAGTTTTGCGTGTCAATGTCTCCTTAGGATGCTCAGGTTAATTTTAAATGATACTGTTGCATGTGGTTTATCTTTGCAACATTATAATGTTATCTACCAATTTGAAATGGATTTATTATAAACTGCAATAAATTTCAGTCTTCGAATCGTACCAATTTTATATCATGGCATCTTTAGACCGCACAGTAACTCATAAAATCTAAATCGAAATCTTAAGGAAACGGAAGTACATTTTACGAGCAAGGTAAGTTCAATTTCATAAAATTGTGTAAACGTAATAACGTGTATTATACTTAAATGAAGCCCGTAGATTTATTTGCTGATAAGGCTACTGAAAATTAAAATGTTACCCGACAAATTCATAATACGAGGTGCATGCATGGCGGTAAACTATTTAAGACCTTTATGTATTTTTTTTAATTGATCTGATTTTGAATTTTGATTCATTTTCGTTCAAAGTTCAATCAATTACTTACTTCATTATTAACCGTGTTAATTTTACATAAATACTTATGATCACAGATGCTTTTTAAAGTATTTCCTGTACTGTACTTAAAATATAATTTTCAATTTAACAGTTAAAAACATATTTTTTACTTCTATTTTTTTGCTCGCAGTTAGTGGAGGGTTGAAGACAAGTACCGTTTATAACTTCCCGCTGGCTGTGAGAGGCCTGGCTTTACGTAAATTCTATTAAATCGTCAGAATAGGCCTCGGGCTTGTATGCACCTTTATTTATAAAAAGCGCCGCGATCTTATGCTAAAGTAAACGCTCTTGTTGAAAACAAACTTTCAGGCCTAGAAATCCAGTACGGTATGTACATGAAGTTTTGTCGGGAATAAAAACACTTGTAGATAGAAATATTATGTGAAATTTATAATGGAATTCAGGTATGCTACGGACTTGATTTTAAACTGATGATATAATGTGGCTTGGCAAGGCCCGACCCCGGATCCGATAAGTAGTTTCGTAGGAAAAGTAATTACCAACAAGGCTAAACGCATCTTCTATTTGCATAATCCTTATCCTTACTTATATGTGACGTTCTCAATATAAAGGGACCTTATGGAAGAAGGCCGTTACTCTCTTCTCGTTCTTGTAACTATACGAATACTATGGTAACAGTTCTAAAAACGGCGTAAGCGTATGCCTCCATAAGGTCCCTTTATATTGAGTACGTCACATATTATATATGCGAAAGCGTGTTTGTTGGTTTCTCTACTCCGTCTTCGTGGTTTGTCGCCTCAACTGATCAATGTGAAATTTTGGTGCAAGGATAGTTTATATAACCTGGAGATGGAATTAGGTAATTTTTTGTTAAAGAAAAACAAAAAGTTCTCGAGGGAACAGCGACTAACGACATCCGCGCTTTACATAGCGCAGGCTCCTATTTTCAGATATGTATTCAATTCAAGTTAGATTTACAACGTATACAATAACGCAACGATCGTCAATACCTATTCTCCGTGACCACAAAAAACCCGTCAACGTTGTTCGTGCCACAATGGACGATTTGATCGCAAATTGCACTATCGATACAAAATAAATTGATAGATTTTCCAACAAAAAATGCTTTTGCTACAGTGTGCACGTGAGGACTTAACGTAATATGAATGAAAATGTTAGTTTTATACTCGTTAGTGTAACATTGATCATATAAAACTGAAGCTAAAACTTACTCAACATCTAGAACTTTCGAAATCATGCCATGAATTCGCCTGGCACTATAGAATTTTCGTCCAATCAGTTGGATCCCATTATACGATGAGGTAAGGGCGACAGCGTATTACGCCCTGAATGGATGCACTCCAGAGGAAATAGCGCGATATCTCACGGCTGATTGCTTCTGAGTTATGGAATCGAGGAATATGATCGAGCCAAGCAATATTTATGCAAGCGAAGACCCGTAAGCCTCTTTACGGGAAGGTAAGTTCAGTTTTTAGAATACTCGTAAAGGGGATAAGGGCTTTTGTTAGACAGCCAATTTTCACGAGAGACATAATTTATGTCCCGAGCAGACTGGTTTTGTTTAAAGCAATTACAGCAAATTCAGTAAGAGGATAACCGTTTTAAATTTATATAAGGAAATTGAATCGTGGGTACGGAAGAGGGTATTGTTGTTGTGTAACATCATATTTAAATTGTTGAGCCATATGCAGAACCCTATTATAATGACAGGCTTAAGTTCTGATAAGGAAATTAGCGAAATTACATTTGACGAAATATAAAATCAGCTTAATGTCTGAAAAAACCTGTTAAGCAGTGGCGGATCCACGGAGGTGGTCAGGTAGGCCATGACCACCGCCTTCGGCACTCGTAGATACGAGGTTATTTACGAGGAAAATTACACCACATCTTTATCCGACTCGTACTTGAACGAATTTCAGCGTTCGGTAGTTAGGTGCCTTCGTAGGTACCTTCTAATCTGAAGGCTGGCGCGCACCGAGGGTTCCAAAAACTTTCGTAATTAAAATAAAACTAGAATCAGGTTCCATTAAAAAACTTTATTTTGCATTGAGATCCATTTATTGGACTTGCCCAAGTTTTGATGTAACATTTGCAGCAAAAAGTTAAATTCCTTTTCCTGCAAGTGATCGAGCTGTAATGTACCTAAGTGTTTAAAACAGTCGGTTGTGTGATAACATAACATTTCTCTAATAACAAAATAATGAGCGCGACCAATAGACCCACAAAGCCACAGACAACAGACCGGCATTAAAACGGAGCGACATTCAGATAACGGGCGGTCCAATATCATGCAATAAAAGTAGCCCATAAAGACTTGCGAAATCCCGGGCCAGCGCTAACCCGGGGAGAAGCGCGAGAGAAACGTCTGTTTTATAAAATAAATAATAATAATCCAGCCTATATACGTCCCACTGCTGGGCACAGGCCTCCACTCACAACGAGAGGGTTTGGGCTATAGTTCCCACGCGGGCCCAGTGCAGATTGGGAACTTCGCACACACCGTCAAATTGCTTTGAAGGTGTGTGCAGGTTTTCTCACGATGTTTTCCTTCACCGAAAAGCTCATGGTAAATTTTACAAATTGTATTTCGCACATAAATTTTTATATATTTCTTTATTCATTCATATAAGAAAAACTTGTAAGTAGGTAGGAAAAGAATAGCATTTTTCACCAGCATGCTTAAAAGAGAGAAAATGGAACGTGTGTGGTACACTCTTAAAAAAAATGCGCTCTTATGCCCACTTGCAAATAGTTATTATTGCTATTGTGCACTGAATAAATGGCCTGCACTGAAAAAAATACCTCGTACTAGGAACCAGAATCTGGTTATCAGTACAGTATTGTCTCGCTGTATATGTGACGACAAAACTCTTTGTATACATAACCACTGTTCTAGTTATAATACACGATAAAACATAATACCCGCAGCTAGTTGATGTGTTCACATTACAATGCGCACAATACAAATAACAGACATTTTGTATCAATTACACTAGCATCTTTATTAATACATTGCAATTGTTTGTATTACGATGCATAATCATAAAAATACAAAACATTTTGTATTTATTACACTTGGATCTTTATTAAAGCAATGCAATTGTTAATTACTACAAAACTGCGTTGAACTAGACTCGTGTAGTGGCGTTTACAAACAACATAATACACGATACAACACTTTTGATGAACGCTACCAGATTTTTGATGAACGCTACCAGATTTTAGTTGAGATAACTACATATTTCACAACTACACGTTCTTGTAGTATTGTAGAAAAATATTTTTTTCGGTGTGTATATAGTACATGTTTACCAGAAATTTCACAGGTATCTTCTACAAGACCCAGCTACAACACACTGAAAATCAAACTTCGGTAGTTACGTTAGCCCGGTGAACCGGGAGACGAAGTGTCGGCAGGCCTTCCACAAGGTGGACCGACGACCTGATAAAGATCGGGGGAAATCGCTGGATGACAGCAGTAAAGGACCGATCGTAGTGGAAAACCTCGGGGAAGGCCTTTGTCCTGCAGTAGACGTCTTGCTGCTGATAATGATGATGATGATGACGTGAAAAGGATGGGATATCCCAAGTTTCGAATGAAACCATCTGGTTTTCGCAAAATAGCCATATTAGGCCCTCATTAACATTCACGTACCTAAGAGCTATGTTTTTGTCGGTGGAGCAATTTCCAGTGTATTCTTATAACTGAAAGATAAGTTAAAATGACCTCTCGCCATCCTCTCTAAAGGTAGACAATGTCAGGGGACGGCCGCAAATAGTAATGAAATGAGACCACAATAAGTGCGGTCTCTGGGCTAAGTTTAATTGGACTGGTCAGGGCACATCTGACCCCCCGATGGTGTAGTTGCTGAAGCGGAAAACGGTCACGGATTTCTTATCACCAAAGACTTAATAGCTTCAGGCAAATAACTTTTAACCGTCAGTCGAGACTAGATCAAAAGAAAGGGATGGAGCTAACGTTAATTTAAAGTAGGGCTGGCTGCTTTTACGTAAATAATCTAACAGCAGAGTTACGCAAACCCTGGTGCGCTGCAACTCTTATGTTAACAAAGAGGTAAGTTGCGAGTGTTTAAGTTTGCTTTTGCCTTCTAGCGCTTCACGTGAACGCTTTTGTTAACTTTAACGTTATGCTCACGGCTTGTATGACTTGGAGAAATTAAATCGCATATTGCAAGTTCACGTGAACAACGGGTGCAAGGTATTTATTATTTATTAATTTCGTAACTGGTTCATTCTTGCGTCTTTGGCCTCTTTACTTTTTAGGGTTCCGTACCCGAAGGGTGCCAAACGGGACCCTATTACTACGCCTCCGCTGTCCGTCCGTCCGTCCGTCCGCCCGTTAAATTAAATTAAAAATTAAAGAGGGGTCCCATACAAGAAACGTGATTTTTTTGTTAAATCCGACTGCATCTCATGAACCGTAACAGGTAGACAGTTGAAATTTTCACAGAGTGTTTATTTTAAATGCCGCTATAACAGCAAATAATAAAAATAAAATGAAATTTAAACTTAAAGGGGGCTCCCATACAAAAAGCGTAATTTTATTAAATTTTGTCACTCCGCGGGCTGTATCTCATGAACCGTAATAGATAGACTGCTGAACTTTTCACAGAGTGTGTATCTCAATTGCCACTATTTTTTTTATTTATTTATTTATATCAAGTAACAAGACTCATAATTAAAACCACATATAAACAGAAAACAGCAATAATAATACAAAATTAAATTATAAATTATTACATATACATGTCGCAATAGAAACTTAATTAAACAATAATCAATAAAACCAATATTAATAAAATCGAAACAATGTCAAAAATAAATTAAAATACAATTAAAAATGACACAAAAGAGCGCGTTAAATGCCAAAGAGCGCGACTCGATCTCCCATGTGTACATGATTCCAGTGTCGCACCACTGGACAACTCACCCTCTCAAGTACGCCATTCAGGAGGCTGTTGGAGCTGTCCCGCACTCGTCGCATTATGGAGGCAATCCGTTTGCGCCTAATTGCTTTAAAGCAGTCCGTTCTTGCCTCCAAGAACATTGCAGACGCGCTGCACCAGCGAGGCAGCCCCATCAGCACCCTAAACGCGTCATTATACTGTACACGAAGCCGATTAAGTGACCTCCGCGTATAATTAACCCACAGGCTGCAGGTGTAAAATGTTTGACAATATGATTTGAACAGGGTTATTTTAACTTCCCGTGAACACCTTGCAAACCTGCGGGCCAACATGTTGGCTCTCATCGCCAAGGCTCTTCGCTCCCGCTCCATATCTAGGTCATCTTTGAGGTCCGCGGTGATCCAGTGTCCAAGGTATTTAAATGCCGTGACTCTACTCAGTGGAACCCCTCCCAACTTGACCGGTGGAACTTTTTTCGGTTTTTTGTTCCCTGCTGTAAATACGAGTAGTTCACTTTTTTGGCTATTGTACCTTAGACCATGTGCCACCGCGTACCCTTCACATATGGCTATTAAAACCTCGAGGCCTCTGACCGATGGACTCAGCAGAACCATGTCGTCGGCGTAACTTATATTGTTTGCAAACTTGCCGTCTATAGAACAGCCGACGTCTGCTCTGCTGAGCTCATCAAGAAGACCATTTATATAGAGGTTGAACAGTCGTGGCGAGGTCAAGCCCCCCTGCCTCACACCGCAAGTCAATGTGTAGTCCTGAGAAGTCACACCAGCCCACCTAACGGCATTAGTTTGGTTCAGGTACCAGAATTGTAACACGTTTATTAACTCCCCAGGTGTGCTGGTTTCACTTCTCATCTTTTTCCACAGGACGTCATATGACACCAGGTCAAATGCCTTGGACAAATCCAAAAAGCATGCATATACTGGAGTGTTTCCTGCTACATAGTACTGGACGGTGTGCTTGAGCCGCAATATGGCCGTTTCCGTTGAAAGCCCCGGTCTAAAACCAAACTGAGCGTCGTTAAGTTTTAAATGATCACAAATATGGCGGTCAAGCAAACCATCCAGCACCTTTGCTACTACAGTTGCCAGTGATATTGGTCTATAGTTGGATTTGTCCGAGGCATCACCCGTCTTATTCTTTATGACTGGCACAACTATCGTCCTTAAAAGATCCCGAGGAAGATATGTATGCCCCACACACAAATTGAACAGAAGCGCCAGAACCCTAGGTAGGTGAGCACCCGCATTCTGCAGATGCTCGATGCTAAGGTCGTCATGACCTGGTGACTTGCCTCGTGTCATGCCGTTAATAACCTTCTCCACTTCTCTCGCTTGAAATATAATTCGGGTATGTACCGGCTCTGGCCCAGCATCGAGCATCTCCCGCGGCGGTCCAAGAGGAGACTCCATTACGAAGTGGTCCCTAAACAGCTCCGCTATCCGTCCCGGTTCCGCTACCCCCTCGATATTAGCCGGTATAACTGACTTTCCTTCTAATTTCTTTGCATTACTCCAGAACCGCTTAAAGTCCTTTGCTCTGTGGTGTGTTGCCAAAATATCCATTTTTATTTGACTTTCATGATTCTGACACCACTTGAGTTTGGACTTGAAACGCCTTCTAGACTCACGCATTCTGTCATACGTATGGCCCACAGAGGGTTTCCCACTTTCTATCCACAATTGAAAACAGAGCCGCGCTTCTTGGTGGACGTCTCGAATGTGTTTATTCCAGCCCACAACATGTTTTTTAGTACTAGATTGTCTATGCCCAAAGCTACATTTGGCAGAGTCCCTCAAACAATTTATAATGTCAAAATACAAATTATCTATAATTATTCTATGCTCTAAACTATTACAAAAATGATCCGCACATTGTCTTAATTCAATTGGAAAGTCAATATTCTTTAATCTAGCTGTACACTTTTCTCTATATTTTTCAATTTGATTGACATCTCTGTCTCCCCACTTAATTTTATTACACACATTTTCAATGCAAAGTTTAGATGGTAAGTTTCCTAGTGCACAAGTTATTTCCAGAGGATAATGATCCGACCAATACACATCGTAGCGCACCTGAACAGACGACACACATTGCCAAGCAGCCTCCGTGACAAGGCAGTGGTCAAGCCATCGCTGGCAGTTATCATGGCTGTCACTGACATACGTATGTGCATCCGTTAAAGTGCCCAGACGCATCACATCAGCACAAAGCCAACACTGATCTTCACAAAACTGCATTAACTCTAAAAAAATAACTCATTAGGATGGGCATTAAAATCTCCTAGCACAAATACCGATTCACAGCCACAAGTATCGGTGATCGCATGAACTTCACTTAATACTTCAGTAAACTCCGTGAGATTCTCCGCGCAATCGACAGGCATGTACACAGAGAACACTAACGCACTTTTAACACCACACTGTACCTGAACAGCAGCCAGTCTATTACTTCGGCACGATACGACAGACACAGACGAAAACACTCCTCTTCTCCACATTATCGCGACACCGCCGAAAGGTCTTCCCCGAAGTATGCCCGACGACACGTCCACAGCTGACTTACTCGTAAATTCAAAATCTGCATCAATAGTGCCTATGTAAGAGGTATCATGAGGCAACAACCACGTTTCTTGCAGTGCAATAATGTGCGATGTCCGGCATAGGTCCCTTATTCCGTCCACAGATCTTACAACGGATTTACAATTAAAACTTACAAGTTTAGTCTCATTAATATTTACGGCCATTACGTATCAATTTGTTTGCTTATTTTTTGCCTCTGTCTGACTATCGCTTGGAGTTATCCTGTCTCTAAAATTAAAATTAACAAATCGACGAAACGTAATCCCCTCCGGCCACAATTTCTCGTCCAAAAACACATGTAGTTTTTGTTTGGGAACAAACATTTTATACGCTTTGTAGGCTCTTTCAATTTTCATTTTAATTTCAACCAGCTGAACTGTAGTTCCGGTTTTGCTTTTGATGTAATTAATAATATCCGCAGCCGATGATTCTTTGTCTACATTATTTATTAACAAAGGAACTTTTATATCTGCCGCCTTGAAATTCCCAGAACAATCTTTTGACTGCCCCTGCAGCCCAACAAATCGATTTTTATGTCGTTTCCTTTGCACCTCAATCCAATTATCAACTTTATCATCTAATAATACACCTTCTTTTCGAACTACTTGTGAATAGGAGCTGCGCTCGCGATGACTCATCTCCGCCGGGCTGTCCGCTACACGCGACTGTGAAGCCGCCGGTAGCAGCGCCTCACGAACCTCGGTTTCGGTCGCTAGTGGAGCCGCAGTGTGCTCCTCCACGTGCCCCGCCTCGCCAGTATCGCGCGGCGCTGGCGCCGCTGACTCGGGCGCATTCGGCCGTGCGAGAGGGCTAGCGTAATAGGGACCGGCGCGGGGAGACGGTGACGGCACGACCTCAATCCTCTGTGTCCGTGCCTGGTTCAATGACCCTCCGTTGCAATCAGCTGTTTTCATATTTACCCTCATAGGTGAACTTATTTCATTTTGTGATATATTTATTATACCAATTGGCCCACTATCTGAACCAAAATCCTCACACTGAAGATTCCGTGCGCCTCTTTTCATATTAACATAGTTGTTTTGTTCAAATCCATCCACCAACGATGAGTATTTTAAATTATGAACCTCTGATTTACATTTTTCCAAATCCTCAATCGTTGCGAACTGACTTTTCATTATTTTTATCTCCTCCTTTACATTTACAATTTCTCGTAGTAATCTTGTAACGTCGATATGATCAAACGTTACCGGCGGTAGTTTCCGCAATTGTCGCGCAACAAAAACCGGGATCTGATCTGTCGGCGTAGCTTTCATAAGCGCAATAATATCTTCCAAATCCCGCTGAATCTTTCCCTCATTTTTTTTTTCCTTTTCTCTTTACATTTTTCTCCGACGTACAGACAGAAGAAAATAGCAAGTTTTTCGCTGCTTCAACCTCTTCCACCGAAAATGCAGTCGCACACAAACGAATCATATTCGAAACGAATCATAGTCGCACACACTATGAAAATCTTGTACGATGGTATGCCCCCTGATGGAACCCTTGGTGTGCGAGTCAGACTCACACTTGGCCGGTTTTTTTACTAGCTTGTCACATAACTTCGTCCGTTTAGAAGTCATCAAATTCAAATTCAAATATTTATTCAGTAAATTGGCCACATACGGGCTCTTTTACACGTCAGTAATATAGAGTGAATCTACCAGCGCTTCGGACAAGACCATCATTGCGGAGAAGAAGCGCCGCAAGAAACTCCAGCAGAAGGTCATTTTTTCCAATATAAAATACAATAATACTTAAAAGTAAGTTACATTACAAGGTAATAAAGTAACAAATATTAATTATTAGAACTAGCACAAATGAAAACATTACAAATGTAAGGTCAAATACGTTACACTAAATGTAATGACTAGGAGAACAACACGACGAGGTCTCTTCGTCAAAAGCCATAACTAGAATAATTAACTGAACAAGTCCTTGCAGACGTGAACAGACCGGACCCCACAAACAGCACCCGTTCACGAGTATGACGCGTATCTCAGCCATCGCCTCCCTCAACCATATGTTCGGGAAGGTGGCGACCCGATCAACGACGCCGCCGTAAGCAAAGACCTTTGAGCGAGCATGACGTGCTCAAGCTGCCGGACAACATAAAAGTAATATTGTGTGAAATAGCTGTCCGGCGAGAAACATCACAGTGTGCTCTCATTTAAAAGCGTCTTGTATACACAAGAACTAATAGAGTACAAAAGTACATACATACAATTTCGTGTTTGAATACAGTTTGCTTAAAGGCATTTTACGTTTCAAGATAGTAACGTCAAAAATATCCTAGACTTAAGAAAATACCTTAAATAAGTAATAGCCTAGACACTACTTAAATACATCTTGGTCACCAATGAAGTCATTTACAGTATAGTATGCCCTACCCATCAAGCAGCGCTTGATGTGAGACTTAAATTTATTGAACGGCATATTGACGATATCAGATGGTATCTTATTGTAGAAACGTACACAGTTCCCCGCAAACGAAGTGCTTACCTTACGGAGACGGTGACCTGGAAGAGCGAGCTTATCCCTATTTCTAGTATTTAAATTATGAACGTCGCGGTATATCTATTCCTTCTAAACTGCTCAATTTTCCGTGATTAAAAAAGAACATCGGTCCGTCTCCCAACGGTAGGAACGAACAAACGTCTGTGTAAACGTAACAAAAAACAAAGTCACAAAAAATAAGCGTAGCGTTTGTTTGTCTGTAATACAAACATAAAACACGCTTTTTTTATGTATGATAATTGACCTCGATCTCACGTGATAGAAAGTGATGATAAAGTCGAAGATGTAGCATTAACCTAATTTCTGCACCAAACCTGCGGCACAAACTTGCTACCTATACTTATCTGGATTTTTGTTCGGTTATATACATTGATGTTATATAACTAAGTAAATATCTTAACTGTGGCATCTTCACTGGTTAAGTAATATTTAAGTTATATATGTAATAATATCATAAATAAACATTAAACATGTATTTCGTACAGATGAGCCCTTTCGGTACGTTTCGACCCTGTAAGGTGTTATGGGCAATAACCTCTCTCACACACGTGAGAGAGGTTAAATTATTAGGTGGGATTATGAATCGGTAGTTGCGCGGATTTCAGAAAGATTGTCGCAGTTAAGAACCTGATTAAAAAACGCTAACTTTATTCCATTACGTAACGAAATTTAGTCATAAACTTATATGGTTAATTTTCGTGACGTAATGGAAAATCTTAGAGCTTCTTAAATCAGGTTCTTAACTGCGACAATCTTTCTGAAATCAGCCCAGTTATTAGGACTCTTAACCTATATTAGGTAATACTAATACGACCTAGTAAGTCGCTTTGGGCCGAATTCGACCAAACTTCTTATACCGGGTATAACGCTTACTCTGAGATTAAAATGTGAGATTCATGACAAATTACTATGGCATTTTGACATTTAATCCCCAGAGTAAGCGTCATCCCCGTGTAAAAACTTTGGTCGAACCGGGCCTTAGACGACAAAAATACACCTTAGATTTTATTACTAAAGTACAGTCTCAGTTCTTGTCTCTCTTCAACCGCTATTAAATACTTATTCATCTTCAGCGTCCCAAGAATCACGGCGGCTATCATTGCCTGCGACTTGTTTGTCGCTCGGTCCCTCTCTAGTCAGTCAATAACGAGAGAGACGCACTGAGCGACAAACAAGAAAATACATGATGTGCTAGCCGCTAGCTACAATTACGGGTCGGCGGGTCGAGTTGCTGATAGGCGATTGATGAGCGGTCCACGGAGCTAGAGGCGATTAATTAGATCTAACCGAGCTGAAGTACCGTGTTAAGTGTTATAAAATGAACTATGCAAATCAGGATGTTGAAAAACGGTATCAGAATCCCAGTAGGTACTATTAGTCTGGGATTGACGTTTTAAGTACCTACGTACAAAAACTTTAAAATTACATAAACGTAAATGATGTAAAATTCAGTTAAAAAATATTGAAGCACATTGTTTAAAAAGTTATATTAGAATCTAGTTAAAATATTTCATAAAGTATTTTACATGATATTGTCTTAAGATTTACCGTTTCATTTGCAAATGAAAATGGTATTTAACACATTCGCTACTGCCTTACCTTCAAATGTTTTTAATTTGCCACACCAGGTATGTCACTGGCACCGAATGTGTTAAGGTTTAAGAACCTAGTAGCTACATTCGAATTCCTACGTTTCTAACTTTTAGAATAATTGCGTTCCATACAAACTTCCACCTACCGTCTTATCCCCTTAGGGGGTGATTTAAAAAAGTCCTATTTTGGTTCACTCCAATGGTATCTAATATTCTAACAAATCCCTAGATAAGCTATTTACCCTGTGCATATATCATGTACCTATACTGCGTACGTCATTGATTATCTGCGATAATTATTTGATAGCTCGACGAATTGAAACACAAGTTTGTACAATGCATAATGTCTCAAAAAAAGCCGTGATAGCCTAATGGTTTGACCTGCCGACTCTTAAGCAGAGGGTCGTGGGTTCGAACCCGGGTTCGCACCTCTAAGTTTTTCGGAATTTATGTGCGAAATATAATTTGTAAAATTTACCATGAGCTTTTCGGTGAAGGAAAACATCGTGAGGAAACCTGCACACACCTGCAAAGCAATTTGACGGTGTGTGCGAAGTTCCCAATCCGCACTGGGCCCGCGTGGGAACTATAGCCCATACCCTCTCATTGTGAGTGGAGGCCTGTGCCCAGCAGTGGGACGTATATAGGCTGGGTTATTATTATTTATATTATAATGTCTCTAACAAACTAACAGATATACATAGCAAACTAACTCGTTAACGAACATGCTAATACATCTTAATCTCCCCAAGTTCCGGCTGTTAACAGTGATTATCTGTCCGAAAGGACGGCCCGCATAATTACGCTTTGCGGCCAGCTACTGCTCGATGTTTAGACGCCATTTTGAAAATTATTTAGTGCATCTTACTATAAATATTTAAATAGGTGTAGTTAGGGAATAAGGAAAGCCAGGGAGGCTTAAAAAATAGACATATAATTATTCATAGAGAGACATGTGTTATAAGAAAAGTAGAAAGGAAACTTCCTAAATATACTATCACGACTGGTAGACTTCATTGCTTGTTAAGTTATACAACAAAATGTTTATAATTTTATGGGTAGAAAGAAAAATATTATTTACTAGCGTGTTTTTTTATCATTACGTTACTTACCTAATATAATTACAAGAATAGGTTAAAAATGTTATGCCTATAAACTAGTCCTAGCCTAACTTGTTTGGTGCAGAGTATTCCTACGGTAAAGGATGGGGTTATGTTTTGAATCCAAGTAACTTCGTCTTTTGCCTTGTTTATTTGGTACCTATTTCTATGAAGTAAAGAAGTTAATGTTTGTCAAAAATCAGTACAATACCTAACCTCAAGCTCACCTACTCCTTTGCAACAATTTTAATTCTATTTTCTGTACAACTATCGTATCTTTACGTCATAAAAGTAAGCATAATATTAGTCGATTATTCAAAATTCCATTGGCATTTTGCTGCATAGATTCCTCTAAGGTAAATTTACATTTCCCATTTCATATTCTACGGCAATATTTCCTGTGACGTCTCGGAAATCTCGTGCAAGCAAAAGTTGCACCTGAGAAATGCACTGTTACTTTATTGAAGAAAGTGTAGATTGTACATTTTTATTTTAATGGGTTGATTTGTGTTTAAATAAGGTTTGATCTAATCTTCTAGTTAGTTTCTTTAGTTCCCATCGATCTTCTACAGAATATTGTGTTGTAATAGAAACGTGTGCTCCATTACTGCACCTTTTGTGATAATTAGTCCTGAAATTATACCTACCCTAACACTTCTGTTAAACACGCTTCATCATTTGAACTATTAGCAGTACTTAAGTAAAGAGTGTTGCTTGCCTTCTAATGGCATATTGAAATAAATAAAAACTTGTCAGAAAAACATAAGGTAAAGAAACATGAAACATAACGCTTCTTTTTGGCTTTGCCGTAGTCTTTATTAAGTTTATTAATCTATAAAACGTAGTAATATATTTTTTAACAAACAAGAATATTACTAACTCTTGCAATAAATAACTAACTACCAATGTCTTGGAAGTCGATTTTAACCTACTCTAGTAGTGAGATTGACTTGAAATTTTGCATACTTATGTAATTTCGACGACAATTCCGGTACCACTAAGCTGGTAATATAATGGAGGTAGAATGTGGCCACAGGAACTCCTCAATGGCAGGTAGGGTAGGTAGGTGGTAGGTTCATCAAGGACCGCTTCACTAGTCTTTTAATAGCAAGTTTATCCTCAAAAAAACGCTTCCATGAAATTCGAGTAAAAACCTCTTATAATATTAGGTATCGTAAAAAAAATTATAATCCCGGAAGCTCTCCATTTCAGGATTTTTATAAGTAAAGCTACGCAGGATTAATATCAGAGTAACAAAAACTTTGTGGAGACGACGAAGTCAATCTAAGTTGCCAAGTTAGCGGAGATGGTTCTTCATTTCTACTTATTTTTTATAGCGCGACAAAGTTGCCGCCTCGCACTACTGCGTGAAGAAAATGTGGGTAAGGTTTGTTTTTCCTGAATAATGTCCAATTAAATTTGCTTTTGGTCTGAAAAGGGTTTTTAGGAAACGCAAATCATCACCATCCGATATTTTCTTTGTAAACTTTTTAAGAGCATGTAGGTATCTATGTAAATTAATTATTTTATGTTACCTTTTAGGTCGGTATTTTGTTTACTGTCAATATTTATTCAGCGTTTG
The DNA here is from genome assembly GCA_963241965.1 of Tortrix viridana. Taxonomy (NCBI): domain Eukaryota; kingdom Metazoa; phylum Arthropoda; class Insecta; order Lepidoptera; family Tortricidae; genus Tortrix; species Tortrix viridana. The sequence continues at coordinate 11,742,927 of OY725183.1, read as the reverse complement.
AAGAGTTGTTTAAAAATTAAATCAGGCAAAATTAACCCTCTTTCAGCATCTCAGAAGCTTGAAAATTCAGCCAATTTTCAGCGTAGTTCACAAGAACTACTAAACTTCAATTTATTTTATTGCCCTCGGACTTTGCAATTTGTCTTACGCAATCAACGAAACTATACGACTGCCGGGTTATTCACCGGACCGTTAATTAGAAACAATTAAGCGCAATAAATTTAATTACGACCTTACAAACTTCATCTTGACGAAAATTACGATTTACCGTGGAACGGACGATTAACATGCAAATTGCATATTAATTCCAGCAAAATGGCCGGCCACGGAACAACTTCTCGTCATATTAAAGGATCAAAGGATATTTTCTCGCTGGCGATTAACACATTTTACTCTAGAAAACTGTCTTGGTTTTCTCTAAAGTGGAGTTTAATTTATTTCGTAACTAGTTTTTAATAAGATATTTAGATTAACGGGAATTTATCGTTTTAATCTTGACTCCGCAATTTTGAGCGAGGTGTACTTTAGATGGTTGATTGTAAGGGTCAAATTATAGGTGTATATCGCTAACCGAACTATTTTCACTCAGCGACAATGAATGCTCTATATTATGGTGTAATAATGACAAAAAAACATACCTACTATTATTCATTAATTACAGGTATTTAAATGGTTACAATGTACGAGTAGTAAAAGGTTACTTGCTATCATAAAAAAAACGTAACAAAATTTAAATAAAAAAAAAATATCAGGGAACAATCTCACACAAATTGACCTAGTCCCAAACTAAGCTCTAGGCTTGTACTATGGGTACTAGACAACGATAAACATACTTATATAGAGAAATACATACTTAAATACATAGAAAACATCCATGACTCAGGAACAAATACTCGCGCTCATCACACAAATATTTGTCCATACCGGGATTCGAACCCAGGACCGCTAGCTTCGTAGGCAGGTTCACAACCAACTAGGCTAACCGCGTCGTCATCAAATAGGCAAGAAAATTGTAAGATTTACCATCTTTATTTTTCGTTTGAACCGCAACCAAATACAATCCAACAATTCAGCTAAAACCAAGCCTGAGGCTGTAATATTTCTCAGTTCCATAAAAATGCTGTTTTTCACCGTACTAAGATAAAGTCGTTTTGCAGCAAAAGTATAAAGCTTCTCAAATCGCTAGGAAATCCGACGCGAGCTGCTGCCTTGCACAATGCAGGCAAATTGGGCGTCTACGTGAAAATATATTATGTAGAGGAAAACGTCTAGTTTATATGGAAAATGAAACACTTTGTTGCCTTTGAAATGGTCTATGTTCAACCAAATACTGCGGACAGATGCGGTATAAATGAAAAATATTACATTTTATAACTTATAGCTTTCCGCCCGCGACGTCGCCTGCGGAGAGTCAGTACTTTTGTAAGTTAAAATATAGCCAATGTCCATCCGAAAAGTTAATTTCAAATGTTGGTGAAAGAATTTTTGAAATCGGTCCAGTAAATTTTGAGTTTATTCGTTACAAACATACAAAAATACAAATCTTTCCTCTTTATAATATTAGTGTAGATTTAAACTAAAATTTGAGCTCTTGTACCAGGGACCGGCCCGCTATCCCTTTCAATGGGGTTTGTATGGGTTTTTCGTTAGGATTTACTTACCAAACCCTCTGCCCGTCAAAACCCTTTAAATGTGCTTTTAAAGCGCTATTTCCAAACGATAGCCCATTCTATTAAGCGCTAACCAATACCCTTACTAAACCCTTTAAAAAAGGTTACTAGTGTATACGCAATTTTAGACCTTTTGTAGACTTCATAAAACACACGTTACCTTGCGTCCCGTTCGAAGCAAGTAAACAGCCCATTCAACTAAGCGCTAACCCAATACCCTTATAAAATCCTTATTAGTATACGTTACCGACGGGCGTATCGTTTGAAGTTACCGCGCGGAGCGGCAAAAGATCTAATACGGTTCGATTTCCTATGGCACACGTTTGTGATTGGCTCGTACAAAAGGGAAAGCTTTATAATAAGCGTTTAAATCGTTAGGGAAACCCTTTCTTAGGGACATCAAGATGAATCAGTTACCAGTTACCTATTTCAAAGGGCTACCCTTATCGTTGGGTTCTTCATTCGACAAGGGAAAGTCAATCGTATGGGTTGCCAATTGGAATGGGTGAGCAAATCACGGGGCTAGCTATATCAAAGGGAAGCCCTTTGAAAGGCTTTTCCCGATGAAAGGGTTGTCCGGTCCCTGTCTTGTACACATACGACAAGCATTGGCGATTATTTGAATGTATGTACATGTTAGTACCTTGTCATAGTAACGTATTAAAGTGAGAACGGTTTGAATTTAGTATATCAATAGCTGCAGCTATTGATGCGATAAGGTACAGTTCGTCATCAAATATATCTGTACATATCAGAGTGGTCAAAAATATCTGAACATGCACTCTAACGCCTTGACAATATAGAGTCGTGTTCAGATATTTGTGACCACCTTATTTGCTGCTATATATATGATGGCGACTGTACAAACTTACAGCTTCTTATAAGGTAAACCGTACCAGCAATAATATAATTATTATTATTCAACATTAGGCTCAAAAAAATTTAACACGCTCTTGCAGATCTTAAGAAGTCTTTCGGGGTCGGGTTAAGTCGTTTAGACTAGTATAAAGAGCTAAAACCAGTGAGAGAGAAGTAAAATCCGAAGGTTGTTTTAACAGCTATTGCACTGTATGTATCTAGTGTCTAACAGAGACGTGTTGCTTTTTTTGAGCTCAAAGTTGGATAGTAGGTATAATAATTGCTGGCGACTGAACCGATCATTCTCCTTTTGGAATGGACGTCGTGGCGCGTGCAAGCTTCAACTTCCTTTTCCAAATATCTATTTCAATGTAGTATGTTCGAAAAAAAAGTGAGAATTTATAATGCATATTTTAAAGCAACTTGTATCGCATCTACAGCAAAATTTCACTGTCTGCCCACCTCGTCAGCCGTTTCATCAAATAAAACATAATTTACCTCGCAAATTCCCAAACTCCACAATAAAACTTGAACTACAACTTTATTAAAACTTATAGCACCAAAGACAGAGTATCTCGCAAAATTAAACAAGATCAGACGGTTACTTTGACAAAGTACTTCGCCGAGATTGAGTGCAATCTACCACAAAGCGTCAAGTTATAACTTTGTCTGAGTGAACGCTCTAGGTGACTCTAATCTCGCGATATGAGGATGTTACACGCTTAATATTGCTAACTCGATTTGATCTCGGGTGCCATGTTTGGATCTTCGTAACTTGGTTGTTGAGACGGAGGAGCATTTTTAATTGGGACTCAAAAGACTTTCTGAGTGGCGTATGCATGTTGTAATGTCACCTAGAAAACTATACAGCGGCTCAATAAATACAAATAAGTAAGACTACGAAAAGCTAAGAATTTTTACATTGCATGATTTTTGGATTCCAATCAATATTCATTCGTAAATGATGTTGGAAACTGTTTTTACATTTCTACTATCACTCTGTTCATCATCATCATCATTTTAGTGATGGTAGGGCCTTGTGCAGGGTCCGGATAGCCATCTTATTTTTTAAGCTACGGTTTATGCTGGTAATTACTAATATGCAAGAGAAGTGAAGAAGTGCTATTATTAGAGTGGTAACAGAGAAATCCCGTAAGATTCAGATGAACCTTAACACTTATCTTGATACATGAAATTAACTTTATAAAACACCATTTCAGATGGTTATTTATTGTTAGTTTTTGAGCAGCAAATATTATAAAAGTTAAGAAAATATTTAAATATTTACTAGACTACACCAACACAATGACAAACTAATCTGTTATACCGTTAATAATGCCTTTTTCGTTTTAACTGAATACAGATTTTAACTTCCATTTCTCTACTTTTTGCTTCTTTCCTATTTTACCAACTTCAATACAACGTGGCAAACTTTTCTGCGACAATTATTATATATATCTAAAAAAAAACAAATGATTCCTGTCGTTTATTCCCGTGCCAGTTACCCGTCCTATATACCGGCACGGCAGATAAACTTGCTCGCCCCGAATTCATTGCAGCGACTCGTTTTTTCTCCCACTGGGCAGGCGCCTGCAATTTGGCCTCGCTATATTTCCCGTTAATATCGAATCTCAATCCGCCTTGATTGCAGACTAGCAGTTTTGAGCGAAAGGCGAACGGAATATTTTTCACTTTGAAATCGAGCGAAAGCAATTTCAATGGAGGTTTTTTTTGCTAGAATTTGCAAAATGAAGTTTTACAGAAGCGAGAATGTTGCAAATTATTCGCATTGATGCTTTATGATCGGATATTTTCTGTTTAAGGTCTTGCTCCGAAAACATCTCTTTTCATTAAGCGTTTGGTTTGCTTCGAAATGTTTTTATTGCTATTTATTAGTTATTTGTTATACAAGGGTGCAAAGTTGTATTTTAACCGCGAGTGTGGAATTGAAACACGAGCTAGCGAGTAGATTCTAGGGTTGAACTACGAGATAGCGAAAGGATTCTATGGTTCGGAAATAGAATCTTGAGAGTAGCGAGTGTTGCAACACACGAGACGTAAAATAACTTTGCAGCCGTGTGTAACACAAATCTTTTCACCTCACTAAAGCGAGGAAAATTCTACTTAAAACAACTGAAATATTTAAAATCAGCCTTCATGAGTTTTCATGAGTTTTGAGTTTGCACTGTTACTTGTGGTGCGTTCAGAATAATTAAAATGGATGGATCAAAATAAAATTTCTTGTTATATGTTGTTTATTTTAAGGTAAAATCATGTAATAAAATTGTTTGCTTGCACTATATGTTTTTAATTGAATACAATTCAATATAAAACTATTTTTGCCCCCACACCACCTGATTTGATCAGACAATTTAATCAGATGGGCGAAAATTGTCCTGTCTGGACTGGCCTTTACATGTTATTATGTTTAAAAGGGTAACTTATAATACGTTTGGATTTCAAATATTCTTTGCTCCCTTGTGGATAAAATGCAGTTTTTCTATCTGTTTTTAAAGAATAAAAAAGGGCTTTCCGAGCTAGTGAGGTGAAAAATATTTTGATGAGATTGACAGGAGCGTTGAGATATTGTCTATTTTATTGGTAAAAATTACCAGCGATCTATGTTGTTAACAGAACCACAGATTAAACAAGAGACAGAACGTCATCATCATCATTGCGTATGGCAATCATCCTGCATGGATCAAATGTTAAAGTCCAGGTGTTTCAGCCAGTTTACTGCGGCGGGCGTAAATTTATGCAGCTCCTCCATGCCTCCAGGAAAACAGCGAAGTAGGCAATCATTTACCACGTGGGAGAGGGTCTGATCAGGTGCTCCGCAATCGTATTGTGGTGACTCCCTCAATCCCCACTTGTGCAGGTGGTGATTTGTCTTCCCGTGGTTAGACCGAAACCGATTTAAGCGAGTCCAGGGTTTTCGGTCGGCACAGAAGCCAGAACGTAAAAAAATATTTTGCGTAAAAAATATATTAGAATAAAACCGGGCGGCCTAGTTCGTATCGAGCACGCGTTAATTTAGTTTCGTACCGTTGTAAAATTGGGGAGGGGGAACAATTTCATAAAAAAAACTCTTAGTGGCCCATTAAAAGTACCTACACCTTTCTGTAAAATTTCAGGCGCATCGTTACAATTGTCTCAGTGAAAAAATGCTGTAACCGCCTGGAGGACCTTAAAAAACAGCTGTTTCATACGGTAATGAAATGAAACTTACTTTTATCATTTAGTTACCGTGTTGCTTTGTTTCTCATACACACGAGAGTCGCGTAACTAATGTAACTCGGAGTCAAAAGAACCCCGTGTAGGGTTGTCACACAGGAAACCGTCACTATTTTATATAGTCTTACTATTTATACAGGGTGAGTCTTGGTAAAGTGCACATATTAAAATGAGGGACATTAAATTAAATTTTATTGAAGAAAAATATGTCTTTTTATTGTTTTTATTTTTTGTGTTTACATGTGGTACACAGTTGTGAAATATTTTTGTTTAAGATTCTTGAAAAAAAAATTTTCCTCGATAAAATTTAATTTAATTTCCCTTATAAAGACTCATTAACTTTATAAAGACTCACTGACTCACTCACACCTGTATTATGTTAAATTATCTACCTCTCTTACTAAGCCCTGCTGGAGAAACAAAAACATTTTTTTGGCTTTGAAGATGACAATACATTACACACATTGAATTACACTAAATAGAGTTATTGGATTACATTTTAAGAATTTTACATAGCTTAGAGAACTTAAATTAAGAAAAACAAAAAAGTATGACGTTGTAACATACCTACCTCTTTTAAGAATCATAACATCGGAACTGGTTGTTAAGGCCACATGAGACAGCCCTAGCCCGATTACGCGTCTAAACCAGTGCGTGCCTTGAGTCGAGTTGTAACTCTTCATTTGCAAAATTAATACTACCCGCATTTTTCTCCGTTTGCGAGATGATCGCCATAACCGAGCGATAAGGTGTCTTGCGGGGTAATAAAGAATGTTTTACGTGCTGTATGTCTTTAATATTCTTATAACTACCTCGTTTCCAAGTACTATTCGTCTACATTCTTACACAACCTTTTTGCTTTAATCATAGGATCACTTCGTTGTCCGTCTGTCTGTCCTGTCAAGACCCTTTTTCTTAGGTAAGCGAAGAGGTATCAAGTTAAAATTCATATCAAATACTAAAGTCTGCAATTTCTTAGAGCTGTGAAAAAAATCAAACTTCTAAGTCAACGCAATCAAAATATACGGCCGTTTATGCCGCATATTCAAGGGAATCAAAACCTATAGAGTACTTTCCGTTGACTTAGAATCATGAAATTTGGCAAGAAGCATTATATTACAAGCAAATGACAAAATCCGAAAACCGTTAATTGTTGTTAAATCACATAAAAAAAATATCCAGTATAAATTGACACTCACCAAGTACGAAAGTGCATACTTAGTGCGTGCCAGTTTATACTGGATTATTTTAAATGTATTCCCGTGATTTAAGAACCATTTACATACGTACAAGTTTGTGTGGACTCGCACTTGACCGGCTTGTTTAGCCTGTTTTGGTGTTCCACTGCTGTGCACAGGCCTCCCTCTGTCTCGCCATTCGTCTCTACTGTTTGCATACTCCCGCCAGTCGCTTTAAATCGCGTCCAAGTCATCCCGCCACCTCCTTTTTGGTCTGCCTCTGCCTCAATAGCCATCCTGCGGGGTCCATTCGGTGACAAGTCTGGCCCACCGTCCCGGATGCATTATTATTCCTTTAACTATTAAGGGCTGATATTTGTAAGTCGTCAGTTATTATTTGCCGAACGAATATAATAAATATTTGACTTAAAGTGTAACAAATAAGTACTTATTTAAAACCACAGCACTACTCGTACCGTACGGTACACTCTTGCATATGAATACTAATGCATTTAAAGCGCAGAGTGAACTTATTGGCTACTCCGTAATATCCTTTTTTGCTGAATCATCATAATTTGTTATTCCCGTATAGTCGAGTTTATCATGTGGATAAACGAGGATAAAACATCTATCACTTTCTGACCGGTATGTAAGTGCGAGAGTGACGGATAGACACACACACACACATAAATGCGATAAAGGCGGCCATAATACGGGTGCAGCATCCGCAAAGAAAACGAGCGAGCAAAATGTGAGAGGAAATATTGACTCGTGGTGCTTTTTCCCCGTCGAGGCGAAGCGAGGCGAGGCGAGTCGAGGTAAGAAAACCTATGCTATAGTAATACGGTTCAATATTAAGAACAAATATTACAATTCCCGTCTCGCCCACCCAGCCTATTTCCACCGCAGCCGAGCAGGAACTTTTACTATGCAAATTTAAATTCCCTCCTCGCCTCGCCTCGCTTTGCCTTGCCGGTGGAAAAGCACCTTAAGCCTGTTTTATTAAAAGTTAATATTTATTTTCTTGGCATTTTAAATTGTGTGTATTAACAAACTAACTATTTAACTGTTTAAATACTACTCGCACGCCGAGGGTTTGTTTCATGCGTAACCTCGTGTTTGTTATCTTGCTAGGCAGTTTGGTAATCTCAGGTTAGAGGTGACCCAGTGACCAGGATTCGATTCCCATTAAGGGTAACTATTTGTAATTTGTATGATAGCGTGTTTGCTTGATCTTCTTGATCTTTTCTTTGTATATATATTTATGTTTGTATAAGTACGTTTAGTGTTGTCTTGTACTTATTGTTCGAGCCTGGAGCTTCTTTTGGAACTAGGTCGATTAGTGTGAGCTTGTCCCTAGATATTTATTTATTTATATATTTCGGTCTACCCTCGAATCACCGACACTCATTTCATATAATGTTTTACTTAGCCGAATTTTTAATTCATCGACAGGCGTTTCCGCGTGCAGGGGTTATAATTTTTTCGTGGTCACAGGTCTAACCTAACCTTACCTACGTAACCCATGCTTAAGATAAGGTTTCAGCTGAAATTAGCTTTCGATGAAATGAATTTCGGTGAAACGACGCATTCCATGAAATGAGTGTCTGCAAAACAAGGGGATATATCCACACGATTTGTATGGGCAATATAAATCGTGTGGATATATTAAAACTGCGGCCGTTACAAAATGTCCGTCCTTAACTTCCTACAAAAACTTACTTAACAAACTATTGCAATTCTCACAGATAGTTACCCGAGAACCCGCTGAGCCGAGAGTGTACCTACTTCTCGTTAAATTGAACGAAAATCCTAAAAAGTAGGATCACCTCGGTCGGGTCCACACCTCACTGCGTTTGGATTCAATTTAAACTTGTCCGTGGAACTTGGAGCTATCGACGAGCTCCAAGCGGAGCTGACGTTTTAACAGAGTCACAAGTGGTCGATTAACATAAAATAAGAGTTTGTTCAAGGCATTGTTGAGACAGGAATATGCATGAAATTAAAAAATATATATGAAAATACCGTAAAAGAGATGGCAAAAAGTGAAAATAAAATTAAAATCGGCCAAAATAGGGATAATATGTATAAGCATTTAAAAACTACTAATTAGACAAAGAGATCCGACATGTACTGTGACGGCAGCGTAGACTACGGCCATATAAACTCATGTTAAATCCTGTTTTGCTAGAAAGAGATAGAAACTAAACTTTAATGGCTTATATCCTGGTTATTTTTATAGTAATTCGAAAAAAAATCTTTACAGTTTGTTACATGAATTACTTTTATTTAAAGCAAAAAAAATCATGAATATTCTCTATTAAAATAAATAACTTATTTTTTTTACTTATTTTTTTTTTTTCGATTTTTTTTGTCTTGAAAGTTGTTTTTTGATCCGTAGTGAAATTTGCTAAACAACTTGCCCGTAATTATTAGACAAGAGCCTGAAAGCAAAAAGTTTAAAAAATTACTTTTAAATTACATCATTAATAGTTCTTAGTAGGTAAATTATAAGTAAATTTTAATTTTAGTTATATATTAAGTTAAGAGACTCTGATCCCACAGTCAAACCGCTGATACGGTTTTGTGGGACAACATTTGTCTATAAGAATATAAAAATGTTTAATAATAAATAAATAATCAGCTCAAAGTTAAAATTCGAAAATTGAATCTAAAAAGTGACACGGTGTAACATAATACACCTGACAAAACTTAGATATTTTTTTACATTTTCATTCAAAAGAATAGGCAATTACCAATTTGTCGTTAATTTTATTTTTATTTGCCCCGACAAAATATATTCTCGTTGATTATTCACTACACCTTGTACTTGTCAACTATCGCAGTAACTCGGGCCTTGAACATATTTCTCAATTATGGTAACCATTGTTTTAATCCAAACGTAAACATTCGCGGGACTGAGACTGGGGCGTGCTGTCCGGCCTGTATCGGAGATTTGTGGCTAGCCGGGATTACTTTGTCCGACCAAGGGCGTACGTTTGGTCACCGTACAGCACTACATGCAGTAACAGGTCGCTTTATGTTTGCCGATGCGGTTGTTATTCAAATCTTATGGTTACCGCTCACTGTATGGCCGACCGACTCTTGTTTGAGATGGCAGCGTGGTGCGATTTTGGAGTTGCCTTGCTATTGACTGGATTCGAATTTGCGGCCTAAGCAGCTTACTTTAAAATAATTGCGAAAGTATACTATGTTTGCTTGTTCGTTCCTCTTATAGTTAACTAAAACGATGTGAATTTGGTATAGAGATAGTTTAAAGATGGACATAGCGCATATTTTTATTCCAGATGGAATAGTAATAAAAACGTACACGGAGTGTCGGAATGAAACTACGTAGGTACGTTTAATGAATTCTGGGTTATCCAGGCACATATTTTTCACGATCAACGTATACAATAAAGCTTAAATAAACAAAAGGGTATCCTTTTCAAAAAAAGAACATTTCCTCCTTAAGTTCAAAGCTTTTAACTTCTGAAAATAACCGATATAATCCGAAGTAAAATGGAATTATCCTTGGTCCCTGTAGCCCGGGCCTATTATGGTTGTGATTATGTATGTGGATATAAACATCTGTCTCTTTCTGACCGTATGTACGTGCGAGAGGGACGGTTGCTTTATCCACGGCGATAAAGGCGGCGGTAATACGGGGGCTGATGAGGCGGAACTGAGAGGGAGTATCACTGTCCCTGGTGACCTTTGGGATGAGTCTTCTAAATTTTATATGGAGGCAATCAGACAGCGCCCGGGATTGGGGTTGTATTATTTAATCCCGTCGATGTTATGAAGAAAAATGGCTCCGTGATCAATTATTAGTAATTGATTCTTTTTAAAGTTCCGTACGAAAATGGTAAAAAAGGAACCCTTATGGTGAGACTTCGTTGTCTGTCTGTATGTCACAGCAGTTTTTCTCAGCAACTACGCAAGCTATCAATTGAAATTTGGCATAGTTGTATAACTTGCTTGCCCCCATCTGTTTTTAGTAAAGAAAAGAAATTAATTTTATAAATAACTAAAAAGGAATCTAGAATGGGGGGTCGAAAAATTAAAGTGATTCGATTATAGCAAATGGGGTGTCTTATGAAAGGGCTCATTCTGCACAATTCAAAACTATTTTTTTTTATAATTTTCAGTGACGTACTTTTTGATTTGTTACCAAAAATGTTCAAAAAATGACCGTTCCCCCCTTATCTTCGAAGTTTATGAACCGAAAAATCTGAAAAATTTCTAACTTATAGATAATTGCTTATATTTTACGGGGAAAATAAAACCAAGTGTTCTAAATTAATAGTTTTTGAGAAATTGACAAAAAAATTGTGTTAAATTTAGACAACTCAAAATAGACCTTATTGCGTACGAATTAAAGTACATATAAAAAAATACAAAATCCCCGGCACAAAAATAAAACTCTAAAAATTACCTTAATAAATAATATATTATGTCCCTTAAATATTAAAGTCAGTACCTAGTAATATTTTGATTCAAGCGTCGTCACGTCTCACAAAGACATAAACGGGCTCCGAGCACGTATGTACGTCACAGGACGGACTTCGTCACTACAAGATTTCAAGTATTAAAAACTCCCGACAAAATCGCTTGCAGAGCCCATAACTTTTAAACGTCTTATCAGATTTTCATCAGACCAAGTTAGGAACACTCTCGATTAAGTCGCCTTTCTAACAAAAAAAAAAAACTAAATCAAAATCGGTCCATCCACATACCACAGAAACATACACAGATAAACATTTTCAGTTATTAATTTACAAACGCGTTATTATACATTATTACGGCAGGTTAAGTTGTCACATTTTTTTTATTGCTGCCCTTGCGACCTTTTCATCATGTTTAAAAAAGTAAAGTTTTAAAAAGGGTACCCACACCTTTTTAACGAAAAACCCGTTTGGAAGTTGGACGATGTACAGACAAAGGCATAAATATCTACACAGTCATCGCGTTCAAATATATGCATACACGACCTTTTTGTTAGTAGCATAGAGGTGCGTAGTATGGAATCTTGGGAATGTATATATATGTATGACTTTGAATGTACCATGTCACTCAATTTTAGTTTTTATCATTATCACCTGGATGTAGTAAAATCCAGGTATTAAAAATGATTTTCGTTCACTAGCCCTGTCGATTGCGAAATAAAACGGTGTTTTATTTTAGTTACGTAATATTTCAAAGGATTTAGCCCTGTAATTAGTCTAATAAGTAATTTATTCAAATCAGGCTCCAACTCTTAACCAAGATTTAATCAAATCCTTAGTGCTCAAATCCAGTAAAGAAACAGGAGAATACATTTTATAAGGATTCGGGTTTTATTCCACTTAGAATTAAATCCCAATTGCTTTAACAGTAATCATAATGTATTTATTTTACCATTCAGGCAGTCCTACGGCATCTTACTCTCCCTTGTGGCATATCATATAGATCCAAAAAATATGTTCTATATTGTAGCAGCATTCGTGCCTCACCCAGTATATCATTTTATATCTAAACAAGCCATGTCAAATGCCTTCGATACAAGTATCTTATCCTTAAATCCTTAACCATGCCGGTTTAAAACTTGTTACAGCTGTCACCTCCGTAGTAATAACTATTACTTCAAGAGATAAAAAGTTTTTATTAAAATCCCCGACAAAATTGGGTCCCCTACTTTCATAGCTTATAACTCTTAAATGGCTTAACGGATATTTACCAAATTTACCTAAAAGCATTCTCGATTAAGTCACCTTTCAAACAAAACAAACTACATCAAAATTGGTTCATCCGTTTGGGAGCTACAACGACAAATAGATACACAGGTACACACGTAAAACGTATAACACCTCCTGTTGTGCGTGTGCGCAGGGGGTTAAAAAATGTATATAATCCGTAAAGTAGCTGACTAACAGTAACAAAGGTAGCCAATAATAAACCACAACGCGGAGATCGTTCAAGTTTTAATTAAAACCTGCATTGGAGCCCGGGCATGGTAATTGGAGTCGATCCCAATTGACCAGCGTCTTGCAATTTGCTCTGCACTTATACACAGGCATACGAGCGCTGGAAGGACTTTTTTATTCAACGTAGATTACTAACGGGCACTCTATGTATGTACAGGGTTTATTATGCAACATATATTAAAAATATTATTAGAGCGTACGTACGCTAAAACACGGGCGGGCGCCCGCACCGGACGTTTTCATACAAAAATCCGTCGCACGCGCGAGGACCAGAGTGCACTCATACTATTTTTCAATGACAGACCCGCTAAGCGTGCGCCCGCGCGTGTTTTAGCGTACGCCTTTAGGGTTTTGTATCATTTATCACGACGAAACCTTTTTAAGTTCATTTCGCTGTCTTTTTGTCGGTCTGTCTGTACGTAAGACCATTTTTTCAGAAACGAGTTGAGTTTTAGTATGGGCGTAAGGTAGGTAAGGTAAAATAAAGTCAACGGTCTCTTGAAGGTGTAAAAATTTAAGCTTCTGAGTCAATGCAATCAAAATATATTATATTTTGTTACTCGAAAACTCACTCATCAAGTATAATATGTGATTAATTTTTATGGGGTACCATAACCTTAACGTTACCTAACGTTGTATTACGGACCATTTTTACCATGCGGTCGTCTTTACTGTCTAATCATTAAAGTCCTAGGATTATAATTTGTGATACTGTTAATAAGACCATAAGTTTGATTTTTATTATATTTTTATGATTTTTGAATAAGATACGTCCTCTGTACCTTGCTTTAAAATAAATGGTGGCACATCTAGAAATCTTCACAAAACTTTAACTGCGATATCGAATAGCAGCGAATGGGGTCCTGATTGCTTTCAGAAACAAGTAAAATCATCAGTATTACGAGACTGGACTACATTAGAACCCGTAGAAAGTTAAATCAAGTATATAACCGCGCTATGGCTCTTTGATTTAACCGTTTGAGTAAATTCTCCATACTTTACTGGTTTGTCATCTACGAGTATTTATAAATGCACCTTTTTATCTTTTTTTATCACGCTTTACTCCTTTTATCTTTTACTTTTATCTTTTTTATCACACTTTACTAGGTTGTAGGTATGTATCTAACTGAATCATTTAATTCAGTCTCCATCAATTGCAGATTAACTTTAAATTTAGCATAGATAAGTATTTTTATGTCAATACTTATTTCTGATGTCAGCACAATAAGTTGTCTAGATTGGACTCGTTGGATGTGTCTTGTGCATTAATAAGTAACAAAACTTTCTGCGCAACAAAAAAAATGTAGCATCAACATATCAAAAGTAGCATTAACATTGTGTTTTAGACTCCGGCTGCTCTTCGCTAATAAAAACTTGAAAGCTGGCTCCGTTAAAAAGCTCTAGAATTAACTACACTTACACAGGACTGGGCTTAAAGCTCCAACTAAACCACAAAACGCGGTAGGTATTTCCTGAGTACCCTAAATCTCTTTGTGAGATTTACCGTCGAAACTTTTCAAATGTTCGTATCAGTCGAAAATGAGAAACCATCATTTACGTAACTGGCATGGCTAAATAAAATAAATTAAATAATACTTAAATGTTTTCAGACTGAATAAATTCATTTGGGTAACTGCATGTACCTACGATTAAAATTATTATTATAAAATTAAAAATGTACCTATATCTTCCGTAACACATCATCACATCATTCATCAGTAAAGGTCTTTAATGGGCCTACCACACGCGCAAGCTTCACCACAGTTTTGCCTGCGCAGGCCGGTTTGTACACGGAACACGGAGCGTGTGGTTGGTAAAACTCTATAGACACGAAGTGTTCAGTTTTGGCTTGCGCAGGTAAAACTGTGGTGAAGCTTGCGCGTGTGGTAGGCCCATAAAGGGCCTTAGACAAGATGCATTACGTTAACTAACCGATTTTCGAAATAAAAGAAAATGTAGGATTGCCGAAAGTCAGTCAGGACCAGAGCCCTTAGCCAAGGTGCCCATCGCTAACTAGCGTTTCTATTCGTTTCGTTTTTAAACCAATCGCGTCACTGGTAATCACGTGACTCTCCGTATGACGTGATCTACCAATGACGCGATTGGTTTAAAAACTAAACGAATAGAAACAGTAGTTAGCGATGGGCATCTTGGCTAAGGGCTCTGGACCAGGATCAGTCGCGTCGGTTGCTAATGTCAATTCACATTTTGTACATTTCGAAAATCGTTAAGTTAGTGTAATGCATTTTGGCTAGGACCCCTGGGAGACTCCGCGCTACAGCAATAAGTCACTGTTTAATAAAGTACATTCCAAACATAGATTAACTTAAAACTTAGGTACTTAGGTATGTATAACTTGATAATTTAAGTATGTTTTTTGTCTCTTTTCGTGTCAAAACACTCAAACTGTGCTCTTGGATGTCATATTTTATCATGTAACATGTTTTTTCCGAGGGCAAAGCTATTACCAACGAGCTGAACAAAGTAATTAAGTAGTTAGTATTTTATGAGTTTTTTCCTTAGTTCTGAAGTTTCCCGCAAGAGATTGCTATTAGGCGATAAGAGCGCTATCTGTTTGCTATGATCTCATTTGTGTGTTGTGTCGCATGCTAGGAAAATGAGGGTGAAAAAATATTCGTATTAATATTGAAAACTTTGTTATTTCAAACATCTTTTAACTTTGAACTGGTAAATTATACACCGTTCTTTAAATCCTTCCCAGTCTAGGTACAATCGTAGTTAGGTATGTAGGTTATAGTCGACAATCTCAGAATGCTCAAAGTAAACATTTCGCGAACAACCTACTTGCAACCTTTGTTGCAGTTTCAGTTTTCCATTCACATTCCACGTTGAGAACTTGAAAAAGGAATTGCATCCGCAAACTCAACGGTCCTTTTAAATTGTTGGTTGGATTTGGCGTTTCTTTATAATGAATCTGTTTGCTGAGAGATTAACCGACTGCACCTACAGGAAATCATGAAGTATAGTTTAGTTTGTAGCGTCCCTTGCTTAAGAAGCTAGCGGTCCCGAGTTCGGTTTCCTCGTATGGGCAAATATTTGTGTGATGAGCGCGAGTATTTGTTCCTGAGACATGGATGTTTTGTAAAACTATTTAATAATGTATTTCTTTATACATATCGTTGCTTCGTACTCTTAATATAAAACAAGAGTTTAGTTTGGGGCTAGGTTCATTTTTGTGAGAATGTCC
This sequence comes from Tortrix viridana, assembly GCA_963241965.1. Lineage (NCBI taxonomy): Eukaryota > Metazoa > Arthropoda > Insecta > Lepidoptera > Tortricidae > Tortrix > Tortrix viridana. The sequence goes on along the minus strand of OY725183.1, from coordinate 11,726,813 downwards.
CTAAAGATAATCATTTAATTAACCCCGATACTAAATAGAGGGGTTATATAAGTTTAACGTGCGTATCTGTGTGTCTGTGTATTTGGCTGTGGCATCGTAGCTCCCAAACTGATCAACCGATTTAATTATTTTTCTAAAGGTGACTTGATCGAGAGTGCTATACCTAAGTTTGGTGAAATTCCGTTGAGCCATTTTAGAGTAACGAAATCTAAAAGTAGGGATGCCAATTTTATCGGGGATTTTTAATCATCACTGCAGAGCCCGGATTTTTCGCGGCAAAACACTAGCTAGATTGCGACAGTCTTTTGTTTTGCCGCGAAAAATTTGGGCTCTGATCATAAGCTACAATTAATTTATACATATGTATACTGTGTATATGGATAATAGGCACTAACAATAGTCTGTTCAAAAGGCTTCGTTTCACGTTGCTATTAATAAACACAAAGACAATACGCTGCCCTTTTACCGCTGCAAGCTAAACAAAATTAAATAACGATCTTTAAGCTCAGAGAGACACAAAAGCAAATAAAAAAAATACTTGTCGTTTACAGCAAATACTCAATTTAAAAAGTAATGGCTCTCCGGGTTATGATGTCTTGCAGCGACAAATTAATGGCATTCGTTTCATTTCGCTCGGTTTTATTTGTCTCTTTTTATGTCAGTGTCAGCACGTCTTGTGTTTTCTCGCTGATCGCTCATGGCGTCTCTATCGTTACATACGCGTAAGAAAGGGATACCAGACCGACTAACAAGTCGCGGATAACTTTTGAAGAAATTTCAAAGGCGGTGATTGAGAATTTGCTTTAAAGATGTTTTTTGGGAGATGATTATTAGGGGTTATTTTATCCTGAAGGTTCAAGTACGAAGTTGATTATCTATTCGTGCGTTCGTATTATGTTGGTACAGTCAGTGTCAAATAGATAGGAGCAGTAAAATGGCCAAATATATCGCAACACATTCTTATTCCTATAGGTAATAAAGATGTGTTGCGATATATTTGGCCACTTTCGATGCTCCTGTCTATTTGATGCTGACTGTACTATCGGCATTTTGTGCTACTTTAAAGTCTAACTAAGAGATCGCTATGTGGCGATACATAATGATATGACTGCCTGTGGTTTAACAAATTAAATTATTTTTTATTACACAATATAAATTTGCGTGGTTCGTTATTATTTAAAACAAAATAAACACTAATACGGCTTACTAACGTGTAACGTGTTAGTCAAGATACGGCCCTACATGTTTCAGACTCGTAAGGAGAGTATCATCTGGGGGTCTAACCAAGTGTCACACGCTCCGTAGCGTTTCTGCGCTCTTAGCCAAGATGCATTACGCTAACTAGCGTTTCTATTCATTTCGTTTCTAAACCAATCACGTCACTGGTAGATCCCGTGATACGATAAGTCAGGTGGTCTACCAATGACGCGATTGGACTAGAGACGAAACGAACAGAAACGCTACGGAGCGTGTGGCGAACGTGGTCTCCCGTACATCTCGTGTACGGGCCATTTCCTGACTAACAGTTTATTTAGTTTATTTTTTTATTATTTCATCATCATTTCAGCCGAAAGACGTACACTGCTAGACATGGGCCTTACTCAAAGTTTTCCACAAGGACCGGTCCTGCGCCGCTTGCATCCATCGGTTTCCCACAATCTTAACCACGTCGTCGGTTCACCTTGTTGGAGGTCTGCCCACGCTGCGTCTTCCGGTACGCGTACGTCACTCGAGAACTCTTCGGCCCCAACGGCCATCTGTTCTGCGAGCGATGTGCCCACCCACATTTATTATTTATTTCAATCATAATTCTCTGTGATGTGTCATAAAGATTAGAGTAGAGGTTACAGGATTGTATTGTAACGCATATTCTGACACTCTATTCTATTCTATTCTTCTTTTAATTTTGAATATTATAAATGGGTGTTTGTCGAAAGTTCTTAAGAATCTTGTATTATCTCGCTTGTCGCTCAGTGCGTCTTTAACGTTTCAAACGAGTTACAAAGGGAGATCCGAGCGACATACAAGTTGCGGTCAACTTGTGCTGGCTGTCCAGGCAACTAGAGCCATGCTGTTCTCAGTACTCGAGTAAGTCACGTATCTACTCGAACTGGGATTAAAATAAAGGGAGGTCCCGTGTTGGTATTTAATTGATTTACACAAAAATACTGCACCTATTTTCGACATATATTTGGCATTTTAAAAAAATCTAAAAAGGTTTTTTGAAGTCAGCTCATAATTGTTTGAAACAATATTGACCTACTTCACCATAAATCCCATAAAAACAACAGAAACAGCACCTAACCACAAAAAAGTCGCCGAAACCGAAATCCGAAAGCCGAAACCGAACCATTTCTCGCCGACTCGACCGTTCCCGGCCACTTCATTATTCACGGCGACCGTATTGTGTCAATTTTTAATGACCCATCTCCGGCCAAGCCGAGCCCCAATTATGATTATACAAATCTGACGGGTTTGAATGCTAGCCGACTAATCTGAGGTCGGTCACTAATGAACTTAGCGAAGAGCTTAAACGGTCGTGTGAGGCGAGTAATTGCTACGAGTATCCTTTCGTGTGTAGATTGTGCGGTTAGTTTTGTTGATAGTCAGTAAAGTGTTTGTTTGTAATGGATGTTACTATGTAGCTATGTAGTCATTTATAAGGATTTATGTTCCCTAAGCTTGATGATTAACTATATTATTATTTTATTATTTAGTTTTTGTTTTAATCACTCAAGTTATTATGGTATTTTTGGGGTTCCGTACCTCAAAAGGAAAAAAGGAACCCTTATAAGATTACTTTGTTGTCCGTCTGTTTGTTTGTCTGTCTGTGTGTCTGTCAAGACCCTTTTTCTCAGGAACGCGTGAAGGTATCAAGTAAAAATTAATATCAAATACTTAAGTCAGCAATCCGTTCGATCAGTGAAAAAATCAAACATCTAAGTCAACGCAATCAAAAGATACGGTATTTTATGCCGCATATTTAAGGGAATCTCAAGCAAATCAAAACCTATAGGGTACTTCCCGTTGAGTTAGAATCATGAAATTTAGCAAGTACATAATAAATATGACCAGTATAAACTGACACTCACTTAGTACGAAAGAGCATACTTATTGCGTGTCAGTTTATACTGGACATTTTTATATTGTATTCCTGTGATTTACAAACTATTTACATACCTACAAGTTTGTGCGGAACCCTGGTGCGCGAGTCCAACTCGCACTTGACCGGCATTTTGTGAGTACCTACTTACGAATGTTAGATTGTAAAGTGCGGGCCATTAGTTGCTAATGGTTATGAATGGATTTGATCTGATTCTTCTACGGTTCTGCTTATTTCATGTGTACGAGAACTTGTGCTCATTACGTAATTTTAATCATAGACAACAACATAATAATTGTGTCGTATTCGCCGGAGCCCAAAAATGACACTTTAGGGACACCTCATAAAATTTTCGAGTAAGTTTACGGCCGTGTCAGTTCAACGTGAGATTTACGTAGTCGTAACCGTAAGGATTTACGCTTGGGTCAATCTCTGGCGTTACCTGCGGAATCACGCCGTAAAACGATTTAATGGGATATAAATGTTTTAGTGGGTAATTATACCCTTCCAAGGCTTTTGAGCTACTTTTTAGGCTAGTTTCTATCAGGACAGTGCGAGGTAGCTAGGTAGGTAGCCTCGAATGCCATAAAGCCCTTTCGTTATACACTACTCAACTACTAGCCCCAGTTTGAAGTTTCGACCCTTATGACATTTTTTTGCTATAAAATAACCCGTAAAAAATCAAAGCCAAAAATAATGCAACCCTAGTAAGTTGTCATCTCATAAAATCATGCTACGGTTTTCATACATTATCAATGGACTCTTTACTTACAAGGGACCACTTAACCCCCCCTTTTTGCTTTACGGGTATTTTAGTAACCCCCTGTTTATAAAACTGTTCCATAAATCGATCGGATTAAAGTTGCCAAACAAACGGACAGATAGACGGAAGGACGAAGATGCATCAAGGGTTCGTGTTTTAATTTTCTGGTACGGAACCCTAAAATGGTTTTTAGGTAGAGTAAAGGCTCCCTCCCTGGTTACTGGCCATTTTGTAAAAGTATTATGTTATTAGCATGAAATCTGATGCTATTTATGCAATCAAATTAAATTATCTAGTTCTATAACTGTTTGTTATCTTGAGCATTTTTCATGTATTTATACTAAGGCATTTTTTTACATACTGTGCGTTTTATTATAATAGAGAAAAGTGATATTTTAAACGTCATTTTCTCCAACAATGTAAATACTGCATCTCGCGAGCAATTCCTGCTAATTGGGACACCATACATACAACTCTTATTACAACGCGACAAGGTGTATTTTAACATGTTTTTGCAGCTATCGTTGTTCTAGGACAGCTTTTTGTAACTTTTTAATTAGTGTGACGTATTGTTTTCAAAAACGGTTGAATGCAATGCTACGGATTAAAATACGAATGAATTATGTATTTTTTAGTGAAACGCAGTAAAATATAAACAATTTTATTGTACTGGCGGTTCGTAACTGGGTCAGATGATTTACAATATCAGTAATTTTGTCGATTGGTTGCATGCAACGTCTATTAAAGATGTGTTCACTTGTAATTGGGGTGCATGTTAATAATAGTATTAACATAAATGAGTTATATTAAACAATAACTCATTTATGTCAATATTGTACTCTGTTGGTGTCCCGTATTAAATAAATAAATAAATTACTGAACGAAAACTCTTTGGTCCCATAGGCCATCCGTTAAGCAACGTGCATGGCAATGTGTAAATATAATACTTATCGCAATGTAGGTTATTCTGACTCCACTACGGATCTCATCATTCGATTCGATCTCCGAGGGAAACTACGAGCTTTGCCCTTTCTATTGACCTTTCATGACCTTGAACCTTGTAAGGCCCATTGTGAATGAACACGTCTAATAACGGGCGAGAATTCTATAAGTTGATATAATTTATTAATTTATTATTAGCTTGACCTTGTACATTATTCTCTATCATGGGCAAAGTTATCCGCAAAAGATCGCTTAACACATTCAGCGCCGGTGGCTCACTCGTTGTGCTAAAATTACATACATTTAGAGGTTGAGCGGCAGTAAATGTGTTAATAGGATTAATTTGCCATTTTACAGCTTAATCATTTATTATTATTGTACGTATTTGTTTATCAGATTATATGCAATAGGTACCTAAATAGTTAACGTACGTTTTACAATTTAATTAAAAAAGTACAACGCGTACCATCATGAAACTATTCTCAAACACTAGTCAAAACAAAAATAACATCCCATGTGTTTAAGGATTTACTTAGAAATTTGACACACTTTAATTATAAAAATGGTATTCAAATCACAGATTACACTAAAATGCTTAACTAAAATTAAATAAAAACTACGGGCAAAACTGAAAAGTACGAAACTAAAAAAACTAAATTCGAAAGTAAAGAGAAATATTTTAAATGCATCCTCTCTCCGTACACTTTTTTTAATTTCACTACGCAGGTACCGGAAAGCAGAATGTTTAAAAATGTTGAAAGAGCATAACAATTATAAATCAACGCTGCGGCACAACGCCGGCGTTGCCCCGGCACTTGCCCGAGTTAAATTATGTTAAACGTTTCGCTGCAGATTTTGCTGTTTACCTTTCTACTATAATACAAACGCATTGATAAAACAAAAACAAAAATCTTTGTAAACCCGACTGCTGGGTACCTATTGTGATAGCGTATGCATTTCTGCAGCATCAGGAATTAAATGTAGTAAATTCTTAAATACCTACATAAAAATACAAAACTATATTTTCTAAGTGTTTTAGAACTTACTTAAAATTTTCCAGTTACTTATTATCCATGGGTTATCTAACGAGTACATTTATAGTTTCGCCATGTCCGTCCGTCTGTCCGTCTGTCTGTCCGTCTGTCCGCAGCTTAGCTCAGAGACTCTTAGTACTAGAAAGCTGTTATTTGGCATGAATATACATATTTGTCACGCCAAAATAGTGGTAACAAAATCATAAAAAGAAAATTAGGTTACCTCCCCTACACGTAAAGTGGGGATGGTTTTTTGTGTCGTCTACCCTATGGTGTGGGATGTCGTTGGATAAGTATTTCAAAAATATTGCGGATTTTTCGATTAAGGGATCCGTTTGTGAAATATTAAGCTTTAAAGTGCTAATTTATGTTAGAGTCACATGTCAGCCTACAGCGAAAACTACAAGTATTAAACATCTTTTTTTTTTATGAAAGCACATAGTGTAACGAATTTAAAAGGAAAAATATCACGACTAAGTAGACTTTATTGGTTCTTGAGTTAAAGACGATTAAAATGTTTATACCTACTGAAAATCAGCTAAGATAACTTTAAGTAGAAAATGTGCTGATATTTTTTTTTTTTTGGTGATTGTTTTTTGTGTTTGTAATAATGGCAACGGAACCCTACACTAAGCATGGTCCGACATGCTCTTGCCCGGTTTTTTAATGGAAATCAGGGAACTGACACTTATGTAATGGCAAAACTTAAAGACACCTTTGAATATAACCAAGTCTTCAACCCCTTCACTGCAAAGAACTATAACTTGCCCCAAACCTATTAGGGCAAGGGGCAATTATCAGTAATGAGGCGATTAAGTCAAATTGTGTAGCGAGGACGTCGCTAACGCCAGTTTTATGCGTGTTTCGTACCTGGACAATATTCTATTCTGTAGGGGCAAGATTTAGTTTGGGGAATGTAGTGGTTTCGTCCGAACTACGTGGTTTGTTTTAATGAGTGCGTTCGACTAATTTCTTGGGGCAGTCGAATAATAAGGCACACTAGGTAATTGGGTTTCGGTTTAACACGGTATTGGTCTTTTTTTTCAGGATGAAGGAGGCTAAAGAGCGAAATAGTCTCATGCACGAACACAAGCTATAACTGTTTCGAACAGAATAAATTGTAAGAATAATACCGGCTCTTATAAAAAGTAAATATTATAAATATGATAAATAAACTGTAAACAGTTTTCGTTCGCTACGCGAAAAATTTTAACAGTATTTATTATCGATCATAAATAATTTTAAACAAAATGGCAGAAACTCACAAATGTCAGGTGTAGTAAATTATACGTAGATAATTGTCGATGTTACGCTACGCATTAGGTGAACAGCCTGATTAAGAAATTATTTAAAAGAACACATAAATAGGAATGATGACTAGGTAAAAAACGAAATTCTATTTAATCCGTCAGTTAGATAATCAAAAAATATTGGAAATATTTTTTTCTTTTGTCAATCAAACAAAAAATTACAAAGATAAAGCGGGTCAAAGTTCGGGAGTGGGGGCTCGTGACGTCACTTCTATGTATAAATTGTATTGAGACGAGACGTCATGCGACATTTCAACTCAATATGTCTCCATAACTTTTTGATTATGTGAAAAAAGAAAAAGTACGTGTCTAATAATTTTTGATAATGTACAGTCGAAGTCATAAATATGTTTACACTTTAGTACCTTGTCTATTTAACGTCGTGTTTAAACTGTCATATGAAATTGTCACAGCGATTAAAGTGACAAGGTACTAAAGTGTAAACGTATATATGACTTCGACTGTACCTGATCCACAAAGAAAAAAAAAATAGTCTTCATCCCTATTGTTTCAAACCACGATCGGTTACCTAACTCTCTATATACTACTACGTTATATTTCTCTTCTACCTTAAACTTCTATATCTTAAGCACAAAATCGCTAGCGTTCAATAAGTTAGTTAATTATAAAGCTGCAGTCATAATAACTACACAAGTTAGCGTTGCAGCGAACAGAAGCGGCCATTTCCTATAGACTATTGATTCTAATTAAAAATTAATTAACAAACATAACTGAGCAACGGTCTCGAGCAAAGTGATTGAGCTCTGGGGTAAATTATTTGCTTAATGGGTACTGGATAATTAAAGAAGGGGCATTTAATAGAAATTACTGTTTTTAAATTCGGTTTTTTTTTAGAATGCCGTCGATGAGGCGTGTTTATTATTTTGTGATTTGTCAAATTTTCTTGTAAGTTAAGTACCTAATATTTTAATATAATCACCTTTTTAGGGTTCCGTACCAAAATGATAAAAAAGGAACCCTTATGGTGAGACTTCGTCGTCTGTCTGTCCGTCCGTCCGTCTCTGTCACAATGGGGGGTTGATAAATGAAAGTGAAAAATCCGGAACCGAAAAATCTGAAAAATTCCTAACTTATAGATAATTACTTATATTTTACGGAAAAAATAAAATGAAGTGTTAAAAATTTATAGTTTTCGAGAAATTGACAAACAGCTTTAAAGATCTGTACTAAAATTTAGGCATGTCAAAATGGACCTTATATATATTTTTGATGTACGGACTTAAATACGGAACCCACGGTGCGCGAGTCCGACTCGCACTTGAGCGGTTTTTTATAACAAGTTACCTTCTTGTCGACTTTGAGAACGCTTTGATGAAATTTCAAAGAATTTTTTATCGTTCGACAATAGTTAATTTAATATTCAAGAACACTTTTGATAACTCTGCAAAAGTATTAAAAGTCCAATTATTTCTGATTTTGAAACCCAATTAAAATATTTTCGTGCCCAATCACAATTTTACGACGACCATTACGCTCTCAACAACTTGCCAAAGATTGGTTCTTAAGTATCGTAATATTTTCTCTAAAATTGGACGAAATATGGAATGATAAAATCCCGTTTCTAAGGGCGGTTTTACACGTGCGAAAGGAAACTGCCTAATTTGATATACTGTGCCATTTATAATTTAACATTATTTTGAATAATAAAAACAAAATCTAAATCTGTTTGAAATGTAACGATGAAAATAGAACATATACGTATCACTTTATTACCCAGCAAAGCTTTACTATACACTATATTCTACATGTAGTGTTTTCAGTCCACGATGTCCTGCCGCACTACTTAATGTTTAATCCCTGACGCAAAAAGGTGGGTGTTATAAGTTAAATGTTTGTATCTGTGTATATGACGTCTGTGGCATCGTAGCTCCTAAACCGAGAGACCGATTTTGATTTAGTTTTCTTTTGTTTGAAAAGTGACCTGCTCGAGATATAACAGTTTGGTGAAAATCCGTTGGGCTATTTAAGAGTCCCTGGGAGAGGACCTGGGAGACCGAGCGTCGTCGCTCGGGTCGAAGCCGAATTTTCATTGATTTTCTATAAAAAACAAAAATAATGATCCATAGCTGGGGTTCGAACCCGCAGTCTTTGCGGTGCGGCAGCCGCCCCGAAATTACGAACCATATTGCGCGAGAAATATTTTTGCGTGAAAATACGGGAAAACAAATTTTCCCAGATATGAGACTTAGCTATATCGATGTTTCGCCCCCGTAAACCCCCGTACTGCAAGTTTTAATCGAAATCGTTTAAGCCGTTTTTGAGAACGTGAGTACAAATATATAATAATAATAATAATATATCTTTATTCAAAGCACTTTTTTTACAATGTTTAACTATGTACTTTAACTATGTATGTAACAAAAATAAGCTTCTCTGTATCTCAGGTGTAAAAGGACTTAGACTAACTTAAAACAATTACATGCAAAAAGTAGTTAGTTATTTAGAATTTATAATAATTTAAAGTATCTATATATATACTATATACAAATGTTTCTCGTTTAATAAGTAAGATAAACTCTGAAAGTAGGCGTCTCAAATTTGTCGGGCGTTTATATCTATTTAATTGTTATTCTACATTCACGCAACCTCGATTTAATTAAAATCGAATACAGGTCGTAATCAAACAATGACTTCTCAAATGTGGTTAAATTTCACGTCAAACGAACACGGCTCGTCGCAATCGCACGGTCTGTCAACACAGGGCGCGAACATTACAGATCCAAATAACGCTGCGTTTGATCCGCCGTGTGTACCCAGCGCACACCACTTGAAACATTCTCGGCAGGCCCTGACGGCTGGAACTCCAATAAACTCTGATTAAAACTTAATCAACCGTTAAACCCGGCTTACACTGCGTTTTTGCTAATAAGCCGGGATTTTTGAGTGTGTATCCCGCTTTACATTAAATGGATTGCTCGTATTGATTTGTAAGGCGCTTTATTTAGTTTATCAATCAAATTCTTTTATGGATTTAAATTGGTTATTGCGTTTTTTTTAACTTGTTTAAATACATGACGACCACTTGCGATAACTGACTATTTTATGAGTGGATTCTCCAGGCTTCGTTTGATCATTAAAGTAAATATCTTGCTTAAATATAACGTCTATAGCGTACGATTATTTTGTGACGTTCACAATATAAAGGGACCTTATGGAGGCAGGCGGTTACGCCGTTTTTAGAACTGTTACCATAGTATTCGTATAGTTACAAGAATAAGAAGAGCGTAACTGCCTTCCTCCATAAGGTCCCTTTCTATTGAGAACGTCACATTTAGTTGCAGTATCTGTAAGATGTTAAACACACATTCTTAGCTATAACTAAGAATAGAAAGATAAGAATAACCAAAACGAGACCTGGAACTTCTAATGAAGACGTGTGTCAACTTGAACAGGGTTGACGATTTTTTCGCAGTCATACTTACGTAAGAGACAGTGGTCGTTTATGCGGAGACTCGATAGAACAAATGTGACGTTCTCAATATAAAGGGACCTTATGGAGGCAGGCGGTTACGCCGTTTTTAAAACTGTTACCATAGTATTCGTATAGTTTGAAGAATAAGAAGAGCGTAACTGCCTTCCTTCATAAGGTCCCTTTATATTGTGAACGTCACAAATAATTTAGTAGTTAGGAACACAAACTGCGTGTTACTTCGCTGTCACATCCTCTGCTCTAAAACTGTAGGTAGTTAAATTTAATGTAATTCAAATTATAATATTTAATTTGATCTATAATTATATTAATTTAATCCTTAACCATAATTTTTAACTTTATAATATAATGTATTGTAATGTAATATTGATTTTAAATATTTTTATTTATTTAAATTGTATTATGCCTTAATGAATTGAATAACAATTTTTATGTAGGTACCTAGGAGTTATTGTTAAAATGAAATGAAATTTAACTACCCAATGGGATTAATTCATGAATTAATAAAGATTTTATTTTATTTATTTATTTAATTTTATTTATAAACAACTTTAAAACAAGGTTAACTATAGATAATCGGAATAATCTTTATGTTATGATGGTCGTTAAAAATACGATATTAGTATGTCGGCTCGCTTCACGGCACAAAGGGCCGAGAGTTAATGATGCGAGAGAAGAGCCTGCTCCTTATTGCACACTAGTATAATACCGAAGGTTTTCTTGAGTGGACGAACTGGAACCATATAAGGGACTTTTGTATTTCCATTTATGCGCTGAAATTTTTTTTTTCACCCGTTTAATGGTTTAAGAGACTTTATGCCACACGATTTTGTGAAGCTGGCAACGTCTGAAATAATTGTTAAACCTATGCAATTTAAAAATAATTTTAATTAATAAATGTTTTTAATTAACAGAGTAACATATTTATTGCATTTATTGCCTACATATTTATTGCATTTTATATTTATTGCCTACTTTGGTATAGCTTTGAAATCGCAAAACGGCCAGTAGGTGAGTTCGCATTTTCACTTGTTAAATAATTGTTAAATGCGTAATTTTACATTAAACGCATTTCAGTTGGTAGGTATACTTAGTATTTACTTATTTTGAACTATGTTCAATAACTAGCTTTGTAATTATCATATTCACAAATACAATCAAAATGATTTAAGAATTACATAACGTAATTTATAAAATATGCCAACTTGTAAACCCTTGACAAAGTAGAGTGGAGGCTCTGGCCTTGCTGTTCTGTGCTATATGGTCGTAGCTCGTAGGCACGCTGTAGCACTTCATATAGCTATAAAAATTTACTACGAACAGAGTTCCCGCTACGTAATCCTTCATATGTTATAAATCTGTTATCATATTTAATATTATATTTGTAGCTTTAGGTACAGTCGAGGACAGAAATATGTATACACTTTCACGTTGTTCCATTGTACAAGGTTAGTGTATAATTATGTTATGGACCAAGTGATAAATGCGGGCATTTTGATAGTATAATAACTAAAATATGAGATGGGAATTTTCATAAAAATACTAACCTAACCTAAACTAACCTAACCCGACAATGTGATAAATAATGACGTTTAGATAATAGAATAGAATAGAATAGATTAGAAATCTTTATTGTCAGAATGTGAGTTTAAAATAACATGTTAAGGCAAGGGCTGGGCGTCACATTCAGCCAGTTTCCGGCGTACAATATTTTGATTGTCATTAAGACTAAGTCAATAGGCATGTTAAAGATAGGTCGCTAAATACAAATGTCCAGTCATTAAACTATACAAAAGTACACATAGTCATTAAAAAGAAAAAACCTAAATTAAATGAAATAAAACCCCGCGATTTTCAATATTAAATGCATAATTAAACAATGTCAAGATATATTCATCATAATTCCAAACAAAATAAAATGTCAAGTATCTATTTGCACGTCCCAGTATTTAGTAATAATACTGATTACTAAATACTGACTTGACCCGGAATAGCTTACCTACCATTATTCATAATGCCCGCATTAATCACTTAGTCCATGACATATACAGGGTGTTCCAAAATCGATAGGCCACATTGACACTGGAGGTAGACCAGCCTAAGATACATATTTCTGTCCTCGACTGTCCATGTCAATTAAATCGAATTCTTACAAGATATATTTTTTAAGAGAATAAACAGTAATTCGGAATATTATCTTACAGTTAATAATTATTCGTAAAACAATGCAAAGTATGCCGTACCTATTTGCTTTAGCTAATTAGTACGATTCTCAAACAAGCTGTTTTACTTGTAGCACTTACACTCGCTTTGGGAGTTTATTTAGGGTTTTAATGACCGCAAAATGGTTTTTTGTATTTTATTCGTTGTTTAATTTTAATTCACACGTTACTGAATAAGTATCTTTTATCTTTTTTTTATCTTTATTATTTTCAGCTTAGCTAGATTAAGTTTGTGTTTACAATATAATGCAATATACAACCAAACAAATTACCAATAACTTACAAATTGAAAAGTAAAAATAAAATCACTCTTGTCAACTTAACTAAGAGAACTCTACCTTTAAATTTTCTCCATCTTCAAAACCACCTTTTTTAAGAAAAACAATCTAATCAAATAAAACAAACATGCGTAATCTCCGTGGAGTTTGTACGAAAGTGTTTTCTCCCCTTAACCTTAAACTTGTGTTTTCGTGAGCGATACCGATCTTGCCGCCCCGCCGCGCTAAAAGCCTTAATTGCGCTAATAACCAGTTATTAATTGTTATTCGTACTCAAACAACTCTGGCGCATTTAACTCACGGGGATAACCTTTTTACGGTTAAATAAAATAATCTTGACCGAGACGCCCGTTTCAAGACGCGTCAGAATATTAAGAGGATTGTGAGGTGACGGCTTTCCATACAAACGGCGATAACGTTTTCCACCCCCTAAACGTAAACCGAATTCGACCAATTTTTGATTCGGTGTCAGTCGGAACAAAAACTATGTCCGTACGTTTCTAAATCCCCTCGTTCTAAATGTCTCTACAATCTCTAAATCCTTTCGTTCAAACTGTTTAAAAAAGAGCCAAGTTAGAAACAGGTACCGGAGCGCATTATACAAGTTGCGGCAGGTAGGCACCAACTGATAACGAGCTGCCACTTTCCACACAGGAAACAACTCTACAGTGGTTCATGTGCATAATGCCATTTTTTTCTACAAGGTACAGTCGGCCAAATTTGCCACCTTTCCTTCTTTTTTAACTAAAATGGCATTTGTCCAGGTATGAGGACAATTTTGCCAATGTCGGTGTATGTTTGCCGATGTTCGGTTCTTGGTATTGTTCGGTATTTTCGGAGAACTGTGGCGAGAGTGTCAGTCGCCTCGCGCTCCGACCACTCCGCCGCGCTCCACTCCGCCACGCTTCACTTCTCTAAAGAGAAGCCCAAGATGGCAGCCGGCTCAGCAGAAACGATCGACACGTGCAGCAACCAACACTTCCACCACAGAACTCCATTTGCCACCCTACGATTGAATTCCGAACTTTAACATTCGAATGTAGGTTTTTATTGTCAATTGAAGTAAACATTATACGGAGGTTCAACCACCATCACCTCAACACACTATAGTTTTCTTATTTAACAAATAAAATAAACATTACCGAACTGGTAAAATGGGTGACTGTTTTATCATTGATCCTGTGCTAAGTGTCAGTTATTAATGAGCTATTTCGCGACATAACATTTACCTATTTGTTTCATATGCGAGCGCAAAGTAATAAGTAGTTTATATATTTTCAGAAAAATAGGATATAAAACATGGTGGGCTGGACATGTCAGCCGGATGCATCCGGAACGGTGGGCCAAAGCTGCTACCGAATGGACCCCGATAGATGGCCACCGGAGCAGAGGCAGACCAAAAAGGAGATGGCGGGATGACTTGGACGCGTTTCAGAGCGAGTGGCGGCATGCGCTCAATAGGGACGAATGGCGGAAAAGAGGGGAGGCTTTTGCCCAGCAGTGGGACATTAAAACAGGCTATTAAAAAAAAAAAAGGATATAAAAACTTCTAACCAAAAAACCCTTTAATTTCTGACATGTTATCAAAGTATCCCCAAACCAAGTAAACGCAAACCCATTTCTGTTAAAAAAAAACTCCCGATTTAAGCATCGTGATTTTAAGTTACGTTATTTTTTTTTCTCCTGAGCCATCTATCGTAGTTCACCCCTAACTGCTTTAAGTTACCTACTTCAAAATTTCAAATCAGTAGTCGCCAATACAATAGGTACTTTATACATTTTATTATGTGAATAAATATAGGAGATATAGGAAATTTACTTTTTAAATTATTCAAAGTAACCCCATTTTACGGTACAGTCGAGGACAGAAAGACGTTTACACTTTTGGACCTTATTACAATGGAATAAGGTGAAAAATTGTAAACATCTTTCTGTCCTCGATTACATTAAATCTCTCCTGCTGTAGTTGTCTCTCCCGCGCCTCCCAGATTGCGCGCTGATTATATAGCCGCGTGTGTCAGGTTGTTGTTGACTACTATGACAACAAGCAGCTGTGAACTGTTCCCTACTACAGCGGGCTTAGCATGCATGCTCGAGATAAAACTTGACAGGTGCTAGGGAAATTAATACATATATTCCATATTCTAACGTAAGAACGTTTAAAATAAAAGTGTCTAGACCAGACTTGTATTACCTTTTATTGCTAAGCAATTTTATCCGGTATTGCTAGAGTAATTAAATAAATCGTGCAAATCTATCAAGAGCCTGTGCACACCTAGCGTTTTTGACCGGGAGGCTAAAAAGTGTGCACAGGCTCTAAGCTAAGCATGATATTTAATTACTGTAGCAACTTTGTATTCGTCCTGTCACTTTATTCTTGTGAGTGATGCATGTTAGGCTCGCAATAGCTGTAAACTCTATTCTGTTGTTGGGATTTGTTTGTACACAACAGGAGGTAATGATTGGAAAAAGGGCAAGATGATGACGGACTAATAAAGTTTGATTTATACTTTGAGTATACACGGAACAAAAACACGTGGGAAAAGGGAGTGGACACATTTACCAGTATTTTAAAAGAAAAGCATGCTATAATGACTACGGTCCTCGAAGACGCGCCTGATTTTTTATATGTCACGGTTGCGTCCATAACGTAAAACTAGTAGGGAGTGTCTTCATTGATTGAAAACAACATGTAAGTATGTATGTAAACATTTTATTGTACTAAAGAAACTACAAATGACAAATATAAAAATTACAGAAATAAAAGTAGTACATATATGTAAACTTATTAAGGTCTATTTTTGTTAACTAACAATAAAATCTTACCCAATTAACATAGTGTGTTTAGCAAAGTAATTCTTGACGCACACAGACTTTCATCAAACAAATTCAAACTCAGCGAGCCAGGTGTGCCAACAGCGCCAACTTTTTACAAATACACGTATGCACGACTTCGTCACAGCGGGCTAATTATGGTCGTATTTATCATGTGGATAAACTTGGACAAAACATCTGTCACTTTCTGACCGGTATGCAAGTGCGAGAGTGACGGATGCTTTATCTACACCTATCCGCTGCGATAAAGGCGAGCATAATACGGGGTAGGACGTCCTAACTCGTAACGAGTTGCCTGTGCCGCATTGCCGGGCAAAATTTACGGGGAGTAATTCAGTGACCACTGTGCAAACAGTGGCTTTGACGTTCGCGAGTTTTTAGGCTACCGTGGAGTCATAAATATGTGTACACGTTAAACACCTTGTCACTTTAATCACTGTGACTTTCGTATATGGCAGTTTAAACATGACATTCAATTGACAAGGTAATAAAATTTACATATATGTGACGTTCTCAATATAAAGGGACCTTATGGAGGCAGGTGGTTACGCCGTTTTTAAACCTGTTACCATAGTATTTGTATAGTTACAAGAATAAGAAGAGCGTAACTGCCTTCCTCCATAAGGTCCCTTTATATTGAGAACGTCACATATTTCCCAAGTAGCACAAAAGCTGTATAAGCTGTTATAACTCTAGTTTCAGCAATTGAAGGGCTGTATAAGCGGTTATACAGCTTGTGTGCTGCTTGACTGTACGAAATTTGCATACGGTCGGAAAAAGGTGGAACTTAGCACGAGACCGGGCAGTGCTATAAAAATGAGGAGGCACACCTTGCAGTGGGTGGATGTGGGCTGAAATGATGATGTCACAGCTGTTTTTCTCAGCACTCACATCAGCGCGTCACATCAGTTGTGAACGTGCTCGCGCAGCGCCCCCTCCGCGCACAGCACCAACATTCTTTTCCACACTAGCGGTTAAAGTGGACTTTTACGCGCAGATTTTGACCGACAAAGAAAGCCTTTCCGAGCTGGTGAGGTAAAAAATATGTTTCAACCACAGATCATAGAAAGAAGGAGATATGCCATGAGCGCAAATTCAATCGAGAACCGGTGTCGCCACTTTTAAAAATGTGTGCGTCTTTACGCTTACGTTCTATGAACTACTACAAAAACAACTTTCTCATAATTGGTACATACGAACTAAAAACGCCATGACATAATTTTGTTAGTAACACAAAATTAAGCTTTATGTTCATTTAGCAAGGTCGAAAAATGCTGAAAGGTCGTTTTTTGTCCATCCCAGTTCAGTTACTCGACGTTAGATAGCGTTTACCAGTTCGAAGCTGCCATCTAGCGACGAGTAAATAGCCTTGCTATTCAGCGCTAGATGGCGCTAAGATAGTAGTTCTTATGTATAGCGCGTTAAGGACTACGAAATAATAGCAGCTGGCCGGCCGCACCGGTACGAACCGGTGAAGCGTCACCCGGGCAATAAAGACTTAGCGCGTAACGAGCGTAACTATAGCCGCGCAATACATTGCGCAATACGCGCGTTGTTCCAAGAACGTCAGCAATGGTTAGCTAGCAATGTAAGCAGTTACTGTCGTACTAATGCATTATAAGTAAATACCATAATAGATTACTGGATTTTCTCGAAATATTAATAAATACAGTAAATTAGTGCTTACAGGTAAAATGAAATCACTCCTGGGGTACCTTTAAAATCTTAGCCCCTTATTTGACACGATAAATCTGCACAACACGACATTTTACCATTTTTAAAGTCACTTAATTTGTCGACCAGGTCTGTAGGTACTACAATTGAGCTGCATTTAACAATAACATGAGCGTCTGATCATAAACGTGGTCACACGCGCCACGCCCCTTACCGCGTCTATAGTATTTTCTTGGTCTGTGGTTTCAACAAAGAGCGTTCTACATCCACCAGTCTAGGTTAAAATGAGTTACTAATAGCAATATTAAATTAAGTTGTGATACGCGTCTTCATGGATTAATTAATGTATTCTCATTGAAATACTAATCAGCAATAAAACCCAGCCACAATAATCTCACGAAACACTATTAATTCACTGCAAACTTCCTCCAGTAACGCCAGTAGCGATACCATGAGCCCTTAATCGGCGGCAGACTTTAGGTAATACCCCATTATCTCCCCTTTTCCTCATTCAGAGGCAATACAGCCTTCAATTATTTCCCATGAGTTATTTATTGCGTGTCGTTAAAAGATTTTTTCGTAGACATACTTTTTACCTTCTGATGTAAGGGAATTGGGCTTACATCTAAAAACCGGTCAAGTGCGAGTCGGACTCGCGCACTGAGGGTTCCGTACACATTTGGCTGGTTCTTAGTATTTGTTGTTTTTCGATAGGGTTTTTTCTATAATCATACCGAATTTGACGCTTGTCTTTTACCGTTTTTACGATAGAACAAATACAAAAAACAAAGTTTCTAGTCCCATACTAGAAACTGGGCTCTCTTTCACGCTTCAAAAGATACAGCTTTTTAATTTTAGGACGGACGGACGGACGGACAGCGTAGGCTTCGTATAGGGTCCCGTTAGGCACCCTTCGGGTACGGAACTAAAAAAACCCCAGTTTTCACTGTTTTTAAAAATTGAGCGCTTTAGACTAGGTAAACTGATATCGTCCATATTTTATTTCGGATTTTTTTTTAATAGATAATTTAAAAGATAAATATAATAAAATATAAAGATAAAAGATTTATTTATTCAGTAAGTAGGCCGCACGGGCACTTTTACACGTCAAAATCTACCAGCGCTTCCCAAGAGGAGACCACTGGCTGAGAAGAAGCGCCGCAAGAAACTAAACAGATATAAAACTATAAACTATAATTTATTATTATTATTATTATTATTATTTTATATTAGACAGGCAGTTAACACTGATATGTCTAAATCACTGTTCACTAAACAAAAAGTCACGCTATTTTGGAATGTTTGTCAAACTTATTTTTGAACTGGTTGAGATTGAGTTCACAACGTCAGAGGGTAATTTGTTCCACATTTTTATTATACGGATCGCTATAAAGTTTTTTCCGATATTTGTGTTGTGTTTTTTTGAGGCGAGTTTAATGTTGTGTCCTCTTGTGCGTGTATTGGTGTTGCGAGTGAACAGATCGTTCAGTTCAGGACAGTCATAAAAGCCGTTCAGAATTTTGAAAGTTTCGATCATGTCTCCACGCTCTCGCCTCTTTTGAAGTGATGACAGGCCCAGTTTCTTTAGTCTTTCCTCGTATGGCAATGATTTTAGATTTGCGGGAATTTTGGTGAATCTACGTTGTCGTTCTATCATGTCTGTCTTTCTTAAAGTATGGGTTCCAGATTTGAAATCCATATTCAAGGATTGGCCTAATATAACTTTTGTAGATTTGAAGCATTATTTCAGGTGTAAGAATTCGGAATGCTTTTCTGATTATATATATCATAGAGTTAGCTTTTTTAACCATTTGTGATATATGAGGTTCCCACTTGAGGTCGTCGGAGATTAGGACTCCCAAGTCTTTTTGTGATGTGGTTTCTGCTAGTTGGATATTATTTAATATGTATGGTAACTTGGTACACGCACACACACAAACACACACACGCACGCACGCACGCACGCACGCACACACACACACACACACACACACACACACCTGTGTACCTACCCTATTTTTGCCCTGTCTTTGAGAAACATCGGGATTTTAAAGGTCTTAACAGGCATTGTGAAAATATATAAATAAGTCTACGAAGAGCAAATATATAGTCAGGGACCGGAAAACCCTTTCATTTGATTAACCCTATCGATTGGTTACCCAATCGATGTGGTTACCCTATGATTGTGTTACCTTAACGTTAGGGGAACCCCTTTGAACTAGTTAACCGCTTCCATAGAGCTTACCAAGTTCATTAGGGTTTCGGTAGTTTAATATTTAAGCACTCATTAGCTGCGTATTACCCTATTGATCGCCTCTCTCTTTTTTGCGCATTCGGGTGATCTATATCTAGCCGCTACCCATTCAATTGTTAGGTAGTACAATAATAAGTCGAAACACTTACGCGTAGAGATTACAACCGTACGATTAAGTATAAAAAGGGTAATACATGATAGCGTATTGCGATTGGGTTAGCGCTTAGTCGAATTAACTGTGTCGTTTAGTTACCCTTTACTTTGACTTGGTCGACGATAGCTTAGCGCATCCTTGGGGTTTGTAAAAATAAATCTATCAAATACCCTATCGAAAACCCCTTTAATGGTAAGCGGTTCCGGTCCCAGTTGATTGACCCGCCTACTGCTTAAGGGTGCAGAGCCAGTGTAGCCCGCTCCCCGCTATAACAAGACTTTAACCTTACCCGTTTAGAGTAGCGTCCAATAAGGGCGAACTAATAATCGCGGCCAGCCCGACACATCGCCGGGCTTCCACCCCGCTGGCCACTGATTGCCCTCTGTCTTTTCATGTTCGGACGCACAGATGGACGTCTTCCTTTTGTTATATTACGGGTTCAATGTAGCTTTAGGTTCAGATCCGGTGGGAACACGTCGGTATGTGAAATATGGTGTCAGGAATGTAGTCGTATTTTTAGTCCAGCGAAGTCCGGTTGTATTTATTTATTAGCAGTTTCCTTAATTCTGGTATAAACGCTTAAACATCTGCTAGATTGGTGTGGTTTTTGTATACGGTTTACTTATGATTTATCAAATCATAATTTAGCAAACTGTATCATTTTACTGACTGTGATCATCTCCTTATCTGACCGATGTTATAAGGATGTTGTAACCTATGGAATAGTAACGGTTTAAGCACATAACTTTTTGGAAGAACGAAAAAGAAAATACATTTATTGACACTAAAACGACACAGTTTACAGTAAGTACACAAATAATTAAAACATAAAACAAATGTTTATCAGTGCCGTTGCGTCAATAAGGGACCCACTCATTACGATGCCGAGGTAATCCAAGGTTTTCAAGTGACTAACAAACAGGAATTCTATTTTAACCCTAAAGGTTGGCAATGCATTTGCAGAGATTGCAAAATAAATTGTCTATGGGTTTTAGACCTGATGCTGAAATTACACTGAGCCGCTCGCCGCATGCGGCCAACACATTTGGTTCAAATCTGAACTTAAAATGAAGGCCGATTGATCCAAAGGCGTTGGCCGCATTCGGTGTATTAAGAAATATTATTAATTAATTCCTTGGATATTGACCCAGCCACGATAAACGCGACCTTTGTACTAAATCCCGCTGTACCCAAGTTAGTCTACAAATAACTCAATCCACATACTTAATTTAACTTCAGGATGCTCATGATTTCTTACACGTACACGTTACGATAATCATCATCAATCAGCCGAATGACGTCCACTGCTGGACATAAGCCTTCCCCAAGGATTATCCCCAACTTCAGATTTCAAGTCCTGGGTCTAGCGGTTTTATCATTGAGCGTTTTTGGTGTCGGTCAATCAGTTACAGAAGTCTAGCTTAATCTACGGCTCGCCAGTTGCTTTTCAGTATACTCAAGAAATAATTTAAAAATAAATCATTGGCAAAGGTAAAGTCAGAGCTTAACAAATCACAATATACGAAATGGCGTTTTTAAAGAATAACGTCTCTGTTTTCCGGATCCGGTGGAAATAGAATCCGGATCACCTGCCACCGGTACAATCCTCGGCGATAAATAATTCACATTCCGGCCTACGCTATCCAGGTTTGGGGACGCAAGGGATAAGATATTAGTGGCTACGTTTTTGGGTATTTTTTTATGTAAAAAGAAATTAGTAATACGAGTAGAAGGTTTATGATTATATAACTGAGCTATTTAGGCCACAAAATAGTTAATAAATACTCATAAATAGAGTGCTGTTCGGGATACATTAGCAAACAGTTATGTGGCGGTTGCCAGTTGAGGATATTGTAGTTCCAACTGTCACCGCATCAAACTCTTCTATGCCACGCTTTAGGTACTTAATAGAACTTGATTATGATATTAATAACCAAGTGCAAACGTCCCGTTTTATAATAGACTTGTAAAACATTTGAAATGAGTTTAAAAAAGTCATCGGTATTTTATAGTTTGATAAAGTTTACGCGATTTTGAGTGCAAATGAGGAAAGTTGAAAATCGTTTAGTCAAGTTTAAACCATGACGTGCCAAAAAAGTGTGCGTAAAATGGCAATGACATATTTACAGGCAGAAAGACAGATAACCATATATGAACATGACGGAATTTCAAGGGGAGGGTGCACCCTCCCCTCCTTAATATATCAATTAATGATTCGCTTTTGATGTAGATACTTAATACCTACTCGAATCTGAATTGTTACATTGCTAGTGAATTCCCCCGGTAGGTAAGCATCTTTAAAACCGACTAAATATTCATGAATTTCAGACTAAAGAAATCTATACATTCAATAATTATTTGGCAATTTTGCGGCGTATGTTTATGAGAAGCAGCATTTTTCAGATGGGGAAAGCAAAAGAAATCCCCCTCTATATAGTTTATAACGAAAGAGCACTGATAATATCAATGGTGATGATAACTTATCAACATTCAATTTTCTCATGACTTGTGCCACACCACAAGCCATCGGCGAATTATATCGGAACCAGTCCCTAACACGCTGACTTCCTATTAAAGACATACTCGCACATTAACATAAAAACCCCGGACAAACTGGGATCCCTATCTTTCAGAGCTCGTAATTGTTAACTGGCGCAACGGACTTATCTAAGAACTCTACCAAGTCACTAAAAAATAAAACAAAATCGGTTCTTCTGTTTGAGAGCTAAGATGCCACAGACGGATGTATCTGTGTATGTATACACAGACACATACACACATACATACGTTAAAATTATAATTCCTTCTGTGTTGTTTCGGGGGTTAAAAACGACTCATTTAAAGGGACACTGACTAACAAGACCTGTTTGTATAAAGTATTTTTTATTAGTTTACAATCTACTCGTAATCTTAAGAAAAAGCCGTGGTAGCCTAATGGTTTGACCTGTCGACTCTTAAGCAGAGGGTCGTGGGTTCGAACCCGAGCTCGCACCTCTAAGTTTTTCGGAATTGATGTGCGAAATGTAATTTGTAAATTTCCAATGAGCTTTTCGGTGAAGGAAAACATCGTGAGGAAACCTGCACACACCTGCAAAGCAATTTGACGGTGTGTGCGAAGTTCCCAATCCGCACTGGGCCCGCGTGGGAACTATAGCCCAAACCCTCTCATTGTGAGTGGAGGCCTGTGCCCAGAAGTGGGACGTATATAGGCTGGATCATTATTATTATTATAATCTTAAGATACTTTGACGTCGCGGCTATATAGCCTAGTTGGTAGCGACCCAGCCTACGAAGCTACTGGTCCCGGTATCGATTCACGTTAAAAGCAATTTTTTGGTTCATGAACACGAATATTTGTTTCTGAGTCTTGGATGTTGTCTATTTAGGTACCTACTTTTTGTTTCTCTATCACGTTATATAAGTATATATATCGTTGACTTGTTCCCACAGTACAAGTCCAGAGCTTAGTTTAAGATAAATCGCTTTGTGTGAGAATATCTTTAAAAAAGTCTACGAATAGGTACACTAGAACACATAATCATATTATGTTGGTCAAAGTGACATTCATAATCATACAATTCGGGCATAAATTAGTAGTCAAAAATTGTTTCCTCATTCAGTTCGGTTAAGTATGACGAACTTCTTCGCAATTTCAGGAAATAACTTTTTTCATCAAAACTTGATTTCAAAGCACGGTAAAGATCCCATGCATAGCAACGATTGCATGCAACATTACAAAGCTGCATTAATTTTAATTCCAGTGAAAAGTATGTTTCTGTTCTAGAAAAATTGTAATCAATGAATTCTTGGAACAGTAAAATTGTTATCAGATATATAAAAACCTTGTTATGCTGCGGAATGAACAATAATGAACTGTTTATTAATTTAACCTTTATTGCACAAAAGAATATACTTAGTATACAAAAGGAAAACTTAATGAAGCTTAACTGTCTTTTCCACTGCAAATCACGTAACATAGATACTTAGTTTAAAAAGTAGTAGCGGCGCGCATGTCGCAATTAAAATTTTGAATTAATTATTACTCTCACATACAGCCCACTCCTTCACACATTACCGTTAAAACCGTAGGAATAGAAAGAATAAAACACGGCAGAGCGTAAAAATATCCGTCATGTGGAAACGCCACTTATCACGCACTACGCTCCATTTCACGCGCGTCCCGTTTGGGTTTGCACTCGATACCGTATCTTTTCGACCCGTTTTCTACTGCAGACGATACGACTTTCGCGTAAATTGTAACGGTTTTTGAAGTTTCCAACATTGTAACTGACGTGGTATGTGGCCTAACTGCCGCACTCAGAGACGTCAATTAATTTTTAAGTGTCATTAAAGTTGCTGCTGTCCCTTTCTTTGCTATAGCAATAGAATAAGACGCAGCAACTTTAATGAAACTTAAAATTTAATTGACGTCTCTGAGTGCGGCAGTTAGAG
Source organism: Tortrix viridana (assembly GCA_963241965.1). Taxonomy (NCBI): domain Eukaryota; kingdom Metazoa; phylum Arthropoda; class Insecta; order Lepidoptera; family Tortricidae; genus Tortrix; species Tortrix viridana. Next base: position 11,702,341 of record OY725183.1, on the reverse strand, counting down.
GGATAGAAGGAAACAGTAGACATTGTGAAAAGTTATGTGAGGTCACATGAGGTGACGATATAAAACGATCGATCATAATATTCATAAAAAGTCGATCATTTTGAGCATAACAGCGTCTGCCTCTAGGCAGTCCTCGGGACTTTGGAGATTGCACTAGCGACACGCACCGGATTAGCACGGGTAACAGAGCATATACGCAGCTAAACCTTAATTAATTAAACACACAGACAGACAGACAGATTCGGCAGGGGAACTTTGTTACCTTTTGTACCTATGGCCTTCAGGAATACCAAGTTGCCGGTGGGCTCCTTTGTCTTCTTCGTCCTTCTTCTTATTTTTCTTCTTCTCCATAAACAGTGGTCGGAATAGGTACTGCTTATCGTGACTTGACGTGAGTGAGCTGGGAATACAATATGCATTCAATTATGTATTCCCATCTCACGCATGAATGAAGATGCGTCAAGTTAAGGTAGATTAGTACTACCTATTCCGACTTCTGGCCAAAAAGGAATGGTCAGCAATGCAGGTACTTTTAATAGCCTACTACTTAAGGAATAAAATATCCGGCTCTCTGTGGGTCAGACTAGAATAAATTATAATCATTAACATCCTCAGCTTGAATATTTAAGTGCACTTTCAAAAGAATAACTTTCCGTTTGCAGAAAAGTAGAATTTGCATTTTATGGAATGTGAAGTGGCTGCGTCGGTTGCTACTATTTAAAACTAGTAATTGCATAAGTTTTTTTAGTTACGTTTAAAAAGTTTAATATTCTCGGCCATTGCATCTCTTTAACCTTTTGAACGCCATTGACGGCTATAGCCGTCATTGTTGACAGCGTAAAATAGACCTAAGTGTATTTGAGGAAAATTTACATTAGCTATGGTGTGGTGTTTTATATATCAGACTAGTGGTCAAAAGGTTGAATGGATGGATTCAATTGAATCAATTGTAAACTGTAAAGTCTCTAAATGGTTTTATTAATACCAAATAAACATATTGCATCTAGATAACAAACCAGCACACAGACCACCTGATGGTAAATGAGATCTAATACCCATAAAAATGTGCAATCTCAATACGACAATTACGAATCTTTCAGTCGCAAATACGTTGCCAACCGTTACCAGTTGTCTTAACCTTTTAACCACCGTAGTCTGATATATAAGACACTACACCATAGCTAAAATGTCAACCTTCCTCAAATACACTTAAGTCTATTTTACGCTGTCAACCATGACGGCTATAGCCGTCAATGGCGGTTAAAAGGTAACGACAATATAGATCAGTGATTTGCTACGACAAAGAATTAATCGGAACATGTTTGTATGTTTCACTGAATAAATACTCTGTCTTCGCAAACCAAAAAATAATCGCGGCCGTCAAAACTAGTATTAAATAAAAATTGCCCGATTGTTCATTCGTTAATTATAAATTGTCGCCTTAATTTGTGTGCTGTCCCTTAGTAGCTAGGAGAATAAGAATGTGACAGAAGGCGCTCGTTTTATAACGTTTGTTCAATTGTTTTTTTTTTATGATCAGTGTCTAAATTTCTAAAAGAATTAATAAGGTCAGGAAGATATACAGCGTGTAAATTTCATACGGGCATATATTTTATCAATATGGGCGCAATTACCATGAATTTATGATGAAATTGATGCTACGTGCAAGTGCATAAAGCACAACTGATTAAGAAACACCTCCCTAAATTGCAGAAATTCCTAAGAGGTCGCAGTTGATATACAGCATGTACTAATAAAACACCATACGATCTTCTAGGTATCCAAATCGTATCGCAAAAGTAACGTTTATAGTAAATAAAGACGTCAAACCACGTAGGAGTCACAGCACGTCGTTGGACCACGTACGTGAGCTAATATAATTTTATCGCCGACAAAGTAGTGGAGCGACGACCGATTTTATGGGGCTCTTGAAAATTGGGGATACTTTGAGATTTGGTGTTCAAAAGATTTCAATTGTCGAACAAGGCCGGTTATTGCTGTAGAAAGTTTATTTTTTGAGCGTGAACGGACAAAGTAGAAACGTGCTAGCTTTTTTGTTGTGCTTCAGAAGGTAAGGTTGTTACGCTGTAACTCGTTGACAAGTTTTCAGCAAATGCGTAAGACAAACATACCTAATCTATACTAACCAAACCAAAACTAAATTATTCGTCAAAGCGATTTTAGGAAACCATATCGACGGTCCCTATGAACATAGTCGGATCTGCTAAACAGTTGTTTTGCAGATCCGACTATGTTCATAGGGACCGTCGATATGATACCCTACATGTTGTAATGATGTACATTTACTACCTACTTATTATCTTTTCTTCGTAGTTTATCTAGGTTAGATTGATAAAAGTTATTTTTTTTATAAAATTGCACAAAAGTTTTGGTTTTAATAATAAAAAACTGCTCAAATTGGCCCCTTGTCTTGAAGTTTACCGTCATAATTTTATTACGTAGCGATTCTTTATCAAACTTTGCGGAAAATAAAGTTTTTTTTGTTATTAATATTTTATGAGAGCCGCGGCTTTTTCAGGTTTAACGGCTGAACATAACACAATCAGTTTAATTTTGTTTTGGCTTCTATATTTAAAAATGACGGTCTTTGTACTTTTAACGATTGTTTTTTGTTTTCCTGAGTTTCGGCGCTGTATACATCATAACATAACTGATCAGGGCCCTTAGCCAAGATGCCCATCGCTAACTAGCGTTTCTATTCGTTTAGTTTTTAAATCAATCGCGTCATTGGTAGATCACGTGATACGAAGAGTCACGTGATCTAGCAGTGACGCGATTGGTTTAAAAACTAAACGAATAGAAACGCTAGTTAGCGATGGGCATCTTGGCTAAGGGCTCAGTAAGACATCAGCGATAAGCAATCGACTATCCGCTTTCATTTATTGAAGTACGTCATAATATATTGTACTGGAAGAATATATTTTTTTACTCGTATAAGTAGTCGGATATTTAAAAACGAATAAAGGCCACATTGTATTCCTTATAATTGAGATATATGAATTCTAAGCGAACGGGTGCAAGCTGTACAAGCTGGTATATTGCATGTAGGTCATCTAGCTCTGGCACAACGCTGTTAACCAATCCTCCACAAAGCAGACTCGTAATTGAGAGTTATGTGCAACACCCTCTATCAAGCAGCTGGTTTCGCCGATTTGGCAACTTTGCAATGCAACAACATCCTGTATTATTAAAAATCTATCCCGCATTTTAAAAGTTTAATTTTGTTTTCAAGATCGGGTGCGGGTGAAATATTTTGTGCATTGTTGTATTATTTCAGTTTTCTTTCATGCATGAATCTTAAAAAGTTGGTAAGTGAAAACTAAAATGTTTTAATATTTGAATAACCCAGGAAATTGTTTACATCGAATATTTTTTTTTTTGTAAAAGTATTTGTTCCTGAGTCATGGATGTTTTCTATGTATTTAAGTATGTATTTCTCTATATAAGTAATGTTTATCGTTGTCTAGTACCCATAGTACAAGCCTAGAGCTTAGTTTGGGACTAGGTCAATTTGTGTGAGATTGTCCCTGATATTTATTTATTTATTATTTATTTATTTTATACTGCTTACTCTAGTGCATTGCTGATTCAATAGGTACATATCAATATGCATATTACATACATATTATTATATAGGTAGGAGGAGGAGTAGTCCTTGTTGTCTTTGGGCTTCTCATAAAGACTTAACGGATTTTTGAATGAAATTGGGCACACATAATAGTCCTTCTCCTGAATTGACACATAAGCCACTTCCCCCCAAAAATCTGAAAGTTCCCAAGGAAAAAAGCGATAAACAAAGTCTACGCGGACGACGTAGCGGGAAAAAGATAGTCTGAAAATAAAATGACCCATCTATATAAGGATTCTCTAAAATTAAAACATCCTGTGAATCTGCTATTATTATATTAGCAATAAATAAATAAATTTCTTAATCCCAACTAGTTATCAGCTGAGAACGGATAATGGGTAAAGTTGTGGATTCTGTTTGGGCGCGGAAATGGAAACTTTCCAAATTACCTTTTAACTTACTTTGTCACTTAGAGCGGTTAGAAATCTCATTATCGAAAACCATAAAACAGTCGTCAACTACCGCTTTCAGTTTTATTGGAAATCACTTTATTTCCTCTAAAGAATTTGGGCTATCTTTTTTATATTTACAAATAGTACTTAGAATACAGGATTAAGGTTTTAAAAAAGAATGTGTGACTGCATTTTCTTTTAACCAATCCGTTAAAAGAAATACAGAATGCCATCTGCTTTTATCTACTATCGTGAATTCTACTCATACAATTCCTTCCTAAATACAGTGAATAACTTCTCCACAATAACATCGAATAACTCTTATTTATTACGTCGTAACGCTTTGCCGACCGCCCATTAATCATGAAGGGACCTATGCACAATCCACCCTTGATACTGGCCACTTCAGTATTTACTTTAATGGCTGCCATTTTCAAATTTGGAATTTCTGTTCAGATTAACTTTAATGGCTGCCATTTTCAAATTTAGAATTTCTGTTCCAATTTCGAGTTGAGAGTTGATTTTAATTTCGGTCTATTGCGCACAATTTTTTGCAATCCGTAGGTACGTTATGTTTGAAACGTTTTAGATTTTTATTTATACCATCTTTTAATTAACACGTTCAATGCGACCGCGACATGACCATTATTAGGGCCATTTTGTTAACACTTTTAACCTGTTAAAGCTCAGATAGTCTAATTGTAACGTTTTGTGGGACGTGTGCATTTACAGTTTTTAAATTTGTTATTTTTTATGAAAAATAAAGTCCAACGTCAAAAATAAGAATACTTTAAAGCGAACGCCAGTTAATAATTTATTATTCGAAAATATGTTAGATTTTACTAAGGTCGGTAAAAAAGCTGAAACATTTTTTTATTGATACGCAGAAATGCTCGAGTAGACTTTTACTCGTAATTCGTAATACAACATAATTTTATCCATTACAATCCGTATATTATCAGAACCTAAACTTAATTCCCCCACAATAGCAATGCCGCCATAACAAATAATAAACGCAACTAAGAAAAAGCGCAAGTTATGAACACGGCCATGTGTTCCCAACTTCAGCGTGGTCGCCGAACAACTTCATTATGGAAGTTGTGCGACAATGACGCGGCAACGTTATGAATTTAGTTTGTTGCTAACTTCGCTCCAATAACTGTTACGTGGATGACGTAATTAGTGGTTTTCAAAAAGCCTGGGAGTTCCCAGGACAGATATGTAGTTCAGTTTACGGGAGTGTAAAGGAAAGAGGTAGCAGTTACAACGGCTCTGTCCCTGTTACCATGAAGTGGGCCTGAAAAGTTCGTAAACTGTCACTGTTACTAAAAAGTGGTTTATGCAATGTTCAACCTAAATGGTTTCTAACCCAGCGGTTTTTTTTACATTTAAACTAAGTTCAAGGAAGGGAAAAATGCTACTTACAAAGTAAGTCAGTAAGGTGCATTTTACAACCTATTAAATTTCTTAGTTACGCGGTTTTGCAGTTTCACCGACGATTTGCAACAAGCTGAATAATATCTCGTAGTATTTATTTTTGTTTTGGTATTACGGTGTTTTTGCATTTTTTGTTACTGGTTTAAGATAGAGGTTGGACATACATGAATTAATAGTTTTGCTCTTATACCTAAACAAAGTAAATATGAAAATCCTACTAATATTATTAATGCCAAAGTTTGGAGGGTTGGATGGATGGATGTTTGTTACTCAATCACGACAAAACGGCTGAACGCATCGGAATGAAATTTGGTACAGAGATAAATTATAGTCTGGAATAGCACATAGGCTACTTTCTATTCCGAAGAACTAGACAACTCCTAAGGGGTCAGCTATAGACGACTTCTACGCGGACGGAGTCACGGGTAAATGCTAGTAATTAATATTATGAGTGTGATATTAAAAAAAACAAAGACACCCTGGTATGAATTATAGAGCCACTCGCCCTCGCTTCGTTTCGCTAAGAAAAGTTTAAAATATAGCATCATAATGTTACTTCTAAATAATGAAGCTTTTTAATGGTGAAATAATTTTTAAATCGGTTACGTAGTTTCAGAGTTTATCGGTACAAAAAAACTAATCATTCCTCTTTATAATATTGGTATAGATCTACACCGATTATTATTAAAAACATATAGAAACATTATCTCGATTTAATAGCAAATCCTTATTTGTATAATAAAAACACACAAATCTTACGTACACCGATAGACAAAGAAATAGGCTATCTAATCCCACGAGTAAAGCACCTATTTTGATCCCTAAAGCCGCCCAAAGACCACCGGAATCGAACGCTGCCTCCGTATTCTACCCTGCTAAAGTAAAAGGCAGTTTATTACACAAAACTACTTAAACAATTGCAACCTCATTACAGGGTAATAAAGTTGCAATTGCTACAGTAGTTTTGTGTAAAAAACCTTTACCTTAGCAGGGCAGAATTATGGACGCCTCTATCACGCTGGATAGACGTGTATAATGCATCCGTCACTCTCGAACTCTTTCATTTTCATTTAATTTTTTTCATTTATCCCTTTAATTGGAGCGGCCTGAAATCCATACGTTCTGCGGTTTGAGATAATAATCGAGCTGCTGGAATTCTGACAATGCGAACGAACACATGATGTACCTACTCGCCAAGCGTGAGTTGGATTTGGGTACTATTATTGTCTTCAGGTAATCCCAATAATCCATGGTAGCCTAAGGTTTGACCTGCCGACTCTTAAGCAGAGGGTCATGGGTTCGAATCCGGGCTCGCACCTCTAAGTTCTTCGGAATTTATGTGCGAAATACAATTTGTAAATTTACCATGAGCTTTTCGGTGAAGGAAAACATCGTGAGAAAACCTGCGCACACCTGCAAAGCAATTTGACGGTGTGTGCGAAGTTCCCAATCCGCACTGGGCCCGCGTGGGAACTATGCCCAAACCCTCTCATTGTGAGTGGAGGCCTGTGCCCAGCAGTGGGACGTATATATATAGTCCTGACCTTTAAATAATATTATCATGTTTTGAAAAATTTAACCATTTCAGAAAACGCAACAAATAATTGGTTGCTTTCAACTGATCACGCATCAACCAAGGGTAAGGTAGGTTTTTTCCTTTATTTTCATAATATTTATTTGTTTATTCAAGTTGTTGATTTAATTTATTATTATATTTAGTTTGCACCGCCTGCCATATTTGATGTTTATGTTTAATCGTTTCATTTTTTAAGGTTATCTGGAAAAACCATTTGACTCATTATGAAACATTTATTTTTTGCTGTATTTCCTGTCCTTGCATGTGGTGTTCAATAAAAAGTTTTAGTATTGTATTATTGTACTTTTGATACATTTTCAATGTCTAAGAGCGTTTTCGCGTATGGCGCTAGATTCAAATGCGACGATTTTGTATAAGCCATAAAATTTGTTTGAATTGCTGTTCCATCAAACTCCATCCCATCAACATTAACTGTTGGACGTGGTTCAAAGGACTTGCCATCGCTTCAGGCGCCGTGTGTATGTGGTTTCGGTGTTTAGAATACCTCTTGCTCCTGGTTTTCCGGTCTGATTTGCTTCTTTACAGTTGGCATTTCCACATCGCTTGTGGATTTCCAAGTTCCTAGTAAACAAGTAAACTAGGAACATATTTGTGCTCAGGGCTATATTCTAAAATTGCTTTATCATCATACAAAAACCTCTCTCACAGTGGCGATAATTTCTAATTACATATCCAAACCGAAATCGTTTCTAAAAACGAATCGCCCCCGAACGCAAATAAAACAAAAATGACTGCAATTATGACTGCTAACCGGTTGTTTACCTTATAAAGGGTGCCCAGAAATAATTAAACAAACGTAATGGTATCCCAAATGCGTTTCCCTGTAATTTCAGTGCCGTAAAAGTATTCAGTTCTTTGTGTACTCAAGAAATTTATGTTCGGTTTGGTTATGCTTATTTTTAATTCTAATTATTAGGTTAGGAGTTATTAAGATTTTAATGATATCGTAAAGAACACTACCTTCGATTTACTCTGTCAGTGGCTCTATAGACAAGATACATAACGCTAGCGATAATGTTTAAAAACTGTCAAAATGAATAGGATTGACGTAAGCTGTCAATCTGTCGCGTCGGCCGCTAATGTCAATTCCATACATTTGTCTAACGCAACGTAAAACGGTTACGTTAATGTAACGTTATTTATATTCAAACTTTTATATATCATTCACATAATGCGATACAGATTGCAAAGAGCCAAAATAATTTTAGGTAGCTAAAGCATTAATGCTGAAAATTAGATTCACTGTATACAAATAGCAAATGCAGCTAACGAATTTTGTAGAGCTGTTGAATGTAAACTAATTAACATAGTTGGCAGAAGTTATAATGCAAACTTAATTTAACAACTGATATATTAAGCTTACTAGGAGGGCGTATTATGATCTATTAAAACCTGGCAAGTTTCAGCCAGTGAAAGTGACGGAGATATATGAGTCCTGTATGTCTATCCCCTTCAGTGGCTGGAACTTCTCAGGTTTTAACAGATACGGCCTCAGTTATGCTCTATTTAGGATGTCATCGGAATCATAGATGGATAAGAATTTATTTGATCTTTCTATTACGACGAAAGTCTTAAGTCTTATATCTTAAGTTCTTTCATTAAAAAAACAAAAACAGAGAAGGTCAATATACGCGATATTTTTAAAACTACCTACTTAAAGGTTTAGTTTAACGAAGTAAGTGATCAATTTAATGGGTCTCTTTCATTATTTTACATTTATTTATAAATAAACATAAATAATCATTTAACACTCACAAAGGGTTCGGGCTCACTCATTCAAAAATCATTTAACACTTTCAAGAACAACTGTCAAAACTAACTAACTAAAGGCGTTTAACCAAAAACTGAAAATTAACAAAATTTCCTCATGGTGTCTAGAATTACAGTAATCACGATCACAGATCCCACGAGATTACGGCACAATCCGTCAGATCGACAGCGTTATAGGTAGTGATAAATTATGGTCCTTATGTGCTGACAAAACGGCTTCCTTGGGTGAGTTCAAATTTTAAAATATTTCTTTGCATTTTTATGTAAAAACGAGCAAATGAGTGGGTTTAAGCGAAAACATAACTTTTGACCTCTAACATTAATGAATTGCTAGTGGAGCCCAAAAATGGAGAATAACAGTTTTTATCAACTGCTGTAATTATATCCCTTGTACTTACATAGCTACAGGGCGGCACTATTGCTTAATTCACATTATCTGCACCCAGAAATACCTAGGCATTATGTCCACCACTGGACATAATGCCTCTCTCATTCTGAGGGCGTCACACTGCGATTGCAGATCCGCGAACACAATATCTCCAATGGTTATCAGTCCTGTGGCTTAAAATGGCCGGCAAATTGCCACAGCTGGCTAATTCGATGAGCTACGTCGATGACTTTGCAAGTACCTAAACAGTAGAAAATCGCTGACCATACATGAGGGTCAAATCAATTGACGTCTTCTATCGACCTGCTTTATATGATCCACCACTGACGTTACATTGCACCCTGTATACAAAATACATTAATATGTTCACAGACTGGGAAGTATTTTTAAGAAATGTCAAACTCCGTAAGCCTTATTATTCTCCTTCTCAAGTTAAATTTTATCCAAAAGAATGGAACAGGTTTACCGTAACTCCGGACTAAGGATTTGAAAGCCCCAATCATTATTTATTCACGCAGCGCGTCTCTCACTACACAAAACTTTCTGCTACAAACTGCTGAAAGGGTTCTTTATGGCAAACTTGCCAAATTTTCACCTTTATGTCGACATTTTTGTGTGGAAAGACGAAGCTTGTTCACTAAATTTAGTTTGACGAATAGTAAATGGAATACAAAAAGATGTTACGAACTAAAAAGCGAATAAAAGCTCCTAAGCTGAGGTCCTGATAAAATTCAAAATTAATATTAAATCAGCGTTGTGTTCGACGCGTTTGTAATGAAAATATTTTTCTCAAGTGTCTCGGTAAAGCCCGTTAATACTGTTATTAGTTAATATTAGATGAATATCTGAGCTATAATATAAAGTTCGTAAAAGTAAACCATGCTCTCCGACGTCGCTGTCGACAATAAGGCGACGCTACACTAGGAATATAATATTATTTGATGAGCGAGTTATTCAAGCGTTCACTGGAGCGCTCGATAAAATGATCGTATATTCGATGTACGAGTATGGCTCCATTCGTTGTTCAGATCAACAAGAACAAAAATAAAACCTGCCAAGTGCGAGTCGGAGTCAAGTTCCTAGCTGTGTGTACGCAAGCACATTTTAAGTTGATGGCTTCTGTTGCAAGAAAAACGGTTGTGACATACAGACAGTCAGACAGACCCAGATTATTGCGGGGTAGTTCCCGACAACTACACTTAGGAACCTTCAAGAGAAGAGCATACTCTTTTCTCAAAGGCTGGTAACGCATTTGCGATTTCTCTTCTGGTGTTGCAGGTGTTCATGGGGGCGGTGATCACTCTTCATCATTATTATTGTGTCCGTCATTTGCTTCCTCTAGCATAAAAAAGTTGACACTCGTACGTATGATCCCAACTAGCACACAAGCTGCTTATACAGGCATTGTACAGCTTGGTAGTTGTATAAGAGTGGTTCAAGTGCTGTACAATTTTCCTTAAGATATACAGAAGAACAGCTAGGTGGTACAGTAGCCGTTTAGTAGCAACCAAATTACTTATTGTAATTTGCTTCCTCTAATTGCTTCCTCTACCATAACAAAGTTGACACTCGTACGTACGTATGATGTAAAATAATGTCTTTATAAAATACCACCACGTATTGGTTTCCCAGGAAGCAACGTGACGTATGCCAATGGCGGACAATGCGAGATGCGGGCATTTTGTGATTCTCCATCGACTTGTAAAAAGGTTCCCTTTTGAAAGAACGCGTAAATGTTTACGTTATAAATTATGCGGGGTTTTATAAAAGTAAAAAATCTTGGGACGCGGTGTTTTTGAGTAAATTTTTTGATCATGAATTATCCTTAATGTTCTTGACAGGGTTTTCTAGAGCTAGGATAAATTTTAGAGGGCTTTGTTATTAAGTGAAATAACCATTATCATCATCATAGGTCGGAATACTAACCTTGATGCATGTTTACTCAATAATATACCTATTCCCATCTTACTCACACATGAATGAACAAGCGTCAGTTTTAGGTAAATTAGCACTACCTATTCCTACTCCTGATCATTATCATCAATCTATCAAATGACAGTCACTACCAGACATCATACCTACACAGGTCAAAGTGTGCTAGTTGCTGCCTTGACAGTGGATATATAGCTTGTTACTCGCATGTTCAGTCCGTGGTGGCGCGGGTAGATTTGCCGTTAACACGGAAGATAGGACGGCGGGAGTGGAGACTATGTTCTGGTTGACAAAGGGCAGGCACCAACAAAAGAACGACAATTTAGTAAAGTTACATGGAAGAACCTAGATGAGAAAGACTCAAAACCGTTAAGGATAGACAAAAGTAAAAAAAAACTGCAATCAGCATTGGGGGATTATTTTTGTCATACTGTTTAAAAAATGACTAACTGTTGAGTTTCTTGCGGCGCTTCTTCTCAGCAGTGGTCTCCTCTTGGGAAGCGCTGGTAGATTTTGACATGTAAAAGTGCCCGTGCGGCCTATTTACTGAATAAATATCTTTTATATTTTTTTTATTATGAGAGTGAGACAAATCTGCATGCAGGTTACTGGATAATCACCAAAGCCAAATGAACACCGGCACAGTTCAAGAAGGGTTTCAGTAGCAGTACTAGGACTTTTTTAAATACTCTTTTTACAGTATTCAATATCTATAAGGCCACATAAAATGGAGTTACCGAAGTAGAGGCGAAGTAAGTCGAAGAAAGAGTCGACGAAGGCCATTAGTATTAATAACGCAGGCGTTCGGTCTCATTAAACTCAAGCGCGCTCCTCTTGACACTGCTTGTTAAATTTATATATGGTAACAGTAGTGTTGTTTGTCTCTCTCTAACGGGTAAAGTTAAACAGGAGGTGATCTGGCCATTGTCTGATGGGAAAAACTGATTGTCAATTTGTATAAGTTTTTCCCGTTGTTTATTAATATTTGCCTATACCGGGAATCGCACCCGGAACCTTCGTGAGCAACTCACTACGAACTAGGCTAACGTCGTTATTGCAGCACATATTTACACAACAACATAACTTTTTTTAATAAAAGATCTCCCACCAGTGGTAATGGGAGCTGTGAACGAGGCAGACTCGTCGAGGGCTATTCGGGAAGTTTTACCTTGCGCTGATATTACTTTGAGAGCAACGCGATCACCCGCCACTTCACGGCTTAGGCTGCCTTTCCATTGAGGCGGGGACTCGTCCCCGGAGCGGTGCAAAAAGGACCAATCACCTTGTACCTTGTTGTATTCATTGTAAATCTATTATCTGTGCAATAAAGAGTTTACATACATATACATACCCTACCCACACTAACTCATAGCACACAGAAACTAGAGGAAATTGATTGGTCCTTTTCGCACCGCTCCGCTCGTCTCCGCCTCAACGGAAAGGCAGCCTTACACTGGTAAGGATATAAAGTAATATAAAACGCAGAATTGTCCATTTTAACCTCGGACGCAAAACAGAGGCGTGTTATAAGTTTAATGCCTAGAGTTCTGTTCTAGAGTATGTCTAGAGTTCATAGTGCTCCTAAACGGATTTTCATCCGATTCCGATTTTGATTTGTTTTTTCATTTGATGGTGGAGGTGACTTACGGCCGCACTCAGAGACGTCAGTGAAGTTTTAAGTTTGATTAAAGTTGCTGCTGTCACTTTCTTTGCTATAGCAATAGAATAAGATGCAGCAACTATAATCCAACTTAAAAAATAATTGACATCTCTAAGTGCGGCAGTAAGTCAAGTGTTCTAAATTAAATTTGATGAATATAAACTTGGGCCGTGAAAGTAGGGTTTTCAATTTTGTCAGGAGTTTTTATATCTTTAATAGTTATTTACTTATAAAAGACATTATTGATCGAGACTCCTTACAAGTTTTTCTTTAGGAGCTGATTTTCCGAAATAAAAAGTACTCTGTGTCCGTCTTCAAGTTACAAACTGTGTGCAAAAAAACCACGTCGATCCGTTAAGGCGTTGAGCTGGCACAAACAAACAAACACAATATTGCTTTTATAATACCAGCAAGGATATAATACAAATTTATATTTAAAATATCAGCCCATTTCAGTAACAGGAACTGATTTGAAATCATCATCATCATTAATTTAAGACTGGAGTAATTTCCATTCTGTTCTATTCCAAACCTTATCTTCAAAACTCTTAAATATACAGCACGACGCCTACTTTTCTTTCAATTGGTTTAGAATGCTCTTCTTGATCCTCCTTTTTCTTTCTATTTTCCCTTCAATTAAAATCTTGATGTACTCGACGTGCCGTAACAGGTGAACAAACATTGATTTAAAATGGCCGTGCAAAATTCCAACTTCCTAAACAACATTCACATTGGCAAATATAGGTAAACAATGTGAATTTAAATAAAAGCTTGCAAAAATGTTGGCGGTTGCTCACAGTTCGTCTAAAAACGCTTTTACCCTAAACCTTTACAAAAAACACACATCCTGTGAAAGCCAGTTCTGTCCAAGCAATCATTTATAAATAGGTATTAGTGGATTTAGGAGTTTCTTTCCGCTTTGTCGCCTAGCCATTCAGATGGTAATCGAGACTGGAACGCGAGTTCAGGGATGATATATTACATGAGCTGAATACATTTAAATGTATTTTTGTAGGCGCGGAGTCTGAATGTGAAGAGAATTTTCCAAATACATTTGAAAACGCAACGACATACTCATAAATATAAATTAAAAGTGGTGTACAAATGGTCGAGGTTTCGTTTTTTCTTTCATATGACAAAGAAGAAAAAAGCAATAACTTTAACTGTAAGATAATTTTATCTGGGGATTAGAAAAATCGGCCCTAATCCTTTTGTCGGTCGTTCTGTTGGGATCTTAAACAGATTAATGGATCGGCCACACCGGTGCTCAAAAGACGTTGACGTATTGACGTGAGTTATACGCCACGTTTCTAACGCATACCGTCCTCACCAGCCCTTAGCCAAGATGCCCATCGCTAACTAACGTTTCTATTCGTTTCATTTTTAAACCAATCGCGTCACTGGTAGATCACGTGACTCTCCGTATGACGTGATCTACCATAGACGCGATTGGTTTAAAAACTAAACGAATAGAAACGCTAGTAAGCGATGGGCATCTTGGCTAAGGGCTCAGATCTCTCTCTTTCTCCCTGCGTTTACGGTGCATCAACATCTTTCGAGCACCGATGCGGCCGTACATTAAACTGACTTTTATTGTTACGTCTATGAGAGAGAGAGAGAGAGTCCATCCTGAAAATCCATTCTAAATATTGGCGAAATAATTTGTGAAATCAGATGAGTAGTTTCGAAGATTATTTCCAACATCCAAACTTGCAAACTTTATAATATTAGTGTTGATAGATTTTGATCATATTAAATTAAAATGTAAAATTACCGACCGCGTTTCACCACAGCAATCACATTCAGTTAAAAGCCAACAGCCAGTTGCTACTCGGCTCGATTCCCTTCATGGTTAATTCTGTACATGTGACGGCATTACCCGAATAAGGTGCACGAAATCACAATTAACATATAGATGTGGCACCCGGCCCGTCCCTTTTAGTGAAATTACAAAAGACACATTTAACAAGCCTTCGTGAAACTTGCCCTAACCCTGACTTAACGACACAGAATAAACGAGATCCGCCAAAACGCCCAAAACTTATGCAGTATCTAACACTCTAGTATAGTAAGTTTTTTAGGCTGTGGTGAACTGTTGCTCTAGGGTTGTCAATGTGAATGGAGAGTGAAGCAGTGTTTGTACTTTGACAATGGAATTCATTAGCACGCCCCGCCGAAAGCTGACGACAAAGAATACTTTTTTATTTGTACGCGAAAGAAGTGTTTCGAGAACGTTCTGTAGTTAAGGGTTGTAGAGTTTATTCAATGACCTTGTTTCATTTTATTAGATTATTTATTCAGTTATTGCCTGTTTATTCAGAAACTAATCAATTTACTTCGTGTTGTTTGACTTACCGTGACCGTTACATATAATATAAAAACTCAATAGTTTTCGTTGGGAAAGCTACTTGAGAACGGCGGCCAGATTTGGCTATTTTTCCGTAGTCTTTCTTCTTAGTGTTTGTCCGATTAAAGTTTTTAAGGAAAAAAATTGGGCAGGATAACGTCTGCCGGGTCAGAGCTAGTGAAGTAAAATATAAAGAAAGAATAACAATATACACGTATACGTACACGGAATAGGTAGTTTGGATTAATCGGACAGTGTGCCTGACTAACACGGAGGCTGCCAAAAGAAAAAGGCACTATAAAAGTACGCAGTCCATATACACAAACGGCCTTTTTGCTTTTGTCGGCAGTAGGTTGACTCGGCGAGCAGTTTTCGAGTTGATCCAATCAATCGAGAGCGAATTCGAACGTGTTTAGAAACTTTTGCGACTCTTGCGAGGAATTGATGAAGTATTTGCCTGAGCGGTTTATTTTAAAGTGTTCATGAGATTTTGAAAAGGGAAAGATATGACTCAAAAATAGATGTTCAGACAGTGTATAACAAGTATTATGAAATAGTGTCAAATAGTTATTTATTTTATGCCTTGGTGATGAAACAGTTTTATAAGAAACGCTTAATAATAAAATTAATTTCAGGTATTTAGATCGCTATGCTATGAATAATTGTTTTCCACCTGTGTAATAAAACATTTACCTTGTAACCGTTAAAAAAGACGTGCATGCCGGAGATAGATGAAAAGAACAAAGGTTTCATTTGTCTTCCAAGTCCCGCAAAAACGTGATCGATGCCTCTGTTTATAAACAGGTGTTTACAACTTATTTCTTTCGCAGTTCGGTAATTGATGGGTTTTTGATGGGTACCGATTATCTATTGGCGTGGGAAAATATTGGAGTTTTGTATTATTTTGTACTATATATTTGAAGGAGGTTGTGGAAAAATACGTGCAGAGAAATAAATTGGGGTTATTGGGCATGATGGCGTTTACTACTTCTAAAGGATTTATTGATATACGTGTATATAAATTTTGGCACAACTCACTTAGTCTTCAGGTTAAGGCAAAATTACGGACCTTTTTATTATGCTATAGAGGAGGCAAACAAGTGAACGAAACACCTGATGTAAAGTGATCACCGGTTGTTCAAGAACATCTGCAACACCAGGAGAAGAATCGCGGATGCGTTGCCGACCTTTGAGAATAGAGACTTTATTTATAAGTACTTAGTAACGTTATTTAAACGAGCCACTATTATCACTTTGTCTTTGTCGTCTATCTACAAATTACTAAATAGACATGTAGGTACCATAAAGTTCCATTAACCAAAACCGCTCACCAAACTGTTTCCGCTAGGGAAAATCACTCTCCGATAGAAAGGCAAAGGGGTGGTATTGCTAATAGTAATCCCCAATTTAGGTCAAAATGAGTATCCAACCGTACATTTGTTGGGAAAGGATCACAATGGGCCGCAATCCGCTAGTGGAGCCCGACTGATTGATCCGATGGATTTCCTAATCCTCCAAGATCCTACCTTAATATGATGTTGTTTTGTATGGACAAATAAAACATAATATAATAGAGATCTATGAGGTAAAACGCCTCGGTGGGTATAACTTTGATATTGGAAATGTGACAAAGCCAGATCATGCTGATTTCATTACGGGTAAATTACAATTACATATTGGCGAATTTCTATAATTATACAGAGCGAGTCTTGGTAAAGTGCACACATTAAATTAAATTTTATCAACGAAAAAACACAATTTTTTTTTTTATGACTTTTGAAAAATAAATATTTCGCCACTGTACCACATGTAAACACAATGAAAAAAAAAAAATTTTTTTTCTATAAAATTTAAGGAATTTAATGCCCATCATCTGAATATGTGCACTTTACCAAGACTCATCCTGTATAATGAGGCAGGGTCACTACCAACTAGGGTAGTCAAATCACTAACATTTATAAATGTAGGTATGTAATACAATTCAGAGAACAAAATGTAATTGTAACATATTCACAGAAGCCAAGTTAGTAATAGCAACACATAAAACAGTGCAATGGTCATTGATTTAAGTTTTATCAGCTAATAACAAGTATGCATTAACCTTATTCTTGGGAATCGTTTCTATTTCTGTACTCACGAGGTTTTTCTTTTCAATAATGTGCACGCTCTCCCTAATTATGGTAAGTTACTTTTTGCAGAACAAGATTACCGGTAACTTGAGTACGTTAAATTTGTTGGAAATTACTTGGTTTCCGACGCGTGGCGTGTAGGTAAACCGTGTAGTTTTGTAAATATACGTAATGGTTCAGATACTGAATGTCTAAAACGTAACACGAATTACCGTTTTCAATAACAGGACTTAAGTGACATTTAGTAAAAGGATCATGCCCATTCTTGGTATTGATTTGTGTAATGCTTCATGATGAAAAAAGACTAATTTTTATACAACTGTGTATATCTGTACAGTTTATCCGGGTGATATCCACCATACCTGATTCCTTGATCTGCTTGACAATGAAAACACAGGGGATCTGACAGGAATTAAAATAGGTAATGAAAATAATTAACATAGATCAGGTTCAAACCAGAATAAACCACCTGTTCAACTATGTTCAATAGCTCATCTATCTTTATGAATTTGATACTTTATAAGGAAAAGTGACTGCGCGACATGACATGAAAGACAGACGAAACATGGCGAAAATATAAGGGTTCCTAGTTTGCTTATGGTTTCCCAAAATAACGAAAAAGTTTTATTGATTATTAATAATATTCAGGGCTTACCTTTGGAAAGTTCTTATCTAGGGATCTTTATCTTGAAATCAGATTATACTTCATTCTCCATTAACAATGTTGCTCAAATGTCATGAGTATCACCACAAGCATACTCAGGTCAGGCAGCCAAGTAATAATCCCGCTGTAACACTACACGGTTAACGTGATCCGAACCACGCAGGCAGCCACGCAAACTAAGCACTTCAGCCGTACCTTTGAATTATTAACTCGTTCAAACTAGTTAACGAATTTCGAAAGAGAGCTCTGCCTTTGACGTGTGGCAACTTAACTTGTGAATGCGACAAAGTTTGTTTCTGTTGAAATTAGGCTTTGAAGAGGTTCTATCAGAGTTTTATGAGTTCTAGAAAGATGGCAGGAGCGTTAAAAATTAAGAGATCATGATTTTCAGATACGGATCAATTGTAAACAAACTTTATTTATGTATGATGGAGCAAAAAAGAGGAAAATGGGCGCTGTTTGGAGTGAAATTGGCAAAGATTCCATTTTTACCCGAAAACTGATGCTTAATGTGGCGGTTGCTACTTGTAATATTGTAGTTCTTCCTGTCACGTCAAACTCTTTTTTAATCCCCGACGTAAGTAGAGGGGTGTAATAACTTTAACTTGTGTACCTGTGTTATCTGTCTGTGGTATCGTACCTGGCTCTCAATGGATTTCGATTTTTTTTAGAGGGGTGACTTGATCGAGAATGTTCAGTCCTAGCTAGGTCTGATGAAAATCTGTTGAGTCATTAGCTCTGAAAGTAGGGGTCCCAATTTTGTCGAGGATTTTTATCTGTTTGTTAGTTATTGCAAAGCTATAAAAGGGGAATATGTGATTAAATATTAATCCAAAACTACTGCTTAAAGGTAGCGGTTGCAACATGAGAATATTAAAATTCCACCTCTCTCTTGCAAAGCTACGTATAAAAGAGGAAGAACGTACATCATTAACCTGACAAAGGATGTAGTTATTACGAAAATTTGTACTAATCTTGAAGTGACATGTTTACCTACAAACAGATTCCACGTGGACTGTTCAAAAATGAAAAAAATGCAAACGAAAACCGACTAATATGACACTCGCACGGTTTTGCTAAATATGACACCCCACACAAAAAAATCAAAATTTTAGAACGGTGTTCAAAGAGACTGCTTCAGTAGAATTTCAAAAAGCTCGCTATTTTTCATCATTGAGCGCTTAAGGTTTAATTTATCGCCTCCTTGAACGTGTTACTGCATCACACGATATATTTCTCTACATTGTTTTTAAATATGGTATGAATATACTTTTTTCTCATAGAAGTGAAAAGAAGAGTGTATTACACGGTAGCAAAATTATGTCTATCTCGGGCGTGGCGGTTTGAACCCCTCACCACGCTCAGAATTCCATATTAGAATCGTTCGAGATTCAACACGCTAACTGAAATATTGCATTTTGCTGCCTACTATTGTCCAATAGTTTAGGAGCTAGAGTGGAACATCCGATTCTTGGTCACATACATAACATACTGTCAAATTATAATCCTTCTTTTGACTTCGCTCAGTGAGGAAAAAAACTGGTTAAACTAAACCCAGTGGTTTCGATACAATAACAGCTACTCTGTTTAATTAAATTACGGGTATTGCGTCACTGACGCGTGATGCGACGGGTAATGCTTTATGCCGTTAACATGGCTGACGTCGATGCACATTCGAATATACTCTTTCATTTACACTTCGGCTTTTATCCTGATTTACCTTTTAAATAAAAATCCAATTCAGCAAAATGTTAAATAGCAAAATGTAAAATATTTCAAAAGCTTTTTAACTTCTTTTCATCTTAAACTTGTTCATGTGCCAAAGCAAATTAAATTGCTGTTAGTTTTTAAAAACTTTTCTTATTAGTGCTTTGTGTTGTTATATTAATATAAGAACACAAAGTACTAATTAGAAACTAAATAACTTTTCTTTTAATTTATAAATTTGAATATTTGACAGTTTTACTGTTCCTTTACTAGGAATTTTTTCTAGGATATCTTAAATCTTAACTGAGGAAACGCCTAATTTACTGTTAGGTAAGTCAAACATTAAAACATGTCATATAGCCATATAGTTCACAAAGTCAGGTCAGAAATAATATTTTTTTACCTAAACGTTAAACCTTTAAACTCGAGGGAGTTCGTTTTTAAGTCCCGCTCCAATTGTAAAACAACACTGATAATGGGTGACCCATGTTCCGCGTGCGGCGTAATTCACCGCTCCGTCCCATTGGACACGCGTACAACGCCGCAGTCGGTTTTAAAACAGTTTCTCACTGGAAATTAAAATTATTATGTTGAACGTCACACTAATATCGCCTTTAACAATCATGAGACCAACCGAAGAGCAATAGAGCCACACAAACCTCTAAACATTTTTTTACCATCAGTAACTGATTGGAATTAGTTCACCACTAGTTCACAGAACTTAAAAAACTACGAGTGATATATATTTCATATATCACTCGTAGTTTTTTACGTTGGATTACTGTGAATTTCATCGTAGTAGCGTATTTTTTTCTCCGCGCAAAATATACACTTAACTCGTACAAAATGCCAGTATAAAGACTATTAGATTTTTCTATTTTTATCGATCGGCACTTGGTTCAATCCCTTACTGATTTAAATTTGACTATGGCTGAACCCCATTCTGCTTTAAGCCGCCCTTGCGGTGTATTTCACAAGGCCGTGAGGGAATATTTCACAAAACCTTCTCGCTTGATTCATGTCTCGTCTCCTGCATTAAAAATACCCAAGCGACCCCCTCAAATACATTACCGCAGGAAATACCTACTACAAAGAGATAAAAAATATCAAACATAGTTCAACACAATTTTATTGTTTCATTACAATTTCAGCCTTGCTTTTATAAATAGTATTTTACATTATTTACACGACAAACGTCCCTTTTTTGAGTACAAATTCCGTAAAAAGTTTCGAATTTTTCATAAACAATTTTAGTGATACATGAAGACAGACATGAGAAAAATATTACATTTTTAATGTGATAATGATACGAATTATATTTTCGATTATATTTAGTACAGAAATCGGATCCAATGAAGAAAGTAAACATAATTTGGACCCTAAAGTAATTCCTTCTTATAACAACGATCATAACATTCTCAAATTGTTATCTGTAGAGCTACAATCGCTCTTCTCGTACTGTCATTGTCGCGACAGGCCTAAACTATTGGCTATTTGGGAACACCGGGCTACGACTTCATCTTGAAGGAGACTAAAAGACATTGCTATTAATATAAGTCCAAAAACTAGATACGCACAGCAGGCTATCATTTGGATGTATTCACTTTTGGAGGTTTCTGTTGTTTGTTTTGAAGTGATGAAGCTAGTTGGTACAAAATCTCCGAAACCGATGGTAGCTAAGGCAATGAAGCAGAAGTAGGCTGCATCGAGGAAGCTCCAGTTTTCCCAGGCGGAGAAGATAGCGGCGCCGATGCAGATGTACGCTAGCAGGAGAAAGAGGACTATGCTGGCGGGCACGTGGCAGTGCTCGACGCCGGCGTGGTGCCGCACGCTGGTGGAACCACTGCTGCTGGGGACAGCGCAGCTCTTCGACTTGTTCTCTTCCTTCCAGATCAAAGGCACTCGTGATGGTGTGTCGTGAGGACATATTCTGGAAAAGGTGAGGCAACATTATTTCCTTAATCTACAATCTTCTATGATTTTCGTAAACTCGCGAATTTGCGTAAAGTCACTACTACTCGGGGTATATTGATAAAAAATAGGGATCACAAGTAACAAGAAAAAAAAAGTGATGCAAATGTAAAAAAAAACTACAGCATAACGTTGACGAAATTCCATAAAGGTTTATCAAATTACTGATCTGTACAAACTCACGCTTCATCAGGGTCCTCAGAATCCTCCAAGTCCTCCTGGCTCCTATTCATGGGCAGCTCCCCGCACTCCTCGGCGATGAGCTGTTCTATGACGGCTCCCCGTGGCCTCTGGATCGTGCCTCTGCCTCTGCTTCGACCAGGCCCGTGGACAGTGGCCAGGCACTTCATGCTACCCGTGGTCCGCTTGCGGTCGAGTGTTTGGGTCTGATGCGCTGACGATGTGTGAGGTTCTAAAAGTCAAGAAGTTTTTGGTTCATTTTACTGAATAAGGATTTTACATTAGATTTCCGAATCTGAACAAATTGCTTAATATAATTTTAAATCTGAAACACGCTTTTGTCTATTTTTCAGAGTTTTGCCCTACATACTTAGTATTTAGACAGAAGAGTCTAAAATGTAATAATGAGAGGAGTAGAGCATAAACTGGATGGCAACTTCCATTCCACGGCAGGGATACCATATTACACATTATATGTATTTCGTTGGTAAATTAATTTACTAATAACTAGTAAAGTTTGGTTTTATCAAACAAGATCGGGAATATTCGCATTAAATATAAAAAAAACCCTGCAGGTTTAAACTTTACGTGTCGCCCTACTCTCGCATTCGGCTCGACCTTCTAGCTCATACTTGACAAGCAAACACTTGCTACTTAGCCTTTTCAGTAATAGGTACCTATGAACTGTTACACTTCCAATTTGTGAACGTGCTTGGGCACAGACGGTCGCGCAGCGGACTTGCCGCGGGTGCGCAGTGAACTCGCCGCGACACCACCATGAAGTAGATTTATGAACATGTGGATAGTAGCACACAAGCGGGGAATAAGTACCGCTCAAATATGGCCAGCTGATTACTCATATGCAGCGAGCGCATTAACCTACCACTTCCCTTGAAACGCGCTCACAAATCGCCAGTGTGACAACCTCCTCACCATCAGCCAAGGCACTGCGCTTCACCCGGCCCAGCGTCGCTGACTTGGGGCTCGGCGGGGCCCGCTCGAACACCTGCGAGTACTGGCCGCGCTCCCCGGCGCGCGCGCACACGGTGCCGGGCCGGTGCCGTGGCGGGAACGACGTGTACTGGTTGTGCTCCGCCGGCTGCGGCAGCAGGCGCTGCTGCTCGTGCAGTTGGAAGTGGTTCTCCATCTGTGTAATTACATAGAAAAACACCCGACATTATTTATTGCCGCCATTCATTTCTGGACATTTTTTAAAGGTGCACTTACACGGGTAGGTAATTTTTGCCCGTCAACAATAGCTGTCTTATTCTAATTTCGTAAGATAGAACGAGGCGCCCTTAGATTGCCGGCAAAAAATTGCCAATAAAAGTTGCTCATGTAACCTTAAGAACCATAAGTATATTTTTATCATTAAAGTAATAATTCCTGCTCTATGTAATGAACGGGTATTAAGTTCTTTATCTACACTTTTTGTAAAGTTCAATTACTATTAGACATTTTATGGGTAACAACTTTTTATCTTCTCTCGTCTTAAGGGAATACATTTTACTTCCATATAAAAGAAGCCGGTGTCTATCTACACGTCAGAACAAACTAACTCAGTCTCCTGAGGCAGCGCGTCATCAAAGAAGGTAATTGAACCGCTGAGTAACAGATCATTCGTTTTATGAGTTACGAAACATTATTCATAATAAAAAAAACTATTTTCAGATAAAGTTTGTAAAAAATTGGGTTTTTGGATAAGGAATGGAATCAACTTGGCGTTTTTCTGCAGCCACAGGACTAAATCCGTATAAGTACTATAGATTTTAAGTACATAGTTGCTGTAGTTGCAAATAAAACCATAAATATCACCAAATATGCATCAACAATATTTCATACATTTATCATTACTGTCATTAATATTTTATACATAGTGTTAATATTAACAAAACCAGCCCAAAACCATTTAAATAATTTTATAAAATATAAGTTAATAACACTTTAATGACACTCTTGAAAAACACTACATGTTACAATTCGTTGATTAATGATACTTTAAATTAATTATGCCCGTATCTTTAAACCTTACCTCTCCCTCTTTCCTCCACGTATTAGGCACCTTCTTCTTAGTGGCACTTAGCCAGGCAGTTCTTGCTAGCCGTGCCAGCGAAGCCCCTAGGCCTGCCAGGCACGCCAGGGTGAGTGGCACGCCGGCTGCCGCGTAAGCGACCGTGGCTGCCCTGCCGGCAGCGGTGCGGGGAGACACGTTGCCATAACCTGCAGAAAATGGCAGATAACTAACTAATGACAGTTCCTATGATTTGGAAAATATCTGCTCAACAGGAGGGAAGAAAAACTGCAAAAGAATCTGTAAATTACAGCAGGATGGTTTCCTCCTATAAATGGACTCAGCCAAGTTGTATTCTTTATATGTATGTATGTATGTAAACTCTTTATTGCACAAAAAGTATAAGTAAATAATACATTGACATCGTAAATTTAAAGTACAAAGGCGAACTTATCCCTAAATGGATAATGGATTCTATACAAGTTATCAACTAACAGTTTTTAACGATATCAATATCGACGGGATATAGGTCGCGATTGCCTTTTTATTTAATTAGCTCCCGGTATTTCAACGCTAAAGATCTGATAAAGATCGCGGGAAACCGCTGGGTGACAGCAGCAGAGGACCGATCGTTGAGGAAAACCTTGGGGAATGCATTTGTCCAGCAGTGGACGTCTTGCGGCTGATAATGATGATGATGATTTCAACGCAGTTACATGCGCCATGGTCACGGGTAGACCAGTCTACCCGTGACCATGGCGTGTAAAGTATGGAAAGACAGGCGCACGCACGGCGACGGCCTTATTCAATCCAGTACTTATTCCTACAGTCGCCAACAACATTTGCAGATTTGTTTTTAGTTGTAATTAGGTTTTAGTTTTGGCAATCTGAAATGAAGCGAATCGTCATTGAAATTGATACATTTTGGCTGCTGATACCAAATTGAGACGCTGCGTAGTCATAAATTAAGAGTTAAAGATTTGTTTTAATAGGGCCGATTTTTCAATCTGCTTAACACTATCTGTCAGAGACATTTTGTCTCGGTTCCTTTTCTTTCATATATGTCAAAGAAGAGGAAAGCGACAATTTTAACAGTCAGATCATTTTATCTGGAAATTGGGAAAATCGGCCCTTAATATGTCATCCTTTTCAACATCAAAACGAAACATAGACGTTGTTACCTACATTTGCCAAAATACCAACACAACATCGTAGCGGCAACGCTGAACCTTCCAAATTTCAGGAATTAACTTAATTCAGCGAAAATGTACGGGTACTCGGTCCCTCGAGACAGGGCAGTTAGGTCACGTTTTAGCGTAAATGGACGGCTCAGTAAAAGGTCAACTATACACAGGATAAAAACACCACATTACTTGTGGTAGTTCTCCCTCATACGCTTTTTCGCAAAGCAACTTAACAATTACAATTTAAGCAATACCTAAGCGACAGGGTAAAAAAGCCGTGGTAGCCTAATGGTTTGACCTGCCGATTCTTAAGCAGAGGGTCGTGGGTTCGAACCCGGGCTCGCACCTCTAAGTTTTTCGGAATTTATGTGCGAAATACAATTTGTAAATTTACCATGAGCTTTTCGGTGAAGGAAAACATCGTGAGGAAACCTGCACACACCTGCAAAGCAATTTGACGGTGTGTGCGAAGTTCCCAATCCGCACTGGGCCCGCGTGGGAGCTAAAGCCCAAACCCCTCTCATTGTGAGTGGAGGCATGTGCCCAGCAGGCTGGATTATTATTATTATTATTAAGCGACAGGGTTCTACAGTGGCGCGACAATTGAAGTTGTTGACTATACTAATGGTTTAAATATTACTTACATACGGCGTTGTTTGCCCAAATAATATTTTAAAACATTGCAAATTTGCTTTGTGATTTTTCTTCTTTCATGTCATTTTTAAAATCAATCAACATTATAGGTAAACCAGAATATGCAAAACATGTATTGAATTGACGTAACATTTGCTATTCAATGGTTTGTCAACTTAATACATGTTATCTAAATTTTATATTTTTTAGTTTGATAGAGTCCAGATTTACTAGGTACCTATCCATGCTTTGTTATGTACGCTTGTTACTTGCTTTGAAAAGGTTGTAAATAAAAACCGAAGTTCTCAATATTTGAGGATACGATAAACCGTCTCCAGGCTTGAAATTGAATATTACTTTTTGTATGTATAAGGGCACACAAGGGGCGGTCCAGGGTTAATTTAAATAACCCCGAGTTAAATGCTAACGCAGGGTTAAGTAATTATTTTTTCTTGCACTGCCTAGACTTAACACTTAACAATGTGTTAAATATTTAATTAGTTGGGCGGATTTCAGAAAGATTGTCGCAGTTAAGGACCTTATTTAAGAAACGCTAACTTTTTCCATTACGTCACGAAAATTAACCATATAAGTGTATGACTACATTTCGTTACGTAATGGAATAAAGTTAGCGTTTTTTAATTAGGTTCTTAACTGCGACAATCTTTCTGAAATCCGCCCAGTTAACCTGCCAAAATTGGAGAATTAACTTTCTAACTCGTGTTTTAAAATGTCATATTGTGAGGTGGGCATATTTCAGAAAAGTTGTCGCAGTTAAGAACCTGATTTAAGAAACGCTAACTTTTTCCATTACGTCACGAAAATTAACCATATAAGTGTATGACTAAATTTCGTTACGTAATGGAACAAAGTTAGCGTTTTTTAATTAATACAGATATTGACAGATATAATAAAATGAAGGTCGCCATTCAACATAATCGACCATAAACGTAATGTCACTTCAAATCTGACAGAAAGAAAAGGACTTATGGAAGTTACTGAGAGAGGGAAGAATACTTATGTCATTCGTTATTCGTTCTCTTGTATTTCGCCGGGTGTAAGCAGAGGGAATGAATTGCCAACTTGCAGAAGAAAATTTTCGGATTAGTGAACCCTGGGTTAATTTCTTTATATGCAAGATAAACTCAGGTAATAAAATAATTTCTCAACTCCGGGTTATTAAACTCGGAGTTATTTTATTATCTCAAATATTCCGTGCAAGTGGCACTAAGTGTGTGGCAGGATTCACTGGATAGGGAATAAAGTTGTGGAGACGCTTTTGCCCAGTAGTGTGACAAAAATAAGATACAGTGCATCCCTATTGTGGAGAGACCCCCGGAAGACCTTAGTCTAGCAGTGAGACAGAATCAGCTACATATAGACTAGACATAAGACTAACCTATGGTAGTAATGAGGGTGATGCAGTATATCAGGGCGCCTGAGAAGGTCCACTTGGAGTCCAGCGCCAGCTCCTGGGGCTGCACCTCCGGCGCCTGCCGCGCGGCCGCCACGATGGACGACTCGAACTTGCGGAGCTGCTCGTGCACCAGGCGAGTCCAGTTCCTCTCGTACAGCACGTTCAGGCGCTCTGGCAAGACCAAAAATAGATTAAAAGAGAATTTCACAGTCATAAAAGCCAAGGGCCTCACCATATGGTAAGCGGCCACCGATTGCCTATATAAAATGTCAACAATACAAGGGGCACAGCTAAGTCGCCGTTTTTAGGGTTCCGTACCTCAAAAGGAAAAAAGAACCCTTATAGGATCACTTTGTTGTCCGTCTATGTGTCTGTCAAGACCCTTTTTCATACCCCACATTGCCTCTTTTCGTACCCCACGCTGCCCCTTCTGCCGCCCCACTTTACCCCAATATACGGGGCATAGCGGGGCAAAACCAAATCAAAGTGTTATGTCATACGGTATTCTGGTTTGGGGAAAAGCAGCTGACATACAAACTCTATTTGTGTTACAAAAAAGGGCCATTCGCTCTATATATAACTTAAATTCCCGTGATTTATTAAGATAACTTTTTAAACAAATTAATGTTTTAACAGTAGCATCCCAATATATTTATGAAAATATTATGTATGTTATTAAGAACCTAGACTCTTTCGTTAAAAATTCTGATATACATAATATAAATACTAGGAATAAAAATAAAATTGCCATAAAAAAGTTTCGTGTCCGTAAAGTATATAAATCATTTGTTCGTAAAGTATATAAAGCATTCATTTTTATAATAAATTACCCGACGTTGTTTTAGAGTTACCCCTTCCAGCACTTAAAAATTACTTGAAAAAGTCGTTGATGTCAAAGGCGTACTATAGGGTCGAGGACTATCTAACGGACAAAAATGCTTGGCCTAAACCAGAAAATTAACTAATGTTTAATGTTCTATAGCTTACCTACTACTCGTACATACCTCATAAAAATCATGTAAACGCTGTATCTTGTCTAGGGGACACGGTTTATGTAGGAAGACATGTCAAAACTGTTTTGTGTGATATTTATATATAAATTTTCTCGAAGTCATTCTGACATGTTTTCATGCAAAACTACGCAGATATTTAATATTATTTTTACAGTTTTATATAATGCTAGAATAAGTAGTGACATTGTTATATTTTTTATTAAAAAATTACTAACTGTTGAGTTTCTTGCGGCGCTTTTTCTCAGCAGTGGTCTCCTCTTGGGAAGCGCTGGTAGATTTTGACGTGTAAAAGTGCCCGTGCGGCCTACTTACTGAATAAATATCTTTTATCTTTTATCTAAACTCCCTCTATTGCTTAGGTTCTCCCCGCTATGCCCCCCCCCCCTCCCCTAATCAATTTTCGAGATATTAACAAAATTCTTTGAAAATGTCTGTACTTTAACACGTAATATATACAACACTCAAAATTGGGAAAAAGTTTGTATGCGGACCATATAAAATACGTACTTAATAAAACTAAGTTCTTGAATTTGAATTTGAATTTGAAACCTGCACATAAGCTTACAAAACTCATAATATTATAAAGACTTCTTTCACGATCCCTAAAAAGTAACATCGAATAATTGCAAGTCTTTTAAGCCGAGTTCAGGAGAGGCCATTACAACTTCGATGGACACTCAAATTAACGGCGGCCACAATCACCGTCCCTGTTTAGTTTAATCAAAGTTAAAAAGAGCCATTTAACTTTTAAGACGGTTTAAGACCGTGCCACCGGCCCGTGTCAGAGATAAGATGGAAATAATTTTCATTATAAAATGCTGTTTGAAGTTTCGTCACGTTGGTAAGGCGCCCATTACACGGTAGGTTTTGCGTCATGCAATGCAATCAGTCACGATTGATGGTTGCATGACGTTGCCTGATGGAAAAATATTGACATTAGACGCTCATTCCGACTGATCATCAGTCACATGCAAGATTTTACCGAGAGCGTACGTGTCAACTCAAAAAGAATATAGATATGCATAAGAGAAAAGCCTGTCTTGAAATTTTGGTTGCAATCTTGAGCAAAAAACATCTTCTAAAGTAGCATTTGGTTTTATCTTTTTTTTAATTGGTAAACATTTTGCCAAATTTTCGTTCTTGAATACACACACAACAGAGATACACACTCTGTGAAAATTTCAACAATCTATCTATTACGGTTTATGAGATACAGCCCACGGAGTGACAAAATTTAATAAAATCACGCTTTTTTATTATTTGCTGTAATAGCGGCAATTAAAATAAACACTCTGTGAAAACTTCAACTGTCTACCTGTTACGGTTCATGAGATACAGCCGGATTTAACAAAAAAAACACGTCACGTTTCTTGTATCTTTAATTTTTTATTTTATTTAATTTTTAATATTTGTTGCTATAGCGGCAGTAGACATACACATTCTGTAAATATTTCCTGTCTACCTATTTTGGTTCATGAGATACAGCCCGGCGACAGACAGACGGACGGACGGACGGACAGCGGAGGCTTAGTAATCGGGTCCCGTTTGGCACCCTTCGGTTCGGAACCCTAAAAACTAACATACCATTTGTATTTATTGGTATATTGTGGATGTGTGGTATCCCACAACTCAGGAATAGTCTCAAACGAGATAATAAAATGTTTCTCTGGCTCTAATATGTTAGTAGTTAGGCTGCGCGAATGCGCCGGCGCGTCTTCGCCTTGATCCGCCGCGTCCGACTCCATCACTCTCCACGCGCTGACTGATGGTGATTGACCGTGATTGACGAAATGCCATTACACGTTCACGCAAAAGTCATGACTGATGGTTGCATGATGCAAAAATACCAAAATATCTAGATAACCATCAATCACCATCATGCAAACGTCAGTCACCGCATTAGACGGTAGGTTTTCCGTCAGTCACAGCGTTGACCTTGGCAAAACTGACAGCAAAACCTATCGTGTAATGGGCGTCTAACTTGTTTGATATAGTAATTGATATTAGGAAAGTTTTAGCGAATGGTGTTATTTTGTAAATCAAATACAAGTTCTAATACTTACCAAATTCTTTTTACCAAATCGCACGTTGCTATAAGATAAGATAAGTTTTTATTTGTTTTAAACTAGCGACCCGCCCCGGTTTCGCATGGGTGCAATTTTTTCAAAATATTTTCCATCATTTTCTTTCATATTGTCCTAACAATTTACGAACACAACAACAATAAAAAAACAGCCGTACCTATTGAGCCGTTCTCAAGTGACGATATTTTATACAAATGGCAATTGATTTTTATTTATACATCGAAGAAATGCTAAATTTGTCTCATTTTGTATTAAATCATGAAGTTCTCTTTGTAAAAAAACGTTATAGTTAGAGCTCTTAGTAATTCGATATGACAATAATGGTTTATAACAAAGATGAATTTGATGAAAGGCCCAGATTTTGAAATTGTCAATCCAACGAAACTGCTATTAAAATATTCTTTGTCCCGTTGATTAATCTGTCAGCGAGGGATTGTTTATTCTCGTCAAGTCAAATCACATCCTTCCTTCGCTAAAATTGTTTCATTAGTCCGTTTTCTACGTGATCAGTCTCCTTAAACTTCTAATTAAAATTCCAGCCAATAACAGAAGTATAAACACGCTTTGAAAATATCGAACGTTGCTGATTGGCCATTCGGAAACGAGGCTTCTAAATTTAAATTTAAACGTGATTCCAGTAACGTTACTAAGTATTTAAATTGAATTTCGAAGCTTACATCGGCGTCAATATGTAACTGTAAATGAAACCAAGCAAAGCCGATTTAGTGCTAATTAAATATAAACAAGATTTAAATAGGGAACACATCAGCATTTGTAATTGGATTGCGGATTTGAGTGGATTTTTGCATACTGTTTGATGAAGAATAATTATTGAATAAATATGATTAATTTTCCGTATTTCTTTTGTTTAGGGTTTAATGTCGTTGTAATTATTCGTTGTATTGCTTTAGCATTAAGCGGCAAAATCCATTACTAACCGCTGCTATCTGCCATAAAATGTGCATGTGTAATAATTGTAATAAAATGTTATGTGTGTAAGCTTTAGGCAAAGGTAGTGGATGTGGGACTCGTACATGAGCGTTAGCGCTCATTCTAGTACAGCAACTGCTTTCCTTCCGACCTCTACAATAATGCGTTATTATGCATTTATTTATTCGGTCAGTGCCAATGGGACAGGCATTACTCAATACTGACCCCCTGGCTATTTTTGCCTGGTCTAGCACGGAAACATACCTTCCTTTTCTATCCTCTGCATGTAAAACTTTGTCCATTAATAGCGCATAAACGGCTAAAAGGAATTCGATGAAATTTGGCACACGAATGGTCTATGTCCTTGATTACTTAAAAAAAATGGTAATTCCAGGAAAATGACGATAAAGGCATTATATTCGGGCAGAGTCAAAGGCAGTCATGTTATTCTGTTAACGCATCGTTCACGTCATCGACAGACGAAGAATAACCGGCGAATTCCGTCAAGGTGTGTAAATGAAATTTGAGTGCCTGCATTTTCTTTAGTAAGTGGTTTCGATGAAACCGGTGATTAAATGAAAGTGCAGGCAGTTGAATGTCATTTACACACCTTGACGGACGACGTAAATTCGCCGGTTATTCTTTGTCAAAGTAAATGTGAAGGACGAGTCGTTAACAGAATCACACAGCTGATTCTAGCAATTAATAATTATTTGGTAATTCAGGTCATTGCTAAACATGGTGCTGGCAAGCTCGGCTACGTTTAATCGGTGACGCAGTAATGAATGCTCCAGGAATACCTTAGACATCGCCGATTAATTACAGCAGCTTGTCAATTAATATTACCGTAATTGCGTCGTGTGCGCTTATGACCATCAGCGTAGCTATTCTCTTAGAAAACAATCCATTTCGTCTATAGTTTACCCTGACAATCATAACTTGGCCTCCGATCTCGTAGGTATTAAATATTTCTGGGGACCTTTGCCCTCAACACAATTAAGCATGTTTGCAGTAAATTATTATACCCAACTTTCTGCTTTAAAAATTAATTTCAAACGTAATTAAGACATCTTTGTGCATTTTAATGCATGCACGAGATAAAATTAGATAGGTGCCACCTTTATTTAAGTCTCACGTTAGAACATGGAATAGATGTATTAATTTCCCTAACACCTGTAACATTTTATCCACACACATGCATGTTAGGCTCGTAGTGGGGACAAAAAGGCTTTGCGTTGCTTTAGGTGCCTATGGCTTTGGTTAAGATGCGTCGAGAGACAGCAGGAAGATGCACCTTTATTAAGACAGTTTTTAATGGTGTGGTTCATTTTACCTACAGGTTTGTTTTGACGACGCGGTTGGCCCAATTGGTTGGTAGTGCTACGAAGCAGCGGTCCCGAGTTTGAATCCCGGTATGGGCAGATATTTGTGCGATGAGCGCGAGTAATTGTTCCTGAGATGTTTTCTATGTATTAAAGTACCTTTGCATCTCTATATAAATATATGTTTATCGTTAAGTTTACCCCTGAATCACTGACACTCATTTCATAGAATGTTTTACTTCGCCGAATTTTCATTTCATCGACAGTCATTTCCTAACCTACGTAACCTGTGCTTAAGATAAATTGAAAGCAATAAGGTTTTAGCAAAAATTAGCTTTCGGTGAAATTAAATTCGGTAAAACGACACATTCGATGAAATGAGTGTCTGCAAAACAAGGGGACACGTTATCGTCGTCTAGTACCCATAGTACAAGCTGGGAGCTTAGTTTGGGGCTAGGCCAATTTGTGTGAGATTGTCCCATGATATTTATTATTTAAAAAGTTGTAGAAAGTCATAAAATAAACTTAGTTCGATGATTCAGGTGACACTAAATACTTTTATTATTAAGTATCATATATATATATATTTTTTTTAATTCAAATAAATGTGTGTTTGTTAGAGACCTGAAATTTGGAACAAATTATAAAATGTATGACAACGCAGTATAATAGTGGCAAAGAGCTTCATCTGATGGTGAATCTGGAAGGTGGCAACCAATTTCCTACAAGAAAATTGCAAAGTGCTAATAGAAATTATAGTAGCTACAGAAAAACATTTTTTCGCCAATACGGTGAAGACAAAACGATATTTCGCGTGACCACATAAATGACTAATTTAATCCTAGATTATTAAACATTTACGAAAGCGGGGAAAACGTAAATGATTATCTATTTATGATTGGAAAAGTAATAGTTATTATTGTTAAACTTATACTTACTTATCTTTTCCTATTATTCTACTACTATAATAAATGTGAAATTTTGTATGGATGTTTAGATGTTTGTGATTCAATCACCGACATAGTCCAGCGAATTGTGAATTTTAAGTGGCAGTGGTCGGGGCACATTGCTTGTAGAACTTATGGCCGTTGGGGTGGAAAGGTTCTAGAGTGGCGGCCGCGGACCGGAAAGCGAAGTGTTGGCAGGCCTTCCATAAGGTGGACCGACGATCTGGTGAAGATCGTGGGAAGCCGATGGATGCGAGTAGCACAAAACCGGCCGTCGTGGAGATCCTTGGGAAAGGCCTATGCCCAGCAGTGGACGTCTTTCGGCTGATATGATGATGATGAGATTGAATGGGTGGCATTCCAAAGTGTTTTTTAGAGTTTCGTACTTGAAAATAAAATTATAAGCATTTTAGATTATTTTTGGATATCCCTGCATAGAAAACGCGATGCATTCAGGCCGTGCCTCACGAAACTCACGCCAGGGACATACCGCCAGTAAACTGCACTATATCGCGGATTTACTCCGTTTTATTTCTTTCTGTCCGTGCGGTTGCAATAGTTTCATTTCTTTCCGGCCCCCTGGCATGCATGCAAGAGATAAAATTTTATAGGCGCTAGGGAAATGAATGTATACATTCTACTCCATATTCTAACGTAAGACTTAACGCTTAAGGTTTAAAACAAAAGTGTCCTGTCTTGATAAAATCGCTATAAAAATGTGAAAATCGCAATAGACGCTTATTAGTAAAAGGTATTAGTCACGACCTACCTTTAATTGTAATTGGTAAACAACGCTTAAGTAACTTATCTGTTTTCGATAACGTAAATGTTTGTCCTCCACATTAAAACTTAACAAAAACATCCACACTTCAATCTGCCACGACCTTTGCCAGAGCGAAGGATTATAGCGATATCGGAAAAAACAGCAATGAGTCTACTCCAACTTTGATTTACTTATTAAGGCATTTGTTCTCACTAATTTGTTTCTCAAATTTATTTCGTAAGAGACACAAAACTGGTAATTTGATTTTTTTTATTGCCATCTACAGACAAACAGGCACGTACACCTAATGGGAAGTGGTCACCGCCGCCTATTGAAATTTGCAATAGGTACCACGCGTCACCAATGCGATGCCGGTCTCGAAGAAATTTAATGACACCCTTTTTAAAAAGCGCCATATTGTAGCGCATTGGGAAAATCTCAGCAGGAAGTTCGTTCCAAATTCTTCTAATACGCGACAGAAACGTTAATTTAATTAACTTATTCTTGAATCTGGATAATGGGTTACACACAGATTTCGGTTCCACATTGCCCTTCTATTCCTAATAGTTAACGACTTGGGAGTTTTTAACTCATATACTTAATTTCGACACAGGCCAAAACTACACCAGACTCCCATTACGCGGATATATTTTAAACAAAAAAAAATTGGTTTATTGAAACCAATTTTTTTTTGTTAATTTTTTTTTTGTTTTGTTTGTTGGAAGTTAAGGACATTGGTCCTTAACTTCCTGGAACAGGATATACAACTTTTGTTTCTGCGGTTGTGTATGACCCTAATACCTAATTAAGTACTTATTATATTTTCAGTGTATTTTGCTATGTACAGGCTGATTGCCGCGACGACGACGTATTCTAAAATTAGAAATAAAAAAAAAATCATATGAGAAGGCAAATATGCTAAACCATTTTTTAAGGCTTATTTTTCTTCTCGTATGACATATTATTTTGCTTTTTTTACTCCGCCGAATCATGATGCAAAATATTTGTACACAAAAAGTAATTTTGTTCTAAATGCACCATAGTGGTACGGGGACGTACGGCTAATACCTATGTAATAAATTGAAGCATAATAATTGGTTCCCTATGCTATTGTTTTTCTCCGGTCTGAATAATAAAATTAGTTCATTAAATAATAATAACTTTACAGAAATAGGTTAACAAAACTTCAATTGTTTCGCCGTGAGGTTTCAATAACAAACCCCAGTTCTACGAATAAAACTTTCCGTATGTACCTATTTAGCGAAAGGAAAAGTTACATTTAGATTAAATAATTCGTAGCTTACGTTAAGTTACTAATGTTACTCAATTATCATTCCCAAGAATAACATTTTCATGACGGAATTTTCATTCGTTACCTATATTATATGTTTACGAGATTTCCTTCTCAAACGAACACGAATTTCCACACAATCTTCTTACAGTCAAGATTTTCCTTGTTATTGCTCAGTTAATAGGATATTAAATTTTTATGTAAGCCATAAGTAACGAACGGAAGTTTACTTTATTTAAAAATATGTTTCTCTGACATGAATGGTTTTGTTATAATTATCTTCCTTTTTTTTCCAATTTACGCTGATTTCGAAATCATTATTAGGATATTGATTTCAAAATCAGCGTCAATTGGAAAAATAAAGGAAGAATTATTATTTAGTGGGCAATATTATGTTAGCCAATGAATAAGTTAGCCAAAACCTTAAATTATTAAACATATAATTTTGACCTACATTTCTGTTTATTATACTAACCAAAATTATTTTAAGGATTTAAAAATTACATCTATAGTGTGTATTTCGGAATGTTCAACTCTTCCAAGACCAAAAACTATAGCTACTCGTTGATCATATTTGTTTATGTTAGCAAGGTCATTTATTCCGTACCAAGATCGAATCCATTCTCTAATACTAGGACAAACAAGTAAAACAGTTACTAGCAATATCCGAATAAAAACTTTAAAAACTTTCATAAAAACTGTACAGATTTTAAAATTATATTTCTATGCAAATGCAAAATCTACAAAACCTAGAGACCCTAGTAATTAAAATCGTGAACCTGCACGGCTCCACCGTTAAACCTCACCTGAGTCAGCAAACGTATCCCAAAAAACAAAAGGCTGCCAAACGCCCGATTTTTCAATTTAGATTCCATCGCGATGCAGTAATTTCTGGAGAAAAAACCGCATATTGAAATGTTACACCGTCACGGACCGTGGCCCTATCTCGATCTGCACACTGCCGGCGGCCCGCAAACCGAATTGAGTTCGTGATCTCGCATCCCCATGTATCGCGAATTTGGTACAATCTTTAGGGTTGCCTTAACGAGAGTTTTTATCGAGCGAAACGCGGTTAATATTTAAAACGTTTCGGCAATAAATACAGGCGGTAAAATTTTAAAAGGATATAAATTGTAAATACTCGAAAACGCAATTTGAACAGGGTGTATAAATTATTATGGTGCGATACCTGCTGTTTAAAATGTTGGTTAATTATTTCATTAATGAGAATGTAATTTAATCTATATCTTATCTTAGTTGTAAAGTAACTTTGCCACTTGAAAAGATGGAGTTGCCAAGATGTCAGCTGTTCACTCTACCTACCTAAAGCATAATTCTTAACCGTCATTTTTCAATATAATTATAATGACAAATTAAAAAGTTTCTAAGTAGCTATTGAAAAAACGCCCAGCTTTAAAACCCCGCGTGTAAAATATAAGGTAGTTTTTACGATTTAATAAAAGCGGAAACTTAAAATATTACTTTTGACAATGGAAACTCGGCGAACGAGCTATAAACCGGTACAGTTTATGTCTTCCGGGGAAGTTGCGCGGGTCGGTCGAACGTTGCCACTCGCGACAAATAATGGCCGTTGAGACTGGGCTGTTAAATGTTTAGTCGTCGAACGTTCATCGATTGTGACAACGTGACAACAACTAGAATTATGGATAGTTGAAATGACGGGATTCAATAACCTTTGTATTCCAATTCAAAACATTACACTGAGTATTATGTACAATAATAGACATATTATGACAAGGTATTTATAAGAAAAAAAGTAATGATAGAAACTTGACTTTAAAAAACTGTTGAATTAGTCACCAACTTGGTCTTGACAAACACTAAGATTTGTCATAACGTTACTTAACGATGTCGAAGCCAGATAGTTACAAGTGTCACAACAGGCACGGTTATAACATAGGACTATTCTACTTTGGTTTAGCATAAATAATTATTTAATTTATTATTTATTTTATCCCTCCGTTGTGACATTTGTCTTCTAACCTTAGCCTTAAAATCCTTTCACCCTTTACTCACCCTGTACATACATCCTCGTCAAACAAACGTTCGCGTTCCTGAACTTTCTATCGAAATGCTACATTTTTAGTGAATTTTTGTCGTTCGTGTTCGGATTTATACCGAATCAAATAATAAAGTGCGAATAAAATGGGCATTGTCGTTCGAATTTCCACCGGTGATATTTAAATTCGGTACTCAATTTAAAACGTGTTTTAATCGTACGTACGTACGTGTCCTTTGTTAAATACGATATTGCACGATGTTACATGATTTTTGGTAATTCAAGAGACTTTTATCATAGAATTGCTTTATTGGCGCCTATAAAGAAGCAATTTATACTTGAATTATTTATTATTCCAAAATAATTATCTACTTCGAAGTTTTTTAACTGCTAAACATTTTTAAAAGCACCTTTTCTATGCGGAAACTTCATGACAAACTTCATATTGTGATAAATTATAAAATCTAGTCAGATTATGTCATTACAAAAATACCATGTCCAGTACCAAATACGTAAAGCAGTTCAAAATATCATTTTGGTCTCTGGCAATTTTACTGACTGAATGAAACCCAAGGATACTGTTACTTTACACCGATTTTTTTTTATATACATATAGCTGTTAAATATAGCTAAACCAGTAATGAACCTACGAACAAATGTGTCGCGTCGAGACGAATGGTTGAGACGTGCGTCTGTGTGAGTGCGACGTTTCGAACGTTTCTTCGTAGTTTCTTTACTGCTTTAGCTACCCATCTATAAAGCCTACATTCTTCTCGAATCATAATCAGTGGTAGAAATACATAGGTTTTGCTAATTCACCTTAACTTGACTCATATTCATTTAAGCGTGAGTGAGTGAGAGGTAACACATTATCGAATAAACATGCATCAAGTTTTGGCAAATAAGCACTACCTATCCGACCTCTGATCACTTAATAGTGCCCATTAACACACTTACTGACATTTTTCCCAGTTCTATCCCAAGGTGCCACATCTTTTGTTTTACAAAACTCGAGTACTGTAAAAACGCACAAAGCAAAGGACCCTGAAAAAAATGTTAGCTTAGGTACTTCTAACAAGTTTGTGAT
Organism: Tortrix viridana; assembly: GCA_963241965.1. Taxonomy (NCBI): domain Eukaryota; kingdom Metazoa; phylum Arthropoda; class Insecta; order Lepidoptera; family Tortricidae; genus Tortrix; species Tortrix viridana. Next base: position 11,663,816 of record OY725183.1, on the reverse strand, counting down.
TGTCTTGATTCCATTTGAGCCTGACAAGACGTTAGATACAGCAACTAAGATGTAAGTTGAATCACAAAATACCTTGCTGTTGTAAAAATCTTTCTTGACTGGCTCACATTTTTTTCAGTGATGGGTAAGTTAGAAATCCCTTTCAGCCCCGGCCAACACGATCGTGCGTATTGTTCAAAATTGTAAATGGATTTTATTCACCAACCAATAAAATTCAATATTATCTATCACTTGATACTAAGCTGGGTTTGAAAAGGTTATGCGTTGCCAGCAGTAGATGCGTTAGTTAAATTCCATCCAGGAATTTAGGAGCTACAAAGGAACATTCTATTTTCTAACGTTATGTACATATTATATTTTTGCTTTGCGCAGACGTGTGAAAACAGTGTCGCGTTTCAACAAAGCAATGCTTGCAGTTAAATAAAATATACAGCAGACTCGGCAGGAGAAAATTTATCGCAGGCTCCTGAAGTTTATTTGCCTAGCACCAACACAATTCTAGTTTCAAAATGTCTTTAATACTTAGTTTATGTTGAATTTGGTAACATTGTTAGACACTTCGCCGAGTTTGGGCTCTGTAGGTACATTGCAAACAACCTGTCGATACAACTTGGGTACTTTGTAAACAAAAATATTTGAGATCTTAGGTCTGTTGAATTGTGAAGTGAGATTTTTTAATGGTCTATCTATTGAATTACTTTAATAAGTACCTAAGTTCACAAGGCATTTAATTATACGATCTGCAAAAATCTACTAACGTACCCTAACTCTGTATATACATTTTGTGTTTTTGTTTCATTTTATCTTGTTAGTTTTCTGTTTGTACATACTTTACTACTTCCAAATTATACAACAAACACAGTTTGTTAATATTATATGTATTAATCTGTTTTAAAACTTAACCACTAAATCGATTTAGGTAACATTTAGCATTTATTGCTCACTCAGTACTGAACATCGTCTTCGTTCGGGTTATAGAACCCGAACTCCTATAGAGGAGAAAAGGTTTTACATCGTAAATGTCCAAAATTTAATGTGTTTTTGTATGGTTTTTGTACAATCTCGAGTGTTCTCTAGTTTTGTATGCAAAAATCCAATTAATAAAGTGATTGCAATTAATTAATCATTAATAAACAATTGTTAATGAACAGTGTCACGCAAGTCTTGATCACTTTTGAACAGTGTTTAATTAAGATAAATGTTCGAATGGAACTTTGCTTTCTGGAAAGTTTTATCGCTTCAGAAATGGCGACAACAGAGATTTTGAACTCGGTGGTATTAGGATTAAACTTGTGTTGTTTGTGCAAGTTTATGTTTGTACAAGGGTTTTCTTGTAAAATTATTTGGGTAGGGTTAAATAATAAAATAAAATATGCTAGCCCCCATAAAAAGTTATATTTATCTGCCAATATTTACCGAAACCCCAAAAGGCCACCCGAATCCGTTAGGAACAAAGTGCTCGTCATAGCAGGTCATAGCCACGCGCGGCAGTTGGCAGAGGGCTAGGCCAAAACAAAGATGGCCACTCTATAAGAAAGACCTGAACATCGAACTGAAGGTAGACGATGTTCAGCAAAGAGTGTAGTGAAGATGAGCATATATTTCCTATAGGAAAGCGGACCCCGTTTTAAAATGGAATACTTAATTGAAATCGAAGTTGGAAATCAAAATTGGACCTCAGATGCTTTTTTTGTCAAACATAAAGTATTATCAAGGTAACAGTGCAGTCAAAGTTCAGCTTTTTTCGCCCCAAGGCCATATTATTTATACAAACATTAAATACGCCAAATACATCGATTTAATAAGTTACGTTTGAGAAGTTCTCTCAATTTCAAACACAAAAAACTGATACTTTGCCTGTTTTTCATTTGTCAAAGGACTTGCAAAACGAAAACGTGTGCAAAACATGGTCATTTATTCTCATATAAAAAACGAAGATAAGGTATTACACAGGTGAAGTAAAATGTATGTTCTTTTGGTTTTAACCATTTTAAAAAGAGTCCAATCGATTAAAAGTTGGCGTGTTACTGCAAACAAGAAAACGCTTTATGCCGGCGATAATGGGGTTCTAGTGTCAAGGGGTATAAGTCAACATAACTCGAAATAAAAAAGGCAAACATCATAAACAGAGTACACTAGACTTATACCTTTTCTTTTCTCACGTAAATTTTAGAAGACTTACACCCTTTTTCACTAGGACCCCAATGGGTGACGTCGATTCCCAGTTTACAGTCAACCCCACATTTATAGGTACGTGTACATTTAAACCTTGGCAAACAGCGTTTTGACAGAAACTTATCTAGTACAGATGACACCGTGAAAATATCAACCAAATTTAAGACAAACGCACGCATATTTGTCTGCCGAGCTCCTTTAAATTTTGCATGTGAAATACACGCTCATTTTCATAACATTATAAAAACGCAACCAACCGAGAAAAAAGCCGATGTTATTACAAAAACATGCTCTTTACATTATTGCTTTTACAGAACCCTTTGAAGTTATAAAACTTAAGCATAAGCTTACACCATGTTTGAGCGGGTATTTTCACTTATCTGATTGACCAAATGTAGCCCTTACAAAGATAATAGGCCCCGATATTATGGGAAAACAAGTGAAACGTTTCGTGAAGGTTTCATGTAAATGATTAGGCAGCTATGTTGAGACGCTTTGCTTTTTGTAGCGTGTAATGTATCTTGCTTTTGTGTTCGAATTTTAATGTTAATTTTGAAATGGATAGGGTTAATCTTGATTCTTTGTTTTTGATTACAGTTGTCAACATGAATAATGACCATTGAATAGTATGACATAGCATTTATAATTTATTTATATTTTTTATTACTTTGTCTGAAAAAAAATTTTTTTTTTCTCTTCTCTCTTATCATTAGGAGGTAAAACGGCCGCTAGAGATAATAAAAAAGTGGCAACTTTGGCGAGACGTCTATTATAGCCATAGAAACTTTCATAACAACAAGGTGCAACAATCATATTTTTCTGAATCGAAATGTACATACTTAATCCTAATATATACAGACCTCAGCTCAGCAGATTTCAGCACCTTAATCATTCCTTTGACGTGTCGTAAGTGACATCCCTGATTAGAGCCTCCAATCAATACGCAATATATAAACAGTTGGGTCGTAGCCAACTAATTAGTCATGTAAATGGAATACACAACGCGTTTGGCGACGGTCCGCGTTTGAGTGACGTGGGTGATCAAATATCTGAGAAACTTAAGCGCACCACAGTCAGTCCGCCGGCTGATCTCGGCCTGTCAGATATCGTAGAACATAAACTATCCGTTTCTTTTACGATTTAGGACTGACGTTTTCTTCGAACTGCACGTGTGGGGCGCGGCGATTTGTATCAACAGATCTCGGCCGAACAGACCTACGCCTATATATCGTGAGTTCAAGGCACGCCGTGCTGACCAGAGGAGAACTTGCCGGGACATAAACCCTTTGTTGTTCCGTTTGGCGCGCACCTTTTATGCGCTGCGGGCGGTGGGGGTTATAATAAGTTAGGTCCGGACATTAAGAGTGCGCCATCTTATGATTTGTATGTCAGTAGGCTAAAAAAGTTTCTTATTGAAGGGGCATTTAAAATGTAAAGGAATTTTATGGATGAGGTATTTTGGTGTATATTGTTTTGAATTATGATGTTTATTTTATTTTGATTGTATGTTTGTGACGTGTGTTTTTGGTGACATTAAATTTATTGACTTTGACTGGAACTGTCGTCTGAACCGATAATGTGTGGTGAGCAACAGTTTTAAGCCGGTCGTACGAATATCGAATGTGAGCGGTCCAGAGATTTTGGCCGGTGAGCCGACAGACTTGGGACTACCGGCGAACAGTTAGTCTGTGTTGCCCTTTAGTTAAACTACGGAGTTTGCGACGTGACTGTTACGGACATGGGAGTTACGTGTTTTGGGGTGGCAGTGAGTCGTAAATGAGGTAAAGAAAGGTCTTGGCTTGTCAAGCCTCGTGACGTTGATTCATAAATAGCATAAGTACCTCGTGCAGTCGAAATCGCCACCACCTTCGTAGCCACTAACATCAATAAACTTGTTTCCAATATTCTAAAAGTTTTAGTAGTATATTACTTAGTTATTAACATATTTGATGAAAGTTACAGTTGTAATATATTTGATGTTAATGCCATGACAGAATGTTTGTTGGCTCAATGCCAAGTTACCACCACGCCTGCTTGGTGATTCACTTAAACAACTCGCTTTTAAATTAGTGGACGAATTTATTCACCGGAGTGCGTGTGCTGCTGACACTTCCAATTCTACCGTAAACTATCGTTCAGACAATAATTCAATTTTGAAACATGTTTACGACAGCTTGGCGGCCTTACGGTACTTAGTTAAAAGCCTGTATCGCTTGGCATTTTTGCGTTAACAATGTAAATAGAAATAGAAAATTTCCAGGGGAATAGTGATTCTAAGCCGACGGAGTCACGGGCAAGCTGGTCCTTTTATAAGTAGGTGAATTTTCTATTTTCCCCTAAAATATTATCTCCTAATTCAACCGTCATTTTTACCCAGCCAATTTCCATAAAATTATCTTTATCAGACTTTGATTAGGTGGATTAGATTTGTTACTGTAATAGAATTCCGTGAAGCTCGGTCGAGAGTGTCGGGACCGCAGACCACGAAATGAATGTTAACAATGATTCCGCATTTGGATGGCCGTGCTAATTTAAGTTTAAATAAATGTAATCGTTTACTTATTTATTTATTTAAAATACACATTGCACAAAAATAAAAATTTGAGTACAAAAAGTGAACTTAATGCCCAATGGCATGTCAAACAGAAAATTCTTGTAGGCGGTGCAATATTGTAAGAACAAAAGCATTAAGAGAAAAAAAACATTTTATGACATAAATTGAATGTGACAAATGTGCAAATGACAGTTTTCTTTGACTTAACATTTACTTTGACATGTCTTGAGACAGGCATCTCGGCCGAGATCAGTTTATTAATACAGCCCTTAAAATATCTTCCTCAAGATTAGTTTATTTCGTTTATTTATCTACACACATATCATAATTATTATTCCTATATAATGCGTTCAGAATCCGTTGGCAATGATCAGCATTATAACAATCAATTTTACTATGATAATTTTCTTATCTGTAGCAGTAACATCATGTTCTTATAACGATATAAAATTTGATAAAGTTATGAGTTTCAATTATCGAACATCTTTGAAAAACAAAACAATTTTATTTGACCTCAATTCTAATATCATTCGAGATGACATTTAAATCGAAATTAAATGTTAATTGCATACAATTTTGAGAAATCTCTTATGTTACCTACTTGATGATTTGATATTGAACGATATGATAGTAGAGGCCGACCCTAGATTGTCTCTGAATTAAAAAAAAACTATGGTTACCGCCATTTTTGAAGTTCTAATAAATTGATCAATGCCGGCTATGCCGGTTGTAACATGCGGTTCTTGACCACATCATAGAGAGCTTATAATATGTATGTAGATAAAACATGTAACAGTACATAATTAGGCATTATGCACCAGTCACATAAACTACTATTAATACGTAATTATGCATTATTCAAACATGTAAATACTCTTACAAAGCGAAAACAGCGAAACAGTAGCCTTTCGTTCCACTGCAGGTACAACTAGAGTTGGTTGCAACTCGTTATCAACTCGCAACTTTGATCGCGTCCCCGTTCGAGTTAACGAGTTGATTCAAATTGACCGACCAACAGCAACGCGTCAAAGTTGCCGCGAGACTCGCAACGCAACTCGTGCAATATGGCGGATTGTTTATGGTAAAGTTGCTGGATATGACGAGGCAATGTTTGCATTTAAAGTAGTGTACGAAAAGTGAGAATATATAGTGTGTAGTTTGTGAGTTTGATCTATTATTTTGGCTTTAAACTTGGAGCAACAATATTGGGTAACTTTATAATGAAAAACCATTTCAGTTCAACAAAGAAAGTTTACTTTTTGCTTGGGACTGGGAATAATTAAATCAAATTAAATATTATTTATGATGGCTGACTAATTATGATGACTTAGGTCTATTTTGCGCGTTGAACCATGACGGAAATATCCGTCGTTGGCGTTAAACCAGTTGTATATATCTGTCAATGGCGTTGGAAAGGTTAACTGAACTAAAGATTGACAACAATTTGTTAAATCTGAACCAATTAATCTTAGTTGAGTTAGCTACGGATCAAAAAAAATGCCCTTATTGATGTCTAAAAGAGTATATAAACCGAAAAAAAATCAGCGACAAAGTAACCATTATACCCACATTCTTGTCACTTTCTATAAGTTTAATTTTACTTCCAAAATAAATATAAATAAAAGAGAAACATCGCGCACGATTTCTACATCTGCGTTAACCGTTTTGAGGTCAGGGTGCTTTAGGCAGAGCGTGCTTAAATATGATTATCGTGAGAATTTTTCCCTTGAATTATACGCTCGCTTTTTACATTTTTGCTCGAAAGTCGAAAGCTTAAGAGTGCGGTGTTAAGCTTTAAGGTCTTAATGAAGATTAAGCTGAAATCGCTGTTTTTTGAAATCCAGCTGAATTACGCGTAAGGAAATCGCAAGGGAAAATTTAAGATAACAGAAACAAATACGTGTCATGCAATTAATGTCGTTAAGTGCACTAAGCAAGTAAATTAGTACGACTTGACAAAATTATACTTTACGTATTAGAGAATCTAAGCTCTTAATTTTTTTGTCAATGTGGTCAGTAAAATCGTCGTTATAAATTGAAGAGGAAACGTATGTTTTCTAACACATAAGATAACGTCGATTGTTTTAGAAATTTAGAAGTTTATAGCCTATGTTCGATACGCTAAGGTTTAATGTCCTTTTAATATTTGCAATAAATTACACACCCAAATGGGTCGCGAACGTTCCGCGTAAAAACCCGGTTTTATTAAGCTTAATTTCGGCATAAATTTACGGCCAACATTTCTCCGCAATCCGCACATGTTGCTAAATTTATTCATTATTTTATTTCAACCGACCAAAATGACAAAATAGCACATAACCCGGGCGGCTTTTAATACGTTTTTATACGAATTGTTCACCCTCTGCCATACAGCGCATACATTTTGTGACATTCTGTTGCGTTAAACTTTACGGAAATTAGATAACGGAGACTTTTTTTGAGTGTGATGTCATTTCGATAAAATTTTTCAAGGCCTATTTTGTGTTTGATCTTCGTTGACACCTGCGGATGGTAAGCTGTTGGTTGAAGTTATAAATAAATCCTCCCTGTTTTAATTTAGGCATTTCACAAAAACAATTTTAGTAAAGAATGTACCAACGCTTATTTTTTCGTGTTCCAGTTACTAGCCTATTTCTTTTTTTTTAATCAATGCAATCCTGCGCTGGAATTGATGGAGTCAGAGAAATGTTCCAATAAAATTGTTTCCAGTCGACTGCAGGCGAATATGAGGGCCAAAATAGGTCAGTACCACCATGAAAGAGCAGGTGAGAAATTGCGTACACTAATGCATAAAGAAATAAGTCTGGTCTGGCAGACAAGATTACTTTATTATTTAGTCAAAGCCAAAACTGAAGTTTGCAAAATATATATAGTGTTTTTATTTCAAGATGTAGGGCTGCTTTTCCAACAGTAAGGCTGTCTTTCCATAGAAGCGGAGACGGGCGGTGCGGAGAGGAGCTGGTAGGAATCGACCAATCACCAGGGCTCGGATACCGGTATATTTTTCGAAACGGTTTCGTCTTAAATACCTAAGAACCGATTTGTTTCGGTTTCGTTCGAACGGAACGTTATGGAAAACGTTTTGATCAATAAAACGTTTTTAACCGTTTTTTTTCATTTACTGGGTTGTTCGGTAGGAAACTACGAATATTAAGAATTTCATTCAGTCAGTTATTTATTTAGTATTTCTCGGCCACGCCGCGCGGCTTTCTTTACTTGTTTCTCAGAAACTGCCCAGCATGAGCGTTGCATTGTAATAACTGTTCTTTTATAACCATTATAGCATTGTTATTACCATAATTCCGGGTCTTGAACGTCCGCGTTTAGTGAACACTTGACTTTCTAATTTGTATATTAAATCGTTAGAAATATTTTGATAACAATTGAAATGACGTAGATTAAAAACAAAATTGTTTTCGAGAATAATAATGTTTTTGAAATTACATTTTTTTTAAATGACTAAGGGCCGTATTAATAAACTCATCTCAATTCTGATCCCCGTCACAAGATGTGTCAAAAATGACAGTTTTCTATGGATTGACGTTGACTTTGACGTATCTTGAAACGGGGATCACAGTTGAGATGATAATAGATACGGCCCTAAGAAAAGATGATTATTCATTGACTTGTTATTGGTTACCATGGTTACACTTAATAATATGAATATCAGCAATCATCGACCTGTGGTTTGGTTACCATGGTTACGCTCAATATGCATAATATGGATATCAACAATGGCGTTTCGTTTGGCATTCCATTTTTTATAATTAATTGTTGGAACTGTTAAGTGTATTGAAATTTGCATGAAATTTGTAAACATTTAATAGTAAAATTCATAAACTATTAACGCCAATCGAAATAATGAAAATAATCCAGTCATTTTACTGTTTTTAAAACATAAATTTATAATAACCTGATTTTTTCTACTCCATTTTTATAAGATATTCTAAGACACTATATTGATGAATCCTACAAACTTTCCACCCGAAAGTAGCTATATAAATATACTGTCAAAAAAATTACTTTTTTTAAATTAAAAATCGTAATTGAATTTTTTGTGTCTAAGCACAAGAATATTTTTGTCTATAATGAGTAGAAGGTGAAATCTAACAGAATATTTACACGGAAAGCCGCTAAATCAGCAAAATACATGGCTCCGGTTATATATTCTCTTAAATGATAGAAAAAGTTAGTAATAAGTAGTACTTTGATAAAAATGACCTAAAACTATTTATAAATGTTAAAATAGACTGATCAATTTGTATTTTTTATAAGGAATTATTATTTACCACGATATGTACGATTTGCTTGCAACGTATTTATATTTATTGTAATCAACACGGAATGAAGAAAACTATAGCCAATTACGATTTTTAAATACGGAAATATGAAAAATGAAATCAATATTCTAGCTAATTGAATATAAATGAAACATTCTTAATATTTTTTTGTGCGATTTATCTTGAATATTATAGATCAAATATTAAGTAAGTAATATGAAAAAAAAAATAGTTTATAATTATTTTTAGAATGGCGGAAAAAAGGGGAGGCCTTTGCCCAGCAGTGGGACACTAAAACAGGCCAAAAAAATTATTTTTAACAAAACTTTCAGGATTTTTTTCAATTTTTTTTTCTAAATAATTTTTGACTCAAATTTAGTTGGGTTATATTTCTACCTAATTACTAGAATTATAATATATACGATACACAAGAAATATCAGCTATTATAAATTATTTCCGTTTAACCATACTAGCGTCCGTAAAATTACTGGAGTAAAATGACTTTGCTGACAAGTAATTTGTTACAAGAAAATCAAGGAAAGTGTACGGGTCAATTTCCGGGCGTGATTTTTTTTTGTGTCCAAGCTGAAAATCGAGGTGATAAAATGAGAAATATATTTAACTGTTTTGGTTTTGTGATGTTAGTTTGAAACAGTTCATAAAATATAATGTCGAAAAACATGAATCAAATCATCACATAGTACCAAAAAACGTTAACCTCTACTTTTAATCCTCTATAAAATGTGTTCTGTGTTGTATCGATATACGTGTATCGGAACGCAATATATGAGAACTCACTATGATAATTCAAAACTGCTACGAAACTCCGGGCTCTGGTAATTACGTATAAAATTTAATTTAAAAGAAGATAATTCAATACTGAGTACACGGTTTTTTCATTTTCATTTTGCACATGATCAATAAAAACAAAAGGTAACTACTTATTGAACTATTTTATTAATAAATTGATTAGTAGTTAATAATATCAAAAATTAGATTATGTTATAAAAACTAATTTAGGTGGCGTTTAAATTGGGGTGGCACATCAAGTGGTCAGCTCAATTTATTATTCTCAATATCTTCTAAAGTTTTACGAATAATAACATCCCATTATAAATTCCAATTTCAAATATTTTTAACAAATTATCAGCAAAACATTTTTCCTAAAAAAAACTTTTCATCTCGCCACCGAAATTGGCATAAAATCGTGCACTGTTGAAATTGACCCATACAAAAAAGTTAGCTATTGTTTATTTTAAGCTTGTAGAAAAACTTATGTATGCAACGGTACATAATTAGCTCTAAAGATACTTGTGCCCGTTATTACCATCATCATGCACACGTAAGTACCTTTAGAAACTTTATTATGTGCCAGTTGCATAAATAACTAATTTTTTTCAATTCACTAGTCAGAAAACGGCCCGCGTGTTTCGGATGGCAAAAAAGGCTGCGCGAGGCGCCGCCGTGTCCTGTGGATTAAACCGGTTTTTGAAAACGTTCTCGTTTCGTTTTCGTTCCGAACAAAATGTTGTGTAAAGAACCGTTTGAAACGTTTTAAAAACGTTATTTCAAATAACGTTTCCGAGCCCTGCCAATCACATTAGTTGTAATCCACATCTCGTCTCCGCTTGACTGTTTCCATTGAAGCGGAGCGGAGACGAGATGTGGATTACAACCAATGTGATTGGTCGATTCCTACACAGCTCCTCTCCGCACCGCTCTTCTCCGCTTCTATGGAAGCAGCCTAAATGTGTGTGATAGCTAAAACGGTGAGCGAGGTCAAAGCTACCCGTTTCCACCAGTGCTAAGCTAAGCTAAGGTATGAAAGTAAATGAATCTAATTGGTGGTTATCATATACATCCTTAACTGCCTTAGCTGCCTTAGCTCATCTTTCGTGGCAAAGCAGCCTAACACAAATAAAAAATTATTTATATGGCAAAAAATTTATTATTAAACAAGACGTAAAAAAATATATTTTGCCCTATACTTTGTGTTGCGAGCTGAAGATTTTTAAAATTTGCAGTCTTTTAATTATTGTGACACCACTCACTCTCTTATCATTGTTATCATCCAATAACAACTGTTAGTTTTGAAACATGAATAATTTCAGTTTGACACTTACCGGCTTTACGGCGAAACCGTCATTTGTCATTGTTACAAAACTCGGTACAGGTAACAAGAAACTTTAAATTGAACCTTGAATTGTTGCCATTACATATTATTAGCCCCAATATTAACAACAGAGTTCTTAGTTGTTGCTTCTAGATTTTAGACAAAGTTTTGACATAGAATCAAATTTCCCGTCTTACCCAAATAGAAAGTACCTTACCTTATTTATTCAGTTAATACCAACAATCTACAATACTGACGTAACAAGAGAAATGGTTAATTTAAAGTTACGATCAACATGCAATTCAAGGTCCCTCTTTACCGTGAATATTTTTCTTGAGGGCAAAAATATTGTACAATAAATTATTCAGATTTAAGTTAATATGCAATTTTAAATGTAAGTAATTGTTTTACAATTTCATTTTATTTTTAAAACAATTCCATTTTGTATCATAAAAATACTTTTACTAGTGCAATATTATAAAAACAAAAGAGGAAATAAACGTAGGTGCGAGGTATGCACTGTAAGTTGAGCGTAACTAAATCGTGTCCCACGAGATGGCGTCCCTACACAACGCTACAGGCATGCAAGGTGCATTCATTACTTGCGAGAAATTCATTAGCTTAACCTAAAAGAAATTCAGTTTTTTCTAACTTCTATGGACAAATAATGAGCGTGTTTCTTCATTGCGACTAAACAACCAGCCACCAACAGCAACAAAACTGCAGAATGACACGAAAACAAATAAAATTCCATTCGAAAACAAACAGGTTGGAATAGTCAGGCGGTTGGTTTCGACAGTTTTACTGCCCCGCGAAATAATGTCCGGCGAGGGTCGCAAAATACGACGTAATATTGGACGATGATAACTTTATGTCTTGCTCTAGGGACCAAGGGTTGCAATAAACGACGAGCATAGACTATATTTACTGGTTTTGACTGCATTATATTATCCTATTCATAAATCGTAGTTCTGTATTTGAAGGTTTTTATTATTAAATTTGCCAGAACTTATCAGGCTTGCTTTCTTTCTGAAAACATGTTTATACACTTACGAGTATGAATATGAACTCAAATTAAGGCTGCCTTTCCAAGAAGCGGAGACGAACGGTGCGAAAAGGAGCTGTGTAGGAATCGACCAATCACATTGGTTGTAATCCAAATCTCGTCTCCGTTCCGCTTCAATGGAAACAGTCAAGCGGAGACGAGATGTGGATTACAACCAATGTGATTGGTCGATTCCGCACCGCTCGTCTCCGCTTCTATGGAAAGGCAGCCTAAGGCCGCAGTTTACGTTTTTCAGTTGATATGATGGATTAATGTAGGCAAATAATGAGTTTTTACTAATAATATTTTTTCCGTATGAGTTTCACGTTATTATAGTGGTAAATACGCCGTGGAAATTGCGACATTACCCGCCAAATGCAAGACAATATGGGATATACAGAGTGTCTATTCTCGTCAGAAACAATACGTGTACCCTTAACTAACCATCAGAGTGAGCATTGAACCATTTGAACTAACAATAAAGGGTACGTCACCAACCGAGCAGAGGTTTCATCCAATCACAATGAGTCAACTCGCACATAACTGATAGAATACTCGATTGTCATCTACAAACTGAATAGCTCGGTGGCCAAATCTGGAACTAACGTTCGAATCATATTAATTCAAAGTCAGAAATGCGATGTTAGCGCCATTATTAATGTATCAGATAGGTTTGCAATTAAGAAACAAAAGAACATCTAACGATCGTCATTCCCATTCAGGTATACCACCTATAGGTACACTTGGGGGTGGTCTCTCGGTCGGTGTGGTTGTACAGCAACACAAACATATTTTCACCTCACTAGCTCGGAAAGCGCTTTTTTATTCTTTAAAAACAGATAGCAAAACTGCATTTTATATCCACAAGAGTGCAAAGAATATTTGAAATTCGAACGAGTTATTAGTTACTTTAGGCCCATTAAATTGTCTGATAATTTTATATTGAATTGTATTCAATTAAAAACATACAGTGCACACAATTTTAATACATGATTTTACCTAAAAACACTTAAAATCTTGTAAGAAATTTTATTTTGATCCATAAATTTTAATTATTCTGAACGCACTACAAGTGCAAACTCAAAACTCATGAAAACTCACGAAGGCTGATTTTACATATTTCAGTTGTTTTTCTTATGTAGTATTTTCCTCGCTTTAGTGAGGTGCAAAGATTTGTGTCACACGGCTGCAAAGTTATTTTACGTCTCGTGTGTTGCAACACTCGCGGTTAAAATACAATTTTTGCACCCTTTTATAACAAATAACTATTAAACGTTTTCAGACGTAATTGACACGATTTGTAGCTTGTGTAGCTATTGTCGTTTAATTTTATTTGCACATGCTTATTACACACAATGTATGTTATACGCAAATGAGTGAGTGGAATGATTTAGCTATAACATAACAGCGACTCCCTTATAATATTACTTGAAGTAATCTTCACGAAATGACACCCCAAATCTCACTTTATTGTCTGAAACGCTATTATTTAAGAGATTATAGGGGGTGGTGGGGGATTCAATTTGCAGCCAGGGGACTGTTAAATGCTCGTTAGGTGATCCAGGGAATCGGTTGACGGCATTGTTCGCGGATTAAACTTTTAAGACAATTTCCAACAGGTGTTTGCGATAGTTTATATTACACGTGCGTTTAATAATGCGTTTAACAGTGTATGTATGTATGAGACCAAAAATCGGATGTTTCACTCTAGTTCCTAACCTACTGAACCGATTTTAATAAATGGGATGTGAATAGGTGGTGCGGCACATAGCGGAGTGGACACCATCTTCGCAGCAATTTTATTGATATTGAATTCTTATATTATTTCAACTCTCATCTTGTTAGATTTAAGTACATTTTGCATTGACACATTCGTTGCCGCCTGGCCTCCAAATGTACTTATGTGGTTTTGACTCACTGGCGCCGATTGTGTTAAATAAATAGTACATATGTAAAAATGTATGCGAAATATATATATTACATTCTATTCTATTCATTATGATTAGTCTAAAATAAATAAATTAGGCTATAGAAAAAAAGTAAGGATGTGACATGCTAGTCGTCAGTCAGAATGCAACTTTTTTGTTTATGCGAAAAACCAAGTTATTTTTGATATACAGCTTGATACGTGGTCAGATTGGATTAAGGTAAAGAGTGATTTTAGGGCTAGTAACCAAAATCAAATATATTACAAGATAAAATATACAAGTCTATTATTATAGATTGACATCAAAACAACTAACATATATTTTTTAAACTACTTAAAAAAAGGAGGTTATTTACTATCAAGTTAGCTACCAGTCTATATGTAATTGTTGCCAAGTAATGTTAATTCGCACATAATTATTACAGGTCACCAATGAAGCCATTATGAAACGAAACTAGGTTTTGCAATTTCCGCAATTGTTTGACCAATTTCCGCAACGATAAATAGGTTAAGACAGCCTACGACAAAAGAATTGGTTTAACAGGAAATTAACTTCTGGCAAAATGAAATGGAAAACTGGTTTCAAAGAAATTTATGTCAATTTCGGACACAATTTCGTTAATATTTAATAAAGATTGTGATAAAATAACTTATTTAGGCAAGCGACCGATGAATATTCGAGAAGGTTCTCCGCGTAGGTATGAGGAAAGTTTTTATACAAAATTAATTATTAAGAAAATCTAATAAGATCGTGTTATATTTTTTGTTAAAACATTTTTTAGACAAAACATTAATCATTTTTTTTTCAAAATCTTAATGTTTTTAAGATAATTTTTAAACCACAACCCTAAAAGAAGAAGCAAGAATGATTCATAACAACTTAATCAGCAATCGGAATAAAACGACGTGCTCGAGGAAAACATACCCAGTTCATTCCCGATTAATTATGGGTTTATGAAAATCTTTGGTTGCAGTTTAATTTAATCGTAAAACATACAAAATTTTTTCACTTGATTAAACGCTCACTCTGAATATAATACCACACCTGACTATCCTTACCGCCTGTTTCACAATCGTCAAGTAAAGCGTATCTGTCAAATAAATTTAGCCCTTTCCCTTTCTTACACTTGAAAATAGACAAGGAGAAGGCTATCTTTAACTGACATATGAAATTACTTGTCGATTGTGAAACAGCCCTGTACTTTCTTATCCATATCCTTACACTAATAAAAATTATAAATGCGAAAGTGAGTTTGTGTGTTTGTTACGCTTTCACAGCTAAACCGCTAAACCAATTTCGATCAAATTTGGTACAGAGATAGTTCAAATCCCGGAGGACATAGAACAACTTTTATCCCGGAAAATTTGATAGTTCCCGAGGGGACTGCGATAAACGACTTACGCGGACGAAGTCGCGGGCTTAAGCTTGTGCCACCATATAGTCTACATTCCTTTACTAACATTTGCTTGGTTAAAATTCTAAATAAAACTTGTCCCGACATTGCCATTATATCCTGGGTTTATCTTCGTGTCGTGTCGTGACGTAAGGTTTGCCGTGAGCAGTGTTGCATGCCCGTCGTCCTGCAAAAAGGCTAGCCTCGGTCACGCTACGCTACAAGTGGAAACAGACTTAGGTTTTGGCCTAAGTTAAAACATTACAAGTAGCATTCCAACAACATACCCTCAAAAACGCACAACAAACCTATTTCAGTAAAAGTATGCTTGTCACTTTCTGCCAGATTTAAATGTCACAATGAAAGATAAGGCCACAGAAGACTTCAAGCACTAGTTATTATGCGATTATGAATAAGAGGGTAAGATTTTAATATTCTTCATGTCATAGAGCAAACGAGGAGCACTGAGGAACGGAAGAGGAGTACGAGGACATATGTCGTAAGCACCCGTCTGTCGCGTCAGCCGCTTAAGTCAATTCCATTTTTGTCGATTATTAAAATCGTTAGTTTAGCTTAATACATTTTGGCTAGGGCCCCTTAAGTATGTTTCTTTGCTCGTAATTTCACCGGCAATTCGTGTAAGATTATCATTTAATTATTTATTTTATTAGTGCCTCAAATATTATTTAGTTTTCGAATATGTTAACGCTACGTCTTTCCGTTTGCGCTGCACCAAACTGTATCGTGTTACTAAAATCGCATTTGTAAATATGAACCGAAACCTTTGCTGTTTTTGGGTAAACTCAATTTCCAATTCAAATGCTAAATTGCTTTTAACTTTTGTTTTTCGTAAATTGTTTTGTTACCAACAAAATTGAAGTTTGTCTGAAAAAACAATTGTTGACTCCAATTGTTTACAAAATTACTTATGCTTTTTAATTAGGATTTGTTTTTGATTAGATAGTTATTTTTTTTTTTAAATATCTGTTTAACTGAGTTTACTGATTAAATTAGCCAAATTCATTTGAATTACGAAATTAAAAAGCGAATGATAACATTGATAACATTTCTGTTTCTAGTTATCTGCATTTAACCATTTTTAAGCACCTTTGAGTGTATCTTTTTGGATTTAGTGCTAATAAACCTGCCATACTGTGTTGATGTAAGTAACAACTTATGCTTAGAAGCTCCACTGTTTCCCTGCTATGTTATTCTGTTAACGCATCGTCGTTCAGTTCTACTCAGTCGGTGAATAGCCGGCGAATTTACGTCGTCCGTCAAGATGGGTAAATGACATTCAACTGCCTGCACATTAATTTAGAAACCAGCGACTAAATGAATGTGCAGGCAGCTGAATGTCATTTACCCATCTTGACGGACGACGTAAATTCGCCGGCTATTTATCGACTGAGTAGAACTGAACGACACTGCGTTAACAGAATAACATAGCAGTACTTAGGTATACAATACAATTCAAAAACTCTTTATTTAACATCATAATCATTACAACTCTGAAAGTAAATACAAAATAAATGTAACAAAGTGATACATCAGGCGGTCTTATCGCTAAATAGGCAGGTTTTTGTTTGATCTTTGTATAAAATTGTTGTTTTTTTATTCAATAACACAGAAAGACTTAACACAGAAACTATAACAATAAGCAGTTCTAGGGGACTATGTTTTTATCGAATCTTATAATGGAATGCATAGACACTTTTAGACTTTAATGTACCTATCTGTCGCATCTCTACGTAAAGCAAACATGTAAGCAAACGGGGCGCGTGGCGTGTCGCCTCGGCTCGTTCAAAATAATACTGTTTATTTTCATCGCGAACGTTTTGACGTGAAATACGACTAAATATATGTACATTTTTATTTTTAATATTTGAAAGAACTATGATTGATGTACTTATATCAGTAAAATATACAAGGAAGGTTATATCGTCCTTCAAAATTATAAATATATAATTTTTTGACGATGTTTGGATGGTTTTAATCAGTTATAAGTGAAGGATTTGAATCAAATTTAAAAAACAAAAGAAATTTTTGAAAAAAATACGATTAATGAATTTTATATAGACGAAGGTGCGAAACAACGACCGATACTATGCAAATAGAACTGCTAACTGCTCGACACTCAAGTTAGTCAGAACTACAACTCAACACAATTTAATATCGAACTTGCAATACAGACAGTACAAATAAGTTTGACAAAGCATTCTGTAGTTAGGACTTCGCATTATTGTCGTCATCTGAAGCAGAGCCACGGAGCAGAAAACAATCTACGCTGCGCAAACTAATACAGTCACGATATGTTAATGATCATTAATTATAAATAAATAAGGAAATAATTCGTTGACTTATGTTGTTAAAAATTGAAATTTGCCTAATTTCAACATCTGCACCCGTATTATGGTCGGTGTTATCGCGGTGGAGCAGTTTGGATAAAGCATCCGCCACTCTCACACATACATACAGGTCAGAAAGTGACAGATGTTTTATCCCGTTTATCCACATGATAAACACGACCATAAATGCCCGCTGTTTGCTTAACTTCAACGTATTTATTGACATTTGCAACTCTTTACATTCGTCGCATCTGTAAGGTTTAATCACGGGTGAATTTGCAGGTGGGTAAGTTACTGGCCAGAAAAAAGTACATTACGGTTGATGCAAGTACTTCACAGATATTTAATATTAACGTGTAACACTATCTCGGCTTCACACTTGAGCGGGTTCCGCCAATTGTAAGAAGTTCGGGATAGTGCTCGGGGAAACTTGCTCGGTGCAGTGCAACACTATTAGCGAGCTGTACCTAAATATACTTAACAAACTGAATGTTCTAGGTTTTGTAACAAGTTGGGTACTCGAAAAAGTTGGCATCTAAAGTTTTTTACCAAGATAAAATCTGTTACCTATTGTTTTCTTATTAATTATTTATTAAACAGTTCGTCGACGCATCTTTTTG
This sequence comes from Tortrix viridana, assembly GCA_963241965.1. NCBI lineage: Eukaryota > Metazoa > Arthropoda > Insecta > Lepidoptera > Tortricidae > Tortrix > Tortrix viridana. The sequence continues at coordinate 11,645,359 of OY725183.1, read as the reverse complement.
GGGTTCCGTAGTGAAACTAGGAACCCTTATAATTTCGCCATGTCCGTCTGTCTGTCTGTATGTCACACTCACTTTTCCTCAGGAACTATAATGGTCACAAAGGTGAAATTTTGTATACGTATACATATTTTTACCGCGCACAAAGATCAATAATACAATTTGTACAAATTTGTATTTTGTATTTTGTCCGACATGCTCTTGCCCAGTTCTTTTCCTTTAAACATAACATTTTATTTCATATTTAGGTCCTAAATCATAAGAATGTGTAGGTTGTAATTTTAGAAAGCTGTAATGCACAAGACATTCAAAGCCTTATTTAAACATCAATATTCAGCACTGCGTACCCGATATCGGGTTCTCTGTTCGTAGCGAGTTTTCGCTACATACGAGGTTTACACGGCTACGCGCTACGAGTGTAGCGGCGTAGCGTACCGCCGCTGGCATTGAATGCGTTATGCAAGCGTACAGTAGTGTAGTATAAACAGGCACGATCCGCACGATCTTAAAACTTTATCACGAACAGTCTAGTCTGTGCAAACTCTAGATTAAATTGTTTAGGAAATTATATTACAAACTGTCTGTTACTCACGAAATCCGGGAATTTAATGGACGTTCTAGAAATTTTCGGAAAACATTATGGTTTTGAAGATTCATTATTGATCGATTCTTTAGATATTTTACTGGTCACCTCTCTTAAAACGTTAAATTTATTTAACTGATTTATTATAAATATAATATATATTACTTAGAGCTATTTAAAATAACATAAAAAATTGCAGCTTATTTAAGGTAGGTACAAAATTTGAAATCTCTTATACAATGTAATTGGAATATTATTTACTTATCTAGGACCTCAATCAATTTGTGAATAACAATTTCAAACGGATAACTTTAAAAATGAAAGTGAAACTACGTTGCCTGAGTTGCAGCCGTCTCTAACTGCCGCACTCAGAGAGGTCAATTAATTTTTAAGTTTGATTAAAGTTGCTGCGTCTTACTCAATTGCTATAGCAAAAAAAGTGACACAGCAACTTTAATTTAACGACATGACATTTCCATACATTTCGATACAATTTAAACTGATTTAAGATTCAAACATATTAGTAGGACCTAATTATCACAAAATATAATTTTTAACCGGAAAAATTGATTGTTCTTGAGGGATATACAATTCGAAAAACTATACATTAGTTTAGTATCAATCAGTATTAGTAGGTATATAGGTAGGTAGGTGGTTGGTAGGTATATTAGTTTAGTATCAATATTATCATAAACATCGGATTGACCTTCTATCTTCCGTCTACTAAATCTACAATGTATTTCCAGATGTCTTTAGTGCCCTCGTAACAAGTTTACGGGAATGGAGGAAAGTTTACCTTTGACAAAGGTATAGGTATAGGGTTCTAGAAGGGGCCCTAACAGTTGGACAAACAGAACTTGAAAGTGCTCTTTAAATATGTATTTTGAAAGGGTTACCATTTCTATTGACCTCTTTAGGGCTTCTCTATTTGATTACATCATCAACGGGATCAATGTCTGTAGTCCGGTCTTCAATAACTTCTATACCAATAACATAAACTCTTATGCCCTTACTAATAAACGTTGAGTAACCGCTGAGTAGTTATACCATGCTTTGTCCTTATCTGTCATTGTGACATTTGAATTCGACAGATAAGGACAAAGCATGGTATAACTACTCAGCGGTTACTCAACGTTTATTAGTAAGGGCATTAGACAGGAAACGTTGTGAAAATGTAGTAATAATTATGTACGAGATGCTGATGTTAAATGTTGTTGCAACGCGTTAGACTGTCTATCCTTTTGGTAATTCATATTTCTCGATTTTAAACATTTACAGCCCAAAATCATTTAATTATCAAAATACTAACTGCCACACTCAGAGACGTCAATTATCTTTTAAGTTTCATTAAAGTTGCTGCCTCTTATTCTATTGCTATAGCAAGGAAAGTGACAGCAGCTACTTTAATGAAACTTTAAAGTTAATGGATGTCTCTGAGTGCGGCAGTATGGCACTTACATTTATGAAATATTCATTACCATTTCCTGAACTCAGTACAATAAAGAAGTTCCGTTCTTAACTTTTTTATTATATTTCTATAGAAAAGCCGAAGTGTAGTAAAAAATCCAAAATTCAATCTCTAACAGCAAGATATCGGTAGAAAAGCGAGTCCTAAATCTACGCGTACAAAATCGCAGGCACCTTCTATACTGCCGTCTTACTTAAGCAACTGGCTAGTGCCGACGACTCCAATTCGGGTCCGTTTTGTGAGGAATCCAAAGAACCTGGCCTTGAAAATGTTAACCAAGCGGTTAGTGCCAGCATCGAGCGCATTGTGGCTGCACTTGTCAGGCACAGGCAGATTGCTTTTCAGATAATGGTAATGCAATATTTGGCTGTCGGAAGCATTTAGATGCAATTGTGATTGTTAAAGTTGTCCTTATCGATGGTCGATGGCAAATAAAAGATTTGTTTTATGCATTTTCTGAAATTAGCTAAGAACACTGAGTGTGCCGTTGTAACAAACTGCCTATGTTGTGTAGAAATATGACATATTATATTGTACATAAGTAGGTAGCACATCCGTTTTTTATGCCATTGTTAGGTATGTTAATAGTTTTCCTTTAACTGCTTCTTATTATCGTGGATTGAGTTTTTCTTCATTTATCTACGCTATCATTTATATATAATATAACAGACGATCAATTCATTTTGCGGCTATAAAAATACGAGGCAAAACATACAAGAAAATAAATAAAAATTCGTGAGCACCTAAAATTTTGCACCCAAATTATTAATTTGAGCAACCAGCAAGAAAATGGATGAAATGATCTAAAACCTAGGTAAAAAAGAAGAGATAAATATTTATTGGTGAGGTCGGTTAATTTATATTATTATTTTCTTCCAGAATTAAAGTTAAAGAAGCAAAATCTTCGCAAAGAACCCTACTATTCTTGATGTTGTGTAAAGGCTGGTATTTGTTATCTATTAATTTATACACAAAGTAAAATAAAATTAATGTAATGTGTTAACGCTGCAGTTCCCCCAACAAAAACTCACTTAAACACCTGTAAATCCACAGCAGAACACTAACTACCCCAGCACATTTCCCCAGTAGATTGGCATTACGTAACCGGTTAGTTATTGTTACATTTTCATATGAATTTCGTAAAAGCGAGGACAGAACGGTAAGCGTCCTAGTTTCGCATTCATTCCCAACAGGAAAGTGTTGACGTGGCGGGAACAAAGCTAGGCTTGCCAGGACTCGTTCGCGATTCCAACAGTAGAAGCACAATACACCGCCTCTCATTCACCGAGGAGCCACCAGCTTTTCTATACCGAGACGACAATGGATATTGTGCTCGGCAAACTGATCGGAATACAATTATCGCGGTGCCAATCGCTTGAGTGAGTTCTAATTCAATATCGCTGCAGTTTTTATTCATCCCTGTTTCTTTGTTAAAGGAAAATGTAACTGCGGTGAACTGTAAATGCAGCATTTCTGAACTTTTAGGTATTTATACAAGTAATGCAAGCTCAAAGATAAGTTAAAATAAAATGCGATGCGAGCTCGCTGCCGAGCTCTTTTTTTTCTGGAAAGCAAAACGCAACATGCAGCGAAAAAATGTATGTAAAGAATTTACTCAAGCCGCATTTCAAAAGAGGTCTTTGAATCAAATTCTAAAGACTAGACACGTCGGGTAAAGGCTTGATTTTAAGGCAAATGCGTACTTTTATGCTTTGAAAGTAAATGTTTTATAATTGTCTAATTAATCCTCTCGATCGCTGGCCGGTGCAAGCCCCGTAAACGGCCCCTGTCAACCACGCCTTGTATTAAGCCTTTTAAATCACAAAGCGGAGTATTGTTCAAACCCATTTATAAAGGTTAAATTACAGTAATTTCAGCCTAAGAGCGTTATACTCGCAAATAACTTAATTGTACGTGGCTCCGGATTTACATAATAAGTCCATTCAGCGCTTTTGTACAATATTTTGCATGGGATATACATAATTAAGTTTTGAAGAAGTAAGTTTGAAGGTGGTTTAAATTTTAGATTTAGTTGAGGATTTTGAAATCTGGTTTCAATATTCTTTGTGTGGTGGGAAAATCATTAAATTTTACCTTAAATTTAATCGGCCTTAAGTTTTTTGACGATTTTGACGAAAATTTCATTAAACAAATTTTGAAATTCTGTTAAAGTTTTCCGGTATCAAATAATTGGACAGGAGTGTGATCGAGACGATGTGAGTTATCCTTATTCTTACTAATATTACAGATGCAAAGTCTGTGTGTGTGTGTGTGTGTGTGTGTGTGTGTGTGTGTGTGTGTGTGTTTGTTTGCTTTTTGGTATTATTGGTGATTATCCAAAAAGTATCAAAGGCATAAAACTCGATCCTTAAATTGAACGCTAGAAAGTTATACTGCGAATTCAGAATGCGAGGTTTAAAACGAACGTTTACCAAACAAAAAAAAACATTTTATCGGAATTAAAAGCAGAAGATCAATCTTTATATCCAATCAACAGGTGCTATTGTCAAGCAATCCGTAACAGACACTTATCGCTTCATTGTTTGGGAAGGGCGATCGCCAACTTGTGAACTTCGCAGGCCAGCAACTTGGTGGACCGGCAACTTGCTAGGTAGTTGCTCGCCACGATGCGACTTTCCAACTAATAATTGTATTGCTACATTGCTCGGGATAAGCCAAAGTTGGGACCTAGGACGCTAAACAGGGTGCCTGTGGTGTTTATTTCAATGCAATTTGAAGTTTGCTTTGAAGTTGGTGATTAATAGTTGGGAACTGGTTGTTTCGAATACCTATACATTAAGGACTAGTTACCATTGTTGTTATATTAAATTATTTTTCAAAATACTTGACACAATCAAACTGTTTTAGTAATTGTATAATAGAGTTTGCTTTTGAATTACTTCTGTGCCACGTAGAGCTACGTAGTGGTTTCCTAGCGATTGCCTCATACTTACCGATTATATTGCGTATTATTTTTTCTCTAAACGGCGCACTAAGAGAGTTCTTTAACACTCTGAATCTAGAATAAGTTTAATATTTATTTATTAATTATCTTCAGATAATTCAATATTATTAATAGACTTTGAGGGGACCGTAAGTTATCCTACGTCATCGAGTACACGAAATATGCCACTTTGTAGCGAGAGGAGCCTATTAGACCCACAAAACTTTGGTCTAATAGGCCTAAACTACACACAATTTTAATGAAAGGCACGATATGACCTGACACTTTGTTAACTTTATTTTTAGCCTGTTTTTAATCTATCTAATATCTTAAACCTACTTATCCGTAAAAGCATCAACGTTCCACGCTCGCAAACTTTGGGAACCTCACTCGAGACGCGATAGCATTATCAGAGATCCTCAAACTCTCGGGTGAGTTGTGTTCTGATAATGGCTATTAGGCTTAGTGTCCAAGTTACGGACGGATAAGGACTAGCGATAGGCGGAGAACTTGGCCGTTTATTCGCACTGCCCGATGTGTTAAACCGTAAATTATAGTGATGTTTAATGTGTATGTAAATTCTATATTGCTCAAATAAATCTTAGATAAATTATGCCTACTTTAATCTCAGTGATAATTAAAAATACCTAGATGGTTGATAAACAGACTGTTGAGAAATATTACTATAAAATAAAATAAATAAATATTCGGGGGGACAATCTCACACAAATTGACTGTCCTAAACTCAGCTCTAGGCTAGTACTACGGGTTTTAGACAAATATAAAAATACTTATACGATTATAAAAAAAATTAGTTTCGTAGGCTGGGCAGGGTATGTTAATTTATTTATTTGACATGCCAACAGCACATAAACAACACAATTGAGATATACACATACAAAGAGTTTACACTCAAAGTTTATGTGCCAATAAAACGCGACAGCAATGAAATGATAACTCAGAGAATAATTATAATAAAAAGTCCAATAATATAAGTACCTACCTACTTAGCGAAATTGACAGTTCTATTTAGCTCCTTAAAATATCATAGAGAGGAGTATACGGAGCTGAATTGCTCATCTTCGCTAGTCGGAAAGCCACCATAAGGAGAAGAAGAAAATTGCCCCATGGAACTACGTATTTCGTATTCAGGTAATGTTCAATACAAAATTCGTAGTTGCATGGAACAAAAGGAACATTTGTAAAAATACCCATTGCAATTTTCCAACAAACTGTTGCAATCCAATATCTTGATCGTAAACCCGCGTTCCTGCAAGTCTTGTTTTACGAGTATTTTACTGAAAACTAAAGCTATTTACAGCCAGCTCGCTCTCAAAGAGTATCAATAAAATAGAGCACGTAGAGCCCCGCCAGACTAATAGCGTTTGAAGACCAGACCGGACAGTGACGGAGCGGGGACTGCGGAGCTATGTGGATCTTACACCTAGGTGTAAAGCTATTACTATGTGAATGGTTTTAGAAATATGATAGCCTTGGGGTCTCAAAAGAGGAATAACCTTTAAATATAAAAGCCGTAGTAGCCTAATGATTTGACCTGCCGACTCTTAAGCAGAGGGTCGTGGGTTCGAACCCGGGCTCGCACCTCTAAGTTTTTCAGAATTTATGTGCGAAATACAATTTGTAAATTTACCATGAGCTTTTCGGTGAAGGAAAACATCGTGAGGAAACCTGCACACACCTGCAAAGCAATTTGACGGTGTGTGCGAAGTTCCCAATCCGCACTGGGCCCGCGTGGGAACTATAGCCCAAACCCTCTCATTCTGAGTGGAGGCCTGTGCCCAGCAGTGGGACGTATATAGGCTGGATTATTATATTATTATATAACCCTCGACAAATATACTCGGCTTATTTATTACATTTTATCTTGAAGCGATTTTTATTGCCTGCCTTATATGCTTGAGATACAGGAGCATCCTATTTAGTTCAGGCATGTAATTAATAAGTGTCTGTCTGTGTGTCTTTTTTTTTGGTTTAGTACATAGTTAAACATTGTAAAAAGTGCTTTGAATAAATATTTATTATTATTATTATATTCAAATACAAATTATGATTTAATAAATTGTACGTCATAGAAAAGAATAGACGTAAGTTATCACTGTGAGCCCTTACAGGGCGTCATGGACTGACTTAATAATTTATAACACCATGATGTTAATGAACGGTAGGTACTGTTACGGTGAGGGAAAACATCGTGAGGGAACCTGCACATTTAGTTGGCGAAATGTGTAACCATGATTCAATTGGTTTGGTTCCCCTGTCACAAGGGTTACGGAGGTCAGATGGCAGTCGCTCCACTGTAATAACCAGACTGGCCGAATCTGGATCATGGCCAAGCGTACCTTGATGAAGATCGGGAAAAAGCGCTAGGAGGATGATGACATGATGACCATGATTTTAATGTACATGACAATATAATATGTAATAAATTAATAAATGTAGGAACTCTTAAATGGCTTAAAGTTTAAATGGTAAGAAGCTTAAACTTTAAACTGACAAATCTTGAAAACCATGCGACTTTTACTGAGGTCATGTTAGGCTGGTTCGGTGCGTCTTAGGCTGGTCTATCTCCTGTATCAATATGATGTACCGTATTTGGGACACCCTGTAGAATTGATAGAATAGATTATATATAAATTACGACGCGGATAAATAAGAGTATTCTATGACTTGACGTTTCGTTCGACTTATCTTGAGACAGCAATCTCAGCCAAAATCAGTTTATTAATACGGACCTTGATAAACTGATCTTGAGCGAAATTAAAAAAAAAAACAGTTTTCTTTGACTTGACTTGACTTGATACGGGAATAATTTCAACGGGAATAATGCAGCTCTAAATTATCCATTATTCCGACAATAGAATACATTGTTTAAAATTTAACTGACCTCACGACTTGCTCTAACGAAATCTTGTGTAACATACTCGTACGTTTTAACAAGATTGTTTTCCCAAGCGTGAATCCCGAAAAGTACTATTAATTAATCCAAAAGGCGGGAAGGGACGAAATACTCCGTCTAAGGCTTAATTAACCTGGCTAACCGGCCTTATTTTAATTAAAACACTGGCCGATTAATCAGCTCTCAATACAAGTACAGGAATATTAATTTAAGCTTTAAACCTTATAAATACCACAAATAAAACCCTATTATAATTTTATCATTGTGTCATCACTCATGTATCCTATGGCATCTAGAGCTAGGCGGATCTGGTCTATCCAGTGTGCCGGCCTTTGCGTCTTAGTTGCTTGCCTTTCATGACTCCAGTCAATAACTTTTCCTGGTTATCACTACCCTTCCAGCTTAGTGTAGGCAAGTGGTAGATTCTAAGGAACTAAAGCAATTAAAATATTTTCTTTCTAATAATCAATTAAACGGCGAGTAATACTCCTCTAAATATGATTACGGTCCAAGTTTTCCCCCTTTTGACTCCATTAGCAGGCACTGTCCGACGGTACTTAATGGAATTCCTTTGCAAATATCCTGAAAACTTTCTCGAGCAGCTTAAGTAAATTAAAATATTTGCAGCGTTTAAATAGTATTAACGTTATACGTATACTGCTCAATACAAATAAGGCTCTACGTTTCCTAAAAAAAATACCTAATCAAAATAACGAACTCCGACTACTGAATGTTACAAGTCTGAACATGTGTATGTCTATTATTATTTATTATTATTAAATTCTTTTATTTCAGACAATATGGTCCATATTAATACATCACAATAATTTAATTTACTACAATTAGATATAAATAAATAAATAAAATAAAAAGATACAATTCAAATTAAAACTCAAATATGTCAACTAATAAAATCAAATAAGTCAAATAATAAAATCAAATCAAGAAGCAATTATGGTTTGTTAATTTTCAGTTTATTTTGATATTAAAAAGGCAAAATATCTGCTGAAATTGATTAATCAAGTCAGAAGCCCTCATATCAGTTACTATATAGGCTACGTGTATATCGATAACGTCATTTCATGCGCCGTCTTGGATTGCCGCTGTAGGAGTAAATACAATAGGAGTAAATGACAAGAATTTATTTTTAATCCACGTGCACGGTTTGAGCGTATTTTTTATAGTATAGAGAAGGCAAATTAGCACACAGGCCGCATGATATTACCTAAATGGGATCTGAGACTTATAGACATTTGCAATCTCAAGACTACAATTCTGACGGTGCGGCGGCGGCGGCGGCGGCGGCGAGCGAATTCTATCTTCATTGCACGGTCAAGACCCTCACAGCATAGCGGTTGGTTGACGTTAAACGCAATGTATTAGAAAATTTGCTCTCCGTTCAGCCGGTCGCGTAGTCGTGGTCGGCCCTACCTCAAATGCGTTGCCAAGCTATAAAATATAGACATGAAAAACCTTTATGCTACTCATACAACCGCTTGCTTTATTCCCACATCCACACCGGAGCAAGACGAACATTCACAACTATGAAAACTGTTGGCTGGCGGTACATAAGGTAATAGTGTTGTATTATAACAATCTGGAGCCAGCACTAGGTTCTACCACCACATATGTAGATTTCTGCTTTGGCTTCCAGCTAATATATATTTGCCGCCTAACTTTTAACATATTCATGACAGCGCATACGATGCGTAATCCTTGTGAATAAATCGTGGACGCTGAATAAAGCAAGCTACGCGTAGCACAAACCCAATCTCCGGTTGTTTTAGGTTCGTTCTAAATGCAGTACAAAACAGTGCCTCGAGCACGAACTTTTTCCTTCTATCGAGTAAGTAACGTTAATGTATCGTCATCCAAAAAATCTGTACATGACGTCTGAACAGCACTATATCCATATTTAGTACTAAAATTTCCTAACACAAACTTTGAAATTTAAATTTTTCCGCCATCGAGCAGTAAAATAATGCATGGACACGTACAGAGGTAGTAAATAATGTTTTGCCATTGTTTCTTTTTCGTATTCATCTTTTTTCTCAATTAGCTTCAGTAACCGTCAATATGCTAATTGAGAGCGCAAGACAAATACGAGCTTATCCGACAAAAAACGATGACAAAACATTATTCACTACATTTGTAAGTCTGTTTTAGGAGTTCGTGCTACGGGTTCGTCATACGGTGCATTTCGAATAGTTAAGGCGACTTGAAAACGTGACGGATGCCGCCATAACTTTTCCGGGTCGACAATTTACCGTACATAAATATTTCTAATACCGTTTATTATTCAAACAAAGAGGACGGCAGCCATCGCGATAATTAAATCAACGATTCATAGTATCGGATACTCTGGCTCATGAAAAATGCAACAGCAATTTGTGCTGGCCCGCAGGCATTTTTAGACATTTTAAGTCGATATCGGAACAATGATTATACGAATTTATTATAGTAAGCTGTAAAAATAATCTAAAGCAGCGTTGTAAGTGCGGTGTGCTCATGAGATAGGTAGTTTACGTAATATGTGATCTGAATAAAAATTCGACATTTTGCAGTGAAGGAATATGTGGAGCTATCTGATCGGTTCTGTAGTAAAACTCAAACTCCACATAAAAATAAGAATATATTTTGAAGAAAATAATAGCGAGCCGAAAACTGTGTGGTTGACGTTGTCACCGCTAGCCGAGTAGTTAAGTGCGCAGCTTCTAGTGATGCGCCACAAATATATTGCGAACGGGACTACTTAATACTACTTATGCGCCCTAACCGTCATAAAATAAAATTGTCCTCATTCACCATTCCGGTATTTTCCTTGAAAAAAAAAACTTTTAGTCAAAGAAAACATGAATTATGTGTAACAGAAAAAGGGGACTCTACCAAGGACACGTACTTTGCCCCACGGCAAAGGAAAGGGCAATGTTTTCCTTCCACGGAACCACCGGGATAAGTACACATCAGTCTGCCAATACACTTGTGACAACTGAAGCGGATAATTCACAATTTGTTCACTCTAGTACTAAAGAAACAAAGATGTAAGAAAACAGAATATCATCATATATAAATTTGATAAGATTAAAAGCAACTAGGTTTGCCCGGGACTCCGCCTGCGTAGGCAACTATAGGAATAAAAAGTACTCTATATCTGCCTTTACCAAATTTAATATCGATAGGTTAACACGTAAAACCGTAAAGACGCCACAAACAAACAAACACATTTTTCACTTTTTCTTCGGGTTTGGGAAAAAAATTGCACGTTGGTTGGGACCACTATTCTGAACAAGAAAAATAGAAATCCTGATATGTCCCCAAAAAGATGTATGGAATTGGGTAGGTAAAGTTTTTGGAAGAGATGTAAATTATAATATTTTTTTGATAGTCGTCATCCTAAAGATCAAGGAACTGCGGCTCTTTTATTTTTATTTCCTCTAATATTTTAGAAAAATTTTTTTTAGTTATTAAGTTGACATTTGTAAACTTTAATGACCGACAAGCTTGTTGCCTTCGTACTTAATGAAAAAGAAAAAAAAACTGTCACATCTATATCTGTCATGGTCAAGTCAAATCAAAGTAAACAAACGATTCAATACCTAATTCATTATTCAAGTCCAAATATCGTGCAAAGGTCGTAGAGCAAGTGGCAAAATCGAAACTCCGGAGTTCGGGAAAATATTTCTAAAAAAACTGATCACATGAACCGCAAGCAAACAGAAAAAAGTAGTTGAATTAAATCGTATGTTTACTTTGATTTGACAATGACAGATATAGAAGTGACAGTTTTTTTTTTTTCATAAGTACGAAGGCAACAAGCTTGTCGGTCATTAAAGCATACAAATGTCAACTTAATAACTAAAAAAAAATATTACTAAAATATTAGAGGAAATAAAATTAAAAGAGCCGCAGTTCCTTGATCTTTAGGATGAGGACTAGGTATCGAAAAAAAATATAATTTACATCTCTTCCAAAAACTTTACCTAGCCAATTGTCCGTTTTGTTACCTAAATTTAATACATTTCTTGGTAACAAAACGGACAATTCCATACATCTTTTTGGGGACATATCAGGAATTTCTATTTTTCTTGTTCAGAATAGTGATCCCAACAACGTGCAATTTTTTTCCCAAATCTGAAGAAAAAGTCAAAGGTGTACTATTTTTTTGAAACTCCCCTTTTACATTATTATTAGAGCTCCTTTTCTACATTGTCTTTTCTCCTATTATTATCGTATTGTTAACGTTTTAATTGCAAGTAACGAGCTAATTGAATTAATCTGCAAAGTTAGCTGACAAATAATTATGCTATTCTTATCAATCCAAATTGACAGTTGATTAAAACTTCGAGTGTCATTAACAGTTCCCTAACTCTGCGTATCGCCTGCAAATCGCGTTCATGAAAAATGTATATTTTCCGTGTTCATACATTCGAGGCGTGACTTTGAAATTGCTTTGCGGGTTCATACGAGTTGTTACTTCAAGTTTAAATTTGAAAATAATGGAGTATAACAATATAATGTTTATTTGAGGTAACAACCTCTTCACTTCACTTAACTCACGTCACTTCTCTATAATTTATAAAGCTCTTTAAAGCTGTGTTTAGGCGAAATTTAGTTTATTTTTGTGACGACTAACGACTGACTCAATGGCTTTATGGTACTGTTGGCTTTATTCCGATCTCATTTCCATCCAATCACCCTATATATTTCTAGCAAACATAGTTCATCTTCAGTTATGGCATAAGCATGTCGTCTAAATGTTTTATTGACCCATTTATTGATTTCCAGTATTCATCTGCAGCACCGGATTTATTATCTATGGTCAGAAAACAAAGGCTCTTAAATCACCCGGCCGACCATTCTGCGTGATAGGCATCAGAGGTCAGCTAATGGAAAATGCATTAGAAAGAACATGGCGGCGATAAAATAGTCATTGATATTTGAATTCCGTTGGGGCTCGTTTGATTTCGACTTTAGTATTGCGTTTTGCTATTGATTACAATTTAACTAATAAACATTCTTCATCTATGTTTACATATATCCTCACATACACGTACGCGTATGACAATGCAAGGCTAAAACGATTTAGGTATACTGTACAATATATAACGTACAAATTCGAATGCTGTCACCGCCATGATGGATTGTTCCGGCTGTCACACTGACGTTCTGTTGTGACGTCATTGGAGTAATATTTCAGACGATTGCATTGTTAGTGTCGGATTGCAGGTGGTGTGACAAGCAAGGACACAAGGAACTAAATAGTAAGAAAACATAATCAGTCTGTATACACCGCATGATGTGTAAAATTGAGAGGGTGCGCTTTCAAGTAAAAGTTAAATAACTATTTTTAGTTACGAATCCTAGTTTCGATGTATAATCTATAAATTCCTGAGATTTACACCCTCCTTACAGCTTCATAGCTATACTGCTAGTTATACAATAAATAAGGGTTTTTCAAACTAAATTAATATTTTTACTATTTCTTACTCTTGCGTACTAGGTATATCTCTCATAACTTATTTTGTACATCACTAATAAAATTACTGAAATGGACAGACTAAATGTACTTACAGGTAAAATAAAGAGAATTGGGTTACATCTCATCTATTTTGCTACGAATCGACATCTCGACGTTTGGACCTTTGCTGTAATTAGATAATTGTATACGTACGACGGTCCTTTGCCGTAAATAATGTAATTCCCCCGGGTACTATACGCTTTAAGCTTGTGCTTATAAAGTTATGTTACCTTTGCGATTTTTGACCCTCTAAGTTTTGTTTGTGGTGGCATTCAGATTACGGATTTGTTGTTACCTCTATTTTATAATTCATTATAATTATGAATGCGTAAGCGAGTTTATTTATTTGTTGTTTGCTTCTCTTTCTTTGACCTGCACGGAGATATGGGCAAATATTAGTTTTTAAATTGTGTTTTTTGCAATCATTTTGTTATGAAGTAATATTAAATTAGTATTTTACTCTATATAACGCTAACAATAAAAAAAACGAAAGGAATAAAATAGAGAATTTCTCTGTTCTAAAGAAGGTTCGCAAACGTTTATGGTCCGGGCCGCACATGTCGCGGCGACAAACAACAGACATGCATACAAATCGAAACGACTGGATGTTTTATTCAGAGTATAAGATTCGGTGTAAATTGACTCTTTTATTGGGTTGCTGCGATCGTGTATGTACCAAAAGTGTTAAAGGCAAGGTTATGTATACACACACACACACACACACACACACACTCACACATGCACACATATTTTTATGTACTGCTAAATTGTCACCATAATTGCCATTATAATTCCAAATTTCATGTTTGTACATTTTTAATAACTTGATGTTGTATTCTCAACTGTTATTTTTCTGGGTAGATGTCAACCGACTCCGTGGATCCCAAGATTCAGGCTCAGCCTAGTTTGGGTATCCACCGGATAATGCCTGCTTGTATCCATGTGACTTGTTGAAATAAAGTTATTCTTATTCTTATTCTATTCTTATAGTGATTTTTTAACACAGTAAGGGGATATGGGGATCAATAGGAGACAAAGGGGAACCATTTTATTATAAGTAAAAATTGGCACGGTAAATTCTCATTTACAAATATAAATAAATTTGAGCAACAACTGTTACATTTAATGTAATGATGAGTTTCATCCTATCAGAAGAAAATAATCAATCATTAAAAAAATCAAGTTACAAAGTACAAATCAGGAAGAGCCAAATCATAAAAAATAATTCGTAGTTTCATTGCATTCAAAGATTTATAGTTTAATATTACGAGTATGAGTAAAAAAAGGGAAGGGAAAAATATGTCTAAACTCCATCTCCATCTAGACTGATTTAACTGAGAAAGTGTTTCCAAATCGATTCGAATCTCGGCGCGTCCTCGACGTGTTTGCTCGCACAACAAGTGCAGCTGTTACCGGAGGGTTTTCGTCACGTTCCTACGAACCTGCGCAAACACAGATTTATCGCAGAGCTGATATAATTGCATATGATACGGCTCTCGTTTTAACCCACTTATAACTACTGTTCTTTTAAAAGAACACTTTTTTTCATAGGATTTGAACCTTATTTTAAAGAGTTAAAGTTCAAATTCGCAATCCAATTTTCAAAAGTCCCGTAACATCCCCAGATGTTAAGGGTTTCAACAGGTGGGTTAACTGTATTTTTGATTGTTTTCAGATATTTTAACGTGGTTAGCCTAGTTGGTAGTGACCCTGCCTACGAAGTTCAAATCCCGGTATGGGCAAATATTTGTGTGATGAGCGCGAGTATTTGTTCCTGAGTCATTGATGTTTTCTATATATTTAATTATGTATTTTTCTATATAAGTATGTATTTCGTTGCCTGGTGCCCATAGTACAAGCCTAAAGCTTAGTTTGGGACTAGGTAGGTCAATTTATTTTTATTTATTTATGTATCTACAGATTATACAACTAACGAGATATTATTATGTGTGTGTGTGTTATCGTGGAATCTTCCTATAGCAATGAGATGACCTTTTAAAACGCCACATCACTATAGTTTGAAATATGATGTTCTACGGTGGTACACGAATGTTTATACATTATGTGTTTTGATGGAATCTTTCAATTCAATAATGTTCATATCCACTTCTGATCGTCAGATTTTTGGATTTGATTGAATCATATTAAGACACGTAAGATACATTATTTGTTTCATCTTATGGCTAATAAATAATAATGTATGATTGAACCTAGTCTACTTACGGATTTGAAATATTTAAAACTACGGATGTGGTAAGTAGGTATACGAAATGGTCGAAGTTATAACCTTACTTTAAATCCCTTAATCGGCTTGAATTTTGCAAAGTTAAAGTGCACTTAACTTTGATCGGTAACATCAATCAAAATGTTTAATGCCTTAGCAAGTAAATATTTTCGATTAAAAATATAGCTTTACATTGCGCGCTTTTAAAAACATTGTTTTGGAAAAAAGCTATTTGGCGCCCAACATGGGACTTAATGCTACAGCGATCTAACGCGCTCCTTCGGAAGTTTTTTCACAGTTAAGACACATTTAACACTTTAACACACATTTTTAAGTTTAAAAATTAACAAATAAGGAAATCTCAATATTATTGAATCTTTTAAATCGCCAAAGCAGCAAACGTAAGTGATTTGTGTAAACATCTCTTAGTCACTCTATTTGTTAAAGGAAGCTTTCATGTACACTAAATATTGGCGAAGGAAGGCGAAGTTCCGCATCCAAGTCCACTTACATTTCTCAAAGGTTTCTGCTAGCTTGTAGGTACATCGTTGAACACGTCCAATTTGTCTATATATTTTGCAGTTTAACTGGTCAAAAACGTTGTGGAAAATTGTAAAAGATGAAAGCAAACCGTTTACAGAAGGTTTCAGTTTAAAATATAGAGAATAGCAATAATAACCTCATAAGCCCAAACGGTCTAAATTTAGGAAATTTGACAAAGTGACTTTTTACTTTAGTTGACTGACACAAGATTATTTTTGAAACAATTGATATTTGAAATGAGCCTTACGAGGATATTTGGAATATATACCATATAAATACGTACACCTTTGTTCGAAAGAATAGGTACTTGCGAGTCACTAACAAACAAAAAAAAAACAAAAAAAAAAAAATGACTAACTGTTGAGTTTCTTGCGGCGCTTCTTCTCAGCAGTGGTCTCCTCTTGGGAAGCGCTGGTAGATTTTTGACGTGTAAAAGTGCCCGTGCGGCCTACTTACTGAATAAATATCTTTTATCTTTTTTTTATCTTTTATTAATTTTATATTCGATCCACTAGTTTTTTTTTTGTATACGTACTGCATTTTATGGAACCTTTTTTATGATAAGAACCAACTGAAAACAATTTTATCTTGCTTGCTTCAGTAACTTACGACACTTGCAAAGAGGCTCCTAGAATTTCGGAAACATCTGCCCATCAACATAACTCAATTTGTTAGCTATGAAACTCACTGTTCGATAGGGCGCAAGTATTCTCAATGACAAGCAAAAACGGTGGGTCATTTTGTTGGGATTTTTTATTTATAGTGTCCCATTTACTTGATAGTGGAGTATATCATCATAATCCAGGGTTACTATAGTAACCAAAGCTATGTGGTTGAGAAAATGACAACAGTGTTTTATTGACAGTATTAAGAATGGTGCATCCGAAAATATGAGAAAAGCAAAATATGGATTAAAAATTTTTGACATATTTTCCTTGTCATGAAATTTTCTTTTTATATGGATTTGTATCTTACCGTTAGGTACTTATTTAATGAATTTTTGAGATTAATTACCTGAAAAAAAAAACAAAATAGATCGTTAGTTAGTAGGTATGGCTGTACAATCTAACAGATCAATTTGATTGAATAAATCATTATAACAAATATACTAAATTTTGAATCTAGACATTTTCCTCTAATCTTATATATAATTAAAAATCAATTGCTGCATATATTCGAGATAATCACTTGAGAACGGGTCGACAGAATTGCCCGTTTTGTAGGGTTCCGTACCAAAATGGTAAAAAAAGAACCCTTTTAGTGAGACTTCGTTGTCTGTCTGTCCGTCCGTCTGTATGTCACATCAGTTTTACTGAGCAACTACAGGTGCAATGAACTTGAAATTTGGCATAGTTGTATAACTTGCTTGCCCGCGTCTGTTTTTAGTAAAAAAAAGAAATAAATTTTATAAATAATTGAAAAGGGGTCTAGAATGGTTGAAAATGAAAGTTATTTGATTATAGCAAATGGGGTGTCATATGAAAGGGCTTAATCTGCACATTACAAAACTATTTTTTATAAATTTCCATGACGTACTTTTTGATTTATAGCCAAAAATGTACAAAAAAAAACCGTTCCCCCCACTTATCTCCGAAGTTTATGCACCAAAAAAACTGAAAAATTCCTGACGCATAGCTATAAGTAATTATATTTAATATATTTTTGAAGTACGGACTTAGAACTCTCGGCGCGCGAGTCCGAATGCACTTAACCGATTTTTTGTTGTGTTCGATGAAAGATTTTATTTGGAAATACCACCCGTGTAAAGCCGGGCGAGTCGCTAGTGGAACATAATATAGTTAAGCTGTAGTTAAAAGAACCTAATACATAATTATAATTGTACAGTCAAGGTTACATATATACGTTCAGAGTGACAAAAATATGTAACCACGATCTTATTACGGCGACATAAGATCGTGGTTAGATATTTTTGAGGCTTTGGACGTATTGATGTTTATAACCTCGACTTACGACCCGTCCTAAAACA
Source organism: Tortrix viridana (assembly GCA_963241965.1). NCBI lineage: Eukaryota > Metazoa > Arthropoda > Insecta > Lepidoptera > Tortricidae > Tortrix > Tortrix viridana. Next base: position 11,627,178 of record OY725183.1, on the reverse strand, counting down.
AAATAACTTGAAATTTTTTACCTACTCGTATAGGTAGTTTGAAAGGCATTAAGGGTCAGAAGGAACTGGAACAACGGCCTACATGGCGCGAGAGTCGGTCCTGCCAGTGAGTGACGTTAAGTAGCTGGTAGGCTTTCGCGGAAACGTTTTAGTGCGCGCCTTTCTTATAAGGTTGGGCCACCAAAAGCGCAAAATTGCACATCGTGCGTTACATAACATCATGAAAAAGTGCAAAAAACAAAAACTTATTGTGATGTCCAACGATTTAGGGGCAAGTAATTGGAGGTCAATGAAACAACAAACATTGCATTTGCCCAACACGCTAACGCGCTTCCGACCCACACCTGCCATGTCAGCTCATTGACACATGCAGTTGACGGGAAGGTAGTGTTGCCAACGGCAGGGCGTTTATTCAGTACGCCACACTTATTTATTAAATTAAAAACCGAACATACATACAGTTCAAACACAGATCGATTATAGAGGATTCTATTTTTAAACCCCGATGGAAAAATACTTTTTTTAACGTTTGTATGTGTGTATCTATTTGTGGCATCGTGTCTAACTCCCAAAGTGGGCGGATTTTGATTTAGTTTTTTTTGTTTGAAAGGTGATTTGATCGATTGTCTTCTTAGTTAACTTTGAAAAAAATCCATTAGGCCGTTTAAGAGTTGTAAGCGCTGAAATCCCCACAATCCCAAATCTGTCGAGGTTTTTTAAATAAAGTTTTATACCTATTTGGTAATTTTTGATGAGCATAGGACTAATGCCTATGATACTATCAGCTCTAAATCGAGATTGTGTAAATTTTCAATTTTATGTCAAGTTTAAATTAAAAATATATATCTTGCCTATTATTAACCTATTGACCACTAGTCTGATATATAAGACACCACACCAAAGCTAATGCCAACCTTCCTCAAATACACTTAAATCTATTTTACGCTGTCAACAATGACGGATAATAGCTGTCAATGGCTTTCAAAAGGTTAATAATAATGTCAGCAAATGTAAGCCTGTGTTCATGGCCCCACACAAAAGACAGCAGTGTTTCGGCAACTATTATTGTGATGACAATCTCAGGGGCTCTCGTGGATTGAAGTGGTGGCATCCGCGACCCACGGATGAACGCTATGAGAAAGCGGCACATTAAACCCATACAGCCTTAGGTGTTAATGAACACAATAATAGCCCTTTTGACACTAGGTAGTGCTGAAGACAGCAGTTTCGCCGATAGTGACTAAGCTTTTATTAACTAGACAGTAAAGCCGTATCGTAAACAATACGATATCGATATAGTGTAAAACCAAGTTGTTTGCAGGCCTTATGACGTCACAAAACTACTCTCAAATAACACACCCTGTATTGTTAATTGTAACTTGAAAAAAGTATTTAAAAAGAACATAAATTAATTTCGTTTATTTTGTTTAATAGTTTTAACAATTGTGTCGTTTTCAAGTAAAAGGTGCCATTTGGTCGGTTATCAATAAAAATGGTTTTTATTTGTATCTCTATACCAGTCAGGTATTGGCAACTGACAAAGTGGTACCTTTTGTAATTTCTACTGACCACTTTTCATCATGTTGCTTCCGATAGTAAAAACTGCAGAAGCGATACCAACGCGGCAACGCGTCTCCCGCCTCAAAAAATCTCAAGACACCCTTAAAAATCCCCATTTTATAGCGCAGTGGGAAAATCTCAGCAGGAAGTTCATTCCGAATCCTTATTGTACGCGATAGAAACAGTCTCAAGCTGCGTAGATGAGCAACGAGACTCGAGGAAATGAGGATGAATGACCTATCTCTTGCTACCATTATTTTTCCAAAACTTGCTGCTTGCTACGAACAGCCTGTAATTTTGGCTAGATAAAGTACGAGCGAAAGGCAGTTTCTTTATTATATTATTTAATTTTACCACACGTATTTATTATATTATACTTTTATTTCCATTCGCATTTTATTCCATTCTAGATTTTTCCCAGTCGCATGTTTGCCCTTTCTAAATGTAATTTCCACAGAGTCGACGGAGCTTCGCTGCCACGTAGCTCCTATTTCTGGATGCTTTGGCCCTTCGGGCCTGCTGCAAGACTAACATAACCTAAACCTACTACTTATTTCGACCTAATTACAATGGTAAAATTTGCAAATGGGAAAAAACCAGAATGGGGACAAATGCGATTGAGTAAAAATTTAAAATTGAGAAAAATACGAACGAAAAAAAAGGATTCGGCGAAATTATCTAACCAGCTATCTACGTCTCTTACCGCCTGTTTCACAATCGTAAAGTAAAGCATATCTGACAGATAAGGAGAGTGCTATCTTTACCTGGCAGATAAATTTACTCGTCGATTGTGAAACAGGCGCTTACTGAGTGAATCGAATAAATAATCACGATAAATGTGACATCAATGCCGAGGTCATAAAGGTTCACCTTCTAGTTCAAACTTACCTCACTTTCTAAAGCTCACAAGTCTCTTACACTTTTCTTACAAATTGAACTTTAGTAAAAGCAGTCAGAGTGTATATTTCGACTTTGCAATGACTAACGTTTTGACTTTATAGAAGTAAGTTCGATGTAAGCGGGAATAAACGTGAAAAATTTCTTAAAGCCAGGTGTCACGCGCGACGGTGTCTATTATAATAATACCGGATAAGTTAACACGTTCAGAACCGACGACTCCATTTAGTGCAATTTGCTGTGGGGATCAGGAGGTTGGGCACAGAACACTGTAACTGAGAGCATTTGTGAAACTGGAGAAACGGAACGGGTTCTTTGTTTACCCAGTCTATCTTCTTTTTCTGTAGACATCTCTTTAAATATTCTAAATAATAAAACTCATATTACTCATGCAGTGGACGTCTTGCGGCTGATGATGATGATGACACGAAAATATGTCACGATTATTTTCGCATAAACCCATTATCCGTATTTTTGAAAGCCTTCACTCGAAAGCTGGTGATTGACTTAATATATTCACGTGTTTCATTGTACGCAGAACGTCGATGATTACCAGTTTTAATTTAATCATATTTTAAATATAAATAAACATATGACATAATTAGAACTTGTAATTGTGGCGAGAATATTATTATTTAAACGCACTTTCAGAGTTTATAATACTGTTTATCATAAACTTATAAATGAAACGTTTAGATTCTTTGTCTATGATTGTTGAGGTTTGTTCCATCAACTTCCGTCCAAAGAGAATGTAATAAAGAAGTATTGATTAATTTGACAGACAAATGTCAAAACATATCTCTAATTATAGAAATTAAAACGAATGGTGTGGACCACTCGTTTTTAAATTTTCTATCGTTCGTATTTCAAAAATACGGTTACACCGTTTTTGCTCACTTTCGAGTGAAACGCTCGAAAGTCAAAAATCGCCCCCAAGTTATTAAAAAATACGGGTCGTTCTAATTAACGCTCTGCTTTATGCCGAGTATTCACTGGAGGACAAATTGCCCGCAACACGCCTGTGACGACGAGTTGCCAGACTCACGGGACAGAATAGACTTTACTAACGAACTGGCTGGTGTTTTAAAATAACAAATAAGTAATTCCCTAATTAATAGAGTCAATAGCAATTGGTATTCTGTAACATAGACACTCACGCAAAAACATTTTTCTCGGTATAAAAATGATCATGTGTCAATACAGGATTATATATATTAAGTCTAGGATATTTTAAGTAGGATGTTCAGCAGTGGATTTCTGGTATAATGATGATGGTAAATACGGAAACATAATAAAAATATACTTATTAGGTAATATAAACAATGTAATTAAAATCTGGCGAATTATGAACCGAGAACGTAAAACTCCCTTTGTTTAAAGTATAAGTATATTTCGTGTTTAAGTGCGTGTCGTAAGTTCGAGGCGTCCTTGAAACGCCAGAAAAACATTCGTAACATCCAAGTTTCCTCAAAAACAGAAAAATCAGCTTAAAAGGCCGTGACATAAAAAAGCGCCGGTCAAACGTATTTAATCCGAGTCCTTTGAATTATGCGTGTTCAATTAAAACACAACAAACAAGCCTGTTTCAAAATGGCGACGAAAGCCTTAATTAGAGCCGGGTCGCCGGTAAATTTGCACAATTATTAATTCTTTGATGTCTAGCCTTCGCCCCGGGCGTTTAGAAAAAAAAACAACCTCATTGATGAATTCGCACTTTCAAAAGTAAAAAGCAACAAGTCAGAAATTATACTATCCGAAATTTAACCTTAAGGTGAGTTTGTAAAGACCCAAATGAAATATTTTTTTAATTGTTTCTGTTTATTTTAAATTGGCAATAATAAGATAACTCGATGAGGCAACGCTTTCAAAAATGTTTTGTTCGAAAAACCAATTTTTTTTAGATGCACAGTACGGAAGTGTTTTTTTTTTTAACGAAGAGAGAGAAAGCGTGCCGAGAGACATTTCTACTGGAGCGGAAATAAATGATCTTACCATATTCAACGAACTGGTAACATTAACTGAAGGAAATTTAAGGTAAATTGTCAAGTTGAAATAATAATGTACTTGTTTTACCATTGTCAACATTAAAGCAGTAATTTTGAGTTGTCATTATCAGCCGATACTTTCATTTTTCAACCCCCCATTCTAGACCCCATTTCGATTATTTATAAAATTTATTTCGTGTTCTAAAAACAGATGCGGGCAAGCAAGTTATACAACTATGACAAATTTCAAGTTGATAGCATCAGTAGTTGCTGAGAAAAACTGCTGTGACATACAGACGGACGGACGGACAGACAACGAAGTCTAACCATAAGGGTTCCTTTTTTACCATTTTGGTACGGAACTCTAAAAACGTTGTCATAACCAAACACGTTAGAAATTCACGTCCTAAATCAAGATTACCGCCCCCCACATTTGTCCAAAACCTATTAAACTTGTGTGATTTAGTGCGCCCACTGCGTTCTGCACGACTTAGCTCGCATGCACGGCAACTAATGAATGTATAATTGGAACACATTTAATTCAAGTTGTAGTGACCGTGCTTTAGTTTATTACTGTGTGTTTAGTTGTGCAGCGTTTAGTTTAGTTAATCACTTGATTGAAATGATGATTATGTTAGTTTTTCATCAGCTACTACTACCGCGTTTCGCAACTTTCTATGTTTGTGATGTTTCTTTTTTTGTATTTGAGTTCGTTGTTGTGATTTTTCTCTTTCTTTTTTCTTTCTTTTCCAGTTTTTAGCCCCTGACCAAAAGCAAGGGATATACTCGTAGGTGTTATCGAGTTGGAACTCGTTTATCGTGTTTCCCTCATGAACTATTTCATTTTTCCAGACAAAGTATTCTTGTTTTATTCCAGAACATAAACCTTGGCCATTTAGGCGTGACGTGAAGAGAAATGTTCAAAACTTGGATGTATAGGTATTAGTATTTCGTCACCACAATGCGACTGCGGAGCACCTGATCAGACCCTCTCCCACGTGGTAAATGATTGCCCACTTCGCTGTTTTCCTGGAGGCATGGAGGAGCTGCATAAATTTACGCCCGCCGCAGTAAACTGGCTGAAACACCTGGACATTGACGTTTGATCCATGCAGGATGATTGCCATACGCAATGAATAAATAAACCGCTACACCATGCCGCGCCACATGCGCGCCACAGGCTTTCTCAGTCGCTTTTTGTTCGCCGTTTGTATGTTTTAAATGCTGTGTAAGTTCTTGTGAGATAATTTTGGGTTTTCTGTTCTGTTACGTTTTTTTTTTTTTATTATTTGTTTTTTTTTTTATTATTTGTGTTGGCTGTGTGGCCTGCCGTGGTGTCACCAAATGGTTCCGGCGTAAGACCAGCTCTGGCCTCAAAACCAGTACCACGCTGAGCCGGAACCGTTTTGCGTCATCTGGCATTAGTGCAGTTTTTATTATTTTTGTCCATTTGTTTATTTATGTTCTGTACTTTTGTTAGATGTATGTAAATAAACGTTTTATCTTTCTTTCTTTCTTTCAATGATGATGAGTATTTCGTAGCTCTAAACAACCAAATATCCAGCATTAAACTTATAATAGTAGGATCGCGCTTAGTTTCTGTCTGTTTTTGTCACCTAAATGTCGCATAGAGCCCCGAGCTCCATTTAGTTTCTTGTTCTATTGAAGTAACAGCAATTGCAATGTTCCGTGCGCTTACATTTCTCCCTCGGGTGGCAAGGTACGTTGATTTTAGATTTTCAATTGCTAGTTACTGACAGTTAGGAACTCCTAGCTATGGTATTGCGGTTATCACGACTGAAGTAATACCAATGTTTGTGTTACTTGGAGTACTAGAAAACATCCAGCGCGGAAATTCTGCCAGTATGTTTGGCCTTAGCCACAGGGGCCATATTTAGATTAAATTGAGTTTTAATTTAGATTTAATTTAGATTTATCTAATTTAGATTTAATTCAGTATTATTATTATTTGTTTTTGTATAATTATACAAAGACTCATTGAACCTCTGCTACGCATTATATAAATGCGTAGTTTAATAAAGTCTCTTATGCACAACTGCACGTGCAGGTGCGAGCAAGCTACGCTGCTCGTGCGTAGCATGCACATGCTGCGGCGAACTCATGCGTATAGCGCTTACATGCGTAGCAAATCCATGCGTAGCAATAAGTCAGTGCCCTATTTAATTTTCCATACTACGCGTAGTTGGACTATACAAAGCTTTTCCCAAATAAGATTTCTTACAGAAACTTATTTGTATTCACTTGCGCATTGTACGTAGTTTTAAAGTTATTAGAGTTCGTGAAATACGAGTAGATACTATAGTCTTCACATTTCAAACGTTGCCGTTCCGTTTAAAATAGCATAACTTTACGCTAGCTCACCCAAAACATAACCTAACCTAGAAACAATTCCATATTTGTAACAGTTACGCTGTTACGACTCTTAAATGAGAAGTAACAGTTGCTGCAGTTTAAATCGTACTGCATACAATAACGTGTAGCGAGAGTTTATGGACCAATTAACTGCGCCATTCGATGTTAATGTTAACAATTATATGGCATTATGTTACAGCGTGTTATTAACCTTTTTAGTGGCTTTAAAATGAAAGGATAACACATCCCAAAGTGCGGTTCTATCTAACTAGTGTCACAAGAAACGGATGCACTAATTGCTTAAACTCATTTTAGTCACATTAACGCCGCACTCATTATTGGATTAATAAGAGCTCAGAAGTACTCAGAACATGAACAGAAGATGAAAAAAAATTCTTAAAGACTCGATAAAAAAAAATCCGTATTTTTTTCCTGTGTGTAACAAAAATTACTCAAACGATACTATGTATGGTTAACTTTCGTTACACAAAGGAAAAAAAAACGGTTTTTTAATAGAATCCTTAACTGTCCTTATCTACGTACAATTTTTTTTCAAACAAAGATACTCCATTTTCTTTAAAGATGGCAGACATTCCGTCGGGAATCACAGAAGCGTGACAATCACCGTTTATTTTATTAAATCACAGCAATGAGAGGCATTTAGGGGGAGCGTTCTATCCGCGGATATCGTCTCTGGCGCCGTAAAACAGAAACGAGATGAAATGTGCGGATATAAAGGGAAGCTGATTGGATATATACGCGAGTGACGCTCGTCACAGACTCGGCTATAATCCTTTTCTTATTCTTAATCATACATTAAATGTGAAAGTTTGTATTGTTCTTTTAGGTTCAACCAACTTATTTATTTGGGTACTACAAATCACACAAACAAATTGCTTATTAAGATAACACAACACTAAAATTGAAGTAAAATAAATAAAACTGAATTAAATCTAAATAAGGTAAATCTAAATTAAATCTAAATTAAATCTAAATGTGGCATAAGGCCAAACATGCTGGCAGCATTTCCGCGCTGGATGTTGTAATGGTTGTGTTTCAATCACGCCTAAACGGCTGACCGGATTTGGATGAAATTTGGCATACCGATAGTCCTTATCCTGGATTGACACATATAATATTTTTTATCCCGGAAAATTTTAAAGCTCTTAAGGAAAAAGCGATATGACTTCTAGGCAGACGGAGTCGTGGGCGCTAGTATTATAAATGCGACAGTGTCTACAATAATGTTTGTTCCGACTTCCAGTTAAACGCCTTTAGGTTGAATTTCTTCTATTCGAAAAAAAGGCTTTTCTAGCCCGATTAGAGGGAGCAAAACTCGTTTTTGCTTAGTAACTTAATATATGACTTAGTAAGCGTTCTACACACCAGAGACACCACAGAATACTACATTTTAGACCGGTGTTCAAGCCTAGGAGAATGCTTCAGTAGGAGTTCAAAAAGCGCGCAATTTTTCTTCTTAAGGTTTAATTTATCGTCCTCCTTGAACGCGTTACTGCATCACACTTATGTATATTGCTTTTAAATATGGTATCAATATACTTTTTGTTTATTTTATTATAATAATTTGTTTTATTTAATTAAATGTATGATTGATAAATACTGGTATTTTACTTACTTATTGGATGATAGTTTTTCTCATAGGAGAAGTAAAAAGAAGAGTGTATTAGAGATGAGCGAAATTATTTATATCTCGGGCGTGGCGGTTCTTCCAGTAAAATTTTCTGAGATACCGCGTTACTAGTTCATATAATGATATGAACTAGTAACGGGGACTACTCAAAGATTATAAATATACAAGATACGAGTAAGATTGATGTTTTAATTGTGTACAAATAATAGCTTTCTAAGCCTATTTCTAAGATTTCAAGTACCGGAGTAAGAACAAAATGCACGTTTGAAAGTAATAACTTCAATTATCAAACCATTCAACATTAAAACCTAAACTAAAATGCATTCAAAGTTCGAAATTTGAACTTCAAATGACACTTGTTGCCTTTTTCCTTTAAACATGCGAAAAGGCTACCTAATTAGTTATTGTAATTGTATGCTTGTAAAAAATAAGATTTGGTTAAAATACTGTTTCTCTCGGGCAAATCTATTAGCACGTTTTTAATCCAAACTCCATGTGTGTGTTTTTTTTGCATTACAAAACTGAACGTTACACCAGCAAATTCTAATGTGTTGTTCATATCAAGAACATTCTTAGTATTATTAATATGGATTCCCTTTTTTCCATCACAAAGCGGTTATATCTCATAATGTTCACTTATGACTCAGTATTAATTAGAAGTGGTTCTGATTCGGTTCAACGAGACCCTCACATTGCATCGGCCCCGCTTTACAAAGAGATCAAACGTTTCCCTCGTTTTTGTACTGTAGAGCTTCTTTTTAATCACGAACTGTTTGCGAATGGAAATGTTACGAGAGCGCTTTGTGGCAATTTAAAATATCACTGACTGTGGTATAAGATATTTTAGTAGTAATGCGTTATGTTACTACAAAAACTTAATTTAGTTTTAGTAAAGGTTAATTTATAGAAAACAGATTTTAAGCGTGTAAACCACGTGTTTCAGTGATTTAAAATTAGGCTGATTAAATCCAATTATTTATATAAAACATAACCGTTTTTACTGGTCGGTTTTGAAAAGTAATATGCACCCCAGTGAACAGCGTAATAATGCTAGAACGCTACCAGAGTCCTTAGCCAAGATGCATTACGCTAACTAGCATCTAATGCATCTTAGCTAAGGGCCCAGCTCTGCTATGCCGTTCGTATGGCTAAACATTGGTCAACTTCCATCTAAACCGCTGTCGATACGCTGCAGGGTAACATACTGCCCTGCTAAGCTAAAAATCAGTATCTCAAAAACAATAGCCAAAGCAGATTCAGTCCTCCCCTGTTAATAATGAGGTTGCAATTGCTACATGAGTTTTGTCTGAGATAGCGCCATTTTGCTTAGCAAGGCAGCATAGACTAACTGTCCGCCGGCCGATTGGCCTGTCGTTCATCGTAGAATACAGACTATTTTTCATACGATTTCATACATTTTCTTTATGGATTTCGGCCGGCAGGCCGAAGACAGATTTGGGACTGGCAGCGGCATTGGTGGGTTAACTGCAACGCCAATTACAACGGCTGCAAACTTATGAAATTTGTGAAATTAAGTATTGGGGCGCTTACTTATCTAACGATGTTAATAATTGACTGTTAGTTCATAAATTTTGACAGCTGTTAACACTCTTATCGTCTGTGAAGTTGTTGGTGGACATAAATATTCAAGTATCCCTGTGAACTTCAACAAAATAAACACACTTGAAAAACACAATTGCGTCACATTCTCACATTATGCAAAATAACGCCATCTTTAAAATCATTCCCGTCACTTTACTCCATACATACAATCATACTGATTGAATCCGGATCATAAAACCCGTGTCCCCCATTCCCAAACTCCCCGGGTGAAATCAAACCCTACTTATCCGATCCAGTTCAAATGGACTTTCCCGACGTGAGAAACTATGGAGTGGATTAAGTGGGAATGGAAAGTTTCTGCTCGCAATTCTAAGAAAATCCTGAAAGTATTTATAAAAAGATCACCGATAAGCTTACTGACTGGACGGTTTCTGTAATGTATTTCAGGAAATATGATTTTCCGGACAAGTTATATCGGAAAGTAGGTAAATCATGTTTCTTATAACCTTGTCTTGTCATTGCCGCTGCTGCACTGATTTATTGTACACGGAACAGAACTGCAGGACGGGATTGTCTAAAGAAGTTAAATCACACACACCGAGGCAACTTATGAAAAATATATTGGTAATTTAAAATAATCCCCAAACAGCCTAGGATCCCGTGTTGTCAACCAGTTTAGTTTAAAAGAACAGGCAAAAATGGCGACTTGGTTTATTTTAAGTATTTGTAGATAAGATATCAGAAGAGTAATAAAGATAAGATGCATTCTGAAGGGTTTATATGATTTCGGAAAATAGACAAAGTTATCATAGCCCATACCCCGTTAAGAAATCAACGGTGCTATTCCATCGTTCATAGGCATCAATTTAAAAAAAATGTGCGTATTATTTAGTTGTATTTAATTCTAAGAATTCGTGACTACATAAATAAATATAGTGCAATTAATAAGAACTAAAGAGCAAGATGCGCCAACGATCACTAGCACTAAATGTCCCTTTACACCATCTGTCACATTATAATTTGGCAAAATAGAGAATGACAGCACACTTAAGGTAACATTAAAATTGATAAACATGGGTACAACTGGGCAAATGGTTCCTAATTCTGTTGACAAAACTTTAATCAAAGGAGACCATATTAATGGCAAATTAGTATATAGTTTATGTCGCAAACCTCTGTCAAATTTGCATGTCTCATGAGGTTCAAGTACCTACTTCAAGTTTAGTCATTGGTGCTCGTTACTAAATTATTGAGGGGCAAGGACACGTCGGAATACGTAATCAATTCGCATAACCATATTCCGGTATGCTTAAATTATTTAAATGTGTACGAGGGTTGGTTCCAACATTTCCAACTATATGAAAGAGGTTATCATCCAAGCATGCGTTAATACTTGACCAGGCAAAATAAAGAATAAATACTGTTTTTTTGTGTCATTTCATGACAGTTCTTTATACAAAAATGTATTCATTAAAATAACAAAAAGCCATCCTATCTAGTGTATCTTCAAAAATACCCTGCTAAATAAAGAGATTTAGTTTGGCGAATTCCGAACGACCGCGACCTGCGGAAAGACAACCTGCTCGTTGGGTGAATGACATTCGTAATCGATAACGCAGCGCAGTACCCAAGAATGTGATGAATAATCTACCCCTAACCTCAAAAACTAAAACGCGACTGGCGAGTACGTATCACGCACCCGTATATATTTTGTAATAGCCTATGACACTTGCATGTTTTTGACGAATCATATGACACCCCACTTATTAAAATCGGTCCAATAGTTTGGGAGCTAGATTGGAACATCCGATTTTCGGTCACATACATAGATACATAAATACATAGACCGTTAACCACACTCCCTTCTTTTTGCTTCGCGCAATCATCCAAAAAGAGACCTATCTACTTATACCCAACAGTGGCAAATATGCTGATTGCATGGTAATACTCGAAAAAGCTTCTAAAAAGACCTAAAAATGAATATCTAATGACTTGAAACCTTTGACTCCTTTGATTAAAAAATGACTAAAGAATAATACTCTCAAGATATTTTGTTGTTCACACATTAAGGTAACATACTACCTATTTCGCTAACTGATACAACTTGTCATTACAAGTGAGTGCTTCCTAACAGACAGTTAGTCAAAATATAAGCTAAACTTGACAACGGAGACCCAAGTCAAGCAAACCGAGAAGCCAAAAAACTCTGCAATGTTCACAGCAGCGACGAGCTGATTCTTATTAATTGTTCCGTTTCGTAGACAGACGGATCCACTGCGGCCGCGAGACAGCCGGAGACTAAGGGCTTTGGAATTGAATTGAAATCAATGACAGCGTCAGTTGAGGGTGTTTTTTAACTGTCAGCGTGCTAAAGTATACATTGGATCCAATTCGGAACACTGGCCTCTAAATTTAAATTTAAGTTAGGAATCTGTAAATTTAGGTTATGTCATTTTAAGTTACGCGCCAATTGGTATTCGGAAATACGCCTAAATTGAATCCACTTAAATTTAAAACTTATCTGACGTCTCAAATGACAGCTCTAAATTTCGTGACTACTCTGTCGTCTATGGTTGGTTCTCATCAAACTAAAATATTGAAGTAACAAAAAAACTGTTGTCCGTGCAAGTTGAATTTAAGATTTATTTTACATTAAGTTATGTGATGTTTACGTAAAATAAAACTCAAAAATAAATTCTTCGTTCAATTAAAATATCTAGCAACATTGGTGGCAGGAGTTTTTTCTGGCGGAAAAGTAAAAAAAAAAGATTTGTTTGCGAGAGCCGAGAACACAGCTATGAACAATAATATGAACATGAATAATAGAAGTGGATCTAATAAACGCCAGCAAAACTTTACTGGCTAGTTGAAAAACTTTACGCAAATATACACATGGCGAGAGGTAGGTAAGACAAGCAATGAATTATTATATAGTCAACCTTGTTATCTAAGCGCCTTAAATTTTATTTACAAGAAAGTACTTTATTTACTTCATTTTCTTCGGTTCAGTTAGAGTCAGGCTATTAAATACTTATGTCGATTTCAGGTAATGCAAGAGAACCACTAGTGGTCCAATTTTGGCTAGTGAGCTAAATGATATGGGCTGCAGCAGGAACCTATCGGAGTGGCAGCATGTAGGTAAGTATATACAACTGTTTTGTTTTGATCCCATGTTCATTATCATGCCAAGATATAATTTGATCCACGTTTTCCAGATTTGGACTATTTGGGCGCAGCGGATCAAAACGAAGGCCCGCTAAATAAGGGAATAAGGGGGGACCTGCAGGGCCGACGCTCAGCGCAACTGAGAGAATTATTGAGATAATGGGCAGTGTAGTTATTAACGGATTCGCGAGTACCGAAACTCCATTGGTATGTATTTTGTTAACGCTTTTAGTGCCTATTTTCACTTTGTTACAAATTATTACAGTTGGGGTTTGAGGGTTTGATGACGACAAAGTATTATGTCAAACACAAAGTAGGTAGGTAGGTAGGCTAACTTCACATGACCGCGCGGTTGACGTTCACACGATCTTCCCGGCGAAGCGCCGCGACCTGCACCGTCATGTACCTACCTATAAGTACTTATTAGACGGCAATACTGTTTAGAATGAAGTCGATTAAACAACGATGCATTTCTATTTTTCATTTTAAAGTTTAAATAAATGCGTGCTCGTCAAACGCACTTTACCGGACTCGTTTACAAAGTATAGCAGTATAGTAAAATAAAAAACCGTGCACTAAAAGTGCTTTTCTCTCCAAGTACCTACTTACCTATAGTTTTAATTTTTTTTAAACTTTACACTTAGGACTTGTTTGGATTGAACCTTACGTACTTATCATGCAGAGGAACGTGGTATGGTAGGTAATTAATAAACTGTTCTCATTGTTTTAGGAGCTTGAGATAACCCTGTCGCCACTCCATTGGAGAACTCCCCGCCATCCGTCAAAGTGGCGAACTGGTTGCGGCGGCGATAAGGACGCGTGAAGAGTGCAATGAAGTAGTTTTTATTTGTACTTGTGCTTTAATTTAATATTAAGTATGTAGGAGTTCATTTTTTATTAAATTTTTTTTAGACAAATACTACTTGTTTGCTATTTACTTTCACCCCCGCATACAACTTCGATCCGCAATCAACTACAACTTCGCATCTCCGTCAGTCTCCACGCAAGCGTATAAGAACAAAGCTATCTTTATTTTTAAACGTATCGTCAGTTATAACTAAAATTATTACTGCACAACTATTACCATTTTGATCTGACTTGGTGTTTCAAAACTAAAATTGTACCTACTGGAGCGCCAGTTGACGCGAGCGTACCTACTTACTGCCTGCTGGCCACTCTTGCCGGCGTCGTATAGCAGTTCCCCAAGGCCCTGGCGAACGCGCTACGTAGGTCCTACTCGCTCGTTTTCGATAAGTTTAATTTTATTATCTCGGGGCATCTGGCCGATTGAGTACCTAAAAGGGCTTAGTATAAACGGGCCACATTTTTCTGCAATTTGTAGCCGGGAACAATAGCTGTATTTCTCAGACTGAGTATGCCAGAACAAGATGGGCATCTTGTTCTTCATCATTTAGGATATATTTCCGGCTATAAAAAAAATGCAGAAAAATGTAGCCCGTTTAGAAGCCCCATAATTAGGTATAACAACCCCTATCAAGTGAATCGCGGAGGATTGAACAAGTTGCACTCTACCTACTAATAAAAGTTATTAAAAATCTTATGGAATAAAAACACTTTTTATGTGTTATAGATGCTAATGTAAATAAAAGATCCAAAGTATATAGAAAATAACAACGGACCCTAACTACCCCTTAGTTAAGGTCCATTATGACGTACCTATTGGAGGTTTCAAATGATGGGCAAGTGAAAAGTAACAATGCGACATTAATATTGACTATCGCAAATGATCGTCTCGGGGACCCATAACTAGCTTCAAACCCCACAGTTTGTATAAAAGCAACAACTTGGCTGGCAACTGGCGCTTATAAAATAACTTACAACACCGGTCATTTAAAAGCCAGGAAAGAATATGTTAATTTTAAAAAACGCTACAAGGAATAATTTACTGAGCTAACTGAAAACATATACCTAAGCAAGTATTCTTTTTTTTTAGAAACTATCGACCCGCATTAGGCTTCGCACGGGTAGCAGCACTAATTATAATATTCCTAATGTTTATAAAACCGGCCAAATGTGTACGGAACTGTCAGTGCGTGAGTCCGTCTCGCATTTGACCGGTTTTAAATTACCTATTCAAGTGATATTTTTAATTTCAACATAAGAAATTGTATAAAAAAAAACATTTCATTTAGGACACAAGTTTTTAATTTTCATTCAAACTCCTAACTAGCGCCACACGTATATATACACGAAGGCACAACTTCACATCCTCGGAAGTTTCTTCGCTATCCCCTGAAAAAAATGAGCATTACAAATAGACTCTTTTTAAATAGATATAATAAAAAGTTTGGGTTAAACAATGGTAGTCGAGAACACTAATTGTGCAAAGAAAATAAGCCGTGTGCAAGAAAGAACCTATCAAAAAACTGCCTGTATATTAAAAAACGCCATGTTTAAACTCTCAACTTGGCAGTGTACTTTTAAAGATTAATCCCATAAGAAGTATAGATAGTGCGTGCAGCGTGCAACCTGCAACTTTAAATTAGGGCTACCTTTATAGGGCTGTAATGCAGCACCCGGTCTTTATTTAAGCACCTGAATTTGCTTTGCACTTAAGCAAACCAAATGGATATTAGAATATGGAGGAAACATGCCTTGAAGACATGTCTAGAGTCCCAGGAAAATTCAATGACTTTCAATGCAATAATTTCATTACCATTATTTTTGGCAAAGTTGTTCGTAATAGAATTTGTTTTATGAATGTATCAACAAAACAAATAAATTACGATTAATACTGGCACAGCTATAAACTTTCGGAACGACCCTCGTATGCGCGTCTCGGAATCGTAAGCTTTTATGTAATAAAAATTAATAAATAAATAAAGCTAATTAACCCCAATATAAGAGAAAAAATTTCATATGCAATAAAATGATGTTCTGGTATAATTCTGGATATAATAATGATGATAAGTAAGGCCAGAGATAGCTGCGTTCCTCGACTCGTGGCGTCTCCACCCGTTTCCTTCGCCTTGGAGCCGGCCCGCTTGTTTAGCGGCGCCTCCGTGCAGATGATGCCCTACAGAACACATTAACAGGATATAAAAAGTGTCAATTAAAATGAATCTTACTTTAATCGTCTGTAATGATTATTCTGGTGACCAATGATTGATTACTGAACATCTTTATTGTTCCATTTTCACAAACAAATGACACACTTGTACTTGTTAAGTATGTAATCTTTACTTATACATATTATAATCCTACAAATATTATAAAGTTTGTGTGTTTGTATGTGTGAAAATTTGGTAGTTCCCAAGGGAAAACCGATAAACGACTTCTACGCGGACGGAGTCGCGGGCAAAAGCTAGTTTAACATACCTGCATAACATAATCAGCCTATTGCGTGTGCTACACGGTTTGAAACCATGGTTTTAAACCAAGTGACCTTAGTAGAAGCGAGCTGCTACATAGTTTCAAACAAGCCCATTTGTTTGACATCTACCAAGGGTGTTTAAGGTCATGCGAAATTTGGTTTAAAACCACTGTCTACACGGTTTCAAACCACCTGTTTGAAACCATGGTTTGAAACCGTGTAGCACGCACATATATTACATAATATTACTATTATTACTGCTGGCGAAGGTCTCCACTCAACACATTATAAATGTCTAGCCTGCTATCCCAGTATATAATAATATCCTACTTATCTTACTACCATTATAAATGCGATAGTTTGGATGGATGGATGTTTGTTACTCAATCACGTCAGAACAGCTGAACGGATCTAAATTAAATTTGGCACAGAGATTGTAGTCTGGAATAGCAGATAGGCTACTTTTTTCCCGCGATAAACGACTTCTACGCGGACAAGTCACAGGCAAATGCTAGTAATGCTAGTAGTGGTATATGAGTTCAGCAAGACTGCACAAGGAGATAACAAACCATTTTTGTGATTGGTTTTCGGGTTTAAAATCTATTGTTTGGTTAAAATATGGCTAGTATTATATATTAATATGAAATATAAACTAACCAAGTATCCATCTATTCTGTCTCCCGATGACATACTGATTCACATTTATATTTGTTGCCTGCAAAATTGCTGCATCATGTGTGCATCAGTGTTGACACTTATAATCCTTTTGTCAGAATCACATATCTAAAACAGAAAGAAGGTATATAGATACATTTTATAGATGCACTCATTATGTTGTTGTAATAAGTACTAAACAAATCCATATTAAACTTCGACATATACATTCAGTCAACAAAGTATCGGGAATGGATGATTTGTTTATGGTTCCAAATTCAAATTTTTGTTTTTTTTGTTGTTGTTAGATTGGCACAACTGTTTTCTATTTTGGCGCGGAGTTTGAGTTGCATCTGTTATTTATATTAAATACAGTGCTGTTTTTAGTTATATCATATCTAGTGTGTATTGCGAATTTCATAATGGACAAAAACATTGAACAAAGAGTTTGTCTTAAATTTTGCATCGCCAATGGAATTTCGTGTTCGGAGTCACTGAAAATGTTACAGAAGGCTTACGGTGATTCGACTTTATCAAAAACACGTGTTTATGAGTGGTACAAAGCGTTCAAAAGCGGTCGAGATGTGATGGAAGATTTGCCTCGCTCTGGTAGGCCATCAACGTCTGCAACTGAAGTTAACATCGCAAAAGTGAAGGAAATAGTGACTGAAAATCCTCATTCAACTTTGAGAGAGATAGCCGCCGAACTTTCTGTATCTCACGAGTCGATCCGTACTATTTTAACTAATCATTTGGGTATGAAACATGTTACCGCTCGGCTAGTCCCAAAAGACCTGAATTTTCTCCAAAAACTCAATCGCATGAGAGTCGCTGAGGACATGCTAGAACGAGTCAATTCCGACCCAACATTCATGAAACGCATTGTTACTGGTGACGAGACGTGGGTTTACGAGTTTGACATGCAAACTAGTCAACAAGCTTCGGAGTGGCGCCTTCCAACTGAACCGAAACCGAAGAAACCACGCCAAAGTCGATCAAAAGTCAAAGTCATGTTGACTGTTTTCTTTGACTATCGCGGTGTTGTGCACTCGGAATTCTTGCCGGAAGGTCAAACGGTAAATAAAGAATATTATTTGAGCGTTATGCGGCATTTAAGAGAGCAAATTCGACGAAAAAGGCCAGATTTGTGGAATGAAAATTCTTGGATTTTGCACCACGATAATGCGCCTTCGCACAAGGCCATCATTGTGAAAGAATTTTTGACCAAACACTCAACAAATACCATCGAGCAACCACCATATTCACCAGATATGGCTCCTGCCGACTTCTTTCTTTTTCCTAAACTCAAATTACCACTTCGTGGCACCCGTTTTCAATCGGTAGAAGACATAAAGGAGAATTCGCGCCGAGAACTGAATTCAATTCCGGAAACAGCGTTTAAAAAATGTTTTGATGATTGGATTATTCGTTGGCGTAAGTGTATCGTTTCTGAAGGAGCATACTTTGAAGGTGATAAAATAAATTTGGATGATTAACAAACAGTTTGTGTATTATTGATCTTTTCCCGGTACTTTCTTGACAGAGTAGTATTTGTGGTCATCAAACAAATCTTGCCTCTAGCAGAAATTAAACTCATGAGCTGTGGCTTGCTAGTCACAAAATAACCACCACTGATAAATTATCAAATCATTTGGAGACATAAGTTAACATAACACAACAATTATTTCTTTTATACTAACACATTAATTAATTAATCTATAATAATAAAGTAAATCTACCAGTTTTTTTTTAATTATTATATAATTGTTGATAATAGGAGATTGTCTACAAGTTTATGAGTTTGCAAAAGTAAAAAATTAAAAAGAACTTGCAATAGTTAAGCCTTTATATAAGCCTTTCTCATTTGATATATTTATTAGCAGTGTGAAGTCCTATACATTTTTATATGAAACAATTTTAACAGTATGAGCGACCTGTAGTTTATTCAATAGCAATAAAACTCAGTATACCCAATTTTCATAATAATAATAATAACATCATAATAATAACTTTCTAAGTTTCTTTTTATTCCAAAATACATGAAAATTGGGTCTACCAAGTTTTATTGCAATTTAATCAACTTTATAGGTCCCTCATACTGTTAAAATTGTTTCATATAAAAATGTATAGAGCTTCACACTTCTAAGTACCTAGGCAAATCTTATTTTACTTATGTTTTTAATCCTTGGTAAGGTTACTAGATGTCATTTTAAATGTGAGTGAGCCTTTTGGCAAAAACTAAACATTTTGAGCGACCAGTAAATTACCACTTAACAAGTTCAAATTTCACAAATAATCAACTAATTTATGGTAAACAAAAATCAGCTATGTGGAGGAATGATATATACTTACCTATGTTATTTTTCTTCATATTTTGGACCACTGCACTGATATTATATGGTTTTTGATGTGCAAACATTACTTTTCCCGATTTCAAGCCGGCTGACCCTATGGCCGACCGATAAAATGTTACACACGGCCCACACGGCGGATATACTTAATGAAATTATTTATTTATCCTTCATCTTCGTCAATTTCACCAACAACTATAAAGTCATCCATTATCACTAAGTAAAATATATCCGAAATACTACACTTTCACAATAACAGAGCAAGGTTACTTGTCACTTAAATTTTAGACGTCAAGTTTTAGGTGGCGCGCTAATTTACAGATAAGATAAATAAAATTCTGTAAATTTACGGCTTTACTGGTCAAGGGTAAGAGCTGGGCAGAAGTGCAAGTACTGGCAGAACAGAACATCGCCGTAGTGACCAAGTGGCTTGAGTCCAATCTTCTTACACTAAATGTCACGAAAACAAAATACGTTTGCTTCTCGATTGACTCTAGAGGACAACCTGACGAGACATTTAGCGTTAAAATAAAAAGTCGTAGAGGCAACTCAGCTCTGGATTCTGAGTCCAGAAACACAGAGATTCTCGTTCGTACCAATGTTATTAAGTATCTCGGTGTTCTACTTGATAGCAACCTCTCTTGGCGGCCGCACATTCAATCTTTGAAGGGCCGCGTGCGGAAGCTCATGTTTGTATTTCGCACCTTGAGGAATGTTGCGTACCCTGAGCTGCTAAGATCTGTTTACTCTGCCCTCTGTGAGTCAGTCTTGGATTACTGTAGCTCGGCGTGGGGCGGAGCGGCTAAAACTCATTTATTGGGCCTAGAAAGGGCGCAAAGATCCCTGCTTAAGGTTATGTTATATAAACCATCCTGTTTTTGCACAAAAGACCTTTACAAGGAAGCGAATGTTCTAACTGTGCGTCAGTTGTTCCTTCGGAAGATAATGTTTAACTACGCCAAGAAATATGACAAGAACTTCAAAGCTGATACCAGGCGAAGGCAACGCTGGAAAACGCCGAAATGCAAAACAAAGTTTGCCCAAAGATTTAGTTATGTCCTTTCTCCTCGAGCAATAAAGGCCTTCTGCAAAGCTGTTCCGGCAACCAGACCTCCGTCCAGGCTTCTACTAAAGAAATGGCTCATGTGCCATGACTACCAGGAGACCGAGAGTCTTCTATCGGTGGTGCGATAAAAACCCCCCATAGCATTTTGTCTTTTGCTTGAATTTATCAGCAAATTAGGAAGTATTATTATATCAGTCAGCTCGCTTTATGTATTCATTAACTCCATAGTATATAATTATTACCTATGTATATATAAATATGTATGTACCTATATGTGTTGTGTGGTATTATTTATGTAACCTCCTGAGGCCCAACGTCCTACATATAGGGCATTTGTCAAAATGATTTCCAACTTTTGTTGACTGACGTAAGATTCAGTTTCGAACTAGCGAAATTTTGACGTAGGCCTTACGCGATATATATATATCTCACTCTATTATGCATTCATTCGTTTGGTTGCTATCGCATAATGTTGCTGTAGACTGAATTTGTTATGTAGGTTAAGTTATGATTGTTATGTCTTCTTGTCTTATTTACTGTATAACTGGGTCCTGTAACACAGGGCATCCTAGCTCAGGGCCCAAAACCACTGTTTCATGTATTGTATGTGTTTATATATGAAATAAATATTTTCATTTTCATTTTCACGTTTAGGATGGATCCAATTCGGAACACTGGCCTCTAAATTTAAATTTAAGTTAGGAATCTGTAAATTTAGGTTATGTCATTTTAAGTTACGCGCCAATTGGTATTCGGAAATACGCCTAAATTGAATCCACTTAAATTTAAAACTTATCTGACGTCTCAAATGACAGCTCTAAATTTCGTGACTACTCTGTCGTCTATGGTTGGTTCTCATCAAACTAAAATATTGAAGTAAGAAAAAACTGTTTTCCGTGCAAGTTGAATTTAAGATTTATTTTACATTAAGTTATGTGATGTTTACGTAAAATAAAACTCAAAAATAAATTCTTCGTTCAATTAAAATATCTAGCAACATTGGTGGCAGGAGTTTTTTCTGGCGGAAAAGTAAAAAAAAAAGATTTGTTTGCGAGAGCCGAGAACACAGCTATGAACAATAATATGAACATTAATAATAGAAGTGGATCTAATAAACGCCAGCAAAACTTTACTGGCTAGTTGAAAAACTTTACGCAAATATACACATGGCGCGAGGTAAGACAAGCAATGAATTATTATATAATCAACCTTGTTATCTAAGCGCCTTAAATTTTATTTACAAGAATGTACTTTATTTACTTCATTTTCTTCGGTTCAGTTAGAGTCAGGCTATTAAATACTTATGTCGATTTCAGGTAATGCAAGAGAACCACAAGTGGTCCAATTTTGGCTAGTGAGCTAAATGATATGGGCTGCAGCAGGAACCTATCGGAGTGGCAGCATGTAGGTAAGTATATACAACTGTTTTGTTTTGATCCCATGTTCATTATCATGCCAAGATATAATTTGATCCACGTTTTCCAGATTTGGACTAATTGGGCGCAGCGGGTCAAAACGAAGGCCCGCTAAATAAGGGAATAAGGGGGGACCTGCAGGGCCGGCGCTCAGCGCAACTGAGAGAATTATTGAGATAATGGGCAGTGTAGTTATTAACGGATTCGCGAGTACCGAAACTCCATTGGTATGTATTTTGTTAACGCTTTTAGTGCCTATTTTCACTTTGTTACAAATTATTACAGTTTGGGTTTGAGGGTTTGATGACGACAAAGTATTATGTCAAACACAAAGTAGGTAGGTAGGTAGGCTAAGTTCACATGACCGCGCGGTTGACGTTCACACGATCTTCCCGGCGAAGCGCCGCGACCTGCACCGTCATATACCTACCTATAAGTACTTATTAGACGGCAATACTGTTTAGAATGAAGTCGATTAAACAACGATGCATTTCTATTTTTCATTTTAAAGTTTAGATAAATGCGTGCTCGTCAAACGCACTTTACCGGACTCGTTTACAAAGTATAGCAGTATAGTAAAATAAAAAACCGTGCACTAAAAGTGCTTTTCTCTCCAATTACCTACTTACCTATAGTTTTAATTTTTTTTAAACTTTACACTTAGGACTTGTGCGGATTGAACCTTACGTACTTATCATGCAGAGGAACGTGGTATGGTAGGTAATTAATAAACTGTTCTCATTGTTTTAGGAGCTTGAGATAACCCTGTCGCCACTCCATTGGAGAACTCCCCGCCATCCGTCAAAGTGGCGAACTGGATGCGGCGGCGATAAGGACGCGTGAAGAGTGCAATGAAGTAGTTTTTATTTGTACTTGTGCTTTAATTTAATATTAAGTATGTAGGTGTTCATTTTTTATTAAATTTTTTTTAGAAAAATACTACTTGTTTGCTATTTACTTTCACCCCCGCATACAACTTCGATCCGCAATCAACTACAACTTCGCACCTCCGTCAGTCTCCACGCAAGCGTATAAGAACAAAGCTATCTTTATTTTTAAACGTATCGTCAGTTATAACTAAAATTATTACTGCACAACTATTACCATTTTGATCTGACTTGGTGTTTCAAAACTAAAATTGTACCTACTGGAGCGCCAGTTGACGCGAGCGTACCTACTTACTGCCTGCTGGCCACTCTTGCCGGCGTCGTATAGCAGTTCCCCAAGGCCCTGGCGAACGCGCTACGTAGGTCCTACTCGCTCGTTTTCGATAAGTATAATTTTATTATCTCGGGGCATCTGGCCGATTGAGTACCTAAAAGGGCTTAGTATAAACTGGCCACATTTTTCTGCAATTTGTAGCCGGGAACAATAGCTGTATTTCTTAGACTGAGTATGCCAGAACAAGATGGGCATCTTGTTCTCCATCATTTAGGATATATTTCCGGCTATAAAACAATGCAGAAAAATGTAGCCCGTTTAGAAGCCCCATAAGTAGGTATAACAACCCCTATCAAGTGAATCGCGGAGGATTGAACAAGTTGCACTCTACCTACTAATAAAAGTTATTAAAAAGCTTATGGAATAAAAACACTTTTTATGTGTTATAGATGCTAATGTAAATAAAAGATCCAAAGTATATAGAAAATAACAATGGACCCTAACTACCCCTTAGTTAAGGTCCACTATGACGTACCTATTGGAGGTTTCAAATGATGGGCAAGTGAAAAGTAACAATGCGTCATTAATATTGACTATCGCAAATGATCGTCTCGGGGACCCATAACTAGCTTCAAACCCCACAGTTTGTATAAAAGCAACAACTTGGCTGGCAACTGGCGCTTATAAAATAACTTACAACACCGGTCATTTAAAAGCCAGGAAAGAATATGTTCATTTTAAAAAACGCTACAAGGAATAATTTACTGAGCTAACTGAAAACATATACTTAGGTATATGTATTCTTTTTTTCTAGAAACTATCTAAGTATTCTTTTTTTTTAGAAACTATCGACCCGCATTAGGCTTCGCACGGGTAGCAGCACTAATTATAATATTCCTAATGTTCATAAAACCGGCCAAATGTGTACGGAACTGTCAGTGCGTGAGTCCGACTCGCATTTGACCGGTTTTAAATTACCTATTCAAGTGATATTTTTAATTTCAACATAAGAAATTGTATAAAAAAACATTTCATTTAGGACACAAGTTTTTAATTTTCATTCAAACTCCTAACTAGCGCCACACGTATATATCACGTGCGGCGTTAGTGAAGTCTGAAGATGGTTCTTCGTCAACATCGAGTTGAGAGGTGCCGCAGCGGCCACTTCCTCAGCAGGTGAAGGCAAAACTTCACATCCTCGGAAGTTTCTTCGCTATCCCCTGAAAAAAATGAGCATTACAAATAGACTCTTTTTAAATAGGTATAATAAAAAGTTTGGGTTAAACAATGGTAGTCGAGAACACTAATTGTGCAAAGAAAATAAGCCGTGTGCAAGAAAGAACCTATCAAAAAACTGCCTGTATATTAAAAAACGCCATGTTTAAACTCTCAACTTGGCAGTGTACTTTTAAAGATTAATCCCATAAGAAGTATAGATAGTGCGTGCAGCGTGCAACCTGCAACTTTAAATTAGGGCTACCTTTATAGGGCTGTAATGCAGCACCCGGTCGTTATTTAAGCACCTGAATTTGCTTTGCACTTAAGCAAACCAAATGGATATTAGAATATGGAGGAAACATGCCTTGAAGACATGTCTAGAGTGGCAGGAAAATTCAATGACTTTCAATGAAATAATTTCATTACCATTATTTTTGGCAAAGTTGTTCATAATAAAATTTGTTTTATGAATGTATCAACAAAAAAATTAAATTACGATTAATACTGGCACAGCTATAAACTTTCGGAACGACCCTCGTATGCGCGTCTCGGAATCGTAAGCTTACATTGTATGTAATAAAAATTAATTAATAAATAAAGCTAATTAACCCCAATATAAGAGGAAAAATTTCATATGCAATAAAATAATGTTCTGGTATAATTCTGGATATCATAATGATGATAAGTAAGGCCAGAGATAGCTGCGTTCCTCGACTCGTGGCGTGTCCACCCGTTTCCTTCGCCTTGGAGCCGGCCCGCTTGTTTAGCGGCACCTCCGTGCAGATGATCCCCTACAGAACACATTAACAGGATATAAAAAGTGTCAATTAAAATGAATCTTACTTTAATCGTCTGTAATGATTATTCTGGCGACCAATGATTGATTACTGAACATCTTTATTGTTCCATTTTCACAAACAAATGACACACTTGTACTTGTTAAGTATGTAATCTTTACTTATACATATTATAATCCTACAAATATTATAAAGTTTGTGTGTTTGTATGTGTGAAAATTTGGTAGTTCCCAAGGGAAAACCGATAAACGACTTCTACGCGGACGGAGTCGCGGGCAAAAGCTAGTTTAACATACCTGCATAACATAATCAGCCTATTGCGTGTGCTACACGGTTTGAAACCATGGTTTTAAACCAAGTGACCTTAGTAGAAGCGAGCTGCTACATGGTTTCAATCAAGCCCATTTGTTTGACATCTACCAAGGGTGTTTAAGGTCATGCGAAATTTGGTTTAAAACCACTGTCTACACGGTTTCAAACCACCTGTTTGAAACCATGGTTTGAAACCGTGTAGCACGCGCATATATTACATAATATTACTATTATTACTGCTGGCGAAGGTCTCCACTCAACACATTATAAATGTCTAGCCTGCTATCCCAGTATATAATAATATCCTACTTATCTTACTACCATTATAAATGCGATAGTTTGGATGGATGGATGTTTGTTACTCAATCACGTCAGAACAGCTGAACGGATCTAAATTAAATTTGGCACAGAGATTGTAGTCTGGAATAGCAGATAGGCTACTTTTTTTCCGCGATAAACGACTTCTACGCGGACAAGTCACAGGCAAATGCTAGTAATGCTAGTAGTGGTATATGAGTTCAGCAAGACTGCACAAGGAGATAACAAACCATTTTTGTGATTGGTTTTCGGGTTAAAAATCTTATTGTTTGGTTAAAATATGGCTAGTATTATATATTAATATGAAATATAAACTAACCAAGTATCCATCTATTCTGTCTCCCGATGACATACTGATTCACATTTATATTTGTTGCCCGCAAAATTGCTGCATCATGTGTGCATCCGTGTTGACACTTATAATCCTTTTGTCAGAATCACATATCTGAAACAGAAAGAAGGTATGTTGTTGTAATAAGTACTAAACAAATCCATATTAAACTTCCACATATATTTGTGGTCATCAAACAAATCTTGCCTCTAGCAGAAATTAAACTCATGAGCTGTGGCTTGCTAGTCACAAAATAACCACCACTGATAAATTATCAAATCATTTGGAGACATAAGTTAACATAACACAACAATTATTTCTTTTATACTAACACATTAATTAATTAATCTATAATAATAAAGTAAATCTACCAGTTTTTTTTAAATTATTATATAATTGTTGATAATAGGAGATTGTCTACAAGTTTATGAGTTTGCAAAAGTTAAAAATTAAAAAGAACTTGCAATAGTTAAGCCTTTATATAAGCCTTTCTCATTTGATATATTTATTAGCAGTGTGAAGTCCTATACATTTTATTATGAAACAATTTTAACAGTATGAGCGACCTGTAGTTTATTCAATTGCAATAAAACTCAGTATACCCAATTTTCATAATAATAATAATAACATCATAATAATAACTTTCTAAGTTTCTTTTTATTCCAAAATACATGAAAATTGGGTCTACCAAGTTTTATTGCAATTTAATCAACTTTATAGGTCCCTCATACTGTTAAAATTGTTTCATATAAAAATGTATAGAGCTTCACACTTCTAAGTAAGCAAAACTTATTTTACTTATGTTTTTAATCCTTGGTAAGGTTACTAGATGTCATTTTAAATGTGAGTGAGCCTTTTGGCAAAAACTAAACATTTTGAGCGACCAGTAAATTACCACTTAACAAGTTCAAATTTCACAAATAATCAACTAATTTATGGTAAACAAAAATCAGCTATGTGGAGGAATGATATATACTTACCTATATTATTTTTCTTCATATTTTGGACCACTGCACTGATATTATATGGGTTTTGATGTGCAAACATTACTTTTCCCGATTTCAAGCCGGCTGACCCTATGGCCGACCGATAAAATGTTACACACGGCCCACACGGCGGATATACTTAATGAAATTATTTATTTATCCTTCATCTTCGTCAATTTCACCAACAACTATAAAGTCATCCATTATCACTAAGTAAAATATATCCGAAATACTACACTTTCACAATAACAGAGCAAGGTTACTTGTCACTTAAATTTTAGACGTCAAGTTTTAGGTGGCGCGCTAATTTACAGATAAGATAAATAAAATTCTGTAAATTTACGTTTAGGATGTCCGTCCGAATACCAAATTGGCCTGTATCTGTAAATTGAATAGTTTATGGATCCAATTCGGAACACTGGCCTCTAAATTTAAATTTAAGTTAGGAATCTGTAAATTTAGGTTATGTCATTTTAAGTTACGCGCCAATTGGTATTCGGAAATACGCCTAAATTGAATCCACTTAAATTTAAAACTTATCTGACGTCTCAAATGACAGCTCTAAATTTCGTGACTACTCTGTCGTCTATGGTTGGTTCTCATCAAACTAAAATATTGAAGTAACAAAAAAACTGTTTTCCGTGCAAGTTGAATTTAAGATTTATTTTACATTAAGTTATGTGATGTTTACGTAAAATAAAACTCAAAAATAAATTCTTCGTTCAATTAAAATATCTAGCAACATTGGCGGCAGGAGTTTTTTCTGGCGGAAAAGTAAAAAAAAAAGATTTGTTTGCGAGAGCCGAGAACACAGCTATGAACAATAATATGAACATGAATAATAGAAGTGGATCTAATAAACGCCAGCAAAACTTTACTGGCTAGTTGAAAAACATTACGCAAATATACACATGGCGAGAGGTAAGACAAGCAATGAATTATTATATACTCAACCTTGTTATCTAAGCGCCTTAAATTTTATTTACAAGAAAGTACTTTATTTACTTCATTTTCTTCGGTTCAGTTAGAGTCAGGCTATTAAATACTTATGTCGATTTCAGGTAATGCAAGAGAACCACTAGTGGTCCAATTTTGGCTAGTGAGCTAAATGATATGGGCTGCAGCAGGAACCTATCGGAGTGGCAGCATGTAGGTAAGTATATACAACTGTTTTGTTTTGATCCCATGTTCATTATCATGCCAAGATATAATTTGATCCACGTTTTCCAGATTTGGACTAATTGGGCGCAGCGGGTCAAAACGAAGGCCCGCTAAATAAGGGAATAAGGGGGGACCTGCAGGGCCGGCGCTCAGCGCAACTGAGAGAATTATTGAGATAATGGGCAGTGTAGTTATTAACGGATTCGCGAGTACCGAAACTCCATTGGTATGTATTTTGTTAACGCTTTTAGTGCCTATTTTCACTTTGTTACAAATTATTACAGTTGGGGTTTGAGGGTTTGATGACGACAAAGTATTATGTCAAACGCAAAGTAGGTAGGTAGGTAGGCTAACTTCACATGACCGCGCGGTTGACGTTCACACGATCTTCCCGGCGAAGCGCCGCGACCTGCACCGTCATGTACCTACCTATAAGTACTTATTAGACGGCAATACTGTTTAGAATGAAGTCGATTAAACAACGATGCATTTCTATTTTTCATTTTAAAGTTTAGATAAATGCGTGCTCGTCAAACGCACTTTACCGGACTCGTTTACAAAGTATAGCAGTATAGTAAAATAAAAAACCGTGCACTAAAAGTGCTTTTCTCTCCAAGTACCTACTTACCTATAGTTTTAATTTTTTTTAAACTTTACACTTAGGACTTGTGCGGATTGAACCTTACGTACTTATCATGCAGAGGAACGTGGTATGGTAGGTAATTAATAAACTGTTCTCATTGTTTTAGGAGCTTGAGATAACCCTGTCGCCACTCCATTGGAGAACTCCCCGCCATCCGTCAAAGTGGCGAACTGGTTGCGGCGGCGATAAGACGCGTGAAGAGTGCAATGAAGTAGTTTTTATTTGTACTTGTGCTTTAATTTAATATTAAGTATGTAGGTGTTCATTTTTTATTAAATTTTTTTTAGAAAAATACTACTTGTTTGCTATTTACTTTCACCCCCGCATACAACTTCGATCCGCAATCAACTACAACTTCGCACCTCCGTCAGTCTCCACGCAAGCGTATAAGAACAAAGCTATCTTTATTTTTAAACGTATCGTCAGTTATAATAAAAATTATTACTGCAGAACTATTACCATTTTGATCTGACTTGGTGTTTCAAAACTAAAATTGTACCTACTGGAGCGCCAGTTGACGCGAGCGTACCTACTTACTGCCTGCTGGCCACTCTTGCCGGCGTCGTATAGCAGTTCCCCAAGGCCCTGGCGAACGCGCTACGTAGGTCCTACTCGCTCGTTTTCGATAAGTTTAATTTTATTATCTCGGGGCATCTGGCCGATTGAGTACCTAAAAGGGCTTAGTATAAACGGGCCACATTTTTCTGCAATTTGTAGCCGGGAACAATAGCTGTATTTCTCAGACTGAGTATGCCAGAACAAGATGGGCATCTTGTTCTTCATCATTTAGGATATATTTCCGGCTATAAAAAAATGCAGAAAAATGTAGCCCGTTTAGAAGCCCCATAATTAGGTATAACAACCCCTATTAAGTGAATCGCGGAGGATTGAACAAGTTGCACTCTACCTACTAATAAAAGTTATTAAAAATCTTATGGAATAAAAACACTTTTTATGTGTTATAGATGCTAATGTAAATAAAAGATCCAAAGTATATAGAAAATAACAACGGACCCTAACTACCCCTTAGTTAAGGTCCATTATGACGTACCTATTGGAGGTTTCAAATGATGGGCAAGTGAAAAGTAACAATGCGACATTAATATTGACTATCGCAAATGATCGTCTCGGGGACCCATAACTAGCTTCAAACCCCACAGTTTGTATAAAAGCAACAACTTGGCTGGCAACTGGCGCTTATAAAATAACTTACAACACCGGTCATTTAAAAGCCAGGAAAGAATATGTTAATTTTAAAAAACGCTACTAGGAATAATTTACTGAGCTAACTGAAAACATATACCTAAGCAAGTATTCTTTTTTTTTAGAAACTATCGACCCGCATTAGGCTTCGCACGGGTAGCAGCACTAATTATAATATTCCTAATGTTCATAAAACCGGCCAAATGTGTACGGAACTGTCAGTGCGTGAGTCCGACTCGCATTTGACCGGTTTTAAATTACCTATTCAAGTGATATTTTTAATTTCAACATAAGAAATTGTATAAAAAAAACATTTCATTTAGGACACAAGTTTTTAATTTTCATTCAAACTCCTAACTAGCGCCACACGTATATATCACGTGCGGCGTTAGTGAAGTCTGAAGATGGTTCTTCGTCAACATCGAGTTGAGAGGTGCCGCAGCAGGCGAAGGCACAACTTCACATCCTCGGAAGTTTCTTCGCTATCCCCTGAAAAAAATGAGCATTACAAATAGACTCTTTTTAAATAGATATAATAAAAAGTTTGGGTTAAACAATGGTAGTCGAGAACACTAATTGTGCAAAGAAAATAAGCCGTGTGCAAGAAAGAACCTATCAAAAAACTGCCTGTATATTAAAAAACGCCATTTTTAAACTCTCAACTTGGCAGTGTACTTTTAAAGATTAATCCCATAAGTATAGATAGTGCGTGCAGCGTGCAAACTGCAACTTTAAATTAGGGCTACCTTTATAGGGCTGTAATGCAGCACCCGGTCTTTATTTAAGCACCTGAATTTGCTTTGCACTTAAGCAAACCAAATGGATATTAGAATATGGAGGAAACATGCCTTGAAGACATGTCTAGAGTCCCAGGAAAATTCAATGACTTTCAATGAAATAATTTCATTACCATTATTTTTGGCAAAGTTGTTCGTAATAAAATTTGTTTTATGAATGTATCAACAAAAAAAAAAAATTACGATTAATACTGGCACAGCTATAAACTTTCGGAAGGACCCTCGTGTGCGCGTCTCGGAATCGTAAGCTTGTATGTAATAAAAATTAATAAATAAATAAAGCTAATTAACCCCAATATAAGAGAAAAAATTTCATATGCAATAAAATAATGTTCTGGTATAATTCTGGATATAATAATGATGATAAGTAAGGCCAGAGATAGCTGCGTTCCTCGACTCGTGGCGTCTCCACCCGTTTCCTTCGCCTTGGAGCCGGCCCGCTTGTTTAGCGGCGCCTCCGTGCAGATGATGCCCTACAGAACACATTAACAGGATATAAAAAGTGTCAATTAAAATGAATCTTACTTTAATCGGCTGTAATGATTATTCTGGTGACCAATGATTGATTACTGAACATCTTTATTGTTCCATTTTCACAAACAAATGACACACTTGTACTTGTTAAGTATGTAATCTTTACTTATACATATTATAATCCTACAAATATTATAAAGTTTGTGTGTTTGTATGTGTGAAAATTTGGTAGTTCCCAAGGGAAAACCGATAAACGACTTCTACGCGGACGGAGTCGCGGGCAAAAGCTAGTTTAACATACCTGCATAACATAATCAGCCTATTGCGTGTGCTACACGGTTTGAAACCATGGTTTTAAACCAAGTGACCTTAGTGGAAGCGAGCTGCTACATGGTTTCAAACAAGCCCATTTGTTTGACATCTACCAAGGGTGTTTAAGGTCATGCGAAATTTGGTTTAAAACTACTGTCTACACGGTTTCAAACCACCTGTTTGAAACCATGGTTTGAAACCGTGTAGCACGCACATATATTACATAATATTACTATTATTACTGCTGGCGAAGGTCTCCACTCAACACATTATAAATGTCTAGCCTGCTATCCCAGTATATAATAATATTCTACTTATCTTACTACCATTATAAATGCGATAGTTTGGATGGATGGATGTTTGTTACTCAATCACGTCAGAACAGCTGAACGGATCTAAATTAAATTTGGCACAGAGATTGTAGTCTGGAATAGCAGGTAGGCTACTTTTTTCCCGCGATAAACGACTTCTACACGGACAAGTCACAGGCAAATGCTAGTAATGCTAGTAGTGGTATATGAGTTCAGCAAGACTGCACAAGGAGATAACAAACCATTTTTGTGATTGGTTTTCGGGTTTAAAATCTATTGTTTGGTTAAAATATGGCTAGTATTATATATTAATATGAAATATAAACTAACCAAGTATCCATCTATTCTGTCTCCCGATGACATACTGGTTCACATTTATATTTGTTGCCCGCAAAATTGCTGCATCATGTGTGCATCCGTGTTGACACTTATAATCCTTTTGTCAGAATCACATATCTGAAACAGAAAGAAGGTATTTAGATACATTTTATAGATGCACTCATTATGTTGTTGTAATAAGTACTAAACAAATCCATATTAAACTTCCACATATATTTGTGGTCATCAAACAAATCTTGCCTCTAGCAGAAATTAAACTCATGAGCTGTGGCTTGCTAGTCACAAAATAACCACCACTGATAAATTATCAAATCATTTGGAGGCATAAGTTAACATAACACAACAATTATTTCTTTTATACTAACACATTAATTAATTAATCTGTAATAATAAAGTAAATCTACCAGTTTTTTTTAAATTATTATATAATTGTTGATAATAGGAGATTGTCTACAAGTTTATGAGTTTGCAAAAGTTAAAAATTAAAAAGAACTTGCAATAGTTAAGCCTTTATATAAGCCTTTCTCATTTGATATATTTATTAGCAGTGTGAAGTCCTATACATTTTTATATGAAACAATTTTAACAGTATGAGCGACCTGTAGTTTATTCAATTGCAATAAAACTCAGTATACCCAATTTTCATAATAATAATAATAACATCATAATAATAACTTTCTAAGTTTCTTTTTATTCCAAAATACATGAAAATTGGGTCTACCAAGTTTTATTGCAATTTAATCAACTTTATAGGTCCCTCATACTGTTAAAATTGTTTCATATAAAAATGTATAGAGCTTCACACTTCTAAGTACCTAGGCAAATCTTATTTTACTTATGTTTTTAATCCTTGGTAAGGTTACTAGATGTCATTTTAAATGTGAGTGAGCCTTTTGGCAAAAACTAAACATTTTGAGCGACCAGTAAATTACCACTTAACAAGTTCAAATTTCACAAATAATCAACTAATTTATGGTAAACAAAAATCAGCTATGTGGAGGAATGATATATACTTACCTATGTTATTTTTCTTCATATTTTGGACCACTGCACTGATATTATATGGTTTTTGATGTGCAAACATTACTTTTCCCGATTTCAAGCCGGCTGACCCTATGGCCGACCGATAAAATGTTACACACGTCCCACACGGCGGATATACTTAATGAAATTATTTATTTATCCTTCATCTTCGTCAATTTCACCAACAACTATAAAGTCATCCATTATCACTAAGTAAAATATATCCGAAATACTACACTTTCACAATAACAGAGCAAGGTTACTTGTCACTTAAATTTTAGACGTCAAGTTTTAGGTGGCGCGCTAATTTACAGATAAGATAAATAAAATTCTGTAAATTTACGTTTAGGATGTCCGTCCGAATACCAAATTGGCCTGTATCTGTAAATTGAATAGTTTATAAACGTCAAATTATGCGTATGTCTAAAATTAGAGATTTTAATTTTAAATAAGGAATTACCGAATACGGATTACGTTTAGACCTGTCAAAATCGAGTTTGACGTTTATAAATTTACGTTTACAGATATTTAAATTTACAGGCCACTGTTCCGAATTGGATCCTATAAACGTCAAATTATGCGTATGGCTAAAATTAGAGATTTTAATTTTAAATAAGGAATTACCGAATACGGATTACGTTTAGACCTGTCAAAATCGAGTTTGACGTTTATAAATTTACGTTTACAGATATTTAAATTTACAGGCCACTGTTCCGAATTGGATCCGATGTCCGTCCGAATACCAAATTGGCCTGTATCTGTAAATTGAATAGTTTATAAACGTCAAATTATGCGTATGTCTAAAATTAGAGATTTTAATTTTAAATAAGGAATTACCGAATACGGATTACGTTTAGACCTGTCAAAATCGAGTTTGACGTTTATAAATTTACGTTTACAGATATTTAAATTTACAGGCCACTGTTCCGAATTGGATCCATTTTTAGCTGTTTCATTGTCTTATGAATTTTTAAAGCCCGACCCAAAAAAGGGGTGATATTGTGCTTTAGGCTGCCTGTCCATAGAAGCGGAGACGAGCGGTGCGGAGAGGAGCTGTGTAGGAATCGAACAATCACATTGGTTGTACCTAATCCACATCTCGTCTCCGCTTGTGTGTTTCCATTGAAGCGGAGCGGAGACGAGATGTGGATTACAACCAATGTGATTGGTCGATTCCTACACAGCTCCTCTCCGCACCGCTCGTCTCCGCTTTTATGGAAAGGCAGCCTAAAGCCTTTGTATTGCCGAGTGTCCATGTGAGCGACTAGCACATCTTATATTTTCCAGTGCATGTAGCTCTATCGTCGCAGACTAGTTAGAAAGGGATATGATAATGAAGTCGCGGTCAACTAATGCTAGCCGTCCTGGTTGTCATCGCTCAAACCAAAAAGAGGAACGAATTTCAAGTTTTTTTTAAATTAAAAACTGATATTCCGGGTGTGGTTCTTAGGTAATAATATTATAAATAGCGATAATTTATAACAGTTATAACTAAAATAGACCACCGCGGCAACTACTACTTAGCGTTGAGTCAGTTTGTAACAATACTTTGACGCCGAGTATCATGGCAACAGCGGGCAAATCAAAGAAAATATAGGAATGACGTAAGTCGCGTCAGCCGCTTGCCAATTCCATACATTTTGTCAAATTTCGAAAATCGTTAAGTGAACGTAGGCCTCTGACAGAATAGAGAGCTGCTAAATACACTTACAAAACATAACAACAACAACCCATTACCCCATAGTACCCAATGAAACGTGAAACAACCCACGGATCCATTTAATTTTTCGCCAAAATATAGTACAGTCACACCATGGGATTGTTGAGCCACTTGCTAACATTCGTAATTCGGTCGGGTTGTCAAATCGTCAAATTTCAATAGTAATACACCGTGAACGATTTGACAACCCGACCGAATTAAGAATGTTAGCAAGTGTCTCATCAATCCCGTGGTGTGACTGTACGTAATGACTAGAGCCTTAAGAGGATTGTGAGTTGGCTTTCCATACAAACGGCGGTAACGTTTTCCACTCCCTAAATGTAAAAAAAAACGATTTCGACCAAATTTTGATATGTGGACAGTCGGAACAAAAACTATGTCCGTACGTTTCGTTTTTTTAAATAGCTATTAATTATAAAGAGATTATGGTCGAAATTACTTTTGTATGAAAACAATAAAACGGGAATAAATTGAAATTTATTGGTAATATTTAGTTTTTGTTACGACAGACCACATATGAAAAGTTGGTCGAAATCGGTTAACATTAAGAAGGTGGAAAACGCTATCGCCGTTTGTATGTAAAGTCGTCAACTCACAATCCTCTTAAGAACGAATCCCGAATTTTATTGCTTTCTCTAGGGGGACGTCTTTTTTTACGTAACGAGCGCGATTTGCAGATGTCTTCATGGGCTGCCCTAATTTTCTTGGACACTTTAGGGCCGGTCCTTGGACGTTTATTTCTATTATGTACCGCGGTAAAGGGTGAAGGTCTGAGTAATGGTGTGAAAAAATGTGGTTTTCCTTCTAGGGTAATGTCATTGAGGTATACATGTCGCATGGAAATGATAAAAAGTGGGATTTGATCAAATCCTTAAGCGATATGATAAATTCACTACATAAATGTTAAAATTACACTATGGTGATCACTTCTCTACAACAACTGCCGCACTCAGAGACGTCAATAATTTTTTTAGTGTCATTAAATTAAAGTTGCTGCTGTCACTTCTTTTGCTATAGCAATAGAATTACACGCAGCAATTTTAATGAAACTTAAAAATTAATTGACGTCTCTTGAGTGTGGCAGTAAGTGATTTGGTCAAATCCCTAAACTGGTTTAGTGAGATGACGAAATCGACTTATATTTAATGGCAACTCGCAATATCATTTCCCTAGACGAGTTTAGTAATTTGATCCCTCTAATCTATAAAATATAAATCTATAAAATATAACCGCATAATTCAAACGAACATAACTTACAAAATCCTTTCTTTAAACAAAAATAATAATGTGTTGTTTTAAAATTATTTATAGGTACATAAAATTGAAATATAAAAAAAGCATGACATTGTAAAACGCTACAGGACGTGTCCTCTTTTCAGTCAGGAAGATTTTGACTTTTAATATTTTAATTATTTTGCTTCTCATTCTTATCTCGGAACAAGTAATTTTGAATGGTTGTCTAAATATTTTTTTATTTAAATAAACAACACATAAAAAAGGTAAGATACATAGGTAAAGTGCAAGCAGGCTTACGTCTACAACTAATCTAAAAATCCTTAAGATAGACAGAAGTTATCCACAAAAAGAGATATTTATAAAGTGACCTATAATTCTATTAATTTTTGGAGCCATTTATAATAATAAAAAAATATAATAAAGCCCTAATTTATTCTCTTACAACCCTTATAAGATTCTTCCAGAACTTTAAAAATACTTTACCATTTAATCCTTCCTTATTCGAATTAAGACGTCTTAAAAAACGCTAAGAACTTTTATACCGTAAAAACACAAAGGAAGTCCAAAGAGTCTGAAAGTAATCTGCAGTAAAATCGTACTTTCACTATATAGTGGCAGTTTCAGTTGTGTCCGGGTCATTTGAACTCACTAGTCAGTCCCTTGGCACAAATACAGAAGAATTAAAGATTACATCTTTCAATCGTGAAAAGGTCGATGGTGATTGAAGTAGGAACGTATACGTTTGGGTTGCGGGATGATGTTGCCGTTTTGAACTACAATCGAAGGAAACGACAATAGTAACGAAGGAGAACCGACGAAAAAAGGTCTGCATTAACCTATTTGAAATCGATACAATGTAATGGATTGAAATGTTTCTTCAAAAATTTTGGACTTGATGCATGTATTTTTTGCTTTGAAATATCTTTGAATAATTATTTAGGTTTTAAGTTTACCAAGTTAAAGTACTTGTATTTTTCGGAATGTTTTGTTTCTTGTATATAACGCACTTTAAACGAGCGTATTTTCTCATGAAAGTTTCAGATAATACAGATAAACAATTGTACGGTTTCAAGATAAATTGTATTATGTTTATTGAATATGTATAGCAAATTATACATTGTGAGTTTTATAGTCGAGTAAAAACTGTCGTAACATAAAGGACATACCTATTATCTTTATATTTTGGAGTAGGTGAAGACTGTCTTTTTTTTACTACTGAATGACAGCTAAACAAATGATTAAATCTTAAATCTCATTAATGACTCACGGAGAGACAGAAAATAAGCAATATTGATAATAAGCAACAACTCCAAACATTAATATCCGTAATATTCGTCCAAGAAACATGATTGTCGGCAATAATTCTAGTGGACATCTAAGGGCCCTCGTGTGAATACCGGACAAATTCTAAACATTAGTCAGACCTGGTCGTGGCAGCCATCATTAATTCAGCCAGTCATTTATCTTGATTTCAAAGCGGACAAAGGAAACAAGTGCTAAAAAACCTATTGATGCCATATACTTCATGGACTTCAATTCAGAATAAGGAGTAAAGGCGATTTTCATACTTCATTAAACACTGTTTTCTGGTTATACAAGCATTTATTCAAATTTAATGTTGCGCTAACAAAATGATCTTAATAGAATCCATAATTTACCGAAATAGTTTGATTGATTTTTTTACGAATGATTTGTATGAATTTTAATAGTGATGCGGAAAAATCGATGTTTCAATATCAAATCAATGTATATGGTCAGCAGAGTTAAAGTGATACTCAATTCAGGATTATGATAATTAACAAATGTGACGTTCTCAATATAAAGGGACCATGTGGAGGCAGGCGATTACGCCATTTTTAGAACTGTTACTATAGTATTCGTATAGTTGCAAGAACAAGAAGAGAGTAACTGCCTTCCTCTATAAGGTCTCTTTATATTAAGGACGTCACAAATTATAATGTAAACTCGTAATCACAGTAACGAACAGGTAAATATAATTATTACCCCGAGTTGAGCGGTGGTGGCAAAATCTGGACATTTTAAGGGGTATGTGTTACTACGGCCCCTACTTAGTCCTCCTGGTCCTGCTGGTCCTCCGTGGTAGGGTCCTGCGTGGTAAGATCCTACGTGGTAGGGCCCTGCGTGGTAGGGGCCTGCGTGGTAGAGTCCTGCGTGGTAGGGTCCTGCGTAGTAGGGGCCTGCGTGGTAGGGGCTTGCGTAGTAGGGTCCTGCGCGGTAGGGTCCTGCGTGGTAGGATCCTGCGTGGTAGGGTCCTGCGTGGTAGGGTCCTGCGTGGTAGGGTCCTGCGTGGTAGGGTCCTGCGTGGTAGGGTCCTGCGCGGTAGGGTCCTGCGTGGTAGGGTCCTGCGCGGTAGGGTTCTGCGTGGTAGGGTCCTGCGTGGTAGGGTCCTGCGTGGTAGGGTCTTGCGTGGTAGGGTCCTGCGCGGTAGGGTTCTGCGTGGTAGGGTCCTGCGTGGTAGGGGCCTGCGTGGTAGGGGCCTGCGTGGTAGGGGCCTGCGTGGTAGGGGCCTGTGTGGTAACGGCCTGTGTAGTAGGGGCCTGCGTTGTCACGGCCTGCGTAGTAGGGGCTTGCGTAGTGCGGGCCTGCGTAGTGGGGGCCTGCGTAGTGGGAGCCTGTGTAGTGGGGGCCTGAGTAGTAGGGGAAATGTATAATGGTGAGGGGTTTCGGCACCCTTTTGGCTGTTTTCGCCCGAATAATCCACATATATTATTCAGCACTGCCTTTGGATCCTTGACTGTCTGCTGTGACTTCTTGATAACTATTAACGGTGTTGTTTTCGAATTTACTTTCTTAAACTCCTTTTTCGTGTTTTTTGTATGACATCCTTTTTTGACACATTTATCGTATCTCTTATGATCGATCGGCATACTTTCTATACAATCTTTGTGCCCCTCGGCTTCGCATTTTAAATATTCAGCTTGCAATGGTAGATTTTTCTTTAAGGTATCTAAAACGCACATCAAGTTTTCATTGTTGTTGCCTCTTAAAAAAAAGTTTACCCTTAGGCCATGGCCAACGTTTTCTGCTATCCAAGGGAAGACTTCTTTAAAAAACCGTTTGTCGGTATCAGATGATAGATCGGCGAGTATCTTTATCTTTTTACATGCTTTAGTCACGGATACTGCTACTAACAAGATTAAAAGGAACCTCATTGTTGCCATTTTGAGACTTAATGCTTTAAAAGTAATATCGATGCGTTTATATACCGTATTTTTTATAGTTTTACGCAGCGGAACGCAAGCTATGGCAATTGCATGCCATTCTTTAGATACCAGTGGAAAAATATTCAATGTCTAATACGTACACGGAAAAGTCGTAAAATGGGTACACGTGCATTATTTTTCAATTAACACGTAGTTTGTTTACGACAATATAATATATTACGCCGTTAACACCTAACATAACTAATTTTAATGCATACTCTTACTCGGTCGTAATAATAATAACGATCATTTTTAATTTGAGTAATTTACTAACAAATACAAGATCAATCACCCAATTGCTTTGGAGTACCTATTATTATTATCATTATAATTAAATGAATTTAGAGAATAAAAAAAAATAGACAATCATCGTAGATCAAAAACACGCTGGTGCGGATCAACATTCTAAATAAAAATTGCCAAACATTATGTCCTCAAAAATAATATTATGTAATTTATTCCTTGTTGTCCGTTTTGTTACTACATTTGTCGGTAACAAATCGGACCAGGAGAGTAACGAGTACGTACATTATTAGGGGATACCCTGCCTACGAAGCTAGCGGTCCCGGGTTCGAATCCCGGTATGGGCAAATATTTGTGTTATGAGCGCGAGTATTTGTACCTGAGTCATGGATGTTTTCTATGTATTAAGTATGTATTTCACTATATAAGTAATGTTTATCGTTGTCTAGTACCCATAGTACAAGCCTAGAGCTTAGTTTGGGACTAGGTCAATTTGTGTGAGATTTTCCCTGATATTTATTTATTTATTATTTAAATAAAGGGTTTTTTTTTATTGACAAGAAGGATGGCCCACGTTTCCCTACCAACGTGCAATTGAGTAATTAAACCAAATGGTTTCCTCCCTCATACACACACACACACACTAGAGTACACTTAGAATGCCATACAACTTAAATTTGTTTGACAGCTATGGTTGTATTAGAGTAATGACGTCATTAACCTGTACTAGCCAATTAGAGCGTTGTAACCAAACCCTCGTTATGATACCGAAGACATAGCGACTATAACGTAAATGTAATTTTACCTACATGAAATTTGATAGCCCGATTAGTCAGCGCTATCAGGGCCCAAAAACCTGATTTAGTGTCGATTTTTATTAAAAAAAATATTATTATGAATTAAATTATAACGGATGCTTGCTAATAACGTTCTTTGTGACATATTATTCAGTAGGTAATCGGTAATATTGAGGCTTCGTTTTGGGTAAGTTCGTATTGTATTTATTTAGTTACGACAACTGGCTGGTCACGCACGTCTGAATGAAACTTTAAATGCCTCATCCCTTAGGGCCTGCGCAAACCGGCGGAGCGCAGCGCAGATCACTTTAAATTTATCAATGTATATTATTTTCTATTTTAATTACAATAAGGTATAAATTTAGAGCCGCAGCCGCAGAGTAGAAATCCCCCGTGATGCTCCGAGGTCGGTCTCAGAGCATTCAAATTTATACCTTATTGTAATTAACATAGGAAAGAATATACATTGATAAATTTAAAGTGATCTGCGCTGCGCTCCGCCGGTTTGCGCAGGCCCTTACACTCTACATTGTTTACCTAATCGAGAGAAAGGGTCAAAGCCCACGTGACTTCGAATTTCGATGTTCAAAGTAGAAACATTTAGGCGTCAATTAGGGCTTGTTTTAGAACTTAAAAACTATTAGCTGCTATTGGGGAAAGAACGGACAACCCTTTTGTTTGCCGCTGGGCTAGTCTCCACTGCCCCGTATACAATAATCCTAAGTAGTTAAGAACTAATTAACATAGTTACGTAAGCAAAATTGTTACTAACAAAATATATGGACCCGTGTTGTCTGAAATAAATGATTTAATAATAAATGATTTAATAATCAATAATTAATAATAATAAACGAGATATACAGCAGTAGCAATGACTACTTTTGGCGATAAAAAAGCGTAGACAAGCAAAATGTATCACCTAGAGCTATACCACAGATTTATAAGGACAATAACAGGGTGAACTTAAAGACGTAGAGCAGCAATTTTTAACAATACGAGAAAATCATCTTGTATTATAGCTTTAAATTAATCTTACAACTATAAGATCTAAATAAGAATGCTAAATAAGACTACAACCTCACAAAGTGCTATGCAAGTGATAATAAACTCTTGCCAAAAACCAAAAGTTGCACAAAAGCATTAATTACCGCAACAAGCTCTACAATGATTCTCATAAAATCATTAATAGCACCAAATGCCTAAAGAGGTGCCTCACTACTGAGGTACGCCACCTTAAGTCCAGGCAAAGCTGTGACGGTGCGCCAAAAAAAAACTGGCAGCCGAGTTTTGAGATTGCAAATGTCTATGACTCTCAAAGGTAAATTACCATCAGGAGACTTATGTGACGTTCTCAATATAAAAGAGACCTTATGGAGGAAGGCTCTTTACGCTCTTCTTATTCTTGTAACTATACGAATACTATGGTAACAGTTCTGAAAACGGCGTAACCGCCTGCCTTCATAAGGTCCCTTTATATTGAGAATGTCACATATGCTCGACTACCTTCTCCATCCCGTGACAAAAGTTCGCGATACTTCAATGGTTCACGATATATTTAACTTTAACGTCCCAAAATCATTTATGTAATGAACCCTCCTAAAAGGTTTGTTAAATCACTCTTAATTTGCGTATCAAATGGCATCCGCGACTCCACATTTCACTTTGACTTTTTAACAGGCAGTTTGCAGAAAAAGTAATTTTACGTAAATGGGAACGGGGCCCAGGTTAATGGGTCCGCTTCAATCGCGTCCCGGACGATTTGATGGAACGGGGCTCTCCGTGAGGGTCCTGTAGTGTGCCTGTGTGAGATTGAAAATTAGGGGGCTGGATTAAAATGAAATCATCATTTGCATTTAACGGGACTTGTTTTTGTTTATTTATGGAGCCTATTTATGCTATTGTGCGTAAGTGTAACGGCCCGGCCGTAAGTTTGGATGGCGGCGTTGGTGGTGACCAAATTATCTCTTCACTGCAAGGCGAGACGCTCACCGCAGAGCAGTTAATTGGCATTACACGCCAATTAACCGATGGATAAATATTAGGAAATCGCTTCCGCGGTCGCGCATAGTTGTAGCCAGACCGTAACAGGCGAGACTTTGGCGGCAGCGGTGACGACAAAAGGCAAGCGGCGAATAACAAATGCATAGAGATGTATGGAGCATGCCACGTGTCTCAGCAGATGATGCATTGGCGCGGCCAGACCGTCAGTTCAATAGGTATAAAAACGGCTGATGATATAGTAAAAGCAAAAGTATACCTACCCACATCACACATTTCACACACGAACACATTTCACGTAACATCATAATTTTATCACACATCGTTCGCTGTCCCGCTCTCACCAACACGCACCGGTCACCACAGAAAACCAGCGTTGCAGTATCAAGTAGGTGCCGCAACTTTATACTGAGTGGCGATCCATTTCGGTGGGACCCATAGCACTTTATTTAGTTTTCTCTACTGTTAAGTTTGTAGTAGGTATTATTTAAGCTCACTATTGTGATTTAGTTTAGTAGATTTTAGTTTTAGATTATTACTCTTTTGTACTTACTCTATGTACTTAGGTGATGTATGTGTCACTGAATAAATGCGCCTTTTTCTTTCATTCTTTCTTTACATTAGCATCATGATAAAGCGTTTAGCCTGTTGTTTAGCGTGAAATAAACATTTTCAGTGTAGTGTAGTGAGAATGACAACATGTACCTACCTATATACAATTGACAATATCGTGGAGACGCTTAATTTTACAAAAATAACGTGATGTCATATAAAAACCCTCTGACGTTGTGAACTCTAAAAGTGTCAACCAGTTCAAAAATAAGGTTGACAAACATTCCAAAATAGCGTGACTTTTTGTTTAGTGAACAGTGATTTAGACATATCAGTGTTAACTGCCTGTCTAAAATAAAATAATAATAATAAATTCATGAGTATATTCCACCATGATCACTTACATCAACAGGATGTTTTATTTTAATCGTTAAAAATATGTGTTGATTAAATAAGTTGAATTTAATTTTACACATAATTCAGCTATGTCACACTATACAGCTGTGTACGCTACGTCATTCAGTTCTACTCAGTCGATGAATAACCGGCGAATTTACGTCGTCCGTCAAGGTGGGTAAATGACATTCAACTGCCTGCAAATTCATTTAGTCGCTGGTTTGACAGCTGGTCGTCTGTGAAACCAGCGACTAAATGAATGTGCAGGCAGTTGAATGTAATTTACCCACCTTGACGGACGACGTAAATTCGCCGGCTATTCATCGACTGAGTAGAACTGAACGACGATGCGTTAACAGAATAACATAGCAGGAATAAAACCTTAAAAAACTGGTCCTGCGATCATAACAATACACATCTTACACTCAGTGTTGAAGGCAACCGGGTAAACGTTCAGTAATAGTATCAATCTCGAACCGTTCGTCAGAATAGCTTCAGAACAACAAAGAGAATAGTTTTCTTATTTCGCAAAACAGTTTGAAACGATTGCTCTTTTAAACGAATGCGAAGTGACG
This sequence comes from Tortrix viridana, assembly GCA_963241965.1. NCBI lineage: Eukaryota > Metazoa > Arthropoda > Insecta > Lepidoptera > Tortricidae > Tortrix > Tortrix viridana. Next base: position 11,583,037 of record OY725183.1, on the reverse strand, counting down.
TAAGGGAAATGTAATAAAGAGCGAGATACGATCTTTTCATTGAAAAGGTCCAAATATTTGGTAAACTGGATGTGTAAGAATGGTAATTGCATAAAAGACGCTATAATGGTCGACTTGCATCCAAAAAGTCCGCATAAGATAAAATAAAAGATTAACACCCTTATTCATAAATGCACAACAAACCTATTTTAGTGAAAGTATGCTTTGTCATTTTCTGTCAAATTCAAACGTCACAATGAAAGATAAGGACAAACCGTACTTCAAGCATACTTTAGTTGTTGTGCGATTATTAATAAGAGGGTAAATGTTTAAAAAACAATGAACTGACATAAGATTATTAACGAGTTCCGTTGATTTTCCAAGAAACCCGTGACCAGATCTTGATGTAATTAGAATGGGACCACTCTTAAGATATAGCCCATTCAATAAAAAAAACAGTTCTCAATTATTGGCGACGATGTACATTCAAATAAAAATAAAAATAAAACTGTTGAATTGAGAACCTCCTCCTTTGAAGTCGGTTGAAATTAGGAACTTTATTATTATATTTTGAAGTTTTTTTGACAGTGTAATACTCCTTTTCCTGATTTAGGAATGTTTCAGCAGGCTATTAAGGAATTGGAGTTTATTATTCTCGTATTTTTCCTGATTCAATATCTGATGATTATTTCATATTCATATTAATATTCATATTTATTTATTGCAATAACATGTTACAGCTACACCTTAAATACTATTAAAGAATACAGTGAGAGGTAACACGTAAACCCTGATGGGCATAGCAATATGTGGAATTGAGGCAGGCCGAGGTTTAGTTTTATTTGTCATCAAAGAATTCTTTTAGGTTGTATTTACTTAGGCTTTATTTACTAGAAATTATTTAAGGCATTTATTAAATTTTTTATTTACTGTATAACTGGGTCCTGTAACACAGGGCATCCTAGCTCAGGGCCCAATACCACTGTTTCATGTATAAATGTGTTTATATGAAATAAATATTTCCATTTTCAATGTAACGAATGAGATGTTGCACCAAAGTACTAATAACGTACAAATAAAATAGGTACCTAACATTATTTCTACTAAATTATATTTCCAATCAAAGTAAAATTCTCATTATTCAAAACCAAAAGCCGTCATTAAAATTAAACGATTTCCTGAACCGTGTCGTAATGATTGTATTTTGTTCGAACAAAATGTTCGACACAATTACAGGAATCCAAAACTTTCTGGCGCAAGCCATAAGAAAAAAGCGACATAGAAGCAATAAAGGGATTAATAAAATATACATTAGCTCAATAAATATCTGGTAATCTAAAGTAGCCTTAGGCTTGCATTATGGATACCTACAAAAACGCGGTATATATGTGACGTTCTCAATATAAAGGGACCTTATGGAGGAAGGCAGTTACGCTCTTCTTATTTTTCTAACTATACGAATACTATGGTAACAGTTCTAAAAATGGCGTAACCGCCTGCCTCCATAAGGTCCCTTTATATTAAGAACGTCACATATTTTTACATAAACAAACATAATAGGTAGGTAATTAAATTAATTGAAAACATCCAGGACTCAGCAAGTTACGTGTTATACTACGTGTCTTGGCGCAAGTTTCATCTACAGGATGTTTAATAACGGTTAAAAATATTTGGCGAGTTCCCGATACTTCGACGATGTTGCAACTGTCGTGACGTGACGCAACAGACGTCACGGGATAACTGAAGTCTTTCCACCGTGGTAATAACCCCTTTTATAAACTTTGATATTATGAGCAATAACCGCGATAGTTTAAAGAAATGTGATTTGTGTTTGTGTGTTTATTATATACCCCTGGTTCGAACCCCAGACGATAGCCTCGTAAGCAGAATCACGGTCAAATTGCATTGTTGTAAATTATTTTATTTGTTAGAAAATATTACTTGACGACGCGGTTAGCCTAGTTGGTAGTGACCCTGCCTACGAAGCTAGCGGTCACGGGTTCCAATCCCGGTATGGGCAAATATTTGTGTGATGAGCGCGAGTATTTGTTCCTGAGGTCATGGAAGGTGTCTGTGTATTTAAGTATGTATTTCTTTATATAAGTATGTTTATCGTTTTCTAGTACCCATAATACAAGCCTAAAGCTTAGTTTGGGACTAGGTCAATTTGTGTGAGATTGTCCCCTGATAATAAATTATTTATTTATTTATTAACTTATCTTATTAAAATTACTATTGACACGCGATGAAAGAAATTGTAGGTAAAAAAATCACGCGAAAACAGCAAAGTAAGATTGTATATAAAATAAAATAAATATTTATCACGATTTTACGTCTTATGTTACTAAACCTGACAACGGTTGAAACCTAAGAACACCACCTTGGGGCGATGTGGTCGTTTAGCGACAAAACCCTTTTCAATAAATAAAAAAAAACACCTTTTTTTAGCCAGTGATTAGTTAGATCTGTAGTAAAGTATTTTTTCAGATTAAACCAGTGCAGTTTATACCTCAAAACCTACCTATAAATCATTTTTTTTTAATCTTGTCAGTTTGCGACAATCGCTCCATTCTTCCAACATCGTACCTCCGTCTTGGCGCATGTTTCATCTACAGGGTGTTTGATAAATGGCCACACGCCCGTGCTCATTTCCACGGGCGCCTTGATTGATTAGTCCCAATATTGAAATTTGCAGCCGCCTGTATCATGCTTAAGGAAACTTTTTCCGGAATAAAGCTAAATAAATATACCTATAGCTGGAAGCGTAAGCCGGGAAGATTTATTTAATAAACAATATTACACACAGGTTTTTAGGGACCGAAATAACGGATAGATAAGAATTTTTCTATTAAATAGAATAATGATGTCAACAAAAACTGGGATTCCACCACATCGCATTTTAGATCTCCATTTTTTTTTCGTAGTAAGTATATATTTTAAAGTAGTAAAGTCACTAAAGCCGTGGTAGCCTAATGGTATGACCTGCCGACTCTTAAGCAGAGGGTCGTGGGTTCGAACCCGGGCTCGCACCTCTAAGTTTTTCGGAATTTATGTGCGAAATATAATTTGTAAATTTACCAAGAGCTTTTCGGTGAAGGAAAACATCGTGAGGAAATCTGCAACACACCTGCAAAGCAATTTGACGGTGTGTGCGAAGTTCCCAATCCGCACTGGGCCCGCGCTGGAGCTATAGTCAAAACACTCTCATTGTGAGTGGAGGCCTGTGCCCAGCAGTGAGACGTATAGTGGCTGGATTATTAAGTATATATTTTGAAAGTTCAGACGCTTTGTTTTCTAAACTAGTCAATATTGTAGTAAAAGTCTTTGATCAGTGTGTGTTGCCAGTGATGACATACGGATCTGAGACATGGTCGCTTACAATGGGCCTCAAAAGAAGGCTCAAGGTCACTCAAAGGGCGATGGAAAGAGCTATGCTAGGTGTCTCCTTGCGAGATCGAATCAGGAATGAGGAGATCCGCAGGAGAACTAAAGTAACTGATATAGCTCACCGAATAGCAAACCTTAAGTGGCAGTGGGCGGGGCACATCGCTCGTAGAACCGATGGCCGTTGGAGCGGAAAGGTTCTAGAGTGGCGATCGCGAACCGGGAGACGGAGTGTCGGCAGGCCTTCCACAAGGTGGACCGACGATCTGATAAAGATCGCGGGAAACCGCTGGATGACAGCAGCAGAGGACCGGTCGTTGTGGAAAACCTTGGGGAAGGCCTTTGTCCAGCAGTGGACGTCTTGCGGCTGATGATGATGATGATGATGATGAAATATTGTAAAATAAAATTCAAAAATTTAAATATGAATAACTTGTCGTTAAATTCCAATTCGTCGACGATTTCTTGGTCTTGAACCGCTCAGCTTGCGTAGATACTTGACATCTTCTCTTGGCGTCTTCTACCGTCTATATAACCGTAAAGCCTTGTCAAGACTACATTAGTAATTTAGTCGAGTATCGAGTACATTGACGAGTTTGGTTTGAGTTTGGTTTTCACGCCTCAAACGTGAAACCAAACTCGTCAATGTACTCGCTACTCGACTAAATTACTATCATAATCCAAACTGCAACTCTGGGCATCTGCTAAACACAGGCGAAGAGCCTAAAAACATTTAGGTACTTACTTATTATGTAGGTCAATAAACCGAATTGAATTTTTGGACCACCATTTTTTTTTATTTAGGTTTAGAGTAGATATACCAACTAATTACTTACCGAATAATTAATTTGATACAAAAAAAAAAAAAAAAATGGAGGTATCCTTAAAATCAATTTCGGTACTTGCGATTCTCAATATGGTAAAACGCATTATAAATATTTGTTCAATTATACAGGTAAAGATAAAAAAGATGATCGTTAAAATATGATCTAACTGAAATAAAAATCTCTTTGAGCTGCCTATAATGAAGAGGCATTATTTTTATCCACGGCTGTACTCTGAATTTAACGTCATAATTGGAATATCTACAACAACAAAAGTAAAAAATATGACATACATAACTCAATTATAACTGTCATTTTGACACTTAGTAAAAAGTACCTACTATGGTACTAAATACTACTACAGTACTATTACTACCTATACTCCTACTACTATGGTACTATGGTACTATAATGGTATGGCACTATGGTGGTATGGTGGTAGTGGTATGGTACTATGGTATTTTATGAAATAGGGTTACTTTAATTAATTTTAAAAATAAATTTCCTATATCTCCTGTATTTATTCACATAATAAAATGAATAAAATATTGTATAAGTGACTACTGATAATGGAGTAAAGCAGTTACGGGTAAACTACAATAGATGGCTCAGGAGAAAAAAAAAAACATAAAGTAGCTTAAAATCTCGATCCTGAAATTGGGGCTACTTTGATATCCGTGTTTATAATACAATATCAAGGTCACCCCTGAAGCATGTCAAAAATAAGAGTTTTTATATCCTATTTTTCTGAAAATATTTAAACTACTTATAGTTTGCAATCGTATATGAAACAAATGAAAGTTATGTCGCGAAATAGCTCATTAATAACTGACACATAGCACAGAATCAATGATTTAAAAAAGAAATATCAAAGTCGCTCCGTTGTTTGAAATTCACCTCATTTTACCAGTATCTTATTTGACCTGACAGTCATCTAGTCAATTCATTATTTTTATGTCACTCATCATAGTTTATGAAATCAAATAGAATACTTAATCAAAATGGTAGCCGGTAAATTATTTCAAGACTCTGTTTCCAAATTTAGCTAATAACCAGTTAAGCGAACACTAACTGACGTCCGTCAGACAAACGCGTAATATAGGTACAGTACGATCTCAAATTCCGACAAAATTAGTTCAATTCCGCACCTAGTTTCGCTAAAACGGGCTAAATGTCGAATAGTTCGCGCGGTAAACGTAAGCCTTATTACTCGGAAAATAATAAAGGATTATTTCTGATAAGCCTAAATAAATTAAAAAGTAAGTAAATAAATAAGAATAACAAATACATAATAATTGATACATAAACAATAAAAAAAAATACAAGCACTACGCAAAAACTGGTATAAAAACACTGTCACAAAAGGCATGGAGTATGACTTTTCTAAAAAAAAAAATTATTGAAATCAGTTCAGTAGGTAAAAAGTTATGCGCGTACATAAACAAATATAAAAAATATACAATCGAATTGATAACCCCTTTTTTTCTTTCTTTTGAAGTCGGTTAAAAAATATATAGAATAAAAATAATCATCAAAAGTTACACTGTGACAAAAAAAACATAAGAAACCACGTATTTATACTTACATGAGTCACACGTATTATTAAGTACAAACTATTTTCCTGTCAGGTAAATAAAAAAATATGTCATAGGTACTCAAATTATTGACCAGCGTGAAGTGTCTGTATTAATAAGAGTAATCGTAGTTCCAACGTGTCATTCCATCATGGATTTATCATCCGTGATTAATCATCAGCATTCAGACAAGAAAATTTTGATGAATGTAGTTTTGCGTGTCCTAGACTATTTTCAAGTTGTCAACATAATGAAAAGTATTTAACTTGGGAATTAGTAACTGCCGCACTCACAGACGTAAATATTTTTTTACGTTTAAATAAAGCTTCTACAACTTATTCTATTGCTATAGCAAAGAAAGTGACAAAAGCTACTTTAATCAAAGTTTAAAGTTAATTGACATTCTCTGAGTGCGGCCGTATGTGTCACTTGCAATATTTTACAGAATCATGCTGTAGATAATTATCAAAGATCGAATATTCGGGCGCTTATTTACTAAAGTTCACGTAGCTTCAATAAAAGCTAAGTTAATATAGAGGCGACTTCTTAAAATAAATAATTTTATATTATGTAACATGTCTGGATTTATTTAATATTTACGATGATGTTGAACTTGGCCGATTAACCCGCATTATCATTTATTATTAACAAGTAATTGTGGAAATAAGCGCTAAATAAATCTCATGAACATTTTAGGGCGCCTACACATCTAGCGTCTTTTGAGCGTCGGCGTCCTGCCAACGCTTTGTGCATAACGCAATTCCCTCGCCCCGCTACCCGCTGCCTCAGGCGTGGCAGGGACGCCGACGCTCAAAAGACGCTAGATGTGAAGGGGCTCTAAAAACATGATTAGTTTAAATGAAATTATATTTAATAACCTTAAATATGTAAATATTAATGTAATGCAGATCATTTATCGATCGATTTAGTGAATAAAGGATATCAAGTCCCGCTTCCATACTGCCCTGCTAAGCTAAACTGCGATATGTCAGACAAAACTGCTGTAGCAATTGCTACCTCATTACTAACTGAAGAGGACTGAATCTGCTTTGGCTATTGAATTTGAGATATCGCCTTTTAGCTTAGGACGACAGTATAGCACACCTGCGATTCCTCATCAGAGCAATCCTGTAAACACCTTCTTCATCATCAGGTCAGCTCTTATACACCATCATATTGCATATCGGGTTTACGTTATGTATTCTACATGTTATCCCATTCCAATATCGAGAATTGAAGTGAATTGATTGTGAATTGATTGTGAAGTGATTGTTCATTTAGGAGTTCTACGGTTTCTATTTGGTTTTAATTCTATCAAATCGAAGCGTTTTCCAATTTATTTATCAATTTGTTTACACCCAGAAAGTTTAAAAATTTAATAATTCAATAATTTTTACCTGTTCATGTTGCATTTTCCTTTCCAAATGCAATTTCTATAGAGCTTACTAAACAATGTTTATTCGTTCATTTGTTCAATCAGATCGATTTTTAAAATATTACCTACAATTCGGAAAAAAAAACTTTGCACCTAAGTGATTTCGAAATCGATCGGATTGAATAAATCGGCGAATAAAAATTTTGAGAACTCGATTCTATGAAACAGTTGGGAAACGAAACTTCGGACTTCAGGTGGATAACCGCTGCATACATTCTACTAATCTTAATAAAAATAAGTTTGTTGGATGTTTATGTTCCAATCACGCTTAAACCGCTGAACAAATTTGGATGAAATTTGGCACACAGATTGTCCTTATCCGGGGTTGGTAAAATTTGATAGTTGCCGAGAGAAAAGCGATAAACCACTTCTACACGGAGAAAAACATCTAGTTACCTTTAACAGAATATTGTAAATTCTACTTGATTTTATTGTATTATATGTGACAACTATACGTTTTTTACACATTACTAGAAAATTCTACTTCTGTACAACATAATTTCTAGTACCTATTACCATTTACCTAGTATCGTAGGAAACAAATTTTGTGTATACAATACTTGTTGTACGCTAATAGTAACTATGCTAATAATACAAAACCTGTTGTATGCTAAATGCATATGTTACTCTGTAACTATTAGATAGTAACCAACACAATATCAAAGTTTTCGTGTACTAGAATATTTTAACTAGAATATTCTAGTATTAACAAACATATGACTGGTTGTCATAAAAAAAATCTGTTAACCATAGCTGAAATCTGTTTCCCTGCACCAGAATCATAACTACAATACATTCTGGTAATATTGTAAAATATTTTTTTCTCCGTGTAAGCGGACAGAGTCACGGGCACGCTAATTTACTAGATTGTATTTATTATTTATTTTTGCTAAACATCACGTATTGAGCCCTCATCAGCCGGTCTGTAACTCTGTACAAAATGTCCACGGAGCAAATTAAAATGCCTATTAAATCCACATTCTTCAAGTCTCCTTAATATTAACGTGCTCAGTTTCACAAAGGCCCAAAGTTTTATTTACTTTCCCGGCTTTTGTGTAGTTTTTAGCGAATTTAAAGGGCTAATTAATGAAGTTGGGCCTGCGGTTTGGACCCAACTTCGCCTCTATTAGGGCGGAAATAAATAGCGGTTCCATAATTGTTTGAAGAAAGAGGTATTAAAGGAAGCAGACGCCGCGATAAAGTGGGGCACACCATATTTTTAAAATAAATGCTTTAAGTATTTGGTATATTAAATAGTTAGAGCAACACCGTGTATGAAGCTAAATATGATTAAAAATAATTCAGGAAAACGTTAGCCGCAAACGCAATGAGAGCGTAAGCTTAAAATTAATTCCTTTTAAAACAAAAACGTGAAATAGGTACTATTTTTTTATTGCCTGAGAACTTGAAATATTTAAAACATGCTGCTTGTAACAATTTTATCGAACTTCAAGGTATTTATATGTTTTTGTTGTAGGTATTTATTATAGTAAAACTAGCGACCCGCCCTCGCTTCGCTTCGGTTAAAGTTCCCCCTCCCATTCCCCCCCTTTAAGTTGAAATATCCAATTTTTCTCTTCATATAAACCTTCCGCGGACTTCAAGGAATATTTGAGAAAAAAAATTGCCGCATTGGCCAAGCCGTTTTCAAGTTATGGTGTGACCAAGGGAAATAGGGATTTATTTTTATACTCGTATATATAGATAACCCACCTAGTTAGTTGTATGTATACATATGTAGGTACTGTAAAGCAACAAGTAGTTTTGTATGTAGAATTGTAGAACTTGTTGCTTTATGTATGTCAGTTTTATTCTTAATTCTTTTGAAATCGAATAAAGAAATTAAGAATGGAACAATAAAAAAACAATAGTAGTGGTGTGTAGAGTCGCCTCGCGGCATTCATGGTGCAAACACCTATTCTTGTACATTATTTCAAATAAATTAAACTAAAACAAATAACAGTCTATTGATATATGCGTCACCACCCTTACATGGTGGACAGCGGGCGTTTCAAGCAATCAAGACACTCCTCCTTCTCGCAGCTGCCGACGACAAAGCGAGTGGCCAACCGCAAGGAAGCGGAAGATGAAAAACTAAGCCTATCCTAGGGCATTTTCCGAAGAGGACGTAAAGGTCGTGGTTTGTAAAATATATATTGCTTCACTGAGTAACCGTAATTTGTGTGATTTCTTTTTTTTTTTGTGTATTTCCCTGTAATATATAGCGATATAGTGCAAAATGGCAGCCACGAAATTTAACGGCCTCTCAGACGTTGGAGATTTTATTATGCAATACAATGCTATTGCCATTATTAAGGCATGGACGGAGGAACAAAAAAAATATGCCATTGCAGCATATTTAGAAGGGCCAGCGCTCTCATGGTATAAATCAAACTTTGAGGATTTCACTACTTATGATGAGCTAATTAATAAATTGAAGGCACAATTTCCTAATCAGACGGATTTTGCACAAAAATTCTATTACAGGAAACAACAGCAGAATGAAAAGCTGTTGGAATATTATTATGCATTAGATAATCTAGCATCTAAAGCGGAAATAAAAGAAGACGCAAAATTTGTAAAACATTATATTAGCTCTGTAAATCAAAGGTATCAATGGTTACTTGCCTCAAAATTATTTGCATCTAAAGAAGAATTGAGAAAAACTCTCATGCAACTGGAAGAAATATATAACGAGGACACGTATACACAGACTGTAGAACTTCCGATCTTCAATCCAGTTTTGAGATTAGAAGACATAAAGAGGTTGGGAGATCGCTCGTCGAATATTGTTCCGTCTCCTACGCCACAGCCTGAGTTTGTTACTCCGTTCCGAACGCCAAATCCTATGGCGACGCCAGGCAGAGCGCCATATGAACAGCAAACGCCACAGCGACAGTATAATATGCGACCGCGTCCCTGGAATCTACGAAGTACTCCGGGTCAGCAAGATTCCACACCTTCGTCTTCGAGGCAGCACCCAAACTACAATCCACGTCGACAGTAGACCGGGAATCGGCGATGTGGAGAAGTGTAAATCCGGTCATGCAACAGCAAGACATTCTTGTGAATAATAGTTACTTGGATAATTGTGTTCCCATTATTCCCGTACAAATTAATAATTTATTTTGTGAAGCTCTTGTAGATACCGGCGCATCAATATCGTGTATTTCCTTAGCATTGATGAAAAGCTTGAAGCTTAGTTTTCGGGAAAATGCACAAGTTCCGTTACGAGCCGTCGGGGGCTACGCGATTAACGTAGTAGGCACTGTTGAGCTAGGATTAATGGTCTCGCAGGTTTATCTTCGGCAAAATATGCTTGTAATTTCAGATCCCGCGCGATTATTAATTTTAGGGCAGGATTTTTGCCGCAAAAATGGCGTAATTATTAATTTCAAAGAAGCGACATTATTTGTAAATGACAAGATCGCGCTGCGGTTTAAAACAATGTCAGATCGTGACGAGGAAAAAATAAATTTCTCGATACAAACAAAGGAGTTTGTATTTAGCGATTCGAGTATTAAAAAATCCGATTATGTTTATTTTACGCAGCTAGCACAAGAGAATAAAAAGTATTTATTAAATTTCTCAGAAAAAAAAACGGTTGTCTTCGACATTAATAATGATTTGACGGACGATCAAAAGTTAGTTTTGGAGCATTTATTGAAAGGGTTCCGTACAACATTTTCGTTCGCAACGCATGAATTAGGATGCTACAGAGATTCCTTGATTACCGTGAAGACAGTAGATGAAGAAGCAGTCCATAAAGCGCCATATCGGGTGTCGGAGAAACAAAGACAAATTATAGATGAGCAGATATGTGAAATGCTGGAGAATGGCATTATCCAGGAATCAAGAAGTCCGTATGCGTCACCAGTCGTGTTAGTTGATAAACCTGAAGGTCCGCCGAGATTTTGTATTGATTTTAGGGCATTAAATAAGAAGATCCGAATGGATTCGTATCCGATTCCAAGAACGGATGATTTATTGGGCTGTCTGCAAGGAGCAAAATATTTTGCCGACCTGGATATGAATTCTGGGTATTGGCAGCTTGCATTGGGCCAAGGAAAGGAGAAAACGGCCTTTGTGACGCATTCTGGCCTGTACGAGTTTAATGTCTTACCTTTTGGTTTAAAAACGAGCCAAGCAATGTTCCAACGAGTAATGGACAAAGTCCTGGCAGGAATAAAATACAAAAAAGTTATTGTCTATGTGGATAATATTTTAGTCTATGGTGAAAATTTTGCGGATTTTATGGAAGCATTGGAGGATGTTTTACGGCGGTTGAAATCTGCCAACCTAACCCTAAAACCATCAAAATGTAGATTTGGATATCAAAAGGTGACTGTGTTAGGGCATGAGGTATCTGCGAGTGGGATTGGACCAGATATTAAGAAAGTGGAAGCAATGAAGCGCATACAACCGCCAAGAAATGTCAAGGAAGTCAGATCCGTGTTGGGCTTGTATTCGTATTACAGAAAATTTATTGATAATTTTGCACAGATAGCCTTGCCAATAACGAGTCTGACGAAAAAAAACAGAGCATTTATTTGGACAAATGAAGAACAGAAAGCCTTTGACGAGTTGAAGAATAGAATATGTGAGGCACCAATTTTAGGTTATTTTTCAAGTGATGAAGAAGTGGTGACCAGGGTGTACGTCGACAGTTCAGAAAAAGCATTGGGATGTTGCTTGTTTCAAGGAAAAGAAGTAATGAAACCAATTGCTTACGCCTCAAGGAAGTTAAGTGATGCAGAGAAGCGCTATTCAGTAACTGAGAAGGAGTGCCTCGGTTTAATTTGGGCAATCCAGTATTTTAAGCATTTTTTATGGGGACTTAAGTTTCAGGTCGTCACAGATCACAGGGCTCTGGTCTGGTTGAAAAGCAAACGAGATATGAACGGCAGACTTGCGAGATGGGCATTGTCAATACAGTCATGGGATTTTGACATTGTGTATTGTCAAGGAAAAGATAATGTGGTTGCTGATTTCCTAAGCAGGAATCCCTTGATCGAAAATCCGGACCAGAAAAGTATAGAGAAAATTCCTGAACAAGAAGATGGATTTATTCTATATGCTCTGAATAGCATCGATATGAAAACAGCGCAGCAATCTGATGCATTTTGCAACAATATATTAAGTCAAATGCGGCAGAGTGGCAGCCAAGTTTATCAAAATTATTTAGTGCGGAATGATTTATTATATAAGTCAAGGAGTATTGGTCAGCAATCAAAGGAGTTATTGGTGTTACCAAGGACGTGTTTTCAGGAATGCATGTTAAGTATACATGATGATCCGCTGACAGGAGGTCATTTTGGACTATATAAAACTTATGCCAAGTTTAATGAGAGATACTTTATGGATAAAGCAGAGAAGAGAATAAATGAATATGTCAAGTCCTGTCATCGATGCCAAGAAAGAAATATTAATAAAATAATAGCGCCATTAACCTCAATTCCAGTTACAGATTTGTACCAGAAGGTGGGTATAGATGTGATAGGTCCGATGCAAACATCAGATGTGGGAAATAGATATATTATAGTGGCATTGGAGTATTTGTCCAAGTATGCAATATGTAAAGCTGTACCCAGGGTAACAGCTGAAGTTATAAATAAATTTATTATAGATGAAATTTTGTGCAGGTTTGGTGGCATACAGCAGCTGATAACTGACAGAGGCTCAGTATTTACTTCGAACATCATCAAGGAAACGGCGCAGTATTTCGGAGTGGAAGTATTGCATGCGACGACCTTCCATCCACAAACAATGGGCTTAGTGGAGCGGTTCAATAGGACGTTATTAAGTATGTTGTCTAAATACGTGTCAGAACGACAACATAACTGGTGCGTATTTTTGCCGTTGGTATGTTTTGCATACAATTCCGCAAAGCAAGGCAGCACAGGGGTTTCGCCTCATATGATCATATTTGGGCGAGAGCCGCAATATAGATCTGATGCTGAGTTGGGGGTTAATAGGGTTGTTTCAGAGAGCCTTGCCAATAAAATGACAAGTATGTCATTGTTGGTGAATAAAGTTGCTGAGAATATTAATCTGGCTCAACAGCGGCAAAAACAATATTATGACCGGAAAGACAAACATATAATATATAATAATGGCGATCTAGTTATGATGGATTCGCCGAAACGAAAAACCGGGCTAAGCTTCAAGTTGTCGAAAAGATATGTAGGACCCTATCAAGTTGTTAATATTCTACCTAATAACAATTATAAAATAAAGAAATTGGGTCGTATTACTAAATATGTAATTGTTCACAGGAATAGATTGAAAAAATTTTATAGTCGGATTATAACTTAGTGTGTAAATATAGGGTTAAGATTAGGATTTAGTTGTATATATTTATTTAATTGTAAATTTTATTTTACAGACTTGTACAGTTGAAGCAAGCATGAACAACCATGGAAAGAAGGGTGAATAGGTCAGGCTACATTTGTGGTGCAGGCATGTTTCCATGATGGCGCTTGTCTTTGTAGTGTGATGGTAATTCCCTTTAAGCCTATAAGGTGGGAAGAGACTTGGTTGGTCTCAGCCGTCATGGTGCATGGCATGTGTACTTCGTGGTTGACAAGTCGTGCGTTACGAATTTCGCCGTATTGTGGGGTTAAAGGAAGCGATATCGTATGAAAGCTTGTTCATACTTGCTACTTATAAAATATGTGTATAATTGTTTTAATGTGTTTATTTAGCTGTGTTTTATTTTTCATATATGCCGAGCTGAGAACTTGTGAAACCCTGATGACCATAAGCAGAGATGACTGATGTGAGACATGGGCGTGCATTCCTGCCACATGTATTCTGGAAGCAGTAGGAGGCTGCTACCTGGACTTGATGTCGTTGTATATAGTATCATAATGAGATATTCCCTTTGATCACCATGATGAATTTTACAAGCCATGGTGCAGTGAAAATTGGTCATTAGTGGTTATTTAATAAAAAAAATAAAGCTATTCTTATAATGAGGTATCTTATTGCTTGTGTTTTCGCTACTAGGTGTCTTTAACATTTGCATCGTTTCATGTACACTTCTGAACGAGAGCAACAAGCTGCGCAGGAGGATGGAGCTGCGAAGTCTGGTGCTGCAGTCACTTGGCTGCACCATCAGAAGAAATGCAGTTCACCATCACTCTGCGAAGATGCTGTGACCATATCTCAGGCCGAGATATGTGACACATGCATAGCAATTTATTGAAATGTATAAGTTATGAGTAGTTTAGTATTAAATATGAAATATAGCTAGAATAATAATGTTGCGTATTGGGGGGGTGAAAGTGCTTAGGTAATTTATTTCATACGAGTATTTTTTCCTTAGAACCTACTGAGGCCCATTTCGTTAATATAAAACGAGATAACTTATTAGTCAATAAGAATTGACACTTTGACAATTTGTCCCTTTTTTGATATATATTGGGTCTTAGGAGGTTATGGATGATAGATTGATTAGTCAAAGTCGGACCCTTAACATATGCCTATGGGGCATGGACCCATATGTCACTTCTGTGACATGTTAAGGGAATGACGATGACTTGTCAATTCATTGTCAGATGTCTATGGACATAAAAATACCATCTCGCCTCTTTGTAAGCCTATTACACACCACCATGAAACCTAGTTAGGGGTAATTATTTTTACATATGTCATATACTCTTGGTATAGCATGACTAGTTATCTGTGGTGCGTGAAAGGTACGAGATGGGTAGATAGGGAATCCACTGTGATTTTCGTTTTTCGGAGGTTTTTCCGAAAGTCGAAATTTCACTGTACAGTTAAGTGTTGTTCGCGTAAGAAAGTTCCGTTCTATAGTATTATTGACATAACTGTACAGGAAATTATTCCCTAGCTGGGAACAGTGTGGCTTTGTAAGACCTGCAACTCCTCCTTAGGTAGATATAAATTATTAGCTAGGCGTTGCTTTTTTCAAGAGGGGCGAGGGATGTAAAGCAACAAGTAGTTTTGTATGTAGAATTGTAGAACTTGTTGCTTTATGTATGTCAGTTTTATTCTTAATTCTTTTGAAATCGAATAAAGAAATTAAGAATGGAACAATAAAAAAACAATAGTAGTGGTGTGTAGAGTCGCCTCGCGGCATTCATGGTGCAAACACCTATTCTTGTACATTATTTCAAATAAATTAAACTAAAACAAATAACAGTCTATTGATATATGCGTCACCACCCTTACAGTACTGACGTCAAATAAAATGTGTCCATCTTTATTTCTTCCTTATTTACTAATGAGTAGTTTTTTTAATGCGCAGTTTATTTTTAAATAATAAATAATTTTTACCCGCGACTTCGACCACGTAGATGTCGTTTATCACTCCCTCGGGAACTGTTCATTTTTTCGGGATAAAAAGTAGCCTATGAGCTATTCCAGACTATAATCTATCTCTGTACCAAATTTCATCCAGATCTGTTCAGCCCTTCTGGCGTGATTTAGTAACAAACATCCTCCATCCAAACTTTCGCATTTATAATATTAGTAATATAAGTAATTATTGTCTTATATTTAAGAACATGTTACAATTTCTGTAAAATAAATAATCATACTCGTATTACTCGCAGATAATTGGTTTTCTTTAATATCTAATTTTACTAACAACTATTGGCTCGAGTAAGATTTAATTAATATGATATGTGGCTTGATTTAAGGCTTCAGTTAGGTTATTTGATATCGTTCTAAATACATTCCATTACACAATTTAATTTCACTAATACGTTATTTACAATCCACTTGCCTTCTGAATTAATTTGTATATCTTCACAATTTCATGTGAAAATAAACGTGGGTTTGATGACACGTTTGAAAACGTTATTTTGTTCTATCGTAGAAACGGTAATACAAGCGTCAAATTTAGTGTGATTTGATTATAGTGCAATCCCTAAAGTAAAACAACAAATAATAAAAACCGGCCACGTACGAGTCAAGCGGTACAGATCCGACTTGCACTTGACCGGTTTTTGGTGTAATTTTAAAGGTATTTTTTTTAATCAAACATCAATTTATAAACATTAATGATAGGATACAGCCTATCCTCCCGGGCAATGCAAAGGCTAGCAGCGATTAGTCGACTACGGAGCATTTTTCAAGTTAATCGGTCGGACGGGGTTGCTTACGAAACGAGCCAAGTTGGATGAGCACTCGTTTGGAAGTAATCGATTAAGTTCACAGTCAATATTAGTTGTTAGTATTAACCTACTTTTGAATTGTTTGAAGAAGAATTTAGACTATATTAATGTCATGCTAAAGCACTATTTATGGCCCAATAACACATTATTGGAATTACGTACGCATGCTAGTATTGCTGGTACTCTATGGGCCGTATTAATAAACTTATCACATCTGTGATCACCGTCTCAAGATACGTCATAGTAAACGTCAATCCATAGAAATCTGTCATTTTTGACACATCTTGTGACGGGCGTCTCACACAAGATCAGTTTATTAATACGGCCCTATGACATAAAACTACACTCGATATAACCCTAAAATCAGTTGGACATATTAAAGTGAATTTTGTCTCCCTCATAGTGAATATTGTAATATGTTGGTACTCGATCACGATTTCGAGTTTCGAATAGAGTTACCAACGGTGCCCTCTGAGTCTGAAGTGAAATCCATTGCACCTCATTTAAAACAGCAGTTTTTGGTTGAAAATTGGATCATGTTGCCAAAATCACTCCAAACAACTCACTTATTTCTCAAAACTGTTTATTTAAGCTAAGACATAGGAATGGAATTACAAGCCATAATACTGTTGTGTAGGTACTCTAACAGATAACTGAAAACATGTTACACGAAATATTCGCGGAGGGGTATATCTGTCTACCTACTAAGTGGGGTCCGATGCGCAATTTCCTGATATGTGTGCATGAGGGGTCTGGTTAACAGCTTTTTAGACCCCGTCTGTATATTCTACCTATATTTTAATGTCCAGTCGAACTCATAAGTAGCTTTACATTTTAGTACCATGTCGCAGTTACGTATTATATTTAAGTTATAAGTGTTTATAAGTGTGTTGTTATATTAAAGTTTGAATTTAGTATGTCAATACTGCGACAAGGTACTAAAATGTACAGTTACTTATAATTTCGACTGTTCGTTCCAATATTCAAACCGCGGATTTATAAAATTACGCCAAAAGAATTATTTCACTTTTTGCCAGGTTCTATCAATGCTAAAAAAAAAACCTCATTAAAACATAAATTAAAGCCAATGTTAAGCAAATTGACATTTCACTCATATCCACGTCGTATCATGTCTGACAAATTGAAAAATTCAATTAAATTAATTACAAATATCGCGACAAATAAATTGTAAAATGAATATCCAGAAGCCCCTCGTAATGCGTGTCATCGAAGATTTAAAAGGTCGACGAATAAAATCCGCCGATACGGCGTATTGGATTAAATCTGATAATCCCTGACCGGAGCCGTTTATTCGCGGCATGTAAGGACAGTAGGTATATTAAAAACAGTAAGGCAGTTCGAAATAGGTCGTCGATAAAATGCGAGAGAAAACCACCTTTATTCTACTTTCTTTTGACGTTATCGTAATCGTAGCTATTGTTTATGTTTCGGTCATCCTCACTGTCATATTAATTAGAGCTATCATAATTTATGTCGTTAACCATACGATAACAAACAATAGCCTTTACCCCTAGTAGCAGCTGCTTGGTACTTCTTATTCACTTGATAGTATTATAAAAAAAAATCATGCATATAGTAGAATTTATTTAAAATGTCGGAATCCACTTGAGAGCTTATCTTCCAATGAATGGCTTTGTTATCTATTGTGAAGCCCGACCGCTAATTAGCAGTGCAAAATGAAACGCACAAATAACAACAGATTTCATATGAATAGCAACTTTACCCCTTAAAGAAGAAGGTTCAAATTGCAATGGCAATGCATTCGAGATAGTACTGTTTAAAATTTAAAGCGGCAGCCAGGTACTATTTTGTTTGTGTCAGTTACAGGGTGATTCAGGGATAGCTTTTTTATCGTAGTATAGTACGCAAGCACGTCTGCATAGTTCTCAGTCGCCACCAAGTAACGACATCGTTTGCTTCACTGTGTTTTATTCTGGATATTTCTTTAATTTGACCCCTGGCCTACGTTTTATTGGATTTAGAAACTATTTAGAACTTTTATAATTTTTATGATTATTTTTAGTTAGGACTTAGGAGCTTTTAATGCATGTATTTAAAAAAACGAGAATTATATTTAAACGATATCGATACTTGGTAGCGACTGAGAACTATGCAGACGTGCTTGCGTACTATACTACGATAAGAAAGCTATCCCTGAATCACCCTGTAACTGACACAAACAAAATAGTACCTGGCTGCCGCTTTAAATTTTAAACAGTACTATCTCGAATGCATTGCCATTGCAATTTGAACCTTCTTCTTTAAGGGGTAAAGTTGCTATTCATATGAAATCTGTTGTTATTTGTGCGTTTCATTTTGCACTGCTAATTAGCGGTCGGGCTTCACAATAGATATACGAAAACTTCATGGATTGAAAACACTATTAGAGGCGATAACAAGTAGATACAGTCAAGTGCAAATATGTTTATACTTTTGCTCCTTATTGCAATATGACAAGGTGCAAAAGTGTAAACATAATCTTGGTACTCTATGTACGTAATTACGTAATCAAAAAGCATTTTTTAAACTCGGACCAAATTTATTTTTCCTTCATACTGTTTCTTCAATGTGTTGTATGTCAGCGACACGCGAATCTGACATTTATGTGTCAGTGAACGTGGCCCGCGACCGCCCGGGACAGACTCCCGGGAGGTTTATTGTCCTTGTCCTGGTTGTGCATGTGTTCAGAAAAGTATAGGCGAATCACTTAAACATTGCGGTCATTTTAATAGTAAAGTCAACACTCAGACGTTTTGTACAAAACATCGTCAACTGAGTAGCCAAAATGTTTGGGAGGGTCGAATTTTTGGTCGCGATTTCGGGGTTGGTCCCATAGTGAAAGTTGGTCAGTATGACTTACTGATTTAATCTCCAAAATTTTGTTACTGAATTTAATTTCTACTCCAACGAAAAGAGCATAGCTCATGAATGAATGATGATGAATGTTCTTATTAACTATGAAGTGTTCTCAAAGATAGTTTTTACAGAGTTAGTAATTATAACATCGGAGCTGACCAGTTTCTGTAAGCCTTATCTTTAACACACTAATAGGGCACGACGACGCCATTGTTTTCAAATGGCCTAGATTATGCTCTTTTTGGTTTTTCCTTTTTTTTCTATACGAACATTGCAAGAAGTAAAAGGATATTCGGGTTCGGGTCAAGGTAAATTAAATGGGTATGACTTAAACGGTTGGCAAAATATTGACGTTTTGATATTAAACTTTGATCAATAATTAATGTAATATTGAGCTTCTCTAAAATCGATTGGTAAGCCATTTAAATATATTTACTGCATTTTGTGAGACAATAAAATGTCAGTTACTCGTATCTAAAGCAATAAATATGCTTAATAAATGTAAGAAATATACGACAAAGTCGACGGAGCTCCGCTGCGCGGAGCTCTTATTCTGCGTAGTTAAGGCGCTTCTCGCCTTGACACAACTCTGACCTAACCTACCAAGTTGAAATTGACCTAATTTTGAAAATTTTATATTTCTGCTGACCACTTAAATACTGCTTACCAGTTGTGTAATCTTGCTGACCAGTTAATCATTTTGCGGATCAAATAATTATTTTGTATCGCGATTATTATATTAGAGGACACATAATATTTCAAGCTTACCAAATATTGATTAATTTGCCGTGTTTGATTTAGTTGCGGACCAAGTGTTGCGCCCTGTTATTTATTTATTGCCGACCAAATAATTATGTGCTGATCAATTGGTTTAACTGCTGATTTTTGATGCTGATGAAATAGAATAACCGTAGACCAAAAAAATTACTCCCAAATTAAATTAACATGTGAAATAGCTACTATGTCACAGACAGATGTACACAAAAACACAAATACACAAATACTACACACGTTAAACTTATAAAACCCCTCTTTATGCGTCAGGGGCTAAAAATAGACATTACCCTTCTTTGCAGTGGAATAAAAAGGCCTATACTCATTTGTCACTAAACTGAATACCGCTGAAAACTGAAATATTCTGAAACTGTAAATAATGGCGGTCGCAGCCGATGGCTGATTTACGAGGGGAGTTTTCTTGGCAACTTTTCTTTTGTTCTTACATTCCGTCCTTACATAAGATCTATTTGCTGTCATCGGGAATGTGCGGTTTGCTATTTAGGGTAAAACGTATTGAATGTCATCAAAAACCTAATACAAACGATTTGTTAACAGTTTTCTGAGATAAAGCAAGGAAAAGGTGTTTGGTAATACGGCAGAAGTATATGAATTGATTTGACGAGAGATGAAAATGATGATATACCAACATATTACGAGACAGTTTCACACCAATTGACCTAGTCCCAAACAATGCTTCAACTTTGGGACCAGACAACGATACACATATTTAAAGTGAGAAATAAACGCTTTACATAGAAAACATTAAAGATTCCGGAACAAATACTCGCTCTCATCACACAATAATTTATTTGTCTTGACTGAGAATTGAACCCGCGAGCTTTATAGAAAGAGTCACTAGGTCCCAACCAGGCTAACCGCGTCGTCTCCAATTAAAAAATGTAACAACGTGATATCTAACATGCCACGCTAGGTTCTAAGTAGCTCGTGTAATGCCAAACTTTGTGCAATCTTAAATACCAATAAAAAAATAAGCCTCAGATTCCAACGCGATTATCCAAAACATAATCCAGACCCAGGTGTTCCCAGGAAAGTTATTAAAGTTCAAAAATGACTTGTTGATCATTTATTTAATATCGAGGGGGAACGAGATTAGTGTCCCAACTTGAGACGATAAAATTGCCTCTAAATACATTTAATGGCTTCATTATAAGAAGAAACTTTGCTAATAGGGAAGGAAGGGTAAGATGGGGGTAATAATGATGCAATAAAGCATAAGACTATTGATGAAAGCTTTATAAGTGAACATAATAAAAGCAAATCGGGTACCTAAAATAAATTATACAAATGTTTTATGTTTTTATCAGTATAATACAGGTCTGAGGGTAAATGGAAGTAGTAGTTCTGATTTTAAGGTTTGTTTATTTTATAAGTACTTATTGATTAGAATAAATGTAAACACAACATATTGAAGCTCATTATAAGAGAAACTGTGATACGATAATAGCAACAGTAACACGCAATGTACCTATATGAAATCCGCTCGGGGTAAAATGCACGATTATAATATTCCTCGCTGTATGGTAAACGTTAATGTTTAAAATAAAAGTGTCTCGTTCCGACTTTTATTACATTTTATTACTAAGCGATTTTATCCGGTAGGTATTGCTAGAGTAATGAAATAAATCGTCCAAATGTAGCCTGTGCATACTAGCGTTTTTAAACGGGGCTCTAAGGGCTAAAAACGCTAGTGTGCACAGGTTCTAAGTCAAGCATGATATTTAATTACTCTAGCAACTTTTCATTCGTGCTGTCACTTTTACTTGTGATTAATGTTAGGCGCACTGGTGAGGTGATAACAATATTGTTCAGGCAATATCAACATAGCAGTAAGATAGCAATACCTTTCGAAATAAGTAACGAGATTAGAGCCGGCTTCTCCGATGTTGCTGGAATTTGTTAGTTAATTTGTTTCACTTTATTACCGTCTGTTAGCCGTACTAACTACTTGATACCTACAGCTTGAGTAAGTTGAAGTATTTAGTAGTAGCACAAATTGTTTGCGGTACGAATAGTTTCAACCAGTTCAAGCACATTGGCTCATATAGGTACTGAAAAAAAGAATTGGATGAAAAAATTCTAACAAGATTCGATTGTTGTAAATAAGCGTGTAGATTCCATTCGAGCCTGACAAGACATAATACACAGCAACAAAGATGTAAGTTGAATCACAAAATACCTTGCTGTTGTGATTGTGACCAGCTTTGGTTGATGTAACTAAAATATTATGTAATCTTTCTCGATTGGTTCGCATTTTTTTTTCAAGGTAAGAAGTTAGACTTTTGTACCTTAGGGCTTTAAATAACGACGAAATTGAACAGTTCCAACTATTAGTACTGCTTTTAAATATTTAAAAAAGACAAGGTACAAACGATCATCTACTCGAAACGTTTAAGAGGACTGTGAAACCAACTGCAAAATCTAGCCTTTTCATACAAACGGCGATAACGTTTTCCAGCCCCTAAACGTTATCCGAATTTGACCAATTTTTGATGTGTGGTCATTAATTAACGTCTCTGAGTGCGGCATTAAGACGCTTATTTACAACAATTATAAATAAATATCAGGGGACAATCTCACACAAATTGAGCTAGTCCCAAACTAAGCTCTAGGCTTGTATTATGGGTACTAGGCAACGATAACACACTTATATAGAGAAATACATTCTTAAATACATAGAAAATAACCTTGACTCAGGAACAAATACACGCGCTCAACACACAAATGTTCGCCAATACCGGGATTCGAACCCGGGACCGCTACCTTTATAAACAGGATCACTATATAATAACTAGGGCTAACCGCGTCGTCGTCTAATTACAATACTGTAAGAAGAAAGTCTTTAGTATTTTTGTTTAGTTAGGGTATAGGTACGTAGCCAATAACCTACAACCAAATTCTATTGAAACTTTCTTAATAAGAACTACGAGTAAGTAAAATACATTGTACATAAATTCTACACCTAGCATAGGTAGTTATTGTTTTTCAGTGCTCGTTGCCACATTGACCTCCTCACTGGGAGTCAATCGCGGAAGTGGCTGGAACGGGGTCGGGGAAATGGAGCGACTCTGATGACGATGATGTGGGGAGGGAGGTTGGGTATGTGAGACTGGTATGGAGCATCTGTGTATTTGTCCCACACAGAACCAATTTTAATTTACAAGGAAAGGTACCCAACTGTCCGGCTCTGATTTGATTTATTTTGATATATGTTACACAGTAGTCTAAAATAACAGACACGTATTTTTTTAGCCGCCTAAGAAAACAAAACACGTGCTAATTATTTTTTCATGTTCTCCAACATACTACTCTGTCAAGAAAGTACCGGGAAAAGATCAATAATACACAAACTGTTTGTTAATCATCCAAATTTATTTTATCACCTTCAAAGTATGCTCCTTCAGAAACGATACAATTACGCCAACGAATAATCCAATCATCAAAACATTTTTTAAACGCTGTTTCCGGAATTGAATTCAGTTCTCGGCGCGAATTCTCCTTTATGTCTTCTACCGATTGAAAACGGGTGCCACGAAGTGGTAATTTGAGTTTAGGAAAAAGAAAGAAGTCGGCAGGAGCCATATCTGGTGAATATGGTGGTTGCTCGATGGTATTTGTTGAGTGTTTGGTCAAAAATTCTTTCACAATGATGGCCTTGTGCGAAGGCGCATTATCGTGGTGCAAAATCCAAGAATTTTCATTCCACAAATCTGGCCTTTTTCGTCGAATTTGCTCTCTTAAATGCCGCATAACGCTCAAATAATATTCTTTATTTACCGTTTGACCTTCCGGCAAGAATTCCGAGTGCACAACACCGCGATAGTCAAAGAAAACAGTCAACATGACTTTGACTTTTGATCGACTTTGGCGTGGTTTCTTCGGTTTCGGTTCAGTTGGAAGGCGCCACTCCGAAGCTTGTTGACTAGTTTGCATGTCAAACTCGTAAACCCACGTCTCGTCACCAGTAACAATGCGTTTCATGAATGTTGGGTCGGAATTGACTCGTTCTAGCATGTCCTCAGCGACTCTCATGCGATTGAGTTTTTGGAGAAAATTCAGGTCTTTTGGGACTAGCCGAGCGGTAACATGTTTCATACCCAAATGATTAGTTAAAATAGTACGGATCGACTCGTGAGATACAGAAAGTTCGGCGGCTATCTCTCTCAAAGTTGAATGAGGATTTTCAGTCACTATTTCCTTCACTTTTGCGATGTTAACTTCAGTTGCAGACGTTGATGGCCTACCAGAGCGAGGCAAATCTTCCATCACTTCTCGACCGCTTTTGAACGCTTTGTACCACTCATAAACACGTGTTTTTGATAAAGTCGAATCACCGTAAGCCTTCTGTAACATTTTCAGTGACTCCGAACACGAAATTCCATTGGCGATGCAAAATTTAAGACAAACTCTTTGTTCAATGTTTTTGTCCATTATGAAATTCGCAATACACACTAGATATGATATAACTAAAAACAGCACTGTATTTAATATAAATAACAGATGCAACTCAAACTCCGCGCCAAAATAGAAAACAGTTGTGCCAATCTAACAACAACAAAAAAAACAAAAATTTGAATTTGGAACCATAAACAAATCATCCATTCCCGATACTTTGTTGACTGAATGTATAATCAAACCAATATTAACTAGCAATTTTCTTGATCAAAACTCTCTACAGAACTTGAGTGTTTAGTCACTTTTCAGTACTTTGGAGGACAATTTCTCCCAATAGGTTGAGATTGGGCAGCTAAAAAAATACGAGTCTATTATTTTAGACTACTCTCTAACATATATCAAAAGAAATCCAATCGGAGCCGGACAGTTGGGTACCTTTTTTGAAAGGTGACTTTATCGATAGGTTGGTAAACCATTGGACCATTTAAGAGTTGTGAGCTCTTAACGTAGGGGAACAAATCTGACCTGCTAAGCTAAAATGCGATATCTCAGACAAAACTGCTGTAGCAATTGCTACCTTATTACTAACAGGAAAGGACTGAATTATCTTTGGCTATTAAATTTGAGATATTGCATTTTATATTAGGATGACAGAAATGTTGTCGGGGGTTTATAACTACTTATAGTGGACTATGTTTGTTTGTATGTTCAACGTGTAATTTGACAAATGAAGAGTCTGGCTTCGTCTTACTGTTCCAGGTGTCATAGGCTATGTGGCGTCTTATTAAATCCAACATGGCGGATTTGACATACATAAAATCCTTAGCGAATGAAAAGTGTAACATTAACGCCCGGTTCGACCAAACATTTTACACGGGGGTAACGCTTACTCTGGGGTTTAAATGTCAAAATGCCATAGTAATCTGTCATGAATCTCTCATTTTAATCTCAGAGTAAGCTTATACCCAGTATAAGAAGTTTGGTCGAATTCGGTCTAATTGTCACAGATAAAAACAGTGGGAGCCGAACTGATAACAACTTTTTCTTTCGTAACTAGTCGGTAGTCAACTTTATGTTGTGTTGTTAATTACACGAAACTCAGAGTTGCTCAGCGTACCTATGAACAAACTAACAACGCTCTCGTAAATCAAGAGCAGGACTTGAGTAATTTCTCAAAAGTTAAGTAATCCTCGAATTTATGGCGAGTAGCAATGGTTTCGTCTTTAATTAACGATACTTAAATGTATTCAATGAATGGAAATGCATTTAATCGCAGTTATTGGATTACATAGTTTACGGTTCATACTTACGAAAGTGAGTAATAGATCAATTTATGTCAAATAAATGCCTATTTTTTATGTCTTATCGAAACAGCTAATTGTAAATTTTATAAGGGCCACTTGCAGTAAAAAGATTAATCTAATTTGAGTGCTATGTTTAATGTATGTCAAATGTATGGAACTGTCAGTTTTTAAATTTAGATTTAAAGAATATAATTAGATTTATCTTTTTCATGCAAGTGGCCCTGAGTGGCTAGTCAGTTACACAAACGTCCATTCAATTTGTTGTTGCCTTAATTCGCATGCTGTCATTTGCTAGCATTTTTTTTGCGAATCAAAAAGTGACAGAAAGTGTAATGGGACATTAGTGCTAATATAGGTCGTTTTCAAAAAAATTTACATAGTTAAAGACTTAATGAAAACAGAATCACGATCGCGTCCTTTGTGTTACGAAAGTAAGTCAGTGTGTTAGTTATGTATATGGATAACTTTCGTAGTAATCAATTAAGTTTTGTTTTGATTTAAGCCCTTAACTATGTACATTTTTTTTAAACGACCCATATAACGTTTATATGTATTGTATGTCGCTAAATGTACGTACGTCGTCATTTGCTGGTTTGCATGCCCCAGAAGCCCAGCATTTACCTGGAACAAGAAATGGATATCAATATTACAATTCATTCTGTTTTGATTCACACGAAGTTTCATTGGTCTTTGTATATCAAACAGATGATTTCCGTGTAAAAGTGTCTCTACCAAGTTAGGAGATTCTCTGATTTCAGTAAGTAACTCCAATTAAATACACCCTTAACGAGGTCTCGGAAATGAGACAATTTGTATTAGCATGAGAGCTTTCATAGTGTATTTGTTGAATCAAGTTTCCTGGGAATTATTGTACCTAACTAGCTACCCGCCCCGGCTTCGCACTGATAGCACTATTTATCTATAATATAGCCTACTATTACTACTAATACACTTTTATTTTAAAGCTTAAGCGTTAAGTCTTACGTTAGAATATGAAATAATAGATGTAATCATTTCTCTAGCACCTGTCAAATTTCATCTCATGCTTGCATGCTAGGGGGCCTGCAAGATTAGTTCAATCAAATACATTTGAATAGTTTCTTTTTATATTCTATCAACAACGCCAAACTACAAAGCAACTTCGCCTATCCCAACAAGCCGTATATGATTTTTAAGACTGTATAAGTTGCAGGCAGTGAACGGGGCGGTGATAGTAACGGCTATAGCACTGTCCCTTTCATTGTCTGGAACTTGGCAGGCTTTGACACTTCGTTACCTTACCAACTCTGAGTTTTTGAATAGTCAAATACGAGTTTTATCAGCGTATAAACGCTTAATATATAACTACAGTTCGGCTTTCAAATAATTCCACAAATCCCTCACCCACCCTAAAACAATATAAAATACCTCACGGGCTTAGACATTCAAACATGGCACACGGAATTCCCTTTTGCCTAATCCGAAAGGGCCTTGTTATCTTTAGAAGCCCATATGAAGGTATTTCCTAAATGAAAAGATTAAGGTGACCGGCGGACTACCTGAATTCGGATTCACGAGATCACGTACGAGGGTCTTGATAAGAAATTTGCCTTCAAAGGGACAGGCCCTTAAATTTTGTATTAAATTTTATTGAGGATTAGTGGCCAACACGCCAACCGCTTGTAATCTATTTGGACACGTAGGTGGAAACTGAATGTTTTGGTTAGGGTACCTAGGCCAGTTAGAACCAATTTGATACGTGAATTAAGTTAAGTTTCAGCGCGATCTTGTTCAGGATTTTTAGCAAAGCAGTTAAAGCTAATACTTTTTTTCGCATATTTACAAATATAATAATCCAGCCTATATACGTCCCACTGCTGGGCACAGGCCTCCACTCACAATGAGAGGGGTTTGGGCTAGTTCCCACGCGGGCCCAGTGCGGATTGGGAACTTCGCACACACCGTCAAATTACTTTGCAGGTGTGTGCAGGTTTCCTCACGATGTTTTTCTTCACCGAAAAGCTCGTAGTAAATTTACAAATTATATTTCGCACATAAATTCCGAAAAACTTAGAGGTGCGAGCCCGGGTTTGAACCCAGGACCCTCTGCTTAAGAGTCGGCAGGTCAAACCATTAGGCTACCACGGCTTTTTTAGATATGTACAAAACACAGAATTAAATGATTTCTGGCAAGACTCCACACTATCTGGTTCAGAGTTTATAACACAACTCTTGGTTGGTCCAACATATTTTCTTGAAACGAATGCCCGTCTTCCACTGCAAGCGAAGCGGACCCCGTACGGACTGTTTAGCTTACAAAGTTGACTTCAAGAGACTTGCTTGTGGTAGAAGCACATGAAGTACGGGAAGGCGGGTATAGCTATTATCAGCGCGTTGATCATCCTGTTCGGGCCCTAAACGATGATAGACAAGCGGACATGGAGACAAACAAAAGATCCAACTCTTTTTCAAACACAGGCTTCAAATTCTGGATTAAAAGCTATCTTAACTTGAATTATTTATAATTTTGCTTAGTTTTACTGCTTCAATATTTTATTAAACACGTTAACTATGCTATTTTCCTCTAAAAGTAACCTTAAATGGAACATAATGTCACTCCCAAAAACAACCTATAACCATAATCGAACGATTATCAGACGAATCTTACCAGAGTAATAAGCCTTCAAACGCAGAAGTTCGACATGGTACAATATTATTATGACCCAAATGTGGATGTCGGGAACTAGATACGGAACGTTATGCTCTGAACGGTGCTCCAAACTTGGCCAGCCTCCAGCCACAGAAGCAAAATGTGCTCCCAATTTACATTCTTCATTCTTGGATTAAGTGATTGGTATTGAGATGATACAGTAACATAATAATAGAGGTATGGTAGATTATAACACTTAAACTTTGTTAACAATTTGTCTTTAGTATTGTTAGTCTAAATAAGTGAATATATAGAAAACCGTTAAATAATTTGCTGATTCTTCATAAGAATGTTGTTTGCAATTACAACCTTAAAACCTAAAGTAAGCTACTTGTAAAAGTTAAAGCACTACAAGAGTTCTCGTGTTTTGAATTCACAAGAGTCCGTCGCAAAAAATATGTCCGCCTCAACGAGAGATGGCACCAATTAGGCATGCGCCCTATTCATCGCAGCGTTACGACATTTATTCTGTAAATGATGCAATTTTACAATCAGTACAATTTTGAGGCTTTAAAAATTTTTTTTTTAAATATACAATTTTTTTTTGAAGACACTTTATCACTGATTAACACTATTAAAAATGAGTCTAAACTCGACGGACCAACTATTAGCCATTGAGTTGTTCCTAGGGCCACCTACCATCGCCATCACCATACCAGCACGATGACACCATATTATTGTATTCATCGGAATTAAACAAGTATGAAAAATTTTACTATCAAAGAAATATACAACATTTACCTCAAACATTATTATTTCGTTAAACAGTGCAAAATTTCAAGTCAACGAAGTCGATTCAAATCGACTGAGACTGATCGTGAGACGAGTATCTCTACAGTGGAGAGAGAAAGAGAGAGAACTGACAGCGTTGCCACCTGCATATCTGAACTCGACTCTCTTGTTAAAGGTGGAGAAATGAGATATTTTGAGCACCTTGAGTATACTACCCGCTCGGGACGGTCGAGCGCGACCGTGTTTCAATTCGAGTCAACTAGTATTACATACCTGTATAAAGATATAAAAAAAACAGTTATTTCTATTTAAAAAAAATCTAGGCTTCCTTAGATTAAATTTATAGGCTATTAGCCTATTGCTTGGCAGCTACGTTATCATAAACGCTTTTTATAAAATTGGAGTAAGCTTTGCAAAAAGAAACTCCGTCCAAAGTAAACCTCCCAACGAGGGTTTTCCCAAATTTTAATTAAAAATACTAAAAGGTTCAGCAATTTGAAATGCCAATAACAAATTAACATTTGCATAAAAACAATGGGGATTAGATTTTTTGGCTTCCTCTTTGAGATTAACATTATGGCGGCCATGATAATCCTTAACTTTAGAAGGGGATTATAATTTTTTATAAATGTGTATCAAAATTTATTGTATTCTGTTAATTATTAATATGATAATTATCTAAAATATTACTATTTACCAATAAATTAAAATAATTAATATTATTATTTATTCATTTATTATTTATTCATTAATTAATTTTTGTCTTATTATTTTTAACTGTTTTATCCAAATTATAATTAATAGTAAGAAAAAAAAAATTAATCAATTTGTTGCAACACGTAATGAAAAAGCTTCAGCTTCAGTCAGCTTTCCAGCGTGGTTTTCATATACACATTTAAATCTATGAATACTCTAATTTTAATGGTTTTCATGGATTATGTTCCTGTCCATTATAAACTCTCCTGCGCCCACTAGAAAAGAAAAAACATAAACATCGATTGAAAACATAACCTAATTTAACATAGAACATAGAACTGAATCAGTTGAAGGCAAAGGCCTTTTCTGAGCTATAAAATCTGACAAATTACAGGCAGAGAAGACGGAAATATAGAATTGAGTAATAATATTTATAATAGAATAGAAAAACGTTTATTGAAGTGATACATCAACATAGTACAAAGTAAATAACACACAACATCATAAAACTAATTCTTATCACCTGACGGCTTGGGTCTGTAAGCACTGGCGCATATTCGGTACCAGTGTTGTCAAGATGGCAGATTCTGTACTACGCCTCTCCTGTCGCCTCTCGATCCTGTACTCGGGCGAGGAGAACCAAAGGCATTTTCTAGATGTTTCACACTTCTCGTTTAATTATCAAAATACATTCAGCGTACAAAGCAAGGAGGTTACTCTTAAACACCGTATAAGTGCTACCGGATATTCCGCTCCTTTCACTCGCCGTCCATATTGATTCAAAAATTCAAAAAATTCAAAATTCAAAATTCTTTATTTTCTTAACAAACCAGTACAAATCTTATGATGGCCGGCGTCTCCTTGTAGGTTATTTCAAAATAACCTGTGCCAGGAGGCACCGCTCTTCCATATCTACAGTTTATATATAGATCTTAAAACTATTTTACCTAATTTTAATGTGTGTGTGTGTGTGTGTGTGTGTGTGTGTGTGTATGTGTGTGTGCGTGTGCGTGTGCGTTTGTGTGTGTGTGTATGAGTGTGTGTGTGTGTCTGTCTAGGCTATATTTCCTAGCAGATCTTCTACTTGATCGTAGTTCTTATCCTCCATCCAACTTGTTATTCTATTTTTAAGGTCATATTGTAGCTTTGGGTATATATCTAGTTCTTTGTTGACAATGTTATATAAATGTGATGAGCGTTTGTTATATTGTCTACTGGCAAAAGTGGTGTTGGTTTTTGGTAGATGCATTACAATATCTCTCCTCCTTTTTTTTAAAAGGTTGCAGTTTAAAGTGGTCGTTTTATGCTTTCTGAGAACAGTGGTTAATATATATAATTTCCTTACTGTGAGCAACTTGCACGTTTTATACAACTCGTCAGTTGAGAAACACATCTTCTTAAAATACATAATTTTAAGAAGACTTCGCTGGGTTATCTATGGGCTGGTCTATGAAGCGAGTCCTAGCTGCACCGCCCCAAACAGGCAAGCAGTAAGTTAATATGGACTGCACCAACGTTATATAGATCTCTTTTAAAAAGTCTCTACTGCGGCCTTGCGGGCCCAGGACAGCTCTTGGCACCACATGTCTCAGTGTTTTAAAAATCCATTTAAGCTTCCGCGGTCTCAGAATTACATATTCGAGATGTTGATACCAAGAGAGTCCCCGATCCACCAGTACTCCCAGATATTTGGTGCTTTCAACTTTAAGAATAGTGGGACAGGTACGTTGACAGCAGTTCAATATATTTGCACTGCAGCTATGTATTTTGATAGTGTAGTCATTATCAGGTTGATGTCGAGAGAAAGAGACGGAGCAAGCGTGACTTTAAATTTAATTTTAAGGTAAATTTAATTGTAAATTAACTTCGATTTCAAAGTAACGGCCCAGGGCTCAGCGTAATGTGATGAAAGCTAGACCGACAGTGCGCCTCGTTCACTCTCTACCTACGAGTATAATCTTAAGGAGTATGTCCACTTCTTTCACGCGCCGGTAGATCTATTCGTTTTACTGACTGTAAATTGGTTTTGACAGCCAAAAATGTAGATATTCATGAAAATATAATAGATATCCAGAGTTCCAGACCTTTCTAAGAATTGTTTATGATATCGGGATAAAATGTTCAGTCTTTTATTTTTTACTCAAGAGCGTTTAGAAAAATGCCATATAAAAATGTATAAGAAATATTTGCAAGCATGTCTTTTTTACCCGATTGCACAATGTTAATAAGATATGTATGTATTTCTGTTTCTTTTTGATTCTGAAGGACATATCGTTGTAAACTCAAGACCCATAGCCACCCCATAGCTAAGAGTAGGGATAACTGGTAGAGACCCCATGCCTTACCTCAAATCATATTCTGGTTGGGATTCCTTTTATAGTTGGAACGAATGTAAATTAGCGGAACTCAACTATCGATACTTTGATGATGCTTGATAAAAATTCCGATTTGGTCGCAAATCTATCACCGGTACAAGCGGACTGATCAAAGTTAGGAACCTTCTGTTAGGAATGTGGTGATGTCATAAGACTTATCCTAGAAGTATGAAAGACTTTCTTATGAACATGAACAATTCCTCAAATATTTATGTCTTAACATAAACATGACAGTTTTCAAACTTCCTGGTTTCATCACAAGCAGAAAGGTTCATGGTCTGAAGTTCCAAGCCACTAGTTATAATAAGAACATCGACAGGTACTGCTTCGTTTTAATTTTAAAGTTTAAATTTAAGTTCAAAAGTTATCACGAGCGAGTTTGTATTAGTTTAGAGTTCGGAAACTGCATCCTGGCGCTCATTGTCTTGTGGCGAAGAACGGACTTTGAAATGATTTTGTAATCATGTTTGCGGAACTTCGCGGAAGCGTTGCTGTTGAGAAAAAAAACGGTTTACATTTGTCTGCGTCTTAGAGATAATTATAAAATTATCATCAGTTATACGGGAACTGGTACAAAATTATAATAAAAAAAACGCAGATTTTATGTTTTTATTAGCCTTTTATTTAACTTCAAACTTTCGTTTGTTTGTTTGCAAAAATATTGGCAAATTTAAATAAAACATTCAATTTTGAACCAGTTACCGTGGAATACATGTGAACTTGATGACAATGCACGTAGTTGTGTCTAATAACTGATCTTTATTTCTGACTCTATGTGGTCATTCGTGAAATAACGCCCTAATTACACTTCACTTTATAACCCAAAGCTCAAACATGTTTTACTTCACACCAACAGAGCCTTTATGAGTTCTGTTATCCTATCAGAGTGACCCACTGCTGGGCAAAGACCCCTCTTTCCCGCCATCCGTCATTTAGTGTATACTACCACCAATCGCTTCGAAACGCGTCCAAGTCACGCCGCCATCTATTTTCCAGTCTATATAGTCAATTCACTATAACGTCAGTTAACCAACATTTACCCCCCATAACAAATGAAGAACAGAAATTAAAACAATGGCGTTAAACCACCCAAGAGCCACTTTTTCTTCTTAGTTAGAACAGAATTAGCCCCCGCGTTGTCTAGAGTGACACTAGTGTCACAGCTAGTGTCCGATTCTCAGGCACAAGGGCTCTCTGGCAACCTTGCTCTCATTCTTTTTCTAGAACCTTGACACAACCTTGGAACCCTAATTGGAACCTTTATTTGACAACACAATTCTCACTAGAATAGATTTAAAATAATTGTCGATGCGACTCCTTGACAGAATTAATTGGACGTTCGGAAAATTTATTGAGGTTGAAAATTTTTAGGAAAGAAACCTTTGTTAGGTGCTCTTGAGATTTTGACTGCTTTATTTAAATGTTGAGCGCTCGGTGAACTTCTTTCGAAATAAGGGCCTATATTCGACATTTACCAAAAAAAACGCTTAAGCGTTGGTAAAATTTGGGTGTAGAAGAGCCCGACGACTCCATTATTTTGATATCCGTTATCCTAGTGATATGTGTGATATGTGTGATATCATTAACTGTGTGATAAATATAAATTAATTAGGTAGTAAGTTAGTAACACGTACCCACCTTTTTGCAGGACGCGTCCCAGTGACAGAAGCTTTAAGCACATTAATTTATCCACTGCGATAATACGGGGACAGAGGGCATTCGTCTATTCCATTAATTGAAACGCTTCAAACGTTATTTCACAGAACTAACACGTAGTACCTATTACAATTAATTTTGACTGGCAGAACTGTGAAAGGGTAACGAGTGTATTATCGCTAACTAATGATAACTTCCGAATAAACCGTGGGTGTTATTATAGTTACACGTCGTTAACGTTGACGAAATCATCAATGAGCATTACTTGGACCTGTCAGCGCGTATAGACTAAACAGGCGTTTGGCCCATTCATAATGGCGTCACGCCTCGTCTATTAAAACCATAGAACTAAAAAATCCCCAGCTTTATCGACAGCGTTAACAACGGTGTACCTTTCTAGAATGGGCACAAAACCCTGTTTACGGAATTGCCCCGCAGACGCAATTACCCCAATGCACTATAATGTGCATTTAATTACCCTTTCCATTTTATTGACTTTTTCGAGCGCCGCGTAGTGCCTAAGGGTCAATTTATACTTGCCAGTCGAATTGAGCATCTAAGGATAAAGAATAACCACCTCACGCGTCACAATATCACAAGCTTGATAAATGATAGTCAAGTCTGTGAGGATTAGTCAATTGTGAGGAGGAACCCCTGACTCATGGTTCCAGGGCGCTCTTACAAGTCTCCGACGAATATTCATAATATGGGAGTAAAGCCCTTATAACCCGAGTTCGGAAATGATTAACCTTCTTATTCGAAAACGCACAATATAGTATGCTTTTAAAGTTTGCTGTGGTCTTATCTTGTGATATTTGAATTTGACAAGTGACAAATAAGATCTATAATAAGGTTATTTAACCATATTTATGAATAAAGGGGAAAAATTATATTAACGTACCCTTACTGAAATTCATAAGAATACTTACAAAATATATAAAATAATTAAATATCAGGGACAATCTCACACAAATACAAATTGACCTAGTCCCAAACTAAGCTCTAGGCTTGTACTATGGGCACCAGGCCACGATATAAAGAATTCAGAAGTGACTTGAAATGCATTTTTTAAGTAAAAATTTGCGGAGTGTAACGATAGCGTTATTTAATCTACAAGCAGCGCCATCTATGACGCAATTCTTCAACTAATAAAATGACAAAAATAAAATACACTTACTTAGGTACATACTGGTCAGAAAGGGACCGATGTTTTATCCACGCTTATTATAGATATCTTGCCTAAGGTTTACTTTAAGGGTCTATATTGGGTCGTATAACTTTTATCCTTCCATTTTTTTTTTTGCATAACGAACTTTTCGCATAAATAACGTGTCAGGCAAATATTTATTATCATGCAATTTTGACCATCCAGGGACCTCTTTAAAACCAGTAAAAAGGGCCAATTTTAGTGAGCTTTTGTCACCAGATTACAAAATCTGCATGACTGGAAAAATTTACTTGAAAAATGTTTAACAGAATTAACTTAAACATAATGATGACAAAAAATATAATTATTATGTTAAGTTGAATAAAACCTTGTTATAAAATAAAAATAGACCGGACGGTAAACTATATTTATTTGTTGTCCGGAATAGCAACAAGTGAAGAGTAAACAGGTTCACTCTGTTGTTCTTCCTCAGAAACAACG
This sequence comes from Tortrix viridana, assembly GCA_963241965.1. Classification (NCBI taxonomy): domain Eukaryota; kingdom Metazoa; phylum Arthropoda; class Insecta; order Lepidoptera; family Tortricidae; genus Tortrix; species Tortrix viridana. The sequence continues at coordinate 11,547,531 of OY725183.1, read as the reverse complement.
GCTTCAGTAACAGGAAAATACGGTAAATAAACTCGCTAAGCCGGATTCAAAACATTTATTATTTTGTTCAAGATGCCATTTGCTTTGTTTACTTTTACGACTGTTTTTTTAGTTCATTACACTGTATCGCTGTAGCTCTTGCAATTTACGAAGGCGAGTGGGCTTTACTTGTGGTAAACACGTATTTGTATACAGCGTCGTGTATGTACACGCACACATGGAAACAATATGCACAAGTGTCTTTGAGCGACCGACGGCGCACTCGCTGTCGATCGCTCCGTCAGACACGCACACTACAATGTACACTTGTACACGTTCAATAATAAATCTTACTAGCCTTCGTGAATTGCAAGAGCTATACCTTCAAAGTTAAAAGCAGCTAGGATCCCTTTTAAGTGGTCGTCATACAAGAAAAAGTAAACTAAATATGGATTATGGTCAGTGGTCAGTCAGAACATTCTCTTAAAAACTCACTTTTCAATTCGTTGAGGAAGTATAAATCAGCAAGCTAAACTTGTCCCACGCGCTCGTAACTGCGACTGCATTAAAAACGCACTAAAATGTTAATAAAGCTCTGACGGGACGTATAGGCTCGCCGATTAGTAACTCATCGACGAATCGAAAAGTCAGCTGTTCAGGAGAATCACCTAACTGAACTGGGCTCAAAACGATATCAAAACTTATTACACCCACTACGAGTAGTAAGGCTGCCTTTCCATACAAGCGGAGACGAGCGGTGCGGAGAGGAGCTGTTGTGTAGGAAGGAATCGACCAATCACTTTGGTTGTAATCCACATCTCATTTCCGCTCCGCTTCAATGGAAAGGCAGCCTAAAACTAGTTTCATAACATAATCAAGGTATTCCTCAAAAATAGTCGACGTCATTATCTTACAAAAAAAACAATTTATCAACACTTCATGTTAACAGATTGTAATAAATAGCAAAAACAGTTGGCCTTATGACCCGGGGTTGTCTACATCGATCACTGGTACAATCTGTTCCCTAATACTTGCCAACCGTTGGAGCAGTATAAATCAAGCACGGAACCCGTCGGACGGAACCCTTCGGAGATCCGCCTTATTATTTATCATCCAAATTCAGAGATTGATGCCTCTTAGACAAGCGACTAAGAAGGGATTGTCTAAGATTATGTCGGACCAGAGTTTGCCTAAATTTTAGATGATTGATGAATTTTTATATAAAGTTCCAGGTATTTTTTTAGATTGTGCCTGTTTTCGTTATGATGCATAATTTATTATAAAGTTAAATCAAATTTCGTCTACTTTATCAGTAATGGTAATTCTTCCATTATTTGTTAAATTGCTGTTTGCACTTTGTTGTTGTACGTTGATACAAGTTATTCTTGGAACTAAGAAATACAAAGAAATGAGGAAAGAAAACAGCATTACTATATAGTATAACACAAAGTCGCTTCCCACCGGCTGTCCCTCTGTATGTACGCTTAGATCTTTCAAACTACGCAACGGATTTTATTGCGGTATTCACCATCAGTTAGATAATTTTTCACGGAAGGTTTATGTATATGTTAGTACCCGGAGCGAATCGGGCGGGTCGCTAGTATTTAATAAATACAAACCGAAAAGGAACATCCAGGAAAGGTAAAGAAGATGGTAGACCTTTGCCCTGCAGTTGGACACTGACAACTGACAAGGGCCCTTAGCCAAGATGCACTACGCTAACTAGCGTTTCTATTCGTTTCATTTTTAAACCAATCGCGTCACTGGTAGATCACGTGATACGAAGAGTCACGGGACTCTTAAGGTTACAATGACTACATGTCATTTTAACCTTAAGAGTCCCATTCTTTTCTATACGGTTTTTTATTAATTTTTTAGATGGCCACCGGAGCAGAGGAAATATTTATTACAGTAAATCTGTCAGCTCTAGTCTGACACCGTAATAAGTGTTATGACAACGCGACGACAAGGAAGGGATCGGATGGCCTCTCGTGGAATACTTAATGGCTAGTTTAGAAGGGTTTATTGATGTTAAATGAAGCAAACAAGGTATCTTAAGGACAGGCTGTATTTGTGTAAGCTTAGAAATGTCATCCCTACGGGATTAGGTCTGACCACAGTTTCCTGAAGACGTTTTCCGTGCGTCGAAATAGGGTTGAGAACGTGAGAATTTAAACTCATCAGAGTTTAAGACTTAGCAAAATAGTTTGAAACAAAAGAGGGCTTTGAGTGAAATTGGTAACATGATCCAATTTTTAACCAAAAACAGCTTAATGTGACGGTTGCCACTATGCTGTCATGTCACGTCAAACTCTTTTTGACCTAGCTATAAGCGGACCCCCACGCAACTAATCACATCGCAACTGATATTGGCACAAGCCCTGTGGCCGCTATAAAAGAGAAGAAGAAGAAGGGAGAAACAGGAGTAATCTTCATATATTTTCACTATTAAAATAATAAGTTCACTAGTAAATTAAAAAAAAAAACAGGCCGTCGGGTTTCCAAAGCTTTTACATTTCTAGTGTGTTCAATTGACGACGGCGCGCCTAAACAGTCAAATTATTGTTGCAAGGTTGCGCCAATGAAAAATGAGGTAGTGGACGTCATGGATTGAAAACATCATATTTCTATAACAGCACAGATTATAAAACCGCGGATACATTCTCGTTGTCTATTTATCCCGAGCAGCCTTGACCAGGGGCGCGGAAATAGCGTAAGTGCCTCTCGGGCGCTCCGGCCCGCTAGATAAGAGCCCTCCATACGTTTAGAGCCGATGCGATACTCTGAATATGTTTTTACATTTGAAAATAGATTCGTTTATAGTTTGTGTTATGAAAAACTAAAAAATAAACAAACCAAGGTTATCCCAGACCTTATCAACTTTACAAACACTAATTTCCCAATGCCAAATATATTTGTTACGTCCCCAATTCTGTTTATTTCGTTATACAAACGAAATTAGTCTGTTTTCTCTTGACATTACGTTAGCTACGGACTCTTATTCATCTTTTATGCATTGATGTCAAGCGCAGGCTTCGGGAGACAACGTAAAAATACGGCGCTGTCGAAGAAAAAATGCGTTTTAAAATGTCTGCCTGAACTTTTAATGAATAATTCTGATAATAATTTGTACATACATAAAAATCAACAAAAGTCGTTGCACGCCTTCCTTTCCTTTTGCATATACGTTTGCATAAACATATTCCAATAGTTGACATTCAATCCTAACAGAAGCCAACTTACTCACATCAGTTTAGCTGGTAATTAATGGGCGTCTCGTTCTCTCGTAGAAAATTAGAGTTATAGCTATTGTGGCTGGATATACCTAAAATTTGCTCGTGTAAATCCATCTTTACATTAGAATTTTTTTTTTATTGTAAAGTGAATAAGACCTACCGTAACGTTAATAATAATGATAATGATTTATATGTAAATAATAAATAAATATCAGGGGACAATCTCCAGGGCACAGGGACAATAGACCAGGGCATGCCCAAGTAGGCATTATGGTAAATAAAGGCTATAAATCTGAACTTCTTTCAGCGGGACACAATAGAGCGAGACGAGGCCTAGTTAACGAGAAACAAATCCTCGTGGAGTTTGTAGTTATGGAAAAAAGTTTTTCACAGAACAGCTAGAATATCCTATCGTATAACATCAAACGAGTAACATTTATATATATATATATATATATATATATATATATATATATATATATATATATATATATATATATATATATATAAAAAACTGAAAAACTTTTTTCCATAACTACAAACTCCACATATATATATATATATATATATATATATATATATATATATATATATATATATATATATATATATATATATATATATATATATATTGCGATCCGCCCTCGCTTCGCTCAAGTATATACATAAACCGTCCGTGAAAAATGATGTAACTGATGGTGAAAACCGCATTAAAATCCGTTGCGTAGTTTGAAAGATCTAAGCGTACTGTATGTAGTGATTTGTACTCACTTTCTCGAAAACGGCTTTAACGATTTTGATGAAATTTGCAATACGCGGTTTACGGGGGCGAAAAATCGATCTAAATAAGCCTCATATCTGGGGAAAATTGTTTCCCCGTATTTTCACGCAAAAAGATTTTCCACGCAATATGGTTCGTGATTCCGATGCGACCGCCGCCGTCTGAATAGACTGATGGTTAGAGCGTAGGACTACTACGCCAAGACTACGGGTTCAAACCCCAGCTATGGATTATCGGGTAAATCATTTGTTGAAATCGATGAAAATTCGAATTCGACCCGAGTGACGACTTGTTCTCTCAGGTACTAATTTTAAAAGACGGTCTGAATATTGGCCACGAATAATAGTACCTAATGACACACATTATAGTAATCCGGGAGCAGTATGCGTTGGTTAGGACAGACATCTGTCAAAGCAACGTCAGTCGGCCAAATTCATTAGCGAATGATACGGTCGCCTTGAACGAAGAATTGTGAACACGAAGTCAGCGGGAAAGACTGTATACACGGTAAAGCCAAAGTTATCATTATTTTCATAAACATCGAAGCAATAATGACATTATTAGAAACTCCGAATAATCGCCCCACAACGGCCACATCGCGCATGGCAGAGGTGGGCGAGTATCTGGGTAGAAACCTTAAAGTGGGTTTACCTAGGGTGTTTAGGTATATACCCAATTTACTACGTAGTATACCCAGGTATTTATTCAAAAATAGGTGTTTACCTACCCTCCGCATCCTAACGTAGCATTCTTTCTCTTTAGGTATGCGTGCATGCACGCTAAAAATGCCTTAAGAAATAATACGTGAACATTTTATCTTTGAAATATTTATCAAAGGAATTATTTGACGCAGTCTCGTTTATAAATATTAAAGCTTAAACACGGTATAAATATAGTAAACACAGTATAAATAAAGCTAAAGCAGTAAAGAAACTACGAATAAATGTTCGAAACGGGTGTCGTGTGGAGACAATAGTTGAGACGTGCGTCTGTGTGAGTGCGACGTTTCGAACGTTTGTTCGTATTTTTCTTTACTGATTTAGCTATATTTATACTGTGGCATAAATGTCAGAAATATGTTTTTGAAGTTTCAATGCCTACGCGATAAAGGAATCTTTAAGAAAATAACTTTTTAAAACTTGAGAACAAGTTCAAATAATCGTCTCAGACATTTCTAAAGGGTAAAGAAGGATTAGTGTTAAATGTTATCATCAAAACTTAATTGACTTTGAAAATGAAGAAAGAAACGGGTAGACATTCTGTTGAAGACAACTGAAAAGTTATCCAATTTAAATTTTATTACAGATTCAGAAATTAAATATGTAGACCAGGTATTGCGAACGAAAGGAGAAATCTCCTAATTTTCCTCAACAAGCTTAGCCCTGAGCTGCCTCTTGCCCTCATCAATCTATTTTCCGGTACCTCCAAACATCGTAGAACCATTTATTTTTAAAGTACCTGTCTACAAGTAAACGGCCTGAGTTTGTATATTTATTTATTTAGGAGATAGCACAGAAAAGAGTGCATCATAATTGTAGGGTCCTAGGGAAAAGGGGTATGAGTCTTCTAAAATTTAGGTGAAAAAGGGTATAAGTCTAGTGTACTCTGTATATGATTTTTAGCCTTTTTATTGCGAGTTAAGTTGACTTATACCCCTTTTCACTAGGACCCCAGAATTTTGTTAACACTAAAGATACAGACTGCGAACACAACATTTACTAGGAAAAGATTCAGCATGCAAAGTTCTTAAGTAAGACTTAACAGAAAAATACAAAACATAAACCTAACAAATAACAGTAAAATGTTAATCCTTGTACTGATTTGATACACATTTCATTATACATTTTATTTTATTTTTGTTGAATCGTCAACACAATGTATATTAATTTTAAGAAATAAGAAAATCTGGACTCATACATTTTTTAAAGTTACTTGCCAGAGCCAGGAATCGAACCCGCCAAATGTAGAAAATAAACACAGTGTATTTTTATGATACCGATCGATAGGATAAGGAACAAATCTCTCTATATTGCATCTAAAATTTCATGGTCTTCCTAAATCTATTAACACTAACACTAGCTAGATTGCGACAGTCTTTTGTTTTGCCGCGAAAATTCCGGGCTCTGAGGACCTAGTGTACGTTTTACAACGTCTTTTACGTCTCGATCGAGTTTGCGTTTAGTCTCAATTAGTATAGAAGTGTGACAGCGCCCCTTGCGGCGAGTATTTGAAACATTTGACAGTTCCATACCAAGTGACACTTTTACGCAAACGCGATCGAGACGTTAAAAACGTTGCAAACGTACCGTGAGTTTCACGGGCGATCTGAGGGACGATCTGGTCGTCTGTGAAACCAGCGACTAAATGAATGTGCAGGCAGTTGAATGTCATTTACCCACCTTGACGGACGACGTAAATTCGCCGGCTATTCATCGACTGAGTAGAACTGAACGACGATGCGTTAACAGAATAACATAGCTGCTTATGATTGACCCGTATCGATACAGTGTTTATTTTGTACATTTGGCGGGTTCGATTCCAGACTTTGGCAAGTAACTTAAAAAAAACTACGAATGCAGATTTTCTTATTTTTGAAAATAAACGAATGTTTCCTTTCAGTAAAATTTGCTATCTTCAATATCTACGACGCTTCTCCAGGGGGCATTAGTTTGACTTACCCTGTACGCTTATGTACAATTGTATCTAACTAACTAACTGTTGAGTTTCTTGCGGCGCTTCTTCTCAGCAGTGGTCTCCTCTTGGGAAGCGCTGGTAGATTTTGACGTGTAAAAGTGCCCGTGTGGCCTACTTACTGAATAAATATCTTTTATCTTTTTTTTTATCTTTATCTACAAACCAGCTCGCACTTTACCATTTTTTTGCAACATACAACACAATGTTTTCAAGCTAGATTATATACTTAACACGCAACACAATACCTTAATTAATTCAAAGCAACCATGTTAAGACGTTGTTAACGGTTACATGATCCCTGGTTAAATATATCTCACGCAGGTACTTCCTTGAAACATTGTAGCGTAAGGTTTCCTCTATTCATCTGCTAAAGGAGCTTGATACTTTGTATGTAATAATTTAAGCTGTGGTCTTAAAGATAAGCTCAATTTGCACGTGTACTAATTGTGTATAAACGTAGTTATGTTTTAGTTATTTGGGTATAGTTTATTAATTTTGTGTAAGTACCTAGCAATCAATTTACTAAATTATAATATTAGTGAAGTATTTTTTTTTTTCACATGATCACTTTGGTGTCGCTATCACGTTTGACAATTTAATATGTACAGCCGAGGACAGAAAGATGTTTACACTTTTTCACCTTGTTCCATTGTAATAAGGTACAAAAGTGTATACATCTTTCTGTCCTCGACTGTACAAGAATGACTAACTGACGTTGAGTGCCAAATTTACAACATGATTTCTTTGTACACGTGGTAATTTGGTTTAAAATAATTAACTCTCCCTAAAACATTCAAGAAACGCCCACGTGAAATCATGATAAGGCCGTATTTTTGTCGGAAAGATATTAAAGGTTGAGGTTAGGTTCACCTTGCATACTGTAGTGTAAGCAAGATGCAATATTACGAATACGTTATATGCACCAGGAAGTATCGAACCTCAATAAAGGTTGCAGGGAGTCGTTGGATGCAGGCTGCAATGGGTCGTTCCCGTTGGACATCAATGAGGGAGGCCTATGTTCAGCAGTGAACTACTGAAGCCTGTGATGATGATGATCAAAAGCAGTACAGCTGCCAACGATGTCCCATCCGCCACAGGCGCCCCGCTACCCGCTAATCGCTACCGTCTCGTTCCCCGCTCCCATCAAGCCCACATCCCAAGTAATCAGGCAGAATAACCGACTATTGACCACTATAATGATTCAAGTTTACCCCAAACTTGGGGTTATTTACTTTTAATACTAGTAACTACTGTTTAACGAGGATTTAGTTTGTTTTGTCTCGTATCTTCAGGCTTGACCGAACTGATTTATAATACCATGCCTGAATCAACTTATTGAATATTTAGTTTTTAGGTCGAGAGTAATTTATTTGTACTTTCCGTACCGTACCGTTGAGTCTATACCTATGAAATGTATGGTTTCATACATTTTATCATTTACTAAGCATTTCGTTTCCATTTTTACGAACATTGTCCAGCCTTATTATTATTATTATTTATTTATTTATTTATTTATAATTGTGTGTTTTGTAAAATATTAAATCGGCTTTCAATAATTGCCAGTGACATGAAATTTGATAGCTTTTGTAGATTGTAAATTACTATATAAGAAAAAAACCGGTCAAGTGCGAGTCGGACTCGCGCACCGAGGGTTCCGTATGAATTAAATAAGGTCCATTTTGACTTGACTAAATTTTATTACAGATCTTTGTCATATTCTGTTCTATAAAATTAAAATTTTGAACATTTCGTTTTATTTTTCCCGTAAATATAAGTAATTATCTATAAGTTAGGAATTTTTCAAAGTAAGTCATGGAAAATTATTATATAAAACATAGTTTTGAAATGTGCACATTAATCCCTTTCATATAAGGGTGATTATCAAAAAAAAATTACGTAAATAAGGTCTTAATTAAGAAACGCTAATTTTCATCCTTTGTGTGACGAAAGTTAAGCATATTTATTTATTTATTTAATACGAACACCAACAGAATACAATGCTGACATAGTAAGAGAATTATTTTCTAGCCATATGATTGATTGATTGATTGATTGATTGATTGTATGTTTAACTTTCGTCACACGGTGGTCGAAAATTAACGTTTCTTAATTAAGGCCTTAACTACGTAAAATTTTTTTGATAATCACCCACAACACCCCATTTGCTATAATCAAATCACTTTAATTTTTCAACCCCATTCTCAATAAATTTTTCAATTATTTTTGTACTAAAAACAGATGCGGGCAAGCAAGTTATACAACTATGCCAGATTTCAAGTTGATAGCTTGTACAGTTGCTGAGAAAAACTGCTGTGACATAGGGTTCCTTTTTTACCATTTTGGTACGGAACCCTAAAAATCATATTAATTTCTTTTGATATTGAGACCAAAGAGTCCGAGAGGTCCAAGCACTAACAGACCTTTCTAAAAGCTTTTACATTGGCTTTTTCTTAAGCATTTAGCAAACTAAATACATAGGTACCTAAAGTTGCCCAAATTCGAATTTGTAGGCAGCCACGTTAACTACTTTAAGCTTATAAATAAATTACTTAACGAAACAAAATAATCTAGAAATTAAAGAACAAAGTTAGCTTTAATAGAACACTAATAATATTATAATGTTAGGCACACAAATGTTACACAAATCTAAATTCTTAGAGAAATAACGGAATTATTCAAATTCATTCATAATCCAATAACTGCCTGTGAAATAATTTACGCGGAACTTTTGATGAACGAATTTAATTCGTTAGGAATTAAATCTTGTAATTTTTGACGGTAATATTTTAGTTTAATAATTAACTAACGTTTTTAATGTACTTACTTTCAGTGACAAGGTACCAAAACGTTTATGTTATGTTTATGGTGTAATATATTTACAGGCGGCTATATGTACCTAATCATGCAATAGACAACTGTATTAAAAAGTAAATAGTACTTAAAATATGACTCATAATTATCATGTTACTTCTTGTAAGTAAGTACCCACTTATTTTTTTTTTCGTAAAATGAGCATCATGTCATAGGTACATCAATATGGATATATAACCACGGAAAATCGCTAAGTAATATTATTTCATGATTTCGGTTGATAATTTCGTACAAAAAGGAGGAATAAATTATTATCAATTTAATTTATCACTTGCTAAGTAATAATTATAGCCATAATTAATATTGATGAAGCCCTTCACGGTTCCACAAAATTAGGCACTCATATTTGAATCACGAATGGTGAAATATCAAAGACAGAAGGAGTATTCATTAACTTATTAGAAGCTTTTAAGGCCTATTATAAAATAATACGTTTTAATGAAGAGCTCTGTCTCTATTTAAATTATGGGGGTAATTTTCTGTCTCACTTTGGCTCAGGTCCTTAATTGCTAGCTTTTGGCACACCTTAATGACTTCCCGCGTTTTCAACATTGTTTAAAATGGCGTCCGTGCTTTATTTTTCACGCATGCGAAATTGGAAAGTATTGTGGGGTGACTTCTGTGGAACGGGCTTGCAGCTGACGTTAAAAATGGCGGGGAATTTTCTTAGCTATGATATATTTTACGCTGTATACTTAGCCCGGTTTATTTTTATTTTGGTGTGATTCAAATTAATGATATATTTTTATGTTAGAATTTAATTTATCTTACTTAACATTACCATAGGGATGACGGATGATGATTGAACCCGACATGAATTCCCGTATTTACCCAATTTTTGGGTAGGTTTTACCTAACTGATTAAATTGTTTTTTAAATTTGCCATTTATTATTTAATATTTGTTCTCCCCCAATGACCACGATCTTTGTTACGCAAATCTTTAAGGCTGTAAAAACCGGATATTGTTTTCATTAATTTCCTCATGTATGCTAATTAATATATTTTTTTGCAAACTTCTAACAGTTACGCATAGCATACAATAATTTAAAAATGGAACAAATACCTATAGTTAACTTTCGCTCTAAATGTTCAACTGACCACAGCTCGCTAGCTCTGTTCACTCGTAATGCAGTAAAACCCCTTTACCAGTACATTAGTTCGACTAATCCTATCACTCACATCCATAAGGTCTCATACACGATAATGCATGGACGCAGGACATCCCTTTCGTAATTAACGGCATTAACCTTAATGTATGCGTGCTTAGGCCCATAACCTAACGAGTATAGACATATACAATATGTGTACGTTGATTATATTTAATCAAGTGGTTAGTTAATTATGTTGTTCTATTAATTTCGGATAATGAGACTTAATCTGATAAACAAGAATCTAACACGATGAAGTCCCGCTTTTGTAATAATTTGTGTACAATAAAAATTATAATCTATTTGTGAAAACTTTTACAATTTCGTTATAGGTTTTTTTTTTAAATTGTTTGTTTTTCCTAGCATAAATACATCGCTACTGCCTTACATGATACCATTGCCCTTATATCCTAACCATCCTTATTCATAATCGCACAATAACTAAAGTATGCTTGAAGTATGGTTTGTCTTTATCTTTCATTGTGCCATTTGAATCTGACAGAAAGTGACAAAGCATACTTTTACTAAAATAGGTTTGTTCTGCGTTTATGAATAAGGGGGCTAGACTAGATGTTTTACTTATTATTATCGTGCATTATAAATATCATTATGGTAATGAAGAGCAGATACAAAAAATGTGACGTCATATTACAACAATTAAGGTTAAACGATTCGCGCGTCGGTTAGAAAAGGTTTGCGTCAAAATGGAGAGACCAGGTTTCATTTTTTAGGTTATAAGTATGTAATTACCAAAATTATGCTTAATAGCAGTCAACGTTATAACTACAATGGCATTTATGTGAGCTTTATTGCTTTTACCTCATAAATACTTCCCGAACAAATTGTTACTAGAAAATTATTACGATTACGTGCTGCTGACTACACTACATTGTGTTTGTTAATCTAACACATTTGTTCAGTAATTATGATGTCATAATGGGAGATTACTACTCGTAACTGGTATATAATATTACCACTAACACGCAGATTTAGTACCTGAAAACCCGCTAATAGATAGCAAAATTTAGTAGTCTTTATGATAAAAAAAATAATATATTCAAGGAAAAAAATGTTAACTTTTGCATTATGTCGTTTTAATAATCTAAATAAATAATTAGTAGGTACCCACTTAGTCACAATTTATTTTATTAGATTATTATTATGTTGTTTCCTGACCTTTTAAAAAATGCAGCTAGTCCCGCTGTTCTAACGCTACCTAGAAAAGTCCGTTCGAGGTACATTTTATACCGTCGCTTTTTATATTCTTGTAAATATGCCCCAGTCATGCGATGAGATTGCATATAATGGCTTTATTATCATAATTTCACACAAAATAAATGGACCCCATTCGTGATTTACCTCCACTAATATTAAAGAAACGGCAACGTAATGAGATGCGTGATTTGTTGTCCGCTGTTCACCAACAATTTAGTAAGGTTAATCGCTTACTGGCAGCTGAATTTGCAAGCCATTTTGAATTACAAATAAACCGTTTCAAAAATGGAACACGTTGATTTTGTCCTCTCGATTTTTGAATTTGGAATCGAATTGTTAAATTAAAAATAACGTGCCAGTAACAAGATAAGGTAAATACTTAGTGGATTTAAAAATAATAATAATCCAGCCTATATACGTCCCACTGCTGGGCACAGGCCTCCACTCACAATGAGAGGGGTTTGGGCTATAGTTCCCACGCGGGCCCAGTGCGGATTGGGAACTTCGCACACACCGTCAAATTGCTTTGCAGGTGTGTGTGCAGGTTTCCTCACGATGTTTTCCTTCACCGAAAAGCTCATGGTAAATTACAAATTATATTTCGCACATAAATTCCGAAAAACTTAGAGGTGCGAGCCCGGGTTCGAACCCACGACCCTCTGCTTGAGAGTCGGCAGGTCAAACCATTAGGCTACCACGGCTTTAAACGGGATTTAAAAATAAGTGTTATTATAAATATGTACTTGGAACCGTGACGCAACATTGTTTATGAACACAATTATGTCCAACATCCTACTCGAAGGCGAAAAATTTCATTTGGAAAGTTTCAGAATAAATTCTGAACTCGCGGGGGCGGATACAATTTAAACAAAATTAAATTCAATGTATAATGCGGCCAGTGCGATGTTTAAATTAAAAGCATTATTTAAATCACATCCCAAGTTTTAACCAAGTTCCGTTATGGTCTTTGGAGTTCCTTGTGTATTGCTTACTTTAATTTTATTTGAAGATGGAAGTAATATTGTACCTCTACTGTATAAGAAGTTGTATAACAGTATTAAATTATGTAAGTTTAAGAACAAATCTATTTTGTGTAAATATTATTATAAAAGCCAAAAGAATACCGTCTTTTTATTTTCAGTAGTTTCGGCCGGGCAATGTTTATTGGTAATCTAGTTGGAAGTAGAATTTAAAAGTATGGTTTTTTGGTTTAAATGTGGGAGGAAATTGTTATACTTATTAGGTATTTAAAGTGTTAAACAAAAACTTATTTGTAGCAGCAAACTCTCGAAATATACAATTAAGGCAACACAATAAAACATAAATAATCGACTTTTGATTTGAATCACAATTACCAACCCCATTTTATTTTGTGTGCGGAAATATATTTCGCGGTCTATCCCCGCGTAAAATTCCCTTTGTTTTTATGTAAATATACAAAACAATCAACAATACATGAAAGAACAATGCTTGGAAAAATGCTCAAAAGACTTAACTTAAATGTTAATTAAATATACACACTTAGTCAAAGAGAAATTTATTTACATTTACTTTAAGAAAAACTAAAGAAAATATAAAATGTATTAACTAGTCTCAACGTCAAATAATAATTTAAATAATAATTTAATTCATGTGCGAATGTTACAAGTACGAGTATATAATTTAGATATTTTTTATTTGTTGTTTGGGTGTCCTTGGACTAGATTTTGATAAAACTTTACCATGTACTGGTTAATATTGCCACTTAACAGACTTTAATACATATAAATAATAAATAAATAATAAATAAATATCAGGGACAATCTCACACAAATTGACGTAGTCCCAAACTAAGCTCTGGGCTTGTACTATGGGTACCAGGCAACGATATACATACTTATATAAAGAAATACATACTTAAATATATAGAAAACATCCATGACTCAGGAACAAATGTTCGCACTCATCACACAAATATTTGCCCATACCGGGATTCGAACCCGGGACCGCTAGCTTCGTAGGCAGGGTCACTACCAACTAGGCTAACCGCGTCGTCAAATATTGATTGTTAATCGAATAATTTATTAATATTAATCAACTTATGTATAGAACACGGAGAGTTTCCAAATAGGCTAAAATTAAGCATTATAAAGCCACTTTTTAAAAAGGGGCATAGGGAAGACATGGGGTGCTACAGACCAATGGCACTCATCTCTATATTCTCAAAAGTAATTGAAAAAGTTATTTATAATAGTATATATAACTACTTTGAAATTAATAATCTTTTCGCTCAAGAACAGAAAGGTTTCCGCAAGGAGAAATCTATAAATATGGCGATTTATGATCTATTGAAAATAATTTTATCTAATGTTGATAAACGAATTCCAGTTACAGCTTTATACATGGATATGACAAAAGCTTTCGATTTTGTCAATCATGATATACTTTTAGATAAATTATATACTTATGGCATACAAGGTAATATAAACAATTTAATTAAATCATACTTAACTAAGAGAAAACAAATTGTACAAATAAATAGATTATGTGTTAATTCAAAATCAGAAATTACTTATACATCAAAAATCAGACAAATTCATTATGGTGTCCCACAGGGCAGTGTTTTGGGTTCTTTATTATTCTTAGTTTATATTAACGATTTGCCAAAAGTAATAAAATCTCCTATGGTTCTCTTTGCTGACGACAGTACAGTAATTTTCACTGGTATACGCTCAGAAACATAGAAAGTGAAATAAACGACTCACTGCAAAAAATAATTGAATGGCTATCTAGTAATAATTTGAAAATTAACTTAGGTAAAACTAAAATTATGACATTCCAACAAAGAATGAACAATGAACGTACTTTAAATATAGCTTATAAGGAACAACGGATTGACCGAACTGACGTAACAAAATTTTTAGGATTAAATATAGATTATAAGTTGACTTGGAAAAATCAAACTGACATTATATGTAAGAAGCTAAATCAATTTTCTTTTGCTTTATATAATCTGCGAAAACATGTCAATGAGTCAGTGGTGATAACCGCATACCATGCTTATGTAACATCCACTCTCAGATATGGTATTATATTCTGGGCCAATTCAACTGACAGAGAAATGGTGTTTAGAGCGCAAAAAAAATGCATTAGATCTTTATGTGGCATTAATAATCTGGACTCATGTAAACCACATTTTCAAAGATTGTGTATATTAACTTTTCCGAGCTTATATATATATGAAATGATAATTTTTGTTAGATGTAACCTCCACTTATTTCAAAGTTTTAACAGTTTACGTTGTAGGAAAAAAATTTGCGCAGTGCCTGCTAAAACTGCTTTACTGCGGAAGAGCATACTCGGAATGGCCCCTAGATTATATAATAAAGTACCTAAACAGTTAATGGAAATAGAAAATTTATCCGAGTTCAAAAATCAATTATTTAAATTTCTAGTGGAAAAAGCGTTCTACTCTATTAATGAATTTATATCTTCTACTAACAATTAGTTAATGAGAACTGCATGTGTATCTTATTTAACTGAATATCAATTTGTATGCCTTGCGGCTCAACATAGTGATACAACATTTGCTACTAACAACCATGTACCTACCTGTGTTGGAACAAATAAATAATTTTGAATTTGAATTTGAATTTGAATTTATTTCTAAAATTGGTAATTGAAAGAATCAGTTAAGGTCGTGTCGTATCAAGATGTCAAGAACGTAGTGATAAATAGAGACGATTAAGTTATAATTGAAGACTGTAATTTAAAAATCATTCGATTTACAGACCTATGCGATACAAAAATATTACACGTTAATTTACAGTTCGCCTAGGTAAATACCCTAGGGTAAAACTTGGGTAAATACAGGTAAATTTAGTTTACACCCGAGTATTTACCCACCGCCCGACTCTAGCTAGGTTTAGATTGAAGTACCTGGGAGACCGAGCGTTGTCGCTCGGGTCGAAACCGAATTTTCATCAATTTTCAATACAAAAAAAAAAAGAAAACAAAAAAAACGATCCATAGTTGGAATTTGGTACTTGCTTAGTAGGCCATCGCTTTAACCATCAGACTATTCAGACGGCGGCAGCCGCCCCGAAATTACGAACCACATTGCGCGGGAAAATTTGAGGAAAACGAATTTTTCCAGAGACCTAGATTTTCGCATGTCGCAATTTTCATCGAAATCGTTAGAGCCGTTTTCGAGAACGTGAGTACAAGTATATACAGGGTGTTTTTTATTCGTCTTAAACATTTTGGGGGTTAAATCAGTTAGTCATACTGACCAACTTTCACTATGGAACCAACCCCGAAATCGCGAAAAAAAATTTGACCCTCCCATACTACTATTACTTTTAATTCTGCTTGATTAATTTATTTATTTTATTTTACTTTATGGCATGTGTTTTAATTTTAATTATATTTAATTTCAATGTAATTAGTGTATAAGATATGAGTCTTCGTTACTCGAAATAAAGAATTACATTATATTACATACAAAACATCGTCAGCTGACTAGCCAAATGTATGGGATGGTCAATTTTTTTTTCGCGATTTCGGGGTTGGTCCCATAGTGAAAGTTGATCAGTATGACTTACTGATTTAACCCCCAAAATGTTTAAGACGAATAAAGAAACACCCTGTATACATACATTCTTGTTTAATAGTATAGGATTCGTTATGTAGATGCAATTGAGAGCGTGTGAAAGAGCGTCATCTCGTGTTAACACCCGTCGTTACTCGCTGTATTATCCGAACGTTACGCGACTAATGGTCTGGAGCACTTTGCTCAAGAAAAAAATCACTTCAAACAAACAACTCGCATTAGAGAGAATGTCTTTTACGTATAAAATCTCTTTGTAGCAATAGCGAAAGGATTATTCGAGGCTTGTGTAAAAAACAACCGTCTGAAGTTAGGGTAAGGTTGATTTTAGGCGGTTTTTAATCGCTGTAAGAAATGCCCCATTGCTAGAGAGCTGTTTTCGGTGTGTAACGGTTTTAATACGCTCTTAAACACAAACAAGAGAGACTTGTGGATTACTTTGTACAGTTATGAGAAGGTTATGCAATGTAGGTACTTACTAGCTATTTGAGAAGACTTCGAGATCCCTATTCTAAATAAATATCAGGGGACAATCTCACACAAATTTACTTAGTCCTAAACAAAACTCTACTTGAGCTATAGCATAGGATAGAATAGAAAACATCCATGATTCAGGAACAAATAATTGCGCTCGCCACACAAATATTTGCCATTAAAAAGTTTTATTAACATCGGTCCACAATTGGAGCAGCTAATGCGTCATACGCAAAAAAAAATTCAAATTGAGAACATATTTTTTTGAAGAGTTGTGTGAAAAGTAATGTGTAAGTATACAAATCAAGTTAAAGGTGTTTAATTATTTGTAAAACTTGGTAACTTTGAAACCTTGCGAAATTCACGACGGATAATTCAGAAAACTTTTAATTGGGGAGTTTTTGCTGATTCCCCTTACAATTTGGGTCGAAGTTTAAAAGCGGTATTAATAAGTCAATAATGTGTTTGTATTTAACTTGTATTAAAGCTTATTTTTAATTCTCGGAAAGTGGAAATTTCTGCATGAAATTAAGTCTAAAGTGTCAATCGTAATAATAGGTGGACTTCATCTATATTTAAATCTTAACTATACTATAATATACTAAAAAGGTATAATTTAATGTTAGAGATAATCTCTGTAACGTTCACCGAATGCAAATTCTCTAGCCCTACAGTTTCTATACATCGATGTAGGACCAAGAAGATACAGTAGTCAATGAATTGAAATTAATTTTGACGTGTCTTAAGACCTAGCTCGTCATATTGAGTAGACGATCGCTAGTCAACCAAGATACAATATTTTTATACAAAAAACCGTGATCATTATAAAGTTGGGTCAAATCCCTTTTCCACACCACCACCTCCACACCTTGCCCTGCTAAGGTAAAAGGTATTATTTTACACAAAACTATTGTAATAATTGCAACCTCATTACCGGGTAATAAGGTTGCAATTGCTACAGTAGTTTTGTGTGAAATACTGCCTTTTACCTTAGCAGGGCAGCACAGAGCCAACACGCCCAAGCTCGCTAAATATGATATACCTAGTCATATTTTATTTAAGCTCTCGACGCGGACACGGCAAACGGACAAAAGGTTCACATTTTCAACTTCGTCCTTTTTATTTTGGAACGTGCGGTTTGGAATGGACGGATTATTTTTATGGAAAGGAGATAAAGAGTACATTGGAACGTATGAAGAATTATGCAATTTAAAAAAAATCCTGCAGTCCAAACGATCCAATAAAGTACACTTACAGCATGACACAATTTTTATATGGCTTATGGCGAAGCGCTTACACCGCTGACCGAAAGTCTATTATCGCTTAATCCACGCGCCATATTAATTGTGTCCTGCTCAGCTGTAGGTACGTTGCATCGTTTGATAAATTAAATAGAGTCCGACAACAGAAACGCAAGTCATTTTACGTTTTATTTCATTTCGAGTAACCATTTGCGTTAAACCTTTTACCGCTTAATAACTTAAATTTAAATGCACAAATAAAAAACATTTTACGTTCAATGTGAGCTGAATAAATAGTTCCATACGGAAATTGCGCTACCTCCAACATTGCCAACGTTGATTAATAGGAGTTCACAACGTCTACATTATTCGTGTTTCGTGAAAAAGTTGTTTACACCTGCCCCTGTAATTTGTCTCGCTCGCACCTCTCGTGTCACGACGCGTAGGTTTTCCACGCCTCTTTTGACCTAACTAGCCTCGCCAACAATGCTCCAACTTTAATCTAATACAGTATAAAACTGAATTATTAAATGTTATTGTGTAACATACGCAACACACTATAACTTTATTAAACACTTATATCATACTTAGTATAAAAGTCGCTTCCCGCCGTCTGTCCCTCTGTATGTACGCTTAGATCTTTCAAACTACGCAACGGATTTTATTGCGGTTTTCACCATCAATTAGATATGTCATTATCAAATTTTGCGCAGAACACTCTGTTGCTATTTGTATGGAGCTAAGTACCACTCTGTTACCATGCATTATTACAAATACATATTACATAAATACTACCTACTTAAGCATCTTTTTCGATTCCGATAATCAATAATTATCTGTGGTCTATAGCTGACTGCAAATTATTCATCATTTCACTCAAATAATCGCAGAAAATGGATAGTGTAAACGGAAACAACTTTTTTTAGGTCGGGACAAGTTTACCTGCACAAAATTTGACAATGACCCCGATAATTTTTCACGAAAGCTTTATGTATACAATAATATCCGGAGCGAAGCGAGGGCGCGGGTCACATGTTAATAATAATATAATATCAGAGGACGCACAAAATTGATCGGTAACTTTACAGTTTTGCCGATATCTTTTGTTTTAATAAAAACTCGCTAAAAATATTAGTCGCGTTCTAATGCTACAAAAAAAACTAAGACCAATAAATATCCCTTTTTAAAAATATATGATTAACCATCAACTGTGGCAACTTGGCGACGGGGGAATTGCCACGGCTAGGCAAAGTTGCCACAGTTGACGGTACCGAATTCAATTCGCAAATATCCGTTGACATTTTCCTTATGGATTCGTGTCGCTCAACGAGGTTTAATTTCGTAAATCCGAGCCTTTATCCGTAACCTTCGGGGAAAAATACCTTGTCTCAAGCAGCGGCCTCGAACACGAAGACAAAGGGTTTAGGCTAGGGTAGCACGTCGTTATATTACTTAGATAGAGGCAGATATTATTATACCAATGCGTCAAGTGTTGTAAAAAAGGTTATCTTGTGAAACATACTAGCTTTTGCCCCTGACTCCGTCCGCGTTGAGGTCGTTTATTGCTATTCCCCTGGGTATTATCCAATTTGCCGGGATAAAAAGTATCTTTTGTGCATAAAAAAGCTTACCGCGCTGCGTAATAAAATAAGGACCCTTATCCTGTTTTATTTAACCTAGTAATGATTTTCAGAGTAAGTACTTAAATAACTATTTTCATGCTAATTCAGTTAAATAAATATAAATACAAATAGACGTTAACAACGCAGGTACTTAACAAAACTACAGTAACTTCACAAAGTTAAATAAAAAATGCGCCAGTTAATTAAAAATTTTCAACGCAGCGCAGACGTTTTGAGACAGTCAAATATTTATTTATTTATAGATGATGTAGGTACCTGCATGCACACTTACAAGCTAAGTGCCTATTACTTACAGAAGACCACCTGCACATGCACAGAAGGCAAGAACAGATTAAAATTACTTAAGTAGAAACAATACGATATTAAAGTCTTTATTAGAAACCCTGCTTGGAAACCCATTGTCATTTTGTCCTAATGCACCGTTAGTCATAATTATCCTTTATTCTAAAGCCATTTCCGTCTGAATTAGAAAAAATGTAAGTAGTAGTAGTGTATGATATACCTAACTTTTTAATTTTTCGAACTAACGTATTTAAGCGGTATTTACGGAAAATATATAAAGTTGTCCCACTCAAAACGAATTAGGGAGAAAATGATAAATAGGAGTCGCGATGCGTTAGGACAAGGAATCTTAGGACAAACGATGGTCTCTTACGTTTTAATTTAAAATTCACCAAAAAAAGTTAATGAAGTTCAATAAAATTCTATTAAACGGCCGCCATGATTGGACGACCTAACTTCGATTGTTTAGATACGTAAAAGTTTTGATAAAGTTTCGGGAACTTCGGTGGTTTTTCCGCATGATGTAAGGAAAGGATCGCTTAATAATATCGGGTTAAAAGTTTTCTGAGGCTCTTACTAATATTTACATAGCATCACTTTACCGTTAAAAAAAGGGGAAATGAAAAAGGTTGGTTACACTATTCAAAATAATACAATTAAATGATAAAGGATACAACTTTGTTGTGTGTTTGTATGGCTCTTCACATTAGCGATTGTCTTGCTGTACAGAGACAGTTTGTAACCCGGAGACGAACCAGTTTACTGGTAATCCCGGAAAATCGAACTACTCCAGACTATTCCGGCGTTTGTATTTCCAAATGAATACAATCTGACCCTATTTAAAGCTAGGGTGAATAGGCATCTTCTGGGCGAGCTCGCTACATCGTAGACTGAATCTTCGCCCTCCAAGGGCAAGAGTTAGTCGAGAGTACACCCATTATCAATAAAAAAAACTATTCCTAAAGGAAGAGCGATAAACGAGTTCTGCGCGATCAGAGTCGTGGGAAGATACTAGGTAGATTTAAAGTTCGCTTGGCTACGTACGTTGTCATTTATTTATTTATTCTACAATAATAATTAAATATCGTTGTTGACAATTACAGCATGCTTTATTTATACTTCATTATTAACCCTGAAACCAAATGTATGCTGACTTGTCTCCCACTAACTCAAGACGAAAAGAGCCAGCAATCATTAACATCATAATACCATTAACCGCAACCATATACCGCCACCCGAATTATCGATCATTCTGCCAATAACTCGCATGGCACGTTCACAAACTAGTTCGAAATTCGAATCTCATTATTAATAACGATTCAATTCCAACGTGTCGAATGTTTCGATAATGTAAACTGATAATCCGGCGCCAGCAAACCGTTGATTTCTGATTGTTAATTTCAGGCGGTCAAAGATTACGAGAGAAATAATTGATTTATTACATATAATGAAGGATTACTAAGTAATTATTTTTGATTGGTTACTTAAACAACTATTAGTCTTAACTTTGGGTATACATAGCTGTTTTAGTAATATTAAGATCCAGGGGACTTTCAATCTGACGATTTTATGGTTGCCCTTATCCAATTCTTCAAAGTTTGAGGAGACAAAACACAATTGGCCGTCGATTTCATGTGCAGTTGGGTGTTTTATTTACAATACTAGACACAACTAGAAATTATTTGAGAAATACTCCAGTGCTACTTCACTCTATAAACCAAGAAGACGAGTTTATACGGGAAACGGAGTGAAGCGGTAAAGAAGTCGCGAGTTAAAAGATTGTTCTTTTGTTATCTGGCATTTCCGTGGAATATCCGCCTGAAGAAACAGAACACAGGTATTTATAACTTTTACTTGGGACATATGGTGTTTCGGTAATGAAGTGATATTATAATATGTTACTGGGTACTGGGTTAGTTTCTTGGTGGACTTTTTAGAACAATTGAAAATGTTGAATAAAAAAGTGCATTTTTGCTCTCATCCTAAATGGGTATTTATATTAAATACACCTCTATTCCACATTTTATGAAATTGTCGAAGTTCTGACAGCTTTTAATCATATTTACTTGGCAGTAAGAGCAAGATGGGCTTTTACAACATAGGTATAATAAAGAACCTTGTTTTATTATATTCTTCTTCTTAAAATTCCTCAAATGCAACTGCCTGTCTCTCGCCAAACAGAACAGAAACACATTCAGAAGTTAAAAACATTATTTTTAAACAAACATAATTAAGCGACCGCGGTATAAACCTTTCGTTTTAATTTTACTTCAGCAGATAAAAACTAAGTGGGGCAATGATATTTAAAATAATTAGACTCAAAGGCGACAGAGACGAGACGGAAGTTAAATTATAAGGCATAAATAAAACCGGGGATAAGCTTAAAATAGAAACCAGAATATTTACGCTTTGTTGACCTTAGTTGTGGGTAGTATCTCTAAGATAGATAAATAAGCCAGATACTCGTTAGAATTACTTCATAACAAAACTTGGTATAAATAAACGGTTAATAACGATTGAAATAGACTTCGGGTTATGATGTATGAGATACAGTCAAGTTCGAGTCGGATTTGCCAAGACAACATTTTATCACAATGTGAAAAAACATGTTTGACTAAAGCAAACTTTAAAAACCCGACTGTCTGTCGTTGGATATAACTATCAAGTTAATAAGAGCTATAATATCGGTTACAATATGATAACAATAGGGGTAAGGCAATGTACAGCCTTGGCTAAAAGTATTGAGCACCCATGCGTTTTTCATATAAAAGTCAAACTTTAAAAGGGGCATTTATATATTTTATTATAGAATGTTGTATATCTATCTATCTATCGGAAAAACTAGTCATATTTATTGACATTAAAGGAAATCCCGTGGAAAAAAATACAATTAATCATTTTATTGTAACACCCGACGTTTTCTACCTTCAGTTTTCACACGCAAATAGCTACTTCAAAATGATATCTACTTATGATTTGCACATGTTAAAACACTTTACGTCTTTGTGTAGGGTAAGTCCAGGAGAGATGGACCACATTTTTTTAGAACCCTATAATTGTAATCTTAGGTAAATAAAACACTCTTCTGGTGTTATATTAATAAACTGTATTCAAAATCAACGTTATCAATATACATATCTAAATGAAACAACTCTTATGAGCATAAATTGAGATCTATTAAAAATAGGGTTTGGTCCATCTATCCCACGCTATGCGGGTGAGTCGGACCACTCAGTCGGGATAGATGGACTTAACAAAAAATAATCAAAAAATTATAAAAAAACACTTGATGTTTGATTTAATGCACACTAAGTCCAGTCAAAATCTTAAAAATTAAAAATATCAGTTACATCAGAGTATCTCCACATCTTTGGCACGTGTTGGCATAATTGGTACAACCTTCATGAGACCAACGTTCGCAAACTGTGCATTATACCCATTCATCTTTTCGCGTGGTTTCAGTGTAGAGCTATACCTGCGTATTCATATTGTGTATACCTACGTATTCATATTTTGATCATATTACGATTTGAAAATCAATTTGTTTAAAAAAAAAAAATTCAAATGGGCCATCTCTCCCAAAACGTAAAGAGAGACGTACCACCATGTCACATCTCCGGCATCCATATTAGCGAACAATTTTAATGTTATAATACATCTTTTAAAGCACAGTAACATAAATATGCCGATTTTGTTCAAACAAATTCAATATTTATTACATAACTTCTTTATTAATGTATTCAAAAAATAAATTTGCCACTGTCTAAACCTTTTAGCTCATTTATTTTAAAAATAAACGGAAGAAAGCCGACACCGTTGATGTTAACAAACCGAGACTGGGTTGCCAGTTATAAACAAGTGTTGCTAGATTAAAAAAATATGTTTAATATGGTAGAAATGCCCGTGGTCCATCTCTCCCGTTGGTCCATCTCTGGACTTACCCTATTTTTGAAATTGAAAAATAATACTTTATTTGTAAGTTACAGAGGAAAAAGTGTGGTGCTCAATACTTTTGGCCAAGGCTGTAGAATCTAGGCTCAACAATGGCTTTAAAAAAATATATTTTTATTATATTTAAACGCGGTCAAAACCACATAATACCCTACTTTCTCCATTTTCTATTAAGAATATATCTTAATATTCCCGGAAATTAACTCGAGATGTTTCTATTTCGTTGTCCTCATCAAATAATGTTTTTTTAAGCAGAGGTTTAAGTCAATGCGAGCTAATTAAAAACGTCAGGGGCAAAACGCCACTCAGCTCGACGTGACGCCAGCACTGCCCACTCTGCAAATACAATATAAAAAATTCAGATATATTTAAGGGAAGTTAAGTAGAGTGGATCGTGGAGGCAATTAAAATGTTTGGGGAAATAATTTAATTAGAACTGTGACAGAGAGCGTAGATAAGTAGCATAAAAAGAATGCATAAAAATGCATGTATATTTGTTATATATCTGTGTGTCTGTATGCATAAAAATGCGTGTGTATTTGTATATCTGTGTGTACCATCGTAGCTCCTAAACGGATGAACCGATTTTGATTTAGAATTTTTTTTTGATCGAAAGTTTGGTGAAATTTGTTGGCCCATTTGAGAGTTATGGGCTCTGAAAGTGGGAGTTTAAATTTTTTCGGGGTTTTTATCTATTTAATAGTTAGTTATTTATTTTTACGTGGCGTGAATATACTATTCATCTTACTACTATTATAAACGCGAAAATTTGGATGGATGGATAGATTATAGTCTGAAACAGCATATAGACTACTTTTTATCCCGAAAAATGGATAGTTCCCGAGGGAGATGAGGAGGGAGGGAGGGATAAATGAGTTCTACACGGACGAAGTCGCGGGCAAAAACTAGTAAAAAATATAGAGTTATGGCTTGTAGCCTACGATATCGATTTTTACGCAGCCACGACTTTGACCGGCAGCGGTGGCGGCCGCAAGCGAATTCTCTATTCATTGCACGGCCGAGACGCTCACCGCGCATGGAGGTTGGCATTACACGCAATGTATTAGGAAATCGCTCGCATCGCCGCCGGTCGCGCAAAGTCGTCGTTAAAGTGTCGTGACTATTTGTTACTATGTCGTAATGGTTAATTTATCGTTGGACGGCTATCGTCTCTAGCTGTTCCCACTAGCTGCTGTTCTAGCTGTTGTTGTCGTCACAGCAAAAAAAGTGGACGTCAAGTAATCGTACCGTCATATGTGAACACCTCCATTTAAATATACAAGCCGCGATGCACGGCTATTAAGTTTCATTAAAGTTGCTGCTGTCACTTTCTTTGCTATAGCAATAGAATAAGACGCAGCAACTTTAATGAAACTTAAAAATTAATTGACGTCTGAGTGCAGCAGTAAACCTCCAAGTAAAATGGCGGATTGACGTACGTATTTTCGGCCAGCAACATTGCTCTTATTAAAAAAAGCACTAGTGCAATTTAGTATCTAAGCCAAACACAACCTTACTATACAACTATTAAGAACGTAGTTGCTTTAAGAGCTGTGTGACATGTATAACCTTGTTATCACGTCTCAGAACGAAATGAGCCGATTAAATTATCGGACATGGGGTCTTCGGGACCTTCCGAAGGTCGATCCTATTACGCACCTTAATCTATGTATGGAAGTTTGGGTGAGCTGAGCTGATTTATGGCTGTCGATAGCTTATGGTCGGTTGGAAAGTTCTGATGTTTAATAGTTTTGTATGTTCATGAAATATTGCTTTAGGATGAAATATCTCGATAATGGCACTTGTGAGTTTGTCATATTGATATAGGAGTTATTGGCATAGAGACCTCTCTTTGTTCTCGTAGGTAACAAAACTTCAACAAAGCCTTAATTATACATAACTAGCGACCCTCTTTAATATATACACTAACGACCAGCCCCATCCACCACGGACACAAGGATTTCTCTACGCAGACGACTTGGCCCTGGCAGCACAGTGCCGCTCATTTGAAGAAACAGAGGAAACCCTGTCTGAGGCACTGGAGCACCTCGGAAAATATTACAAAGCCAACTGCCTTCGGCCTAATCCAAAAAAAACACAGACTTGCGCGTTCCACCTTCGTAACCATCAAGCGCACAGATCACTACTCGTGAAGTGGGACGGAGAGGCGATCGAACACTTCCCATACCCACGATACCTAGGCATCACACTGGACAGGGCTCTGACCTATAGGAAACACTGCGCTAACACCCAAATGAAGGTCAGCTCGCGTAACAACCTGCTACGTAAACTAACGTCAACAGGTTGGGGAGCTTCTGCGCACACTGTGCGCACCACTGGTCTGGCGTTGTGCTTCTCTGCCGGCGAGTACGCCTGTCCGGTCTGGCACCGATCTGCGCACGCAGGCCTGGTGACCGCCGCGCTTAACGACACCTGCCGCGCCATCACCGGATGCCTCAAGCCGACCCAGCTCAACAGGCTCTACCCCCTCGCGGGTATCGCCCCGCCAGATGTCCGAAGAGAGGTGGCATGCGCGGTTGAGAAGCGTAAACAGGAGAACGACCCGCGCCACCCACTGCACAACCATCACCCACCGCCTGTACGTCTTAGGAGTCGCAAGAGCTTCATGCGAAACACCAGCCCCCAGCTGGGCGACCCCTCGAAGGAGCGTTGCTCGCTGTGGCAAAACCGGTGCCCTCCACCTGACGTCTATGTGCAAGCCTCTGAAAACCTACCACCCGGCCAAAAAGAACCATGGCCCATTTGGAAGGCTCTAAACAGGCTCAGGTCCCAAGTTGGCCGTTGCAAGCAAAACATGGCCAGATGGGGACTGCTCCGCGATCGCTCAACCCAATGTATTTGCGACACGGCACCGCAAACTATGGCGCACCTGCTATCGTGCCCCGCATGCCCGCACTCCTGCTCGGAGCACGACTTGAGAGACGCGACGGCCAGGGCCGTCAACACTGCTGCTTACTGGGCGTCATGCATCTGAGGAACCTCGACTCGAAAGAAGAAGAAGCGACCCGTTGCGTAGTTTGAAAGATCTAAGCGTACAAAGAGACAGACGGCGGTAAGCGACTTTGTTTTATACTATGTAGTGATGAAATTTAACAGAAAGCGTAAAAGCGCTAGCAAGTGCCTGTAACCCAAGGATGGTCTGAAGACACATAAAAAGATGATAGAAAGCCTGAGTGTGAAATGCAACACGGTGCTCTGAATGGTGAAGTATCATCCACCGTGATACCTTTGAAACTGTGCCAAAGGCAAAGCAAGTTCAACACCGGTCCACCTCCAGTGACTTATATCTGCAATTAAACCGATGGGGTGCTGACCTACCCAAGGTGCGCTCGTACCTTCATTAACTGATATGCGAGCCTCCTGAGAATGCACCAACGGGCAGAACGTCTGCACCCCGGTGATAATTAAACTGTCTACAGTATTCATGTCATTCAGTACACAGTCGCTGTGGCCGAAATCGAACCGTACGCCATCATCATCACCATCATCATCATTATCATCATCATCATCACCATCATCATCATTATCATCATCATCATCACCATCATCATCACCATCATCATCATTATCATCATCATCATCACAATCATCATCACCATCATCATCATTATTATCATCATCATCATCACCATCATCATCACCATCATCATCATTATCATCATCATCATCACCATCATCATCATCATCATCATCATGAAATATTATGAAACGTTTGTTGATGCTTTTAGGAGTATTTAATAGAACCCATATTACTCTTGAAATTGTTATTCCATCCACCAAGTCCAAGTCTAAGTCTTACCATTTCTGAGTATCAGCATCAAACACTGTCACAAACTTCCCTATCTATAATTACTTAGCTTTTATGTAATAAACAGAGCTGTGACAGACGTCACGTAGTTTTCCATTAGAAACTCAGTTATACCAACTGTGGGCAAATTCCTGTCACCGTCGCAAATGGCTCTATTCAGAAGTTGAAAGGTCACGAAACAAGTTTGTAACTAACTCGACGTTTTTTATTCAGACGGGCATTATGTTTGAATACGGTAGTAGGCGGAGAACTGCTAGATCTTGATTTAGTGGAGTCAGTTTACATCTTGGTTTCGTAAACTCCTGTAATTTTGTATGTGCTCTTTTGCCTTGACTTATTCAAAGATAATCATCAGGGAAACCATTACCTAATGAATGTTACCCACTGATGTAACTTTGCCTAAGGCCCTGTATGTTACCTATGTGTAATCGAAATCAGATTGCCTTTTGGAGCGTAGATTTGTATATATCCTACCGGCCGCGCCAAGTATCAATGTCAGCAAATCGTAGATGAGTTTTGATCAATTTTAGCAGGTTAGGCATTGGTTATATAAATCTATATCTACTCTACCTACGTAATATCGTAACCGGTGATTCATGTTGGTATTCTCCATGCCAGCGAAGCCCCCCCCCCCGTTCCCCGTTCCCCCGTTTCTCGTTTAATCTAATGATTAGTAATTAGTCGAAAAGATAGGGCTCACAGGCGGAATCAGGAGTTATACTATTTCCTAATATATAGGTGAATTTTCCTAACGTTGTTTGTAAGCGATAAAACCGCCTCTGGTCTACCTTATATTATATTTTTTTTAATATTATTCTGTACGGTGTATAATAAAGTGTATTTACAATACAAATACCTACTAAGTTTGCCTTGGCCTTGTGTAGGTATGTGGCCATTTTCCTGGTTACGCGTGGTCCGTTGTATAATACTCGCGTTATCACGATTTTTATTGCTCCATACTGTATACTGTGGATAACTTGGACTTCTTCACGTATATTTTGTAGAGAACCCGTATTTTTGAGTTTAGAGGCTTTTTCTAACAATAATAGCACGCCTAGCCTAGACCAGCTCAGGACTTGCAAAAGTAATTACATAATCGTGCAAGACTGACACCGCGCTCATATTTATAGCGAAAATGATAAAGACCATCTCTGGCAGTTTAAAATAAACTCACCCCAACTTTCTTAACAAAGCCTAACAAATGGATAAACTTAACCAAGTTTGAGTTCAAATATTTTATCAGCAAACAAAGGCAAGAGTCGAGTAACAAAGTGCCGACAGGGATAAAAAGATTTACGAGATATTTAATAAATAGACATTGACATAAAAACCTTGGCTGTACTTGTACCCATAAATTTGATAAGTAACAAAAAACTTATACTCAATCAGTTGCAGTTTATACAACGAGCTTCTCATCTTTGTTCAAAGTAAATCAGTAATGATTCTTGCGTTTGTTGAAAGCATCACCAAAATTGAATTTTGTGTAAATGAAAGGAACGCCATCTCGGATTACAGGGGTTTCTTTGTTTTGTTCAGTATTGTAGATGCCGTTGAAAATCAATATCGTTTGCAAGGGATTTCCTTTCAGGTTGACTCGGGAATGCGAGTATACTGGCGAGTGAAACCGCAGTATTGAAAGGGTAAACGGAATTAAATTAATTCGAGCTGTGTGTCGGAATTGGGACGCGATAATTTCACAATGCATTGAGGCTTACTGACCCACATTAAATTTTAATGGCTTAGTGATTTTTTCGATTGTCTACATCTGACTTTGGGTTCTATTTAAAATGAAATTGGAAATGTTTTTACAAAAAGATTAAATACTTTACAATGGTAGAGACAAAGTAGCTGGATACTCAAATACTTATTTTGTTAAAGTAGGTTAGGTAAGGTAGTTCGTCAGCCAATAGAAGCAGAGAGACTGATGCGTCAAGGCTCGGCAAAAGAATTCTGATTGGTTAAAACAGTTGCGGGTTTGGTTTGTTTATATTTAGTAATATAAAGTAAGGAAACAAATGAAGTGAATATCACAGTGTGACAGGAGGTCCCGCTGCTTCCGCAAGAGTAAATCATTTAAATATCTTATCCTAAGCATGTAAGAAATATTTTTTCTCGATAGGCTAAGGCAAAGTGATATAAAGCCTGTAAGATTCATTCGATTAACAAAATCATCAAAAAATACAAACTTACAAATTCACTGATAAAAAAATAACGATGGTAATTAATACTTTTTTTAAATGATTTTGGGCAGCGAAATATGTTATGATCCCTATATATTTATATCACGTATAAATGCAGAGAACATACCCCAAAAAAGCCAAATTTATTACTTGCCCCAGTCTTGGACCAAATAAGGAGTTTCGTTTCGTGTGCAATTTAATTCCTTCATATTTTCCGATCACCCTTCCGCAGCCGATAAACTGGTGTATAAGGAAGAAAATTTCATAAAATCTGATTTATGGTCGAGCCTTTTTTTTAATTTGTCATGTTTGCTGAAATCTTGCAATTATTTGTTGCACGAAATTATTATTTTCGGCGTTTGGTAATAGTTTGGTAAACTTAGGAGAATTCGGAAAATGTTCTGAAATGTCGTTATATCTGTCAGCGCCATCTAGCTACAGTAAAGCTTTGTAGTTTGAATGACTGTAATGTTTATTGGAATTTAACAACTTTTAGAGTTTAAGGGCCTGTTTCACTATTGACAAGTAAATTCATCTGTCAAATAAAGATAGCCCTCTCCTTGTCTATTTTCAAGTGTAAGAAAGGGAAAGGGCTAAATTTTTTTGACAGATATTATTTAATTGACGATTGTGAAACAGGCGGTAAATAAAATAAATACCTAACTTGCTCATACCCAATACGCAGTTTTAAACAAAAGTGCAAATTGTTTTTTTTTTAAGAAACTTTAAGCGGAGTAACCTAATAACGATCAAAGTTAAAGCGTTAGGTACTTACGACGATTCAACAGGTCCTAAATACCTACTTTGAGTTCCTATTTATTGTTATAGGCAATAAAAAAGAATTATGGTTAATTACCCGACTGATTTAATAAATGAAAAGATACAGAAAACTATTCTGAAAACTTCTCCAGCACTAGCAAGCTCTACGCAAAACAAAATTGAACTACCTTGTATTTACCCACATTTTTTTCTTTGACTGAAGCAACAACAAAACAAACCATCGATAATTTCCATTTTTCTCAACGCTCTTGCTTCCCTTTGATTAATACCGGGTCTCGTCTGTTTTCTTTACATTTTCGTATCCTCGTCCAAATATAAACGGGCGGAAAATTATCGTGTCGCTTCCTGAGGCGTGAAGTAATTGACGCTCGTGTCAAAACGTCAATCCACTTGTATAAAAGGAAACGAGGTCAATGGTTGAAAAATAATAAAGGGTTGGAAAGTTGCGTGTCCCCTTTGCAGACATACATTTCATCGAATGTGTCGTTTCACCGAATTTCATTTCATCGAAAGCTATTTTCTGCTGAAACCTTATTGTTCTCAGGTTATCTTAAGCATGTTACGTAGGTTAAGGTTAGACTTGTGACCACCAAAAAGTTATAAAACCTGGACATGCCTGTCGATGAAATGAAAATTCGGAGAAGCAATTCTATGAAATGAGTGTCGGTGATTCAAGGTACTTATAGTGACTTCGTTTAATCGGTTCAACTTTGCGTTTTAATAATTCAAAGGTTGCAAACTAATACCCGTTTCGCGAGTACCTGAGTTATCCTTACAATTTTTTCTATAGCCTGTGACACTCGCACGTTTTACTCAAATCATATGACACCTTATTTATTATAATCGGTCCAGTAGTTTAGGAGCTAAAGTGGAACATCCGATTTTTGGTCACATTCACATACTTCCAGACATAGGTACATAAATACACATACATACCATACTGTTAAAATCATCTCAGTCTCAATCATCAGCTTCGCTATGTCGGCTAAGGAATCTATACCAACAGCGATATATTTCTCGATGTTACCGTTTGTCTCCGACAGAGGGCTCGGCCTTATCGGGTTAGTGAGTGGCCCTTAATCGATAAACGACTCTGTGGGTCCTTTATATAATAATAACAATCCAGCCTATATACGTCCCACTGCTGGGCACAGGCCTCCACTCACAATGAGAGGGTTTGGGCTATTAGTTCCCACGTGGGCCCAGTGTGGATTGGAACTTCGCACACACCGTCAAATTGCTTTGCAGGTGTGTGCAGGTTTCCCTTACGATGTCTTCCTTCACCGAAAAGCTCATGGTAAATTTACAAATTATATTTCGCACTTAAACTCCGAAAAACTTAGAAAGTGCGAGCCCGGGCTCGAACCCACGACCCTCTGCTTAAGAGTCGGCAGGTCAAACCATTAGGCTACCACGGCTTTTTTTAGACGTTTGATAATAAACAGGATATTAAAAATTGTAAAGCTATATCATAACATCAGTGACGTCACGGCAAACTTCCTATACTTCCCGTGGTCCTACTTCACGTCAAGAAAACCTCCTCCTCGACGTGAATATTAAATGCCTTATCGCCTCCCAGAAATTGCTTTTAAATTCCCTTGCGTTGTCACGTTTTTTATAAGAAAATATAATGAGCATATAGGCATGGCGCGGTTTAATCTCGCGTTACTAGCAAATGCGTGTTATGTTGTTTTCCATGTTTCTGAAAAAACGTGTTGAATTTATTTGTTACAAATGATTCGAAGTCCTAAAATCATGCAAATATCTATGAAATTACAGCAATTATTGATATATCTTGGTTATGTTATGTGCTTCTTCGGCACCTGCCTATCTCCTTATTTGCTTACGACCCGCCAAAAACGAAGTCACCAAGTCATAGTATAAATATAGCTAAAGCAGTAAAGAAACTACGAACCAACGTTCGAAACGTCGCACTCACACAGACACACGTTCCACCATTCTCCACGCGACACCCGCCACTGACAGCACTGCTATGTCCGCTAAGGTGTCTCGTTGAGACGTGTATCTGTGTGAGTGCGACGTTTCGAACGTTTGTTCGTAGTTTCTTTACTGCTTTAGCTATATTTATACTGTGACGAAGTGCTGTTGTAATATACAGTGCAACAGCTCTTTATAAAAGTTTTTCTGGTTTGGGTAAAATCTGTTTAACTAGATTCAGAGCGTATGAGGGTGAGTAAAAGAGAAGTACAAACCCGAAAATTGTTTTAAAAGCTATTGCACTGTATGTACATTTATGTGGGAATAAGATGATCTATTGTACCGATCGATTTTGATTAATGAGGTATCTCTGTATTCGTTATAGTGTAACAAATGTAAAAAAAGACTCAAAAGCTATCGAATGAACGTATTCAGGTTTAAGTATAACCTCTGTTATGTTATGAAGATTAGAAACTCTAACAAGAGAGGTAAACCTCTTTAACGCAACTGAGCCACGTCTTTAAGCTTAAAATTACTAATAGCGCGTAATTACAACTTTAGTGGTCGCCGAGGGCCTAAACCTGTGAAAACATCGATTAAGCTGTTTTGCCCAAGTTCAATAACGTGGGTAGAACAATGACGCGGTCAGCGCCATCTGTCCGCCATTAATAACTTTAAGGACCAATTGTTTTCAGTTTGAATAAAATCCAATTAATTTGAATTTGGAACAGTCCCGCTGTGACCTTTAAGCCGATTTAAAGATAGAATTTCAACGTAAGGAATGTTAAGGCGTGTTTGAACTTAACTTATATGTCTGGGGAGGCTGATTTAAAAAGTTTGATTAGAAATTGTAGTGTAGAAAAATACGTTATAGGTGCATTTTATATAAATTAAGGTACAGTCGACCGCCAAAGATTGATTTGATTACATATTTGAACCGTATTTCAATGGAGTAAGGTAAAAAAATGTAAATATATCTTTGACGTTGACCGTACGTTTGAAAAGCTTACGGCCAGCTTATTTGTAACATACTTAGGTAAATAACATT
Source organism: Tortrix viridana (assembly GCA_963241965.1). Taxonomy (NCBI): domain Eukaryota; kingdom Metazoa; phylum Arthropoda; class Insecta; order Lepidoptera; family Tortricidae; genus Tortrix; species Tortrix viridana. The sequence goes on along the minus strand of OY725183.1, from coordinate 11,513,652 downwards.
ATTTTTTTTAATACCTAAGCAATTAATTTACTGCAGCTGACAAGTACCTAACTAAGTAGTTCTTAAACAAACAGATTTACGGAATATATTTGACAAAGTAATGTCATAGATCATTTATTTCAGATCATTAGGAATTGGCCCCTGATATTTGTTTAGTACTAGCTTTGTCCCCAACTCCGTCCGCGTAGAAGTCGTTTATCACTGCACTCGGGAACTATCAAATGTGTAAATCTAGAACTAGTGGCTCTGTGACTTAACTTTGCCGTTGGATGAGAGAGAGAGTAAGTAATCGCAAAAACCCCCATATACAACGTGTTGCAAAAATAACGCAAAACCTCAGACACCCTAATTGATTTTTATTATGGTGAATCGATTTCCGAATTCCTTTTTTTTTAAAACAATATCTTAGAAGATACGCGTAATTTTTGTTTTGCTAACTATTCTAGAGATTCATAGCTATGGTGTTATGAGTGAACGAAGCGAGCGTCTGTCGCGCGTTCGTGGGCGCTAACACAGCGCTACGACAGTGATTAGACCCGGCATAATAATAATTATTATTTTTGAAATCTAATAACTACATTAAAAATTAGTAGAACCTATTCTACTGTCGATTCTGAACAAACTGTTTTCCGATTTTGCGTTATTTTTGTTACTTAAAAAATTAAAAAAACTGAATCGACAAATTATTATTGAACCTGCTCACAAAATTTCACGAGAATCGGTTGAGAAATGTGACTTGTAGAGGAGAACAGCCGGACATACGAAAGCATTTTTGTCCAAGCTGAAACGGAGACTCTTCGCGCTCGCTCAATCGGTCGATAAGGACTATAATGTGTGACAACTTTGATCCACAATCGATTGAAACACAAGCATTCAAACATCCACACGAACTTTTATGTTTATTACTAGTAGGAAGTAGGATATGACTGTTGCTTATAATTTTAGCGAGTTACACAAAAATATCACACAGATACATCATCTTAACATTAGCGTCATCACACTCACCGCCCCGTAATAAAATTTTAATTTAACCGTTATCAAGATTTTTCGCGTTCCTAATTTAAATGTCAACGGCTGAATTTACTCATCGAAATATTTTTAAATAAATTATAAGGCTGGCCATTTGTCACCCGCGTTACACGCGATCGTAATTACTATCCAAGCTTATTTGTATTTAAATTTAAGCGAAAAAACGATTTTTGGTATAAATTTTAACATAATTTCTAAGGTAGGGCGTGTTTAATAAAGTTGATAATTATTATAGGTATGTAATTTTACATCGTTATTACATGTTAATTTAGAATTATATATTAATAAAGACATTAAAGACAGATTTTATTCTGTATAGCGGCCGCGATCAGCGGGGTTCTTTCTAGTATTATTTGTTATTTGGATTATTTTCAACAAATCCTTACTAGTTATTCAGAAGGATACGTCAGCAATTATTCCTACATAGGTTATGGGCGCAGAAAATGTGACTATTTTAAGAATTGTGGGGGAGCAAAATGATTGCGTCATTTCAAATACAGGTAACGCCATCTATGACGTAACTTTGCAACTATTATGAAAACTATTAAACTCCTCTGGAAGCCCGCCCTATTCATGTCATTAAGGGTCACTTGCAGGAAAAAAATTAAAGTGAGGTTGTCTTTTAAACCTGGATTTCAGATTGACATTTCCATAAATTTTCACACAACTTAACTGAACTTTATCCTAAATCTAGATTAATGATTGTGCTGCAAGTAGAACTTAATATTATGCGTATGTGAGAATGTTGCATCTGCGAGCACACACTTATTTTCTTACACATACATGCATGTCTTATTTACTTACACACACATGCATGTCTTATTTTACTAAACCCCGACGTAAAACAGAATGGTGTTATAAGTATAACGCCTGTTTCACAATCGTCAAGTAAAGCATATCTGTCAAATAAATTTAGCCCTTGCCCTTTCTTGCAATTGAAAATAGACAAGGAGAGAATATCTTTATTTTATTATTCGACCTAAAAGGTCATAATGCTGTATTGTCCAGTTTGCGAACCTTAAGGTGGACATTCACGGTCAGTTAAACTGATCAGTTAACTGACGTACCTACATCCAGAAGCTGACCTTGAGTTCGTATAATTTCAACTTAAAATTCCACATTCACGGTCAGTTTTTGGATGTACGTCAGTTAACTGATCAGTTTTAACTGACCGTGAATGTCCACCTTTATAATAAAAAAATACTTACGTGCCTAACTTCTTCAGAAAAAATAATTTTGAAAAAGCTTTGGTTTTTCGATCGCATTGTGCAACGTTTAACTGTAGTTAGGTACAGTCGACCAAATATGTGGTCTTCCACCCTAAGGATGAAATCTATTTGCACATCATAAAATAATAAGGTTGATTTTGTCAGTTGTCAGTTTGAAGGGCCGGCTGGCCCTTAGTGACATTTTAATTTCACAGAAAGTTGTGCCAAAATTGAAAGACCATTTATTTGGCCGATTGTACCTAATTATTCTTATAATTTTTCCACGTTTTCATTAGCTCGTTTTCTTATTTTTCTGTTCAGTATAAACTGTAATCACAACTAACTTTCCGATGAGCTAAATACCTACCATTTTATTCATAAAAACTACTATACCACCAGCGATACATTTCGCGAAGTTACCGTTTGCATCCGACAGAGAGCGCAGCCATCGGGCTAATGCCCTTTTATTCAAATCGAACTGAAACAATATTCGTATGTAGCTACATCCATCAGAACCTTGGCATAGTTCGTCGTTCGGCATATCATTCGTTTTATGAGCTACGCCCGAAGTACTTCGTGGTTTTATGTCATCCTGTCCCAAAAATTTGAACGCACCTGTGGAAAATCTACGGACGTAGAACCCATGTTTTCTGAACAATAAAAAGCGAGCTCCTAGTTTATTATAACTCATAACAAGTAAAGTATATTATATATTTTCTAGAACATTAGTAACATTACACAAAAAACGAAGACTGTCACGTTTCATAAGTTCAATTAAATCGCAATATTGTCTGATCTAACCTTTTATAGTTTTATACCAACTAGATTTTTTTGTTTGTCTCAATACTGTGGTGGTTTAGAAATAAACTGGTCAAGTGCGAGTCGGACTCGCGAACTGAGGCTTCCGTTCACATTTGGCTAGTTTTTCATATTTGTTATTTTTCTATAGATTTTGTTCTATAATCATACCAAATTTGACGCTTGTGTGTGTATATTACTGTTTTTACTATAAGAACAAATACGAAAAAAAGTTGAAAGAAACGTTTCTTGTATGGGGACTCGCCTTATAATTTTACTTCTTAACTTTTTTGTTATTTGTTAGAAAATCCGCCGCTATATCACATATTCTACAAAAAAATGAACGGGCGATCTTTTACGCTTCAAAAGATACAGCTCTTTAAGGTTAGGGCGGACGGACGGACAGCGTGCTATAACAGGGTCCCGTAATCCCGTTAGGCACCCTTCGGATACGGAGGAAAAAATTAAGAAACACCCAAAGGAACAGTTGAAAAATATTCACCGGGTCATCTAGTTTTTTTAACTAAAGTTAGGTACTTGTGATTGAAATTTTGTCTAAACAGGCAAAAAAAAGTTTCGTTATTTGCTAATGTTTTAGATAACATTTACCTCAAAGATCAAACAAACAAAAATATATCGACAAAACTAACATATTCTTTGAAAGTCAACTTTACCTTATTGACGTTGACAAAATCGAAGCTACGTATGTAACTTCAAAGCACTTCAAAGTATGCAGTAGTTGTTGGTCTCGGGATGCCATCATGAATGATCTGAATGACGTATCCTTTGTACTTGGGGACTCGAGGGAAATCAGAGGTAGGGGACTTAAGGTAGACACACATAGTCGGCTGTGCGATTTGTCAACGCAAAACAGGTAAGCCGCTCGCCTGACGTATTAATCATGCGTTTCTGCTTAATGGGTGCGCTCACTAAAATCACGGGGCCTTATGCTATTGGTTCTTCCCATATTGCAATCGTATTGTTTATGTCTCGGTCTAATAAGAGCTATCATAACGTTAACTATATGATAACAATAGGTGACAACCCCTGTAGAATTGTATTGGCCTTCTATGGGCCCTGATAGGATCACCCAGGTACAATAAGTAACGACTTCAGTAAGTATATGAAGGATACCGTCAGGTAAATCTCAGTAGACGTCACGCAAATGCAATAAGACGTAATTTAAGAGGACATTTTTTAGGCTTATCCTAGAGCCAAATCCGTGTTCTCAAATGGTCCTAAAAGACGTAGCGTAGACAAATTAAACCGAACCAGCGAGACTGCCGAATCAACTATCGCGTGGATAAAGTATAGCTTCGCTTGGTAACCGTATTGACCCTTACACCGTACATATTTGCTTCCGATTTTTATTTTAAAAGAGAGCGAGTCCGGCAAGATGGGTTTAGTGAGTTGGTCCTTTGGGCTTTGTGATTGCGGGGCATTTTTGTCATACATTATTATATGCATTCAGTCTTGCTTTGTGTCCATATAATTAAGTATGTGATTTGATTAGCAAAACAACAAATGCTTGAGTCAAATATGTATTGTCGCTTTCTTTAGGATTAAAAGGCTTTATGGATTTTGAAATGCGTATCGTTGGATTAATCAGGAGCATCAGGTTTTTTTGGTTGCCATTTGTTTACACGAATATATCGTTTGCCGTTTAAAAAATATAACATTTCCTCACAATTTTTAGTTTTTAGATGACGAGGCCCCTTTTTTGGGCCAATGTGGCGATTCCACCCCCGTCATGAAAATCTATTTAGAAACCCAATGTTGATGACGCGATATAAATATAAAACTACGTATTAAATTACAAAAGATCCAGTAAAAAATAACACTCACCTGTAATTGCCCACAGCTCCTTCAAGCATTCTTCTCTGGACCGCTGTATAGCAGATCGCTTCTGCACCTCCGGCCCAGACTCGAGATACTCGAATAGCAGCGCTCCAAGCAGCACATATACCACCACAAGGACCACTAGGCCGATCTGCGAGCACGCTGCGCGCACGCAGCCAGCCAGCGCGCGCCGCGCCAGTCCGCGCTCGCGACCGTCTAACGACACTTCCGAAGACATTTTTAATTTGAATATTAACGTTCCTTTTTCGGTTTGGCTCGTCGGTTGGCCATTTTGCTTTAATTAAAGTTTTGCTTTATCTGTAACCATAGCCTTTTTTACAGCCGAATATAGAGCAATTTCTACAGTGTCATTTTACGTAAATAGGTTTTGAAGTGATATTAATTTTCAATGCGTCTTGTTCCATCCATCTATTCATACAAACATTTTCATTTATAATATTACAGTAGGATAATGACTAGAACAGGAAATCTTTAGGTACATTTTGTATAAAACTGGAATGTAGAGCTTTTATTAAGTGCTGTATGACATGTTGTTACATAAATAGGGAATCATCCGCATGCTCCTAGCCTTTTTTCCCATTCTTCAAAGAGGTACGCTTGACCATGATCCAGATTCGGCCAGTCTGGTTATTACAGTGGAGCGACTGCCATCTGACCTCCGTAACCCTTGTGACAGGGGAACCAAACCAATTGAATCATGGTTACACATTTTTACCACCTAAATGGTTCCTCACGATGTTTTACCTCACCGTTAGAGCATATCGGTTACCGCGCAGGTAAAGTACATAAGTTAGAAAAACTCACTGGTAGGGCCAACCGCTTAGGGGTTCGAACTCGGTACCTCACAAACACGAGTCGACACCCCTAGCCACTAGGCCATCGACACTGAAGGGAATATGCATATTTTTTTTTTGCTATATTAAAAATTCATTCACGTAACAAACAGTAGAGATATTGGACAGAACGAAGTGGACTATCGCGGAAAGGGTCTATGTGCATATTGCTGCTGTTAAGTGTCAAAAGGGCAACACAGAGTAAAATATGACGTTCTCAATATAAAGGGACCTTATGGAGGAAGGCAGTTACGCTCTTCTTATTCTTGTAATTATACGAATACTATGGTAACAGTTCTAAAAACGGCGTAACTGCCTGCCTCCATAAGGTCCCTTTATATTGAGAACGTCACAAATGAATTAAATATACGAGAAAATGAGTCTGTTTTCTAATACGATGAACTGACAGGCCGAGATCGGCGGACAGACTGTCTCCGTAGCCCTTCAGATCCCGGTCGAAAATAAACCGAGTATTAATTGTCTATGAAAACTTTCCCCACAAACCCGTAGAGCATAAGCGATGCAGGCTTCCCAGAACTTTATCAAAACAATAATAACTGGAGTCTCTCTGGCCGGCTTGCATATGACACGCATTTCATGCAATATCGTTTGAATTATGGATCCAGGGCTCATCCCCTAGGAAATCTAGTGCATAAAGTTTATAAAACTCATTATCCCTACTATCTCTAATGTTGCGAAAGTTCTTTGTCTGTCTGACTGTCTGTATGTGTTCGCTTTTACACTTTTACTCGTATATAATTGTTCATGTTAAGGTTGTGGTAATAAATTCTATTCTATTCGTAGTTGGACATTCTAATCCTTAAAATTTACTTCTATCTACATTATACCTACCCCCTAGTAATTATTTTACATTGTCCAGTACCTGGGAGAACGAGCGTCGCTCAAGTCGAAACCGAATTTTTATCGATATCTATACAAAAAACAAAAAAAAAACAATAACAAAAGATTTACCCAAAAAAGGTCAAATAGAAAACAAAAAACGGTCCATGGGTTTCGAACCCCGTAGTCTTTGCGTAGTAGGCCAACGCTCTAACCATCTATTCAGACGGCGGCGATTTGTTTCTCGAAATGTTTCTCGCTTAATACTGCCCTGCTAAGCTAAAATGCGATATCTCAGACCCAACTTATGTAGCAATTACTACCTCATTACTAGCAGGAAAGGACTGAATCTGCTTTGGCTATTGAATTAGAGATATTGCCTTTTAGCTTAGGACGGCAGAATAGTATAGTATAGGATAACGCGGTAACACCAACCTACAAAACTATGAGGGACCAGAGCCCGGAAGATTAAGGGCACATTTGAACAGTCATAGCACAGTTGATTCTTCATTAATTTATCGACTTCGTACAAACTTCGTAAATATATCGATGTATCGATTAAAGAATTATAACATTTCTACGACTAGTTTTCAATTTCACGTTTAAAATTTGTGTTTGTGGTAACAAGACGAGTGTTTTTCATGGCTTTTTTAAAGTAAATAACAAAACAGTAAATATTATCACAAAATAAGTTCTGGGTACACATACAGCCAAAAATACAAGTACTAAAAATCTGAAAAATATCTTAAATGAAAGCGCATATAGCTAATTTAAAAGGAAAACTGTCACAACCAAGTAGACATCATTGGTCTTGAGTTACATGCGACTAAAATGTTTATACCTAGGTACTTAAAATCACATGATAACTTCAAATAGAAAATTAGTTAATATAAGTTTTTTTGGAGATTGTTGTTTGTGTTTCTAAGAATGGCGACGGAACCCTACACTGAGCATGGTCCGACATGCTCTTCTACGCAGGTATATACGGCTTCGTGACACATGACATGACAAGGGACAGTAGTACAGCCAACGCTTTAAAAATGTGACGTTCTCAATATAAAGGGACCTTATGGCGGCTGGCGGTTACGCCGTTTTTAGAACTGTTACCATAGTATTCGTATAGTTACAAGAATAAGAAGTGCGTAACTGCCTTCCTCCATAAGGTTCCTTTATATTAAGAACGTCACAAATATTGTCAAACGAATGAAAGCGGTGTACAAATATTAATGTTTACCTACATATAATGTTTATTCTCGCTTTCCGTATATTATTGAGGACCCTTTAAAGGGTTAAAGAAGGGCCATAATCGATTTCGATAAACGGAATAGGCATGTTACGATCCTCAGAGGTCGATATACCGACAACGAAAGATAATGTCAAATAAATGCGGGTCTGAAATGTTACCTGGAAAGTTTACAGTCGGAGAATGAGTCAAGGACTTTAGGTTAACACAAATATGACACGTATTGTGTGAGCAATAGTGACGTGACAGGGGTCTTTATGTTTGTACTTATTATGTAAACTTTATATCGTGGAATTACTTCTGCTATTATGGCGTTTTAGTATTCCAATGCGTGTGAGGGAGGAGCATAAAGTTTTCATTTCTGGCCGATTGGGTTATTAAAATATGTTACCAAATAATCATATGACAACTTCTTGGTATAGCCAGGAAACAAAAATAATCTTTTAAATAATTTAAAATAGCAAAACGCTGGCTATTTAGCATCGACATGGTTTTTAACTCAAACTACTTAGGTACGCTGTATTATTTCCGCGACTTATATCGACAGCTCTAATTGTAAATATAACAAGTTAAGAAACAATTATCGACAAGTGAGTTTATCGACGGCGTAATCACTACCTGTCATTTTATTTTGCTCCTGAAATTCTGATGGCTGCTTATTATTTTGTATCTAATTGTAACAGCATATTTCCTATATCAAAAAATATTTATTTTTTCATCAAACGAACCCAAACTGAAACTTCCATCTTATTGTCTACGTATCACCGCAAAAAAGCCAGCGAACGTGAAATGGGGTGGCCCTCCGTCTGGTCACTGTCAACTGAAATCAGAGCAGTAACAAATGATCCCGGGTTCGAAGGAAACGCGTAGGGTTAACAAAAAACATCCGCTTCACCCGCAATGAAAATGTTTGGTTTAATTAAATCGTTACATTGCTATATTTAAGGGTATTTCATTTCCGTGAAGTCTGAAAATGAAACATCATTGCCAACTTGTCTTTATTGGTAACAGCGGTACTTCAAGGGGTAAAATTTAATTGCGAAAGTGAATTAATCTATAGGCGCTTTAACGAACATACTATAGAGAAATTTAAGCCAGCAAGTAAATAATTTGTTAAAAGGCTTGTTTTGACAGACTGTACTTTCCCGTAGTCTGGTCACTGTCAACCGAATCGGCTCGGTAATAAATGATCTGACAGCGACGGTTCGAAATGTTCAGAAATTGCTAACACTAGGGTTGCCAGGAAATAAAGTGCCAAATAGTGCGATTACGGAATTAAAATGAACGTCGTAAATTCAATGTTGAGAAAATTCTCAGGAGATTTGAAAGACATTAATAAAATAAAGTAATTCTTAGGATATTTGGACCAAAAAGATACTCGTATCTAATTATAGTTTTAAACCCAGTTTTAAGCTTAAAAGTTCCAAACATTCTGAATTTCTGACATAACTTAAGCGAACTTAACAAAGTAAAGAACCATTTAATATTTGTGACGAGCGCGAGTATTTGTTCCTGAGTCATGGATGTTTTTTATATATTTCTCTATATAAGTATGTATATCGTTGCCTAGTACCCATAGTACAAGCCTAGAGCTCAGTTTGGGATTAGGTCAATTTGTGTGAGATTGTCCCTGATATTTATTTATTATCTATTTATTTATTTATTTACATTTAACAAACGAAAGGGCCATTAAAAAATCTTAATTAATCGAACCATCTGTTTGGCAGCTACGAACCATGACACAGACAGACAGACAGCTATAGGCGCCAAATGTATAACACCGCCTTTTTTGTTCGGGGTTTAGTTGAGATCAAGTTAAGATATGTGACGTTATCAATATAAAGGGACCTTATGGAGGCAGGCGGTTACGCCGTTTTTAGAACTGTTACCATAGTATTCGTAAAGTTACAAAAATAAGGAGAGCGTAACAGCCTTCCTCCATATAAAGTACCTTTATATTGAGAACGTCACATATAGGGCCTGCGCAAACCGGCGGAGCGCAGCGCAGATCACTTTAAATTTATCAATGTATATTCTTCCCTATTTTAATTACAATAAGGTATAAATTTAAATGCTCTGAGACCGACCTCGGAGCATCACGGGGGATTTCTACTCTGCGGCTGCGGCTCTAAATTTATACCTTATTGTAATTTAAATAGGGAAGAATATACATTGATTAATTTAAAGTGATCTGCGCTGCGCTCCGTCGGTGTGCGCAGGCCCTTATATCTCCAAATTTATTGTAAAAAAAATATTCATGAACCCACACCCCTAATTTAAATTGCTTAGATGGGAAATCGAGTGGAATGAGATGGCGACTATTTATATTTTACTTTCAGTTCATTTGATCCCTGGCAACACAATGTCATATCATGCAGGGAAGGTACGGCTGAATCATCTTTACGACAGTTTCTCACCCAAGGGCCACACTATCGCCTTATGCGTAGTAACGTTAAGTAATGAAGGGCAAGTGTCTGGCCACGACTTTGTGCGACCGGCGGCGCGGCGAGCGATTTCCGAACACATTGCGTGTAATGACAACTAAACGCTGTGCGGTAAGCGTATTGAACGTATACCTCAATGAAGAGAGAATTCGCTCGTCGCCGCCGCTGCCGCTCAGAGTCGTGGCCGGGCAACGTTATCAGTTTAATTCTATTGAAGTCCCATAAGTAAATCTCGGTTATAGTCGGGAAAGGTATTGGGCAAGGGCCTTTATTAGGACCAATTAGGACATATTATTAGGACATACCTACAAGTAGATAATTTACATCGCTTCTTACATTCTATCAAATACTTGCTAAAATTAAAAAGCAGCATTGTACTGCACTCTCAGACTTTTCCACAGTATAAATATAGCTAAAGCAGTAAAGAAAATACGAACAAACGTTAGAAACGTCGCACTCACTGCGTCTGTACGCACATCTCAACGAACCTAAGCGAACATTACAGTGCCGTCAGTGGCGGGGGTCGCGTGGAGACGAATGGTTGAGACGTGCGTCTGTGTGAGTGCGACGTTTCTAACGTTTGTTCGTAGTTTCTTTACTGCTTTAGCAATATTTATACTGTGCTTCTTCCATAAAATACACTGACGATAAAGTAAAATAAATTACAATACAACTTGTAAGTTTTACTAGTGAGTAGATAAAAAGAAAATTGAAGTGGTGACAGATGGGACTTCATCATTGTAGAGTGGTAGCCACCAATTCTAACCTAAGCAGGGAAGGAACAAGGGGGAATGGGTAAAGTGAAAATGTCACCAGCACTCAACAGCGTCAGCACGCTCATTTTGTCCAAGCTCTTTTTATATCTACCAAACTATAATATACCGATAGAATGAAACCCAAGGGCACTGAGTTTTATTGAGATTTTTCTTTTGAGCAACTCTAAAGCCTAAACCACGGGGTTCGATCTTACTACAATGTATTTTTCAATAAAAAAATGTTTCAATAGAGTTAAAAATGTTTTATGTTATTTTATTTCTTACCTAAGTTTTTGCACGCGTCAGTTTATTTTTAAGGTTCCGTAACCGATGTAGAACCTTTCTAAGTAGGGACCCTCTATTAGGTACTAAGACTACGCTGCTGGACATCCGTCTATCCTCTCTCCTAACTTTAAAGAGAAAAGAGAGAGAGTAAAAGATAGCTCCGCTAGCGGCGGATTTCCTAACAAATAGTAAAAAATCTAAAAGTAAAATAATAAGGGGAGTCTCCATACAAGAAACGGTCTCTTTCCAACTTTTTTTTTTTTGTATTTGGTTCTACGTATAGTAAAAACGGTAATAGGTACATACAAGCGAAGCGTCAAATTTCGTATGATTATAGAACAAACCATATAGAAAAACAACAAATACTAAAAACCGGCCAAATGTGTACGGAACCCTCAGTGCGCGAGTCTGACTCGAACTTGACCGTAAATACTATATATTACAAAATAGATCGTACTCCTGCGAAATAACAATTTAGACTGAGTAGTCGCCAGTGTATTACTGAAGATAAAATATTATTGAAGATAAAAAACCCCTGAATAAAGCTATCAGAAGACAGCAAGATAAAATATTGTATGAAATATGCCTCACGTTAAGTTTACTCCTTGGAGACGAGCAAGGAGCAGGCACTTAACAAAGAGTACAGTAACATTTCGGCTGCCCTATATCAAAACCTAGTAAGGGCTTTTGACCAAATTTTACAGGAGAGCGCAAAAACAAAAATTGAGTCAGCCTTCGAAAAGTTTTAGTTTATTAGAAAAAAATCTATATGAATTAGGTTGAATACAAATTAAGCAATGTATAAAAGTCTGAATTTGATAATATATTTATATATTACACGTTTTATACCCCTTACTAACTTTGAAAATGTATGCACCTAAGTTAGTCTACGCAGAAATCTTGTTTCAAAATAGTAAGAGTACCTGCTAGGTTTTTAACCTGGTAATTGACTCACAAATCTTTCATCATCATCATATCAGCTGAAAAACGTCGACTGCCTGGACATAGACCTTCTCCAAGGATCTCCACGACGGCCGGTTTTGTGCTACTCACATCCATCTTCTTCCCGCGATCTTCACCAGATCGTCGGACCACCTTATGGAATGCCTGCCAACACTTCGCTTTCCGGTCTGCGGTCACCACTCTAGAACCTTTCCGCCCCAATGGGCAACAGTTCTATGAGCAATGTGTCCGCCCACTGCCACCTAAGGTTCGCAATTCGCTGGGCTATGTCGGTGATTTTGTTTCTCCTGCGGATTTCCTCATTCCTGATTCGATTCCGCAGAGATACGCCGAGCATAGCCCTCCATTGCCCGTTGGGTGCCTTATACCATTGTAAAAGACCACGTCTCTGTTCCTTAAGTGAACACACACTGGTCAAAGACTTTTGACTTTAGACACTGCGGTAACTGGGACGAGAATATGCTCCGTAGCTTAGCCGAGTTGGATTCGGCGATTGACCTATTTCTCGAAGTTAGATCTACATACCTAGCTGGATTACTTGTCCTAGGTTTAGATAATGATCAACAACTTCGAGCGTAGAGTTTCCAACTTTTAAAGGAGTGGGTGCAACATGGATATTTGACATAACTTTTGTCTTCTCCATATTCATTTTGAGACCCTCTTGTTGAGAAACTCTACTGAGGTCATCGAGAATTGTGCCCAGTTCCTCCGGGTCTCAGCTATGATTACAATATCGTCGGCAAATCGAAGGTGAGTGATGGTATTCGCCGTTCACGTTAATGCCAAGTCCTTTCCAGTCCAGAAGCTTGAAAACGTCTCCAACGCAGCACTGAACAGTTTCGGAGATACAACATCTCCCTGTATCACTCCTCGCTGTAATTGCATGGTTTTCGAGTTCTGGTCCAGAAAACGGACTGACATAGTGGCGTTTTCATACAAATACTTCAACACTTCGATGTACCAGTAGTCAATTTGGCACCGCTAGAGACTGGCACGGCCCAGTTTTCGACCGAATCAATGGCTGTCATAGTCCACAAACGCTAAGCATAGTGGCTCTTCTGACTCTTCTCTTGTGACTCTTCTGTCTTCTGTATAACCTGCCGCAGCGTGTGGATGAGTTCTACGGTACTAAAGCCTTTTCGAAAACCGGCTTGTTTAAATAAATAATTTAAAAAAAACATTAATTGACCCGCACCGAGTTGTAGCTGCGCCGGCGCGTCGCCGTGGAATGAACTGGCCGAACCGAATTTCCTTGCCGCACCTCGACCACCGAGCTCCATTTACCAGTTCAAAAACATAGTAAGTTGCTTTACTGCGCTCCGTATACCCGTCCAAAAACTAGTAAGGTGCTTTGACCACGCAAAAACCTAGCAAGTCTCAAATACTTGCTAGGTTTTGAAATGGTAAAGGTGAGTTACTAGGTTTTTTACTGGTGAAACGAGAGTTTAATGTGACTTACTAGGTTTGGAGGTGTTAAAATCTCAGTTATCTATGGCGATTTTTAAGCAGATGTTTTTGCTATCGTGTGAGGACATACTAAATGGGCAATAATATGATAAAATGTCAATTTTCGAAAATTTGTCCCGTACTAGGTTATGATATAGGGCAGCCGAATTTCCTGAGCCATATTCAAATAAATAAAAAAACCGCGCAAGAGCATGTCGGCGCATGCTCAGTGTAGGTTCCGTCGCCATTACTACAAATACAAATAAAGTGCACCAGCAGAAGAGCGTATCTTCATGGCACTTATGTCCTTTTGTTGCGAAGCGCAGTAAGCAGCGATAATACGTATTTATTAAGCGTTACATTTGTAATTTTTTTCATATTTTTAGACATACAGCTGTAAAGATAAAGGGGGACACACAATTTATGCAACTTTCGGAGCGATTATTTCCGAAAATATTCACTTCAATCAAAAAAGTTGCTTAGAAACCTTAGGGGTGTTTTTACAAGAACTGTCGAAATAATATGTCCAACACGGTAACCTATCTCAAGTCCGAAAGTACGTTTGCCCGCTGTTTCGTTTGTCCGAATTTTCGTTTGTCCGAAAATCATTTTTCTCTGAACCCATTAGCTTTTCAAAATGTTTACAGAAGTAACCCGTAGGTTAGGTTAGGTTTGTTTTATAACAATTCAGGAAAGTAAAATGGTTTCAGAGAAAAATGGTTTTCGGACAAACGAAAATTCGGACAAACGAAACAGCGGGCAAACGTATTTTCGGACTTGAGATAGGTGGACGGTTGTCCAACACGTTGATGTTTGCTGAAAAAAAAATCAGCTTCCGTTACATGTATGAGTGCCCTCCCTAGAAATATTTATTTTTGTTATTTAACTACCAAACTAAGTAGCGGCTTATACAAGACACCTATACTCCAAATTTCATCAATATACATCTTGAAGTTTTTGAGTTAAATGCATGTGACACACGGACGGACGGACGAACGGATGGACATGACGAAACTATAAGAGTTCCGTGTTTGCCATTTTGGCTACGGAACCCTAAAAACCAGCCAAGTGCGAGTAGGACTCGCACACAAAGGATTCCGTACCATCGTACAAGACAAGAGATACAGCGATTGTTAAGATTGAGCAAAAAAACGCCGAAAAATAGGTTTATTGAGGCCCCCTTTTACTTTTCATTTTATTTAATTTTTATTTGTTGTTATAGCGGTAATGGGCTTCCATTACCGCTATACACTGTGAAAATTTCACCTTTCTAAATATTACGGTTTATGAGATACAACCCGGTGACAGACGGACGGACAGCTGAGCGAGGCTTAATAGTGTTCCGTGGGCACCGTTTGGGTACGGAACGCTAAAAAGGTATTATTTATGTTTATTCATTTACAAAGTTTAATTTTACGTCACTATTTTGATAAGTTTTATTTTGCTAATTCAGTTTACGCTACATTGCGCGCTCATTATGATTTCCGACCAATTAACTAACCGCAAAATTTTGCATGCACAGTCAAGCGTTTGCGTTTTACTCGTATTACTGTTATGTGATTTATATCACAATTTGATTTAATGTTAATACAATATTAATTAATTGACTATATTATTTTTCCATTAAGCTTCAAAAGGTGAAAGGAAGACTACCTATTTCTTAAACCCAATTATTTGCTTACATATCTACATAGTAAAGTAAATTCTTATTCTTATCCACACTAATATATAAATGCGAAAACGTGTTTGTTTGTTTGTTTGTTCATTCTTGACGGTTTAGCGGCTCAACCACAGCCTTCGATAGATCTGTGAAATTTGGTTCAGAGAAAGCCCGGAGACTAAAGTTAGTATTTTTATTCTGAAACGTAGACCTGGATTGGACAGGATTAATTCCCAAGGGAGTAGCGATAAACGGCTTCTAAGGCCGGCCTTACACAGTCTGAATCAGAGTGTGAATTCATAATTTGAATTCATAATCTGAATCCAGAGTGTGTGTGCTCGTCCATAGATAATGTATGGAAAGAGGTGCATTCTGTCAGATCAATCTGAAAAGTTCTTAATCTGAAAAAATTAGATTATGTGTGGATAATAGTTACATTGTATGCAATTCCGTGCTTTCTGAATTAATAATATGAATTCAAATTATGAATTCAGATTCTTAATTCAGACTGTGTAAGGCCGGCCTAACGGAGCGAGTAGAACGCAAAACCTAGTACCTACCTACATAACTTTCTATTGATAAATCGATACGTTACAAAGACAACTACATATAATTATCGTAAAAGTATTTTTGTAATAAATCTCAAAAAACTTAGGTATACTTAGAATCTCACCAATGTAAGGTGTAAAGCAAGTAAGCTAACTGTTCCTGGATTTGTAAGTCTGAAGTAAATGTTTTTTTTAATTACCTATATCGAACGGTTCGAGCAAGGTAAATTGCAGCAAAGCTCTCTCAGATTTTAAAAAATTATTTACCTACATGTAGTTCAAACCAATTGAAGCTGAATCAAAGTCAAACTAATTTCAAAGTACCACTTTAGAACCTCAAACAGCGAGTAAACTAAGCGCATCAGTTACTCCATTAAAAATTAAAATCACTTTTACCTACTTTAAAATTAATTAGACCTAAGCTTCCTAAACACACACGTACAACACTAAGTTAAACTTTTATCATCCATTTTTATCACCTATCTGTTCACTAATAACAAGTCACATCAACTAAAACGAGTTCAGTTTTCAATTTTCACGCACGGAAGTTGAGCGAATATTCGTCCGCGGAGCGAGCGAGCGAGCGCTCGCTTACCGTACTGACGCTCAAGGTGGCACTGAGGCATGGTTTCAAACCCTGCACACGATTTTCCCGCTGTTCCTTTCCTTCTGATAGTTCCCTGCGCAAACCTGCGGAGAACTTTCCACGTGGTTTGATTTATTTATTTACATTGCATTTACCGCCATCTTTTGGGTGGCTTGGAAAACAGGAAAAAAGCTGTCAGCAGTTCTATCTAGCGGTGATTCTCGACAGTATTTCTTGGTCGCTTTTGTTGTAGAACCTATAAAATAGAATAGATGGCGTTGCTAACTCCCAACTTTTACTGAAAATATTAATGAAGTAATTTCTATTATTTAACTATTTATTATTTTTTATTGTTTTCAATTATATCTAAGTTACTATTTTCGTTTTGATAATTATATTTACTGTTTATTTTTGACAGTTTACTTTTTCCCTTGGCAACACAACCCGGCTCTTACAAATTTATGGAAAAGGTGTACGTCTACGAAGATTATCACGCTTTCCTTTTATATTAATTTCTTATCATAAATAAGAAAGTAACTTATTTATATTAATAAGTTATTACTAATTGTAACTTGGTGTTAAGTAAAAACTAAAAAATGAGTACTATACTGGAGAAAATTGCAGCTATAGAGTCCGAGGTTTGTAGCAGAGGTTATGACTTAAAATAACGTATTTCGGGCTTAATAATTAGCAGAAATCCTTAATAACCTGTATAATAATTTACGTAGGCGGATGAAAAGTGTGAAAACAGTGTAGGTTTTAAAGTGATATCCTGTTGTAACCTAATTTTCTCGCGATGTATTGCAGATGGCTCGCACGCAAAAAAACAAAGCCACGGCGCTTCATTTGGGTCTGCTGAAGGCCCGTCTGGCTAAACTGAGGCGCGAACTGATCACACCAAAAGGTGGCGGTGGAGCTACTGGTGAAGGTAAGATCGTATCACTACCTACATGTCAATATTTACATTATAAAATAAGAATATACAGGAAAGTGATGAGGCAATAATTATTTGTTTCCCATTAGGCATCACTCATTATTAGGCATGATCAATATCATTATAGGCTATTAGTGTAACCTTGCATAATTTATTATTATAGTTATGACTTATGATGATTTGACAAATTTGGTTTTGCTGGTAAGTTCATCTGCATAGACGTTTTTTTATTGACTTACCCTGGGTAATTTTCAATTTTCCGAGTTGTAAAGTATAATTATGTGTCGATCCATGTATATAAACCTATCTGTAATTACAGCTCAATAAATAAGTATCCAAATAATATAATTGAAACTTTTGATTTCAGGGTTCGATGTGGCCAAAACTGGTGATGCTCGCATAGGTTTCGTAGGCTTCCCATCGGTGGGCAAGTCTACATTGCTGTCCAACCTGGCAGGGGTGTACTCGGAAGTGGCAGCATATGAGTTCACAACGCTCACTACTGTGCCCGGCTGTATCAAGTATAAGGGGGCTAAAATACAGGTAAATATGTTATATATATGGTATGGCGAGATCAAAAAAAAACTGAAAACAAACCAATTCACAATACAAACCCTTTATGTTCAGTTTCTACAATGACTAATCTTACATTGCATCAATCTTGGCTATTTTCTGTTAGGCCTTCTAGTTGACTGGTAGAGAATGCCAGTGGGTATTGTCTAACATTTATATTTTATTGAGTGTAGTGCGAATAAGTTTTAATAAATAGATTGTTGTAAAATGTGTTGTATGTTGGACCCTTTATCATTATCATCATCATATCAGCTGAAAGATGTCCACTGCTGGACATTGGCCTTCCCCAAGAATCTCCACGGTGGCCAGTTTTATGCTACTCGCATCCATCTGCCCTTTATCAGTCTGTGGCATTTTAGCTCTGGAATGACCATTACTTCCATTCCATGCATGGATTCCAATGCACAGCGATTGTGTTATATTATAGCAAACTTTGAGTAGGTAGACCTTAGCTAGGTTTAATGAAAATTGGTTTGGTCATGCAACCATGGTTTGAAATGTAACACACTAGTATAGTAACACTTGTTTATATGGTATCTTTATTTATGTAAGCTATAGTTCTATTCCACGCTGTGCAATGCTTGTATGTAAGATAGTTAGTTAAGGTCCCTTGTTCTGTCCTGGTCCTTTGGTTTATTCCCGGTGTCCGATTGAGCTAAAATTTGGTATACCAATGTAACTTCTGTGATAATGGTACCACAGTGCAGTCGGAAGGTGGTCATAGAAACTCCGCAACGTTGTGCAAAAAAAAGTACAGTCAGCGAAAAAAACTTCTCCCAAAATGTTTTATTATTTATTTTATGAATTAAATTTTTGACAGAAGTTTATTCTCAATGAAAGTTTGGAAGCGACCTCACTCCTCAGTAATCTATAGTAACCTGCTCGCTCAGTATTATGTAAAAAAGTGGTACAGTCACCATCAAATAGATAGTAGCAGCCAAAATGGCCAAATATATTGCTTACTCCTTTAGTAATAAAGAATTGTTGCAAATGTTGCGATATATTTGGCCACTTTCGCTGCTCCTATCTATTTGATGCTGTTTGTACAGCGGGCTTTGTGTAAGACAAGTCATTTTTATTTCCCAGCTACTCGATCTCCCCGGAATCATCGAAGGCGCCAAGGACGGCAAGGGTCGTGGTCGTCAGGTCATAGCTGTGGCTCGCACCTGCAGCCTGGTGTTCATAGTCCTGGATGTGCTGAAACCTCTGCAGCACAAGAAACTCCTCGAGCATGAGCTGGAAGGCTTCGGCCTGAGGTTGAATAAGCAGCCGCCCAATATATACTTTCGGAAGAAAGATAAAGGAGGAGTTAATTTGAATGTTACAGTAAGTAGACTTAAACTTGCGATGCGACATATTCATTCATCATTTTACTGAAGAGCTAGGCTCTTGTCGGTGGAATAATTGCCACTTTTCTCTGCTCTCCTCCAATTTTTTTCACCTCCTGATATGACACGACTTTGGCCTTCTGACCTATATATATATATAATGAATCCCTATTTCCGCGGCACGGAAATTATTTGGTCACGGCATCACGCGTGAACGGCTGGACCGATTTTGCTAATTCTTTTTTTTTATATTCCTTGAAGGCTGAGGAAGGTTCATTTCAACCTTAAGGGGGGGAAATGGGAGGGGGAACTTTAACCGAAGCGGAGCGAGGGCGAGTCGCTAGTTAAATAATATATTTTAAGAAGACGTCTCCACATTACCTTAGCTTTTATTAACTCTAGCAAACTTTAGGTAAATTGCCTCCTAATTAATAACACCTAACCTAACTCCCCCAGTGCCCACAATCCGAGCTGGACCCGGAGGCAGTGAAGTCCATCCTCTCCGAGTACAAGATCCACAACGCTGACATCACGCTCCGGTACGACGCTACCAGCGACGACCTGATCGACGTCATTGAGGGCAACCGGATATACGTACCCTGCATCTATCTTCTTAACAAAATTGGTAAGGCCATTTTTAAACATTTTGCAATGTGTTAAAGATGTAAAACGAGTTAACGTGTCGGATCCTCAATCGCTTCATGTTCACTGAATAGCAGCACCGTACTGCCCTTTTTTTGGTAGAATTCCGTTGTTAAAATCAGTTCCAATTTACCTGTTTGTGCTCTGAACATTCCTTCTTGCTAAATTTCATGATTCTAGTCAACGGGAAGTACCCTATAGGTTTTGATTCCTTTGAGATTCCCTTGAATATGCGGCATAAACGGCCGTATCTTTTGATTGCGTTGCTTTAGATGTTTGATTTTTTTACTGATTCAAGGGATTGCAGACTTAAGTTTTTGATATTAATTTCAACTTGATACCTCCACGCGTTCCTGAGAAAAAGTGTCTTGACAGACACGCAGACAGACAGACAGACAACAAAGTGATCCTATAAGGGTTCTTTTAGCAAGCAATAACAGTAAAATAAAAGGAAACTACAACAAAAGCTTTCAAAATTATTATATTTGACAAAAACTTATCTATAATTTGATGTACTTCCCAGATCAAATCAGCATAGAGGAACTAGACGTGATCTACAAGATCCCCCACTGCGTGCCAATATCTGCTCACCACCGGTGGAACTTCGACGACTTGCTGGAGAAGATGTGGGAGTACCTCAAGCTCATCAGGATATACACCAAGCCCAAGGGCCAGCTGCCGGATTATAACTCTCCTGTGGTACTACACGCTGATAGAACGACCGTGGAAGATTTCTGTAATAAGCTGCATAGGTCAATTGTGAAGGAATTTAAAATGTAAGTATTGTTGCGCTTGTATGTTGTATAAATATTATTCAAAACACTTACCACCGCAAATAATTATCATCTAGCCTAATTTCTACTGTGCTATCCATACGGAAATATCAATCCTTTTTTTCCAGTGCTCTCGTCTGGGGTTCCTCCGTGAAACATCAGCCGCAGAAGGTCGGCATCGACCACGTATTGGCTGACGAGGACGTGGTACAGATTGTCAAGAAAGTGTAAACGGACAGACACAATGAATATATATTTTTGTGAGACAAAAACGAAACATTTGAATGGTATTTTGGGTATCTGAGAAATTTGTTGATGTTAATTAAATGAATACATAGTTTCTAGTTGTAGTGTACTAAATAATTTAGGTGTCGACCAGCTAAAAAGTTGTTTGGGGGCAAAAGATGAAGCAAGGTCTATACCAAAGTCACCTGGATTCCTTCATAATGCGCACTGGAAAAGAGTGCAATGCGATTCGGGCGTCCGTATTTCCGAGTGCATTCCGAACCTATTTAAAGCTACGGGGTTAAGGCTTGTTCTGGATGAGCTTGCTTCATCGTCGACTAAATATCCATAAAAATAAAAATAAAATCCTGAACACCAAAATAGAATGCCTCTATACTAGTCACAATACCATCATCAACTAGTATTGCTGGATTGAATCTAATGTTAACTTATAAACACAAATATTGATACAATCAAAGTTCCATATACTACTCAAAAGGTTTTTTTCAGATGCCCAAAATGAATTGTTATTGTTGGACTATGAAATTCTATATAGCGATATTTGCATTGATTTTTGTAAGATCCGGGTACTATCATGAGAATATGAAATGCTATCGAAACCCAATTGGCAACCCTGAATATAGCTACTGGGGAACTTTTGATGGGGGGGGGGAAGGCTTTTGATCTACTCTGTCCTGTTTGATGGATCTTTCTGCCTAGGGCTGTCACTTCACGTTGAGACAGGTTGTATCAAGGTACATTTTTTGATTCTTATGTAGTACGTTATCGCATTTACTAATTCGATAATGCTAATATTTTCTTGATTTGTTTCTTCGTTTCATACCAATATCATAATAAGTATATTTAAGTGAAAACTAATAAGCGCAAATAATGATGACTAAAGACATGAAAATACCATATTTTTATACGCATTTCACATCAACATAACCAAGACGTTGTGTTATGCTAAATTATTTTGTTTTTGTACGTTTGCCCATTTGTCTTTTACCATTTATTAATATTGCAATTAAGTGTCACTTTGCATGAAAAAGCAAAAGTATCAAAACTGTTTGCGGTCTTTAGTCATTCTAAAAATCAGCGTATGCACAACCCTACATTTCAATTTTATGGTTTTATAAGTTACTCTGAAATCAGGTTTATATTGTAAAGCGTGCTATTCACCCATATATAATAATATATACCTATCTTATAATACAATAGCTTAAAGTTAGTATTGCTCTTTCACTCACACTCATACGCTCTTATGATAGTCTTACCGAGTTTACCCGAGCCTACAAGACTAAGAGCTATTGCACTGTAAGATATAACAACAGTTATTCAACAGTCAAACTGTGCTAGAAAGACATTGCCCCAATTAATAAAGGTGCTTTCCTGGTTTAAAAAAGTTGGTAATATTATTTGTGACGTGGACGGCAGCGCCGGCTTTACCTACGGCGCAGGCGCGGCGCGGGCGCAGGTCGGCGGGTGCCGCCGCTGTCGCCCGCGCGCCTGCTAGAGGGCGCCAGGGTATTGATAGCACACGGGCGCCACTCGGGCTAGAGCCGGCCTTGGTGCACTG
The DNA here is from genome assembly GCA_963241965.1 of Tortrix viridana. Taxonomy (NCBI): domain Eukaryota; kingdom Metazoa; phylum Arthropoda; class Insecta; order Lepidoptera; family Tortricidae; genus Tortrix; species Tortrix viridana. The sequence continues at coordinate 11,491,100 of OY725183.1, read as the reverse complement.
CACGCTTTTCTGTCACTATCATAATGTGGGATGTTTTCTTTATTTACAGTAAAGATGCTCAGTAAAGTGTAAATAAAAATGTTGTTTTATTTCGTTACCTTACCCTTCTTTGGTGAGAGGTTTTTTTATCACTTTCATTGATATAGATATTACAAGTATTACAACCTTCGTACTTTGAATGAAAGTTTCCAATGCGATAGCACGTGAAAAGTAAGTCTAATTTTTTTTAATTCCAAATAGGTAACTAACTTGAATAAGCATGTATTTAATTTTTTGATAAAGCATTCTGTAGTTTGCCTGTGAGATCCACCTTTCACTGCCCCAAAACAATAAGGGGTACGTAACGATCGGTATAAAAATATTTCCTATAATATTAGTCGCTATAACGCTCATTTAATATAATTATTGAATCATATAACAACATTTAATATATTTAAATATGATATAATTATCATTTTAAATAATGATAATTTGATCTAATAATATTTTATATAACATACTTTTAGTATAATGCATATTTCCTATAACATACTTTAAGTATAATGCATATTTCCTATAATTAATTTATGATATAAAGTTAATTTCATACACAGACACACCACATCCCACAAAAACTGCATACTGACTCGTACAATCACTTCGGTAGGTTCGTTAGTTACCTTGCGACCCCACAGAGCGGAATAGAAGCCCCGCGATAGCGGGGCTTCGTCGACTCTCCCTTGAACCCCTTGCCCGTGCTCAAAACTAAGTTCTGCCAGAAATGTAGGTTTGGTTAGGTTTTCTAACAGTCGCAGTTCTCTGCGACCCCTGCACAAATGTGATAATTAAAAAAAAAAATACCACATGACCACTGTCATGATATAATACAAGGTGGGCCAAAAGAAGTCATCCGATGTTGTTTGACTCTCTTTTTTTGAATTGTTACGCAAAAAAATAGACACGATTATTCCGCGTTCTTGGGGAGTGTATCGCTCCATGGCTTGTTCACTTGTATTTTGCATCTGTCAAGTCCACAAATGTCAAAACAGATTTGACATTGGCGAATTTGCAAAAATGAGAGAGCATCTTCCAATAGGGTGATTTCTTTTGGCCAACCTTGTATGATTTTTATTTCAAATGATGATTATACCAAATGATGTTTATAATAAATAAGTGATATGCCAAATGATAATTATATAAAATAAGAATATATATTTTTAAATTATACCAATCGTTTATTATATACAATGAGTGATTATATCCTTTGAAAATATATTAAATATTTTTATACCTTTCATTACACACCCACAAAAAGAAACCGATTTGAAGCCTATATTTGCTTGACCCATCTGTCCACCGTCTAGAACCCAAACAGAGTTAACCGACTTATAAAATGCGATTTTTTTTATTAAATATTGGATTTTTTATTATGTATTGTACACTCATTTCGAACGTTGGGTTGCACCACCTCTTTCACTCGTCAATTGCGATTAAATCGTGAGAAAGGGAAGGAGCTATCGTAACTTCGATTTCCAAAGTAATATTCAGCTTTGAAACGAGCTCAGTAGGGTCGCAACACAGGTTTGATTTTTTTTTTCTAATATAAAGGTTATATTTTCAAGCCAGTATTCAAAATAAATATTATCCAGTGACAAAAAACCACACGTTAAAGTACGGCAACAACATCTTGCAGTGTTCCTGCCCAAAAATACACCAACTTTCACAACAGCAAAGAATGTATAAATCAACACTACTAATGACTAATCTAATACCTACAACAAATTGCATTTTAGAAAACTATTTAAATATAGCATGGAAACAGTTGGAAAATGAAGGCGCTGTTAGAAGTGTAATTGGCAAGTTGGCAACACGTTCCAATTTTTACTTAAATAAGATTATGCATTTGGCAAAAACTAAACGTAACGTCATATTTTGCCGGTTTTGAAACTGTCAGGAAAGTGTCAAAATGACAAATCAACGTTTGTTTAGTTTATGTCGTAAAATTATTCTCACGTAAACTTAACGAGTATAATTATTAGGTAGTGTGTTAAAAGTAAGCTAACTTAAATTTAAAGTAGTGCGTTAAAACCAATTAAAGTTTAATTATTTACGTAGCTAGTTGTGATAGGTACCAACGATGACAGCCTTTGAAAGTTTGTCAACATCGCAGGTATTTCTAATACTCATTTTGATTAAAAATAGTTTGACGCAATCTTAAGCTTCTCATACCGACAGGATTCCTCTGTTTATATCATACAGAACAAAATAATTTTTTCAGTGTTCTTGTGAATGTATTGTTAAATTTCCTTTACAGCGCCACCTATCACTCGTATAATGATCGGCTATCGTGTTCCTAGCACATTACAGTTATCAAGTTTCTGGAATAGTTCACAGATGGCGCTGATTCCAAAATAAACCTAATTATTTTTATTGCAGAAACTTAGAGCATCAATACACAGAGATGTCCGGGCTATCTGTACTGAAGCCTTACATCTCCTGGGAATGGAGATGACCAAGCCGGCAATGGAAATAGTTGCAGAGCTAGTCTACAGAAAGCTTTCCTTGTATGGAACAGATATGGAAGCTTTTGCCAAGTAATATTAGCTTAATGTCTTTAATGTAATTGTAAAAGAAAGTTTTATTGTACTAAGTATTATTTGTGTGTAGTAGATAATCATTGATTCAAAAAGATAGATTGTTTAAAACTTGCTAAGTTCAAATTGTTTTTTATTTTTGTATTAAGTACTTAACTAATTTTATTTAGTAAATATTTAGCAGCGGAAGGTCCTTGTGTAACCTCCATTTTACCTCACATACCTCTGAGCAGCAGTTTTTGCATTATTGTGTTATCATTTGTCGATGTAAGTAAAACAGTCAGAAAAACAACTTCAAAATTCTTTCACTAATAGGAAGCCGAATTATCCTGGACCAAATTAAGGCTAAGTATATTTTATTTCGTTTTAACTGAATCAAAGCTAGGGTGAGTTGTTAGGTAGATCATAATTTTGCATACCTAGTAGGTATGCTGATGAACTTTTTTAATTTTTATTTACTAAAACTAAAAAAAGTTGTGTCAATGTTTCAGAGATTATCCCTAACATTGTCCTTTTCAAGTCTCCTCATGATGATTTCATTCCACATAAGAGAATTGGTTACCACGGCAAATACTAGGTAGTATTTACCTATACCTACATATTATATTGATAGGTGGCGACCATTGAGGATCGAAATCGGGTCCCACCTTGCGAATACGAGTTGAAAACGCTAAATCAAACAGCTGGCGTTTTGTTTTTCTATACAAAAATACCTAGGTACTCCATTTAATTTTCCAGGCATGCCAAACGCAACACTGTCAACTCTGACGATGTAAAGCTTCTAGTCAGAAGAAATCCATCTTTGGTATGTTAACTCTTCTTGTTTCAAATTAGCTAAACATATTCATTATTTTTTTGAATTTTTAAATAGGTAAAAAACGGTGATTTTTGTGGAAGTCAGATCATCATCATTATCAGCTGAAAGTCCTCCACTGCTGGTCTTAGGCCTTCCCTAAGGATCTTCACGACGGTCGGTTTTGTGCTATGCGTCCATCGGTTGCCCGCGATCTTCACCAGGTCCTCGGTCAACCTTGTAGGAGGCATGTCAACACTCAAGTTCCGTCATTCCATACAAATTATAACAGATATCGAAGGAATGAATTATGTTACTTTTCCGGCTATTAAGTTTACATTACATGTAATTTGTTTCATATGAGACGTCACAATATTCGTTCATATTATGAACTTTATTTACACACATAACTGGTACATACTGGTATTTACCTGTAATACGATCCAAACATATTTTATTAAAAGCCATCGCGGCGGCTAGATTGGTTGATAGTTATTTTGACGCCAATTTTAATGTAAATTCGAACCTGAATGGTTAAACATCTCTGATGGACATGATTTATGTATTTCCCATTTCGTATTAAAGTATCACTGGAGTTAGTACTAGTTTTAAATGCATTTTGCTGTTTTGTTATAAAAATTGCTTTGAATTGACATGTGACTTATGACGTGTCAAAGCTCATGACATTCTTAAAATATAGCTTTTCCTACCTAAGTTATATTATTTTATTACTTTAATCGACTATTAAACGTTAAAAGAGATATTATTGTAGCTACATGGAGCATACTTTGTAAACCAAAGTAAAAATGCAATGCCAAAAGAAAATAGTTCTTTCAAATATTGTAATCAAAGGAAAACATCGATAAGAAGTTTAACTTTACATTATTCATACTTAGGTACCCCCTAAATTATTTTAATCTAGAAATTTACGTTTGAGTCTCAAGTCAAAGAATAAGCTGAAAAGTGAAAAGAAATAAACTATAAGCGTTTCATTTTTTTCCAGAAAGCTCATCTAAACTCTGTTCAACCATCGAACCCGCTAGTAAAAGACAAACGCCGTAAAGCCGTCGCTTCAACAACAAAGCAATTAACAACACCTTTGACTAAACCTAAAGACACCAGACCGAATACTGAAATTAAACGACAAGATGGTGACAAAAATAATACTGGTGATATAAGAAATGCGAGCGAAAACAGTAAAGAAATATGTGAAGAAGAGAAAGATTTAGGTGAAACGAGGGTTAGTGAAAGCTCTAAAGGCGATGATTCGATAGAGAAAAGAAGTAGTGAAGTTGAACAAATGTCTATAGGGGATACAATTGATCTTACTTTTGATTGAAATAAATGTTTTATGTTAATTTGATTTGAGTCATCCAGATAAGAACATACCTGTTATGTATAGGTCTATTCAAAAGAGCTACCACGAATACACTTGTTGGGTGATGAAAGTTATGTATATATAATGTAAGTATAATAACTATAACTCTGATTCTCCTCTTTTTTCTCTGAAGATTGATCAGGTAGTGTTTACAGATAGGTACTAACTTTTGCCCACGACTCCGTCCGCATTAAAGTAGTTTAAAGGTTTTTCCCTTGGAAACCAAACTTTCCAGGATAAAAAGTATCATATGAGCCAATAAAGGATTAGGACTATGTGAGCCAAATCTCATCCACGACCCCAAACATTCAAACATCCAAACGAACTTTCACATTTACCGTCTGTTCCGCAATCGAGTAAAGCGTATCTGTCAAATAAATTTAGCCTTTTCCCTTTCTTACACTTGAAAATAGACAAGGAGAGAGCTATTTTTAACTGACAGATGAATTTACTAGATGATTGTGAAACAGGCCCTCGGTATACATTCAGTCAACAAAGTATCGGGAATGGATGATTTGTTTATGGTTCCAAATTCAAATTTTTGTTTTTTTTGTTGTTGTTAGATTGGCACAACTGTTTTCTATTTTGGCGCGGAGTTTGAGTTGCATCTGTTATTTATATTAAATACAGTGCTGTTTTTAGTTATATCATATCTAGTGTGTATTGCGAATTTCATAATGGACAAAAACATTGAACAAAGAGTTTGTCTTAAATTTTGCATCGCCAATGGAATTTCGTGTTCGGAGTCACTGAAAATGTTACAGAAGGCTTACGGTGATTCGACTTTATCAAAAACACGTGTTTATGAGTGGTACAAAGCGTTCAAAAGCGGTCGAGATGTGATGGAAGATTTGCCTCGCTCTGGTAGGCCATCAACGTCTGCAACTGAAGTTAACATCGCAAAAGTGAAGGAAATAGTGACTGAAAATCCTCATTCAACTTTGAGAGAGATAGCCGCCGAACTTTCTGTATCTCACGAGTCGATCCGTACTATTTTAACTAATCATTTGGGTATGAAACATGTTACCGCTCGGCTAGTCCCAAAAGACCTGAATTTTCTCCAAAAACTCAATCGCATGAGAGTCGCTGAGGACATGCTAGAACGAGTCAATTCCGACCCAACATTCATGAAACGCATTGTTACTGGTGACGAGACGTGGGTTTACGAGTTTGACATGCAAACTAGTCAACAAGCTTCGGAGTGGCGCCTTCCAACTGAACCGAAACCGAAGAAACCACGCCAAAGTCGATCAAAAGTCAAAGTCATGTTGACTGTTTTCTTTGACTATCGCGGTGTTGTGCACTCGGAATTCTTGCCGGAAGGTCAAACGGTAAATAAAGAATATTATTTGAGCGTTATGCGGCATTTAAGAGAGCAAATTCGACGAAAAAGGCCAGATTTGTGGAATGAAAATTCTTGGATTTTGCACCACGATAATGCGCCTTCGCACAAGGCCATCATTGTGAAAGAATTTTTGACCAAACACTCAACAAATACCATCGAGCAACCACCATATTCACCAGATATGGCTCCTGCCGACTTCTTTCTTTTTCCTAAACTCAAATTACCACTTCGTGGCACCCGTTTTCAATCGGTAGAAGACATAAAGGAGAATTCGCGCCGAGAACTGAATTCAATTCCGGAAACAGCGTTTAAAAAATGTTTTGATGATTGGATTATTCGTTGGCGTAAGTGTATCGTTTCTGAAGGAGCATACTTTGAAGGTGATAAAATAAATTTGGATGATTAACAAACAGTTTGTGTATTATTGATCTTTTCCCGGTACTTTCTTGACAGAGTAGTATTATTAGTATATTAGATACGAGTGTATTAGTAGGATAAAATTAAATACACTTTAATAATTATTATTATTATCTTTATTTCAGGCAGTACCCATATACATAATATTAGAAATTAAATTTAAAATAGAATTACCATATAAATAAAATGCAATAAAGCAGTGTAACATCCGTAAAAATAAGTACAACACAATACAACACATTAAATTAATGATTAATATCATACCTTGTTGGATAAACCAACAAGATGATACACTTCTGTGTATAATATCAATAAAGTAGCAACAGAAAAAACAACACAAAACGCGCATTTTTTTATATACGAACAGATATGCATTAAAATGAGCAAAACAAATGCGCTGTCCGCGAGTCGCGCCAAAAAACTCGTTATAACCGAACACAATTACTGCGGCACAGGGAAACCTGTGGAATAGTCGGTGGAATAAAACGATATTTTTTCCCCTCGGATTTGGTAAAAAAATGCTACGTACTCTTTTCCGATATTGTTTTAAAGTTATGGTTAGGTTAGGTACACGTAAACCTACGTACTTTCCACATTAATTCTTTTGTACTCCTGTGCTCCAATTTTCATTGGCATAAGCAAAATGTCTAAGGGCCGTATTAATAGACTCGTCTTGGGTGATACACCCTTTACAAGATGGGTCACAAGACTGAGCTTTGATTAATAAACCAATCTCAACCCCATAATCCTGATCCTCGTTTCACTTGATACGAGAATCTCATCTCCATTGATTATGGTTATTTGGTGACTTGAGTCCGACTCACCTTTTAAAAAATGGCGGATGCACTGCCATAAATCGATCATCTGGGTGAGTTTTCACAAATAAATCGGTTCAGAAAATAAGAAAATCATATTTTGCATCGTGTATTAAGCAAAAAATAATATCTCAATCGTATTTAAATAAGAACATTACCTAAATTGTACTTTTGCCGCTGCATACAACTGCCTAAAAATGGTGTGCTTTGTGTCGTGTTTATGTGAAATTATAATGAGAGCTAAATACTTTTCTATTAATAGTAAAAGTACGAGGTATCGACCAAGCGACGGCCAAATAATAGCTCATACCCATGTGTACCTATAACAAACCAATGCTTCCGTGCGCCGGCCGCCGGGTTGGCCCTAAAGGCGCGAAACTAATTTCATTCAATTCAATTTCAAGTAAGTACCTACATACAATTTACTTTTTATACTTATTACTGATCCGTAATATAAATAGCATTATATCATAATAACAGCCAAATACTAGGCCAATGCTTACATTTATTAGTTATGTTAAATATTTACTTTTAAAGTAAAAATTATGCGACGTTTTATTGGTAGGTTACTCATCCAACCCGATATGCATCGATACCTCAATCAATAGGTACCTATGTTTTATTATACTGGTGTTTAGAAAACCAACAAAATCTTATTAGCTATTTTGTTAATTAATTGTGTAGGTTCCTACCTATTATAATGTTTCTAAACGTAAACGTAAAACGGGTCGCTATAAGTAGAGGAGAGGGATTTGACAATACGTATTGACTTGACATAAACATGAACGCATGCCGATGCGTACATCTACTTTATTATTGTTTGATAAATAAAAAGTGCCTGATTTGTTTGAAAACTTGTACTAACTGTTGCAACAATCAACTAGTAATAACTGTGAGATATATACAGTTTCGTGTCCTAACATAAATGTGGTGTAAAAAGTGTAGGTACCTATGTGTGAAATGAACGAAACCAAAGAATCTGCATTTTCTATCATTTATAGTGCTTAGATATTGTGTTTAACTTAAATTCGTTTTGTAGGTTGTCGTCAGTGCAATAATGGAAAACTTGGATAACAGGCAAGGTTGGCCGGAAACAATTAGGACTCCAAAAAAGGTACATCATATATTTGGAGGAGACAGTGTTCACAAACTTCAACGCCGACAGCAAGCAGTTGACGACAATGGCTAATCGTTTGCCAATTGACAAATAAACATGAATTTTACTTGTCTAAATAAAAATAAAAGGGCTTTTTTACAATGATGATCAAGTTCCAGGCCAGGTAAATTCAGTTTATAATGTACCTATTACATGACCTTTCAAGATAAAACAATTAACTTATATTGTTTTTAAATAAAATACCTAACTTTAGATGTAACTCAGGCGCTAGGGTACCCAATGTTTGTCAACTGCATTATTTAAAAGATAATATCATGTAAGATTATTATAGGTTAGAAATATCTATTTCTAATTAAAAGAGGTAAGTATAGGAGTTGTAAAGATCAGTGTTAATTAGTTCTATGGTACTGCACATAAAATATAAAAAACATTTGACTAATTTTAGTATTAGCTTTTCAGAGAGCGCTGATGCAGGAAGTTTTACAGTTTCATCTGTTCAATATTTAATTAAAATTTTGTTTGTATTGTATCATCAAGTGATACATAATTCATAGAGTAGATAAAACAAGATAAAGACAGATTTAAAGAATACATACATACATACATACCTACATATCATGGACAATCTCACACAAATTGACCTAGTCCCAAACTAAGCTCTAGGCTTGTACTAAGGGTACCAGGCAACAATATACATACTTATATAGAGAAATACATGCTAAAATATATAGAAAACATCCGTTACTCAGGAACAAATATGCTTATCACACAAATATTTGCCTATACCGGGATTCAAACCCAGGAGCGCTAGCTTCTTAGGCAGGGTCACTACCAACTAGGCTAACTGTGTCGTCATAGAATAATAGTTAAATGTTTAAAATACTGCTTGTAGGAAATACAATATAGGTAAGTATTTATTTCAAGTTACCAATGTTACCTACTTACTTATACTCTCATTGCCTTTATTTATTACCAAGTGACAGGTTAAAAAAATTATTAGGTATTTTATAGAAATAGAATAGTTGGGAAAAAATGGATGACCTTAGTACAAGACTGGGCAAGGTAGGGTGAAAATTAAAGAGGCCTTTAACCTGCAGCCTGCAGTGCATCGATGTGGGCTGAAATTATGATATTTATTTCACTTACCGCCTGTTTCACAATCGTCAAATACAGCATATCTGTCACATAAATTAAGCCCTTTCCCTTTCTTACACTTGAAACTGGACAAGGAGAGTGCAATCTTTATTTGACAGATGAATTTACTTATAGATTGTGAAACAGGCCCTTATTTAATCTAAATTTATTTATATAATTATACCTTTTACATCTTTGAAACAGGTGAGTATTCCGGTCAGGTTGGTTAATAGTTAGATACCTAGGCTAGCTGTGAATCAGTTAAAAATAATCTGAAGTATATTTTGATTTTAAAACATATGAATGTGTAAAAATTAAGTATTTTTCTTTTATATAATAAACTGACCGCATTCTTAATAGTAGTTTTATTTATTGGTGAAGACATATTCAGGGTCTGTTATAAAGTTTTATTTTATTTATTGTTTTGAAGTTTTAAATATAATATTTAACTTAGTTCCTGTTCCACTATTGACAAGTAAATTTATCTGCCAGTTAAAGTTAGCCCTCTCTTTGTTTATTTTCAAGTGTATGAAGGGGAAAGGGCTAAATCTACCTGTTGGATATCTTGATTTTCTTGACAATTGTGAAACAGGTGGTTAGTGTGATGAAAGTAATTAATTAGGTTGGTCCTAATCATTCAGAATTTGAGAGGCATATTAAGAGGCATATTAAGAGAGGAGGAAATGAAATAAAAGTCTACTAATCTCTTGACTTTAGAGAGCCTTCACTGAATGTCTTAGTAGGTACAATAAAACAATGTAGTGTGGTTCTCATAGTAATGAATTAAATAGACACAAAACCATCAAGCTACTGTTGAAGTTGTATTGGCTCTTGGTGATTCAGTGCTTATATTGTATACATATAATAATGATAACTTTTAAACGTTAATAAACATGAAGTTTCCGTTAGGTTTTCCCCTTATAGACCTAGATACTAATTGTTTTTTATTGAATGGATTGATTATGGAACTCGTATGCCTTTCTTTTTTAGGGTTCCGTTCCCGAAGGGTGCCCAACGGGACCCTATTAATATGCCTACGCTGTCCGTCCGTCCGTCCATCTGTCTGTCTGTCTGTCTGCCTGTCGGTCTGTCTGACCTAACTATAAAGAGCTGCAACTTTTGAACCGTAATAGATAGCGGGTTGATTTTTTTATTCTGAATATGTGTTATTACGGCGGATTTACTGAAAAATAAAAAAATAATAATAAATTGAAATAATCAACGTTTACCCCATACAAGAAACGTTTCTTTTTCAATGTATTTTTATTTTTGTTGTATCGTAAAAACGGTTCAACATACAAGCGTTAAGTTTTCGTTTTTTTCATACAAATGAAAATAGTTTATTTCAAATAAATATGTGTCTTTACACAAATCGGCGCAAAACATTGTAACGGCGGCGTGGTTCAACATCTACTGTGATTTTTTATAGTAATCAGCCAGAGACGAAAGGATTGATGTAAATTAAACACGATGTATTAGCCAGCAGTATTAGCGAAAAAGTGAAATTAAATGCCAAAAAAGTTCATACATAAAAAGGGAAAGGGCCAATGAACAATGAGCCATTCAGCGAACAGTACAGTCAAGGTCATAAATATGTATACACTTTAGTGCCTTGTCTCTTTAATGTCATGTTTAGGTCGGAGTTCAATAACCAATTTAACGGGCTTTTAAATCCTAATCGGCTGTTAGTCAATACATTTTGACAGCCGTCAGACCTCTAATCGCTTGTTTAACTGTTGGTGAACTCCGACCTTAAACTGCCATATATGGATGTCACAGCGATTAAAGTGACAAGGTACTGAAGTGTATACATATTTATGACCTTGACTGTACCTACGACACTCAGTACACGATATCACGTCATTTATACGCATTCTTATTGGATGACAGTTTCGGTTGGTAGTTATTAGTTCAGGATCTATCCGTAGAGACTAGAGGGTGGCTCCTTCGGTGATGCTTTAATAGGCTATGATCCCAAACACATTATTGAATTAATTAAATGACAACTCAGTGATCACACACTTAAATATTAAAGCGTTGTGGGCAAAGTCGTTAATGGTGCCGCGTTTGTATCCGCCTAAGCCGCCTAAGGTTACCGCGTGATACGCGGCATACGAACGAACAGCAATGACTGATGACCGTTGGTGATATAAGTAGGTGTTCCTATTCTTAGGAACACGTCCTAATAGAACGCGAATGCGCGAACTTGCGATGATCGCACATTCGCGTTCTGACGACGCCTTAAGGTGTCGGTTGGTAGCCGACTGCAAGCAGCAGCAGCAGACAGCACGTGCCGCCGCGGCACTACTGATCTGCAGTCGGGCGTAAAGATCAGTAGTGCCGCGGCGGCACGTGCTGTCTGCTGCTGCTGCGTGCAGTCGGCTATCAACCGACAACTTCGCCCGACTGCAGACCAGTAGTGCCGCGGCGGCACGTGCTGTCTACTACCAACCGACACCTTTATGCAGTTATAACGAGTTCGCGTGAAGATCTAGCCTCATTTGTTCTGCTCCCACTAAATACGCATTAAGATTAGAGGAACTTGCTCCATCCGAGTTGGAAAGCCCGTGCCGTGTTCCAGGGTAGGTACCTAGTAATGGGCTAGCAGAGGCCTCCGTTTGAAAGCGAGCCCGCAGTGCAGCAAAGTATTTGGGGGCTATCTGCCGCACTCAGAGAAGTTAATTAATTTTTAAGTTTGATTAAAGTTGCTGCGTCTTATTCTATTGCCATAGCAAAGAAAGTGACAGACACAACTTTAAATGAAACTTAAAAGTTAATTGACGCGTCTCTGAGTGCCGCCGAAAGTCTCGACATTGCCTGAACAACATTGTTTCACATTGTCTTATAGCAACAGTAATAAATAATTATGATCGGAAACCTTGTTAAACCATCATATCTTCCCATTGCCTTTATATAATTTAGGGTCGGCGCAGCATGGTTTTATTCTTCTACACATCTACTTATCAGCCATCACTATAGAGGCATGCTGGTCCGGGTCGGTCTCCGAGGGCCCCCTGTGCTTGAGGGCCCCGGTGCACGGCACCGCCTACCTAGCCCTCCGATAGCTACGCCGCCACTGCTTATAGCCCTCCGCATTTAGCCTTATTATTTTGTTTCTTTATCACCGCCGCTAATTTCAATGCTCTCCTTACAAATTCAAATAATTTATTCAGTAATTTGGTCACATCAGGCTGTTTTACTGTCGGTTTTACAGGCGCTTCGGACAAGACCAACATTTGATTGCTGAGAAGAAGCGTCGCAAGAAACTCGAGCATAAGGTTTTATACACTCATCATCATCATCATTTCAGCCGAAAGACGTCCACTGCTGGACATAGGCCTCCCTCAAGGTTTGCCAAAAGGACCGGTCTTGCGCCGTTTGCATCCATCGGTTTCCTGCAATTTTAAGCACGTCGACTGTCCACCTTGTTGGAAGTCTGCCCACGCTGCGTCTTCCTGTACGCGGACGCCACTCGAGAACTCTTCGGCCCCAACGGCCATCTGTTCTGCGAGCGATGTGCCCCGCCCACTGCCACTTAAATCTAGCAATTCTTAGGGCTATGTTGGTGACTTTGGTTCTCGTGCGGATCTCCTCATTCCTGATTCGATCACGCAGAGATACCTACCTATTCCGAGAGCCCTCTCCATTGCCCTTTGAGTGACCTTGAGCTTTCTTATGACGCCCATCACCAGCGCCCACGTCTCAGTACCGTAAGTCATCACTGGCAACACACACTGGTCGAAGACTTTCGACTTGAGACATTGCGGTAGGTATATTAGACGAGAAAATATCGCGTTGCTTCCCGAAAGCTGCCCAACCGAGTCGGATTCGACCATTAACCTCTTTCTCGAAGTTGGACCTACCTAACTGGACAGTATGTCCCAGGTAAACATAATCGTCAACAACTTCGAGTGCCGAGCCTCGGATTACCACGGGAGTTGGTATTACATGGGTGTTCGACATGATCTTTGTCTTGTCCATGTTCATCCTCAGACCAACTTGATCAGAGGCTCTGCTGAGGTCATCGAGCATTGCGTTTAGGTCTGCCATGGTCTCACCCATGACTACTATGTCATCGGCAAACCGAAGGTGGGTGATGTACTCGCCGTTTGTACACGTCCTTCCCAGTCCAGAATCTTGATCACATCTTCCAGCGCAGCGGTGAACAGCTTCAGAGAGATTACATCTCCTTGTCTGACTCCCCGCTGCAGCGGAATACGCTCCGAGTCCCGGTCCTGAAGTCGGACTGACATGTTGGCATTTTCGTACAAACACTTTAACACCTCGATGTACCTGTAGTCGATTTGGCACCGTTGTAGAGACTGCAGCACAGCCCATGTCTCGATCGAATTGAAAGCTTTCTCGTAGTCCACAAATGCTAGTCTATACAGTAACCTATACGAAACTATATTTCCTATCAGGACGAGTCGTGTGCCATACTTTCTTCATTTCTACCTATGTAGGTAGTTTTTATTGTCGCTCGCCACTCGATATTTGAGAAAATCTATTATTGGAGGTCTTTATTAACGCAATAAAACCCAAAACAATGATTTGTGTGAGTTTGTACGCGCAAATCTCAGAAACGACTTAACCGATTTGGATTAAATTTGGCCCACAGATTGTTTATCACCTGGATTTTAACACATGGGATACTTTTATCCCGGACTTTTACGCGGACGGAGTCATGCGGAGTCGTGGGCATGCTATATTATGAAATAAATAAAAATCTTAATGGGAACAATAAAGGCATTAAGTCTGCCATTTGTACCTACATTGTGTAATAAATATGCAAGTTCAATAAAACATTAGATTTGTAGGTGAAACTTTATTAAACTATCTTTATTAGATTGCTAAACAAACACCTGGCCTGGCTCGGGACCTTGAATGTGGATCTATAGTTATCTTTTTAGTAATGTATATTTGAAATGTTTATGTAAATGCACCATACGATTAAATAATTACGTTGCTTGTTTAATTACATATAGGTATATGCCAATAAACCATGCCATGTGGCATAAACATTCATTAAATTTAGTGTTACCTCAAGTTCCTTGTTGTCACTTTATAGTGTACCTTAGCAAATTAAAAAGTGACAGTTGTTCTTATGGGATATTAGTGGAACATGGATGAAATGCTGTTGATAGTGTGCATAGTAGGTGCAATGACAGAAATATGGTTAAACTAGCTTTTGCCCGCGACTTCGTCCGCGTAGAAGTCGTTTATCACTGCTCTCGGGAACTGTTCAATTTTCTGAGATAAAAAGTAGCCTATGTCCTTCCTCGAAACTCCTGAGTTTGATGAAATTTGGTATGGATATAGCCTGCTATATCCATACCAAATTTCATCAAAATCGGTTCAGTGAATTAGCAGGGAAAGCTTTACAGACAGACAGACGCAAAAGTATGTCTACTTTCGTGTTTCTATAATATTAAGTATAGCAACCCGCCCTCGCTTAGCTTCGGTTATAAGTTAAAATATAGCCTATGTCCACCCTGAAACCGCATTCTGAATATCACTGAAAGCATTTTAGAAATCGGATGGGTAGTTTCGGAGATTACCCCCTACATCCAAACTTATTAAGTACCTCTTTCTCCCCTTCTTAAGTAAGTCGTTTATCGTTTTTACCCTGGACACTATCAAAGTGCAGGATAACAACTACCTGTGTGACAATTTCATCCGAATCCGTTCTATTTAGGCGTGACTGAAAAAACATCCCAACATCCATACAAACTTTATTTAGCGTCGTCGCTGGGGTCGCAACCGATTTTTCATCGAATTTCTATACAAAAACAAAAAAAAACGGTCTATAGCTGGGGTTCGAATCCGCAGTCTTTGCGTAGTAGGCCAACGCTCTAACCATCAGCCTATTCAGACGGAAGCAGCCGCCCCGTAATTACGAACCATTGCGCGAGAATTCTTTTTGCGTGAAAGCACGGGGAAAACGAATTTTCCCAGACATGAGACCTAGCTAGATCGAATTTTCGCCCCCGTAAACCCCCATGTCGCAATCTCTATCAAACTCGTTGGAGCCGTTTTCGAGAACGTGAACTGAGTACAAATATATATATATATACGCAATCCTTCCACCCGCGACTTTGTCTGCGGAGAGTCCAGTACCTTTGTTAAAAAGTACAGATAAAGTTTTGATTATCGTACGTATCATGCATGATGGGATAGAAACAAATTTAAACCATACGATTTTTTTAACCCTTTTCACCTTGCCTAGGGGTATAAATTGAAATTGAAATTATTTTTTTTGCGAGAACATACACAGGTGTTATTAAAAGTATATGCTCTGCCAGAATTTCCAAAAAAGCGAAAACTCATATTTTATATAATAAGTAGTCTACAA
The DNA here is from genome assembly GCA_963241965.1 of Tortrix viridana. NCBI lineage: Eukaryota > Metazoa > Arthropoda > Insecta > Lepidoptera > Tortricidae > Tortrix > Tortrix viridana. The sequence continues at coordinate 11,475,176 of OY725183.1, read as the reverse complement.
ACGTATTTCCAAAATAACCAAACTCTAACAAATCTACACCCTCAACTTTACCCCCTTACGGTAGTATTTCCAACATCATCGAACGTAATACTTTTAGTTTGTAAGCAGTAGTCAAAATAAATTTTCACGTTCCTAACTTCAAAATTGACCAAATATTACCCCCATTTCATCCCCTTAGGGGTAGTTATCCAAAATCACCGAATATTGTATTACTTTATTTGTTAACAGTAGCCTATATACCTATTTCCACGTTTATAAATTCAAAAATGACCAAACGCCCATACAAACTTTCACCCTTCCCGTTTCTCCCCCTTAGGTGTAGTTTTTCCAAAATCACCTAAAGCGGTATTTTTTATTTGTTAACAATAGCCTGTACACAAATTTCCATGTTTCTAACTTAAAAAATGACCAAACTCCCATACAAACTACCACCCCCAATTTCATTTCCTTAGGGGTATTTATCCGAAATCACCGTAAGTTGTTTTTTTTTTGTTAATAGTAGTCTTTATAACAATTTTCACGTTTCTAACTTCAAAATTGACCAAACTCACATGCAAACTACCATCCCCCATTTCATTCCCTTAGGGGTAGTTATCCAAAATCACTGGAAGTTGTTTTAATCTGTTAAGAGTATTCTTTAAAACAATTTTCACGTTTCTAACTTCAAAATTGTCCACACTTCCATACACACATTTCACCCCCCCCCCCCCCGTTTCATCCCCATAGGAGTAGTTTTTCCAAAATCGCCAAAGCAGTCTTTTTTATTTGTTAATAGTAGCCTGTACACAAATTTCTATGTTTCTAACTTCAAAAATGACCAAACTCACATGCAAACTACCATCCCCCATTTCATTCCCTTAGGGGTAGTTATCCAAAATCACTGGAAGTTGTTTTAATCTGTTAAGAGTATTCTTTATAACAATTTTCACGTTTCTAACTTCAAAATTGTCCACACTTCCATACACACATTCTCTCCCCCCCCGTTTCATCCCCATAGGGGTAGTTTTTCAAAATCGCCTAAAGTAGTATTTTTTGTTTGTTTACAGTATCCTGTACACAAATTTCCATGTTTCTAACTTCAAAAATGAACAAACTCCCATGCAAACTACCACCCCTAATTTCATTCCCTTAGGGGTAGTTATCCGAAATCACCAAAAGTTGTTTTTTATTTGTTAACAGTAGTCTTTATAACAATTTCCGCGTTTCTAACTTCAAAGTTGACCAAACTCTCATACACACTTTCACCCATCCGTTTCATTATTTTAGGGGTAGTTTTTTCAAAATCGCCTAAAGTAGAATTTTTTATTTGTTGACAGTAGCCTATACACAAATTTACATGTTTCTAACTTCAAAAATGACGTAACTCCAATGCAAACTACCACCCCCCATTTCATTCCCTTAGGGGTAGTTATCCAAAATTGCCTGAAGTCGTTTTTTATTTGTTAACAGTATTCATTATAGCAATTTTCAAGGTTCGAACTTCAAAAAGGACCAACCACCACTCCAAAAGGAACTACCACCCCCCATTTCATTCCTTTAGGGGTAGTTTTTCCAAAATTGCCAGTAGTACTTTTTTTATTTGTAAACAGTAGCCTATAAACCAATTTTCACATTCCTAACTTCAAAAATGTAGAAACCCCTATACAAATTTTAACCCCCCATTATAACCCCTTAGGGGTAGTTTATCCAAAATCGCTGAAGGTAGTATTTTTCATTTGTAAATAGTAGCCTTTATACCAATTTCCACATTTCTATCTTCATAAATGGATGACTTTCATACAAACTTCCAACCCCATTTTTACCCCCTTAGGGGATGAATTTTGAAAAATCCTTTCTTAGTGCACCCCTAGACCTCATAAGGAACCTACGTGCCAAATTTGGAATCTCTAGACCCAGCGGTTTGGGCTGTGCGTTGATATGTCAGTCAGTCAGTCAGTTTCTTCTTTTATATATTTAGATTTGCAGGATCAATAGCACAAGTTGCCCATGACTTCTTTGTCGCTTGGTAGCTCCTCTCTACCTAAGTTTAAAATCAAGAGATAAATACCTATCAGAGGGACAGGGATCCACTGAGTGACAAGTAAGAAAATACAACTTGTGTTAACCATACTGTTATAATAAAACATTAAGGTAAATTACAGCTGAATTTTAATAGAAAAACAATTATTTAACATGGATAATGAAAACATGTTTTACTCCTATCTTCCAGGGTGGCAGTACGAGATGATCATCTGAAAATAAAAAAACAACAAGTATATTATAATATACACCAACCTGTTAAATACAGTTTGGTTTCATAATTGTGTTAGGTAGTTTAATCTTTTAATGAACATTCACTAAACATGCATAAATCTATAATAATAATATTACTCCTCATGTAAATTGCCTGGCTGTGTTAAAAGTATCTCTGATAACATTATTTAAATAAGGATTGGCCCATTACAACCCTAATAGCCTTATATATTATGTTTAACCAAGACTGTCTGAGACAAGAGGACTGATTTATATTATACTAGTATTACCTTAAACTCATACAACTATATTCCTAGCTTGCAATATTAGTCCAAGTTTCTTCATACATTTATTGAAAAAAATATTCAGTTATGAACATTAGTTTTTACTTTTCTATTACATTATATCAAACTATTAATAAAATTACATGTATTGATAATGTGTTAGTAGGAAAATTGGACTACCTACTCTTGCAAGCAAGGCGCATAGTTCTACGAGTTTACCTGGTGTGATTATCCTAGCTAACTAGGTACCTTCTTATGTTTAAATAAATAAATTAACACTACATTTTACCTTCTTTAACCCGTAGTGTCCTGTCTACAGGACCTCTATATGGAAACTTTCCGTAGAAACTGCTGCAGACTACGTCAGTCTATTTTGTTATTTTTCATCTCAAGCAGATGGAACTGCAGCTCCCTGGTAGAAGTCCGTCTTTCTTCAGGACTCGTTTCATTGATTTAATCAAATCCAGTTACGTCAGCGCTGTTGTGGATTCGAGACGCTGCACTTTTTCACCTTTATCAATAGATAAAAACCTCATGTATTTCACTTTATGAACAAAGACGGCGAAAAGAACTTATAACCTGTACTGTACCTATAGGAATTCCATTCCATTCCCGGCTCCCAGTATGCGCGTTTCGTTTTTACGATTTCACAGGGTTTTTGAAAATGTGTTATATTTACATAATGACCTTATAATAAAAGCTAGTAAAACAATTTTAAATAAATGATCTAAAAATAATGACTTGCATTTCCACTTTACATCGAAATATTCATTTTTGATAGTTCATAATCTGTGTCAAGTCTAAACGCAAAAACATTTTCTTGCAGAATCAAAACGTTACACCGTTTCGTTCATGATCATCTGTTTGCCCATTCGTAAAAAATGTCATCTGCTTAAGCTAATGGCCTAGAAGCCAAAGCTCAAAATAATAATTTAAAAAAATCAAGGATCAAGGTTGGGATGCGTTTCTCGAGTCCGACTCAGGTGATATTAGTTTATTAATAAGCGGCAATCCTAATCCTAGGATCACGTATTGAGTCGGTCTCGTAAAAGAGCGTATCAACGATGGGGTTGAGATGAGTCTATTAATACGGCCCTAAGTTTCCTGTGTGCTGAAAATGGTATTTCCTTTTATTTAAGAATCCTTTCCCCAGTATGCCATTTTTTTTTTATTTTAAAAAGCTTTCCTTTGTCAAGATTTTTTCCGTTTTCAATGTCTCTCTTCATGGCTATTCTGTCTTAAATCCTTATATACTTACTCGTAAGTTAGTAAACACATTGGTGTCCTATGTTCACTTGGGGTTGAACTGCGATCTGAGTCACTTACCTACGCTCATTTTATCTTGATGGTGTGCTGTCTCGTCCTCCGCAACATCTTTTTATAAACTCTTCTCCCCCTAAAGTTTAGGTGATGTACTGACTTGTTAGAAAGTCATGGGCCAGCCACTTGGGATCAAACCTTGATCTGATCCTCAAGCTACCGACGCTTTTTAGGGTTTCGTACCAAAATGGTAAAAAAGGAACCCTTATGGTGAGACTGGGGGGGTCTAGAATGGAGGGTTGAAAAATATGTGATTTGATTATAGCAAATGAGATGTCATATGAAAGGGCGCCATCTGCACATTTCAAAATTATTTTTTTATAATTTTTGTGACTTACTTTTTGATTTATAACCAAAAAAGTTCAAAAAATGACCCTTATATCCGAAGTTTATTAACCGAAAAATTCGAAAAATTCCTAACTTATAGATAATCACATATTTTACGGGAAAAATAAAATGAAGTGTTCAAAATTTATAATTTTCGAGAAATTGACAAAAAACTTTAAGAGTCAAAATGGACCTTATGGCATACAATTAAAGTACATAATATAAAGGCATATTATTGAAGGACGGACTTAAATACGGAACCCTCGGTGCGCGAGTCCGACTCGCACTTGACCGGTTTTTTATGACTAAGGTCACGGCATAAGTCCTGTTTCGCATTGTCAATATATTTTTAAAAGTCTTCTCCACACACCCTAAGCCCCAGTAGTTAATTACTTCTATAAACGACAGTTAGAGGATAATGAGATTTTTGCAATTCAACAGCAGCACATTACAGGACGCTTGCCCCCCCACCCCCTGCGGTCGAGGGGTTTATTAGGTAGCCAACCCTGTTAATGAATTTTATGTCGGCGTGGACAGGTATGGTTGCTGATTTACGAGTGTTTACCGTCAAAAACAAATTATTAATATTAGAACAGCGGGCTTAACATGCAAGCACGAGATAAAATTGGACAGGTGCTAGGGAAATGAATACATCAATTCCATATTCTAACGTAAGACTTAACGCTTAAGGTTTAAAATTAAAGTGTTTCGTCCTGCCTTTTATTACCCTTTATTACTTACTAAGCGACTATTGCGATTTTCACATTTTTACAGCGATTTTATCAAGACTTTTATTTTTATTAAGCGTTAAGTTAGAATATGGAATAGTTGTATTCATGTTAGGGAGTCAGGGTAATTTTATGTGAATTAATTTTCACATAGCTGTACCTACATACCTACTTATTGTCTTTTACGCTAAGGATAGCCAGGACAGGGACTAATACTGGAATCAGATTTCTCTTAAAAATTCGAAGGGTTGTACGTACATTAATATTGTTGCAAATAATAGTAAATTGTTCAACAAGGGACTGAAGTTAAACATTACGACACGATATATTTATCTACCCGAGCAAATTAAGCGAGGGTGAATGAAGTTCGAGTGTCAGTGTGGCTTTTAAGTCTCGAGTTAAACACTCTACTTTTCACTTCGATTGCGAGGGAAAACAAACCTATAAATTTTGAACTTTAGTGATATCACAGTCTATATAAACGCTTTCTTACAGTTGTCACAAACACGTTCGCGGAGAGAAAGAGGCGGTAGCGAGCCCAAGCTGCATATCACTCGCTTGGGCCTTGTCCCACTGGTATAACTAACGCTGTGGTGATATCGTATTTTAAATCACCGCGTAAGGTTCTACTGTGAATACAATTTGTTCACTGTACTACAATAATAACTTTCGAAATGTCCCTGTGTTAGCTCCGGTCACTTCGTCTTTGTCTCCTCATATTCAGCTTGTACGTGACCGTTGTAATTAGAGACTGTTAATTAATGGCCAGTCTTCGAGCACAAAGGTCATGATTTAGTGGTGAAGGCTACTAAGGTTTTCACTAGGATGCTAAACATCTGGAGACAATCTTAGACAGATTTATAGTCTTAAACTAAGCTTTAGGTTTGTACTACGGGTACAAGAAAATTATAAATATACTTATACATACATATTTAAGTATAATACATAGAAAGCATTAAAGACTTACTTGCGCTCTAAACACAAATACAATGTCTTTACTAGGAGTCGAACTCGGGACCACTAGCTGCAGTGTCTAACTAGGCTAACCGGGCCTTCGCCGATTAATAAATCAATAGTTGATCTATGAATTGACAAATGATAAAAATCTGGATAATGTAGAGTCGTTATAAGTTGTTCTTGTTTCAAATAATCATATCGCCTAAAGCCCACTGAACTTGCATCAAAAAGATAAATCTGATTTTAGGCTACAATGTCTTCCCCATAAGATAATTATTCCTTCCCCGGCCTCTAGTTTTTCCTAATTTATAATAAAACGGTACTGCATGCAGATCGCGATGCATAATGCATCTCGCGAGTCAGTACACGCTCGCGTGGGACGCCTGCGCTATGCACTTATCCATTGCAATAATTATTTACCTAATAAGGAATATGCATGAAATTTTTTGACACATTTCTTAACAAAATATGAAAAAACCGTAAAAGAGATGGCAAAAAGTGAAATTACAATTAAAAATGGCCAAAAATACGGATAATATAAGCATTTAAAACTACTAATTAGACATAGAGATAGACGTTTGTAAATCTTTATAATTAAAGCTGTTTGTTTTTCCTTAATAAAGAAAATAAATTAATAGAGATCCGACATGTACCGTGACGTCAGCGGGCACTACGGCCGTAACTCCATGTTAAATTCTGTTTTGCTAGAAAGAGATAGAAACAAATCTTTAATGGCTTATATTTTGGTTATTTTTATAGTTATTCCAAAAAACTGTTTTTTTCATAAAGCAAAAAAAAACATGCATATTCTTACCTACCTAATTCAATGAAAATATAACTAACCCATAATGTTTATTTAATTAGTTTAATTCCAAATAGTAAACTGCGGGTCTGCTAGGATTGCGTGTATCGCTGGGGATAATTTTGGATAAAAGATCTGTCACTTTCTTACTAACATGTAAGTGCGAGAGTGACGGATGCTTTCTATCAAAATCAAACATCAAAATCAAAATATTTATTCAGTAAATTGGCCACATACGGGCTCTTTTACACGTCAGTAATATAGAGTGAATCTACCAGCGCTTCGGACAAGACCATAATTGCGGAGAAGAAGCGCCGCCGCCGCAAGAAATAACTACCGCGGTTTATACCGCTGGTTTGTATATGCATATCTAATTTAATTTTGATGATAGGCTCTTTTTTAAAGAACACTTCCTTCATGTCGTCGAATGTCTTGATTACTGTTATTTATGTTGTAATGTTTCTGTATGCCCAGTCGCTATAACTTCAGAAACTTAAAATTTCCGGAATAAAACTACCAATGTAATATAACTACTACATTGTAAAATCAAACATGGATCATCCTAATTTCAGAACCAACCAATTGTTTTTTTTCGCCCATTGGTTAACTATGCAGGCCCCCTAGCTTGCAAGCACGAGATAAAATTTGACAGGTGCTAGCGAAATTAATAATTTATTCTATATCCTGACGTAAGACTTAAAGCTTAAGGTTGAAAATAAAAGTGTACCGTCTTGATAAAATCACTATAAAAAAGTGAAAATCGCTATAGTCGCTTAGTAATAAAAGGTAAGATTAGATTAGTAAGCGACTGAATAAAAATGCCATACGATAAAAAAAAGGTAATAAAAGTCAGGACGAGACACTTATTTTAAACCTTAAGCGTTAAGTCTTACGTTAGAATATGGATAGATGTATTCATTTCCCTAGTACCTGTCAAGTTTTATCTCGCTTGCATGTTAAGCCCGCAGATTGCTTTGAGCATTAAGTTCGCACAGCATATGTTTAGGAGCTACGACGTCACAGACAAATTCACAAATACACAGATACACGATTACACGCGTTAAACTTACGACGCGGTTAGCTTGTTGGTAGTGACCCTACCTACAAAGCTAGCGCTCCCAGGTTCGAATCCCGGTATGGGCAAATATTTGTGTGATGAGCGCGAGTATTTGTTCCTGAGTCATGGATGTTTTCTATGTATTTAAGTATGTATTTCTCTGTATAAGTATGTTTATCGTTGCCTAGTACCCATAGTATGAGCCTAGCTTAGTTTTGGACTAGGTAAAGTGTGAGATTGTCCCCGATATTTATTTATTTAAACTTTATGTCTTATAACACTCAGTTTTGCGTGGGAGATTGAAAAATACGACACTCCGACTAACTCTGTGCTTTCTGTTACTGTGTTTAGATGTGAATGTAAGACATACAAACACGGTATGTGTTTTTTTTTTTTGTTAACGAACAAATAGATTGCGGCCCGTATGAAATACTCCTCATTTATTTTTCCTGGGCCGGCACAGGAAAAATAGAGTTCCGGTGTTTCTATTGTATTTTAATAAAATTGGTTGTTTGTTTTTGAATTTGTTGGTTATTTTTTCGCGTTGGAATTGTAAGGAATTTTTATTGAATGACCAGAGAACCCCTATCTTAAACGTTTTCAAGTTTTATAACACTACCCTACTGCTACTAAAATAGGTACAGGTAGGAAAATAAAAATTGTGATGTGAGTAAAAAAACTACAAAACTGATTAAGACGTCACTAAATTTTGACGACGCGGTTAGCCTAGTTGGTAGTGACCCTGCCTACGAAGCTAGCGGTCCCGGGTTCGAATCCCGGTATGGGCAAATATTTGTGTGATGAGCGCGAGTATTTGTTCCTGAGTCTTGGATGTTTTCTATATATTTAAGTATGTATTTCTCTATATAAGTATGTATATCGTTGCCTGGTACCCATAGTACAAGCCTAGAGCTTAGTTTGGGACTAGGTCAATTTGTGTTCGATTGTCCCTGATTTATAAAAAAAAAAAAAAAATACCTAAGTAAATTAATTTCCAATGGTGTAACGAAAATTTACTACATGTATTCTAGTCTATGCTCATATGTCGTTATTTATCCTTCTAGTCTAGGTACTTCATGGCTGGATTTTCGGCGTCCAGTAAAATGGCCGCTTGACAAGTTCTTTGACAACTCCTTTTTAGTGTACGAGTACAGTCGAGGACAGAAATATGTTTACACTCTTTCACCTTATTCCATTGTAATAAGGTCCAAAAGTGTATACATCTTTCTGTCCTCGACTGTACACAAAAATGAGCTCTACATAATAGGTTCGATTAAATACGATCCTTCTTTATTTTCTCGATTTTATATAAGTAGACTAGTGTAGTAGCTAGTCATATAAATAAAATAAAAAAATCTTAGGGGACAATCTCACTCAAATTGACCTAGTCCCAAACTAAGCTCTAGGCTAGTATAATAGGTACTAAACAACGATACTTATATACATAGAAAACATCCATGACTCAGAAACATATACAGGTCATTCACACCAATATTTGCCCATACTGGGACCGCTAGCTCCGTAGGCAGGGTCACTACCAACTAAGCTAACCGCATCGACATAATAAAATCAAATTAATCAATAGACTAGACTGCTATTACGTTATCAAAGGTCACATATAACCTTGTCAATAAGAGGAGTGGTAGTTCACGACTTAATTTGTATAAAATGTAGCATTCCTTTAACTTTGTAGTAGTTTGCTCTGGATGTCATTGATATTATACCTACTTGACCTTACTAAATGCAAATCTCGCATTACCTATGCAAGATGTTCTATTATATTTTAATCAGGACCAGCGATTGACCTGATGGTAAATGATGATGTCTAGGATTGAACTCGCTGGTTCAAAAATCTGTTCACTCAATTGAAGATACCCAAGTTATACCTCTCTGGAAAATCATATGAAGGAAGGGAATTCCTTTAACTCGAAGCGAACTATAGCAGTTCAGAAAATGAAGCAATGAAACGCTTTGTGCCAATAAATGGTACTTCGACAGCATAAGGGTAGAAGCTAGCACTAGTTGTATTTTCTCGTTTGTCACTCAGTGCGTCTCATTCATTATAGACTAGGTAGAAAGGGATTACCGAGCGACAAATAAGTCACGGGCAAGATGTTCTAGGCGCCCTGGAAGCCCGAAGATGGAAATGATAGTGCTAGTAAAGTTAATACAATTAGGGTGATGGCACCAGTGTTGGACAATTTAAGCTGACAAGCACCAATAATGGACACTTAAACCTTAATTCAAAGATAAATAAATAAATTAAATATAAATTTATAAATAAAAACAAATTAATAACCCTTATCTTCAAAATAAGAATCATGTGTCCATCATTGGTCCTTGTCCATTACTGGTGCGATCACCCTATGTACAGGCCTTTTTTGCCATTTGCCATCTGTTCTTCGAGACCACTCCTATTAGTTCAACCGGGGCCTAATCGGTCATCTTATCTGTCCTTGTGTCCTACCTTCGTTCTCCATCATCCATAATATCCATTGCCATCAGACTTACAGGTGAAGAAAAAGAAAGATTCATTAAAACGCATTCCTTTCACCTTACTCCAGCTTTTCTGATAATCAATCCACGAAAGGACATCTCGTATTTGCCTGGTTAACATTCCTAGCATACAGCACGTTCTAGAACTAAACGAACAAAAAACCCATCGTGACTTATTCATATCCTACATTGCAAACAAGCTCTGGTTGTCAAGCAAATCTGTCACTTATTGCGGCTGGGACCGCTTTCGCGACATTAACATTTTATTAGCATTTCCCGTGCGTCATTAGGGTTGAAATTTGAATATCTTTGGATCGGAAATGCACAAATTAAGCGAGTGATCTGGTAGTAATGAGCAGCGTAATGACGTAGAACAAAAAGCCTTGCTTACCTCAGCGCAGGACGTCTGATGACGCGGTGCTGTGGAGACGGACTCTTTATTATATTTTGTTACTTAAATATACGACGACGACGTGGTTAAGATTGCGGGAAACCGATGGATGGAAGCGGCGCAGGACCGGTCCTTGTGGCAAACCTTGGGGGAGGCCTAGAAATGATGATGATGACTTAAATATCACCCTGTCTCGTTGATAGGACGGCTGATACAAGTTGTTCCTAGTTCGTTCTCAAGCTTTTTTGTATTCGTTGCTACATGTGAGTCTCTAGAGAAGAAAGACGACTTCTAAACATAAGCCCCCACAAAATAATATAGAGACGGTGTCCAAGATTTTTCTGTTTGTTGAAAATGCTGTATTGCTTGTGAAAATTTACCTGATTTGCGTATCATTAATCAAATTCACAACTTAATTATTAATAGTTTATCATACTACCTAATCTAGTATATGCCATTAGAGGTATGTTTCGTATGTTTCTAGGAAGCACGAAAACTTCCGATGACTATTTATAAGCTAGTTAGTCAAGTCATTTATTAAATTATTTTACTTGTAATCTCAGACCTAGGAATAGAACTCTATTCCATTTTGTTTTAAATCCCATTTTTATTATATTGTTGACGATTCGGTCACCTTTACAAGTTAAGCCACTCACGTTCTTTATGTTATGAAACTGGAGAAAGTTACATGTCATAGCCCTTATTTCCTTATTAACAAGGTCTATACAATTAGCATAAGCACGATAGTGGTTAAGAGCTACTATAAAGTCAACAATACGATGACGATATCATGACAAAGTGAAAAAAAGGCTCAGTTCATAATAATTATGGTCCTTCGAACCGGATTACTATTTTCACAATTGATACGATTCCCTTGTACTGAATTTAGTTTTCAACAAAATCTTCCTCCGCACAACATGATCCTGGAATACTTATTAATAAGGCACGGCGCAGACGGACGGACGGCCGCGGCGACATTTGTAATGATGCTAAATAGCGGCGCGCGGTAGGTGCGCGGGCGCAGAGTGATGCGCCACGGACACTGGTATGCAGGATGTCACCAGTCACACATCCCTTTTTTTAATTTCTTGAAATAAAAAAAAATAAAAAAAATGACCAGTAGCCTAATCAAGTTATAAGACCATGTAGTGATGGTTGTCACACAAGTAACATGCGACAACGAGCACAGCGGGAGCGTTAAGTTGACTTGTGACAATACAATACAGTTAGGCAGGGTCACTACCAATTAGGCTAACCGCGTCGTCCTCGTCGCGTCGTAGGATTGTATCCAACACTCCCAGCTTTTTATAGAGAGCTCGGCTGACTATCGCTGTCACACTGGCACTCGCATCTGACAGTATATTTGCCCCTCATGTCATAGAAATTCGAGGATTGCAGATTAACTATTAAATAACTGGTAGCACTGTACTGATGATGACCTAAAATACTTAAGAATTCCTACCTAATATTTTTGAACCTTTAAATAAATTCAACCATTCCGCATAAACCGGTCCAGTCAATAAGTCAGAAGCACCTATCTGCGTAATGTCTTAGTGCATTTACATATTTTAATGAGTGCAGCCTATCTCCGCAGGCTGGGCTAGCCCTAGCTAAGCTAGATCTGGACCAGCCTGTTGTAACTTTGATGCATGCTATGTTCGTTTCGAATTAGAATGTATTGAAGTTTCTAATAGGGAATTGTGAAGGTGTTTTATAGAATAGAACAGACATAATACTTTTATTTCAGGCAACGTGATAATTACAGATACCTTACAGACTAACATAACAATATACTGGTGAAGTTTAAACAAAAACGTACTTAAGTCAAGAAAGAAACCTTCTCAGAGTCGTAACAAAAATCAACGATACAAATGTATGACTAATTTTCGTTACGAAACTGAGAAAGTTACCGTTTCTTAACTTAAGTCCTTAACAGTCTTAACTATGTACACTTTTTTTGAACTTCAAAACTATAAAACTCAAAACTAACACCGAGGTGACAAAATAGCGTGGTCATTTCACGAATATTTCCAAAAAAATGGTAAAACTTTTTTTATATTATGGGTTTGCTCTGGATCCTAGTAAAGACTAAAGAGTCAGACTAGTAACCGACGATGAAGAGAGCCTCCTGAGATATTACGAGTATATTGGATGAAAGGAGGAAATTATTGAATTTTTTTTTTACTTCTGAACGTGCCATATTTTTGGACGCCCAATTCTCAGTAAGATTTCCTACGCTCCATACATTTTCCGTAAGCATAAGAGGACTCTTAAAAATGAAGTAGGATGTGGTAATTTGGTGGTTTTAATGCTAATGTTATTATTATAAGTATAAATAACTAGCTATCCACTCGCGACTTTGTCTGCAGAGAGTCAGCTACTTCCGTTAGTTAAAATATAGCCCATGTCCACCCTGAAAGTCCATTCTAAATGTTGGTGAAAGAATTTTTGAAATCGGATGTGTAGTTCCGGAGATTACCCTTTACATACAAACAAAAAATAAATTTACAAACTACCTCTTTATAATATTAGTAGGTATAGATAATCTTGTTGCACTTATAAACTTGGCCTATTTTTTACACGAGTCAAAGTCAACAAGAAGGGTTATGATTTTAGCTGTCTATGTATGTGTGCATGTTTTTACAGTATTAAGCGGGATAGGTATAAAACTCGTCTCGTTCACTCTAGAATCTTTTAGAACATTTTCTAGATGACACTGCCTTCGTTTTTCTAGTCAACCTACAAGACCTCAGCTCGCTAATTACTTTCATGCAAATGAATTCAAAAAGCTAATTTAAATTTAAATCGTTAATCAGCTTGATAGTGGCAAGAGTGGCCATGTTTAATAAGTGGGAATTAAGATTATTTATCATAAATAAAACACTATCTGCCTGCTTGAACTAAGTTTTGAAAAAAAAATGAATTTTTATCGAGTTTCTGTTGATTAATTTTTGTAAAGAATAGTAGATTATAGGGTTGTTAAAATAAAACTATTTATTTGAAAAAATCACATGTGATCAAACGTATGTTAATTAGACAAATGGATAGAAACATTACAAACATGACCTCATTAAGTGCCACTTGCGAGTTGTACAGTCGAGGACAGTAAGATGTATACACTTTTGGACCTTATTACAATGGGAATAAGGTGAAAAAGTATAAACATCTTTCTGTTCTCGACTGTACTTACACCTTTCACCACGTTAAATTATTTTTTGCCAAGCTATATTAGTGCGTGTGCGCAACATACAGGCACCGTCAATAGCGTCAGATACACTTTTGTACCTATAGGTATTTTTGTACAGTCAAAGGCATAAATATCTATAGTCATCGCGTTCAAATAATAATAAAAAAAAAATTATCAGGGACAATCTTACACAATTTGACCTAGTCCCAACCAAGCTCTAGGCTTGTACTATGGCTACTAAACAACGATATACATACTTATATAGAGAAATACATACTTAAATATGTATATAGAAATACATCCATGACTCAGGAACAAATACTCGCGCTCATACAAAGATTTGCCCATACCGGGATTCGAACCCGGGACCGCTAGCTTCGTTGGCAGGGTCACTACCTACTAGGCTAACCACGTCTTCTATGTATAGTAGGTAGTATAATCCGCCGTATTACATTACGGCTAAATCCTAACCTAACCTAACCTAACAATACGGCTAGCCGTAATGTAATACGGCGGATTATGGGTATGGCCGTTATTTCTTGTACCTAATTAACCTGTTTAACTCGTCCTCATTTTAATCACTTCACATGTGTTACGCCAATCAGCCATATAAATGGATTACTAATATTACACACGTGAAGTGATTAAAATGTAGACGAGTTAAACTGTTTAATTAGGTACAAGAAATAATGGCCACACCCGTATACGATCCGGCTGTGACATATACACGACCTAATTGTTAGTAGCATAGAGGTGCGTATTTAAGCCATCTTGGGAATGTATATTATGAATTTATGACTCACTGTACAGTGCGATAGCACTTAAAAACACATTCGGGTTTAAAGTTATATCTCAATTCAATTCAATTCAAGAACTTTATTGCGTATCACATTACATAATATCAGGTGGAAAATAAAATATTATGCGAATCTAACCGACATACCTACCCCAAACCCGAAAACCATTAAGACCTTGTACCTTAAATTAATTAATTCACTGCTTTCACTCGTAACGGCCCGGCCGCGAGCGGCGGCGGCGAGCGAATTTCATTGCTCGATTGAAAAGCTCACAGCACAGTGGTTAATTTACATTACACGCAATGTATTAGGAAATCTTTCGCCGCGCCGCCGGTCGCGCAAGGACGAGGCCAGGTCGGCTCGGATCTCCCTTTCTAATATATTCGTAACGATAGAGACGTACTGAGTGACAAGCGAGAAAATAAAATATGTGCTAACTGCTCTGGCCCTTAATTGATCTAGTCCTAAACTAAGCTCAAGGCTTGTACTAGGGGCACTAGACAACGATAAACATAATCTACTTATATTTTATAGAGAAATACATACGTAGATACATAGCAAACATCACTAAAGAACAAATACTCGCGCTCATCGCACTAATAATTGCCCTCACCGGGATTTGAACCCGGACCGCTAGCTTCGTAGGCTACTACCAACTAGGCAAACCGCGTCATCAAATCTGACAACAATTTCACTTGACAAGATATAAAAGTGATCAATTTACTTAATGACGTCGACTACAGAATTTTCCGTAATATCAATACAATAAATTCCTGTAGATGCGTGCGTGTGCGAGCGCAATCATTTCCCGATGATCGCGGGCGCCGAATGCGTATGACATTTTTTGGTTTTAAAC
Organism: Tortrix viridana; assembly: GCA_963241965.1. Taxonomy (NCBI): domain Eukaryota; kingdom Metazoa; phylum Arthropoda; class Insecta; order Lepidoptera; family Tortricidae; genus Tortrix; species Tortrix viridana. The sequence continues at coordinate 11,459,742 of OY725183.1, read as the reverse complement.
TTAATGATTTACAAAACAGTGAAAAAGTTCGCCGGCGGAGCGGTGGCGGCCGGAGGCGAGCGCTGGGTTCGATTCCTGTTGCAAACCTTCAAGTAATAGGATTGAGGTTTGAGTGTTTTTGTTTTATGTAATTGTTCTTCTTTATGTGTGTACTAACTTTGGCCTTTTAGGCCCGATTATATCTGTCAGTAATGTTATTACTCTCCTTTTCTTTGTCATATAAAAGAAAAAGATAGAGCTACAAATTATCTTTTGAATAATTTGGGGATGGGCTAATCAGCCCTTAATTGAATAAAAGAGAAACCTTTTTATATTTTTATGGAAACAAAATTAAAATAAAATAAAAATGCGACTAGATTTCCTTGGAGTTTTTGGTTGTTGGCAAATAATAATATAAGTTAGTACGTTATTAATCGGTGTAAAAGTTTGTAAAAAATATTTTTACCCCTAAAGTTCCATAATAATTCAAGTTTAAAACAAAAACCCCTCTGGCGACTAGTGTGGTACTCTATTTATAATATGTTTTATATGTCTAACTTACCTATGACACTCCCGTTCTAGAAGAATCATAACAAACCCCTATTATTATACCTAATCTGTTCAAAAATTTAGAAACTAGAGTTGAATATCCCTTTTTTATTACATTCATACACAGATTAACTAAATTCTCCTCTTCTCATCTCACGGTCCAGTAAAAAGTCCAAAAACAACAAATATACCGTTTAAAAACGCTTAGCCTCCGGAGGAACTTTGTATCTCTCTGCGTCTTCTGTCGTCAGTACAATGGGAAGTGTTCCGAGGAACTGTTTAGACTGGTGCCAACGGCTTCGTTCTACCATCGCACTTCTCGTTATCGGCGGGACATTCATTCCCATTTCCTTGAGCCATCGCGCTCAATTGCGTTCTCTAGAACGTTTCTAGCGCGTACTATAAGAACTTGGAATGAACTTCCCGCTGAGATTTTCCCAATGCGCTACAATATGGGGCTTTTTAAAAAGGGTGTCTTTAAATTACTTCGAGACCGGCAACGCATTAGTGAAGCTAACCACTTCCCATCATGTGGGCCGTCTGCCTGTTGTCTGTCAAACTGCCGCACTCAGAGACGTCAATTATTTTTCAAGTTTCATTAAAGTTGCTGCGTCTAATTCTATCGCTATAGCAAAGAAAGTGACAGCAGCTACTTAAATGAAACTTAAAACTTAATTGAAGTCTCTGAGTGCGGCCGTAAGGCAATAAAAAAAAAACATATCCCTAATTATTCCAAAGTGAAGCTACCCGATCACAGTAACAAATGAATAATAGTTATTTTATTTTTCGATTCAGCTGCGGCCGGTCCGAGCTGACTACCCAAGAATTAATAACAACGCGGTCAAAACCACGACGAGCTGCATCTCTTTCAGTGCACCGTCATTTTTGTGCATTTTTTTCTATTCAGTGTCGATAGTTTTTTGCGGTCAGCGACCGCTTTTATGAACACAGGGATTTTTAATGGTCCATGTTCTGCAGTAGGCGTGTAGGTTTGACGTTATTGTTTTTTGGAGTTTCGTAGGATGTTAGGGTTTGTTGTTGTAGAAGAGAAAGCGTAGATTTAAGTAACGTCTAGAAGATTAATGGTAGGTACCTATATGATGATTATTAGGTACAGTCAAGGTCATAAATATGTATACATTTTAGTACCTTGTTACTTTAATCGCTGTGACATTCATATATGGCAGTTTAAACATGACAGTAAAAAGACAAGGTACTAAAATGTATACATATTTATGACCTTGACTGTACCATTATAATCTACAAGCTGGGCATATTTCAGAAAGGTTGTCGCAGTTAAGAACCTAATTAAAAAACGCTAACTTTATTCCATTACGTAACTAAATTTAGTCATACACTTATATGGTTAATTTTCGTGACGTAATGGAAAAAACTTAGCGTTTCTTAAATAAGGTTCTTAACTGTGTCAACCTTTCTGAAATATGCCCAGCTATAAAAGTTGAGTATAAAAACCTTCTACGCTTTCTCTCTATGTGAATAAACGTCATACATCCTACGAAAGGAAGCCAATTAGGTACAATGGAACTCATAAGTAGCTGTAAATTTTAGTACCTCGTCGCAGTATTGACATACTAAATTAAAACTATTGACACTTATAACAATAATACGTAACTGCGACTTGGTACTAAAATGTAAAGCTACTTATGAGTTCGACTGTACATTCGATTTAGATATAACATTGTAAGACCCCTGATTGGCAGTTTCATCTCATATAGTGTAACAAAACACTACCTAGCTTATAAAAATTACAACATGTTTATAATTTGCAGTTAAATATAAGCAATAAAGTGGTCAAACAGTCGACGATCTAACACGTTAAAACTACGAGTAAATATTTAATTAAACCACTCGTTCGAACTTATCCATCAATTTGAACGTGCTAAACAACGGTCAATTGCCGGTCTCAAACAAACGATCCGTTCGTTCACTCATTCCATTCGGTCAGTTTGGTCGAAAATTATCACTTTTGGAGCACTTAAACGCAAATGTGTCGAAAATCACCGTCCGCGCGATCCGTCGCTGCGGCGGGTTCCAGTGGGCTAGGTCGGTTAATTACACGGATTTTTGCGGTGTTTTAGTGCGTGATTTTGCTAACCCTAAATGTTTCAAAATAAAAAAAAACCTCAATAAGTCAGCTTTTTTACCAGGAGTTTAAATTAAAAAAAGCGTTTTTATTATACGAGTGGGTACATAAGGGATACAAAGTAAAACTCCTTTGTGTAACACTTTGGTTGTGGATGTTTTTAAGAAGATTTTACAACTTAATTAAAAAACGCTAACAGTTACCATTTACGTAATGAAATGGTAATAACGTTTTTTAATTAACTCGCACTTTTAGTGTCCGCCTATTTATTTCTCAAAGTTATCTAGTTATCCCGCATATTCTTGTCACATAGTGTAAAGGTTGGTTGTTTCTTGCCCTCAACTGGGCGTTTTTCAAAAAAAGTTTACATCGTTAAGGAAAAAAATTAATAAATTCTAACTTTTTCCAGTGCGTCACGAAGATTAGTCTACATTTAGTATAGTTAATTTTGTGACGAACCGGAAAAAGTTAAAATTTCTTTTTTCCTTAACGATGTACACTTATTTTGAAAACCCAACTACGGGTTTCGTTTTTTATTATTTACAATGAAAGAGGTTATATTATTATTATGCAATCGGACTTATTAATTTGAAACTGAACTGACTGGACTGGTCGTGGTAGAGTATCAGCGTCGCGTAGTTATTCGTGACACGTTGCTGAGCCAGAAGCCTTTTCGCCACCGTTCCTGTGTAATACTTTGTTGTTTTATGTATTTGTTGTGGCTGAATAAACTTTTCTTTCTTTCTATATGAACTGGCCAACGTCGGCCCACCGTCGCGTCCCGCACCGCTGCGGTAATCGCGCGGTAATCAATTCTATGAGCCGCCGTCAATAAGCGCAATGCGATTCTGTTGTTTGTCACTTACTAACCGCTTGCGCTGTTACTAAGGGCTAGAAATCAGTATACTGCATTAAGGGTACTTCTATAAATATAGTACCTGGGAAACCGAGTGTAGTCGCTGGGCTCGAAACCGAATTTTCATCGATTTTCTATACAAAAAAAAAACTATAGTTGGAATTCGAACCCACAGTCCGCGTAGTAGGACAACGTTCTAACCATCAGTCTATTCTGACAGCGGCAGCTGCCCCAAAATTACGAACCATATTGCGCGAATTTTCCCTGATATGAGACCTAGCTAGATCGAATTTTCGCCTCCGTAAACCCGTACCTCGCAATTTTTATCGATAACCACACAAGACTCTCAAATTAAAAAAAAAAAGGTTGCATAAGTACGAAAACAATCCGAATTCTCAATGTGTCTTGTTACAAGAGGTTGTTATTGCGGTCAGTGACTGCATTATTTGTTACAAGAATGCCCTCTTAGTGTGTTTTCTGTTGTTACCAATAACTAGTTTACGATTGCTGAAATGCATGTAATTACAATGTGTAGTGTTTTTTATTTAATGTACGTAATGTTTCATACTACTAATTGGATTCAAATACTACTAATTCAAAAAGTACCTTATAATGCAGTAAAAAACAAAAACTAATAAACTCACTGAAACATTTTTACAAACAAAATATATCTAAGTACCCAAATGTTCACGATACCCGGTTCTGATTCAGCGCAACATGCCGATACTCAAATATTTTGATTTGCGGGTTATTCCCAGCTTGAATACAATGAGCGAATTTTAATGGAGCTGTTTGGTTTCAATAGTAATGAGAACTAACGGGCCGTTTGTCTGTCACTTTACTTTCATTAACGATGGAACACCTGGATATTGTGGTGAAATTAAAAATTAAATAAATGGTGAACGGTTCTTTTAAAATAGGTAGATTAGAAATTATTAAATATATCATGTAGATTTTATATTATCGATGTTATCTTTGGAACATAGATTTTCTGGAGTGTGTTATTCAAATAGAGTTCTAAAAATAAGATTTTTTTTTATCAGTACACTGGAATAGCTCCTAAAGTATTTCGGGCTTGGGTAAAATTGCTTGGACTTGCATAAGAGCGTTTTTCGTTTAGATTTTGATAAATTTCTTCTCTGTTCATTAAATAAAAATCTGAATATTCGGCATCTAAAGATGGATTTAGACGACACGCGTGTTTCAATGACTGAACAGAAATGGATACAACTTGGCACACAGATAAGGCAAGATCAGGACTATCTGTGTACCAAATTTTATCCAAATCCGTTCAGCCGTTAAGACGAAATTGAAACGCGGGCCTGGCTCGGCTCGCGCTATCTCGCGCCGTCTAAATCCACCTTAAGGACCGGCCACGCCTTCGAGCGGCAGCGAGCTGATTCTCTCTTCATTGCACGGTCGCGACGTTAACCGTTCAGTTAGCGATTAGAAGCTATGTGTTAGGGAATCGCTCCCGCGACCCCCAGTCGCGCTTGATCGTCGTAGCCAGGCCCGAATGGACACAATGCCGCACTAATGTATCAATAGCGCGTGCTACACGGTTTCAAACAACGGTTTGAATCAGGCGGTTTAAATATGGATAGACAGTGGTTTTAAACCTTTCGCATGACCTTAAACGCCCTTGGCAGATATCAAACAAATGGGCTTGTTTGAAACCGTGTAGCAGCTCGCTTCTACCAAGGTCTCTTGGTTTAAAACCATGGTTTGAAACCGTGTAGCACGCGCATATTCCTCAAATATCTACTTGCTTTCGGATTATGACAGTCTTTGGACACGTCGCCCTGCAGGACGCGGGCAAGAAGCTCATTATGGTTGTCTGCGTGGAAGAAAGGGTACAGCAGAGCATCTGCGCGATGGACACGGGTGTTTACATCCAGGGGCCTATCCACCCAGTATGCCTGCCCATCACGTTTTTTCTCGGTGATCACACAGTGCGTCTCTTTCGTTATTGACTGAGTAGAGAGGGACCGAGCGACAAACAAGTCACGGACAAGATGACATGAAACAAGGACAGAATAACGGAGAGTGATACAGCGCTGTTGGTGGTCACTATCACCAGCCTCGAGGAATGACGAAGATAAAACTAGATTGATCTTTTTGGTTCAAGAGTTACTCGACGTTGCAAAAATATCGATAGGTATACTCCATTTAATTATCACTTTATCAGCCGAGCTACCAGGAGTGCATATCTGTAAGAAATTAACTTCCCCATTAGCATATAGTAAGCATCGCATTTGTGCGAGCCTGAAGTCAATAAGTAAATGTAGATTAATTTATTTTACAATCTTGAAATTTCTTGTAAAACTTGTACGAGGGCAGTATATAAATTTATTACTAATTTTCGTGACGTAATGGAAAAGTTACCTTTCTTAATTTTAGCCCTTAACTAAGTATGTATGTATATGTTTTTAAGACGCATGTTAGCCACCGATGGTGAGTGGGCTCTGAGGCCCGTAGACATTTGCAATCTCAAGACTGTTATCTCAAAACTACCACCTCAAGACTGCTATCTCAATACTGAAAATATGTTGCCAACCCTTAGGACTAAGCCAGCCCCCACACGAACACAACAAACAGAGAAAGTCGGGTTTTTCAAAACTTGCTTTTTGTTGGGCTTTTTCGTTTGTTTGTTGTTTATCGTAATTCGATTTAACTGTTATCTTCTCATATCGATATTTCCATTATTTTAAAGCATTTAATTATAAGACTATCAGCCGCCACCGGAGCGCATATCTGCGGGGAATTAAGTTCGCGATTAGCATACGTAATGATCGCCTTATCGCGCCCTTAATTGCGCTCTAATGAATCAAGTGCTTATTGACGCTGGAATAGAAATATAATTACAGCAGTTTGCTTACATTATACGGAGTTGGTTTCCCGACGCGTAGGCTATTATTAACGATTTTTAGAGGATTGTGAGGTGACGGCTTTCCATACAAACGGCGATAACGTTTTCCACCCCCTAAATGTTAACCGATTTCGACCAATTTTTGATATGTGGTCATTCGGAACAAAAACTAGGTCCGTACGTTTCGTTTTTTTCAATATTATTAATACATTTTGATTTATTCCCGTTTTATTGTTTTAATACAAAAGTAATTTCGGCCATAATCTCTTTATAACTAATCAATATTTTAAAAACGAACCGAATGGACATAGTTTTTGTTCCGAATGACCACATATCAAAAATTGGTCGAATTCGGTTAACGTTTAGGGGGTGGAAAACGTTGTCGCCGTTTGTATGAAAAGGTTATATTGTGCAGTTAGTTCACAGTCCTCTTAAGTAATGTAAATATACAAGTCAGAAAGTCAAGCAGTTGACAGAAGACCGGAACGGTTGGCGATTACTCCACCGACAAGAGCTTGGCTCTTAGATAAGGAGGGAGAGAGAGAGAAATATTAAGGTAACCTTGGCTGAGATGGCCGTCTCAAGGCACTTCAGGACGGCTAGAACAAGTGGTCCGCGACTTGTTTGTCGCTCGGATCTCCCTTTCTAACTCGTCTGTAACGATAGAGACGTACCGAGCGACAAGCGAGAAAATACAAGATGTGCTAGCCGCTCTGGTCTGCGAAACGTGTGTTGAGACAGGCATCTCAACCAATATCGTAATAAATAAATATCAGGGACATTCTCACACAAATTGACCTAGCTCCAAACTAAGTTTAAAGCTTGTACTATGGGTACTAGACAACGATAAACATTACTTATATAGAGAAATACATACTTAAATACATAGAAAACATCCATGACTTAGGTACAAATACTCGCGCTCATCACACAAATATTTGCCCACACCGGGATTCGAACCCGGGACCGCTAGCTTCGTAGGCAGGGTCACTCCCAACTAGGCTAAACGCGTCGTCAAGACGCGGCAATTATTTGAACAAACGAACTATACAAGGATTAAGGACCCTCGGACTTTTTTTTGGATGCGAAACGGACGAAGCGAAAACTACGTCGTCGTTTTCATGAAATCCGCGGAGCTGTAAGTATGCCTTTGTACGCAGTGTTTATGAAATTAGGTAAATTCAAACGTATAATTAATGAAAAGTTTTTGAAAATTTTCAAATTTGATATGGAGGTTTTACATTGTACCTAAGGGGTAAAGAAATACTCTTAGGTACGCAATCACTGCTACTTTCGCGTCCGTCCATTTTAAGAATCACAATGAGTCTTACGTCTTAAGGTGGACATTCACGGTCAGTTAAACTGATCAGTTGAACTGACGTACATCTAAAAACTGACCGTGAATGTGAAATCTAAAGTTAAAATTATACGAACTCAAGGTCAGCTTCTGGATGTACGTCAGTTAACTGATCAGTTTAACTGACCGTGAATGTCCACCTTTAGGCACGAATGGGAGCCCTTTCACACGCATAAATTTGTTTGACCTAAGTATTGTTTGGTCGAAAATATTTTTGCCTAACACCCTTTTAGGCTGAAATTTCAGGATTTAATAAATATCTGTTGTGTAGATTAGTTAGGTCAGGTTAGTTTTATAATAATTCTAAAGAAAAAACCTTTCAATTAAAAACAACTTTTTCGACGAAAGGATTTTCGATCAAACTATACATAAGGTCAAACAATGATTATGCCACCCGATATAGACCCGGCACAAAAATATTGAGCACTAGTACCTTGTCGTAATTACTTCAAACTGAACATCAAATGAGAAGCATGACAAATTACAACGACAGTCACAATGACACGGTTCTAACCATGCTCAACAAGTTTATAAGTACTGTACGCATGGTTGACTGTTTTTAATAAAACTAATCAACCAGCCACAGCTTGTCACAGACAATCCACTGATAATTACAAGCGGTAATGCAGTTTCACCACTAGATTTATCCGCTGCTTCGTGATTTGCGAGACATTATGATAAGTGGCCTCGCTGGCCAATTAGAACGGCACAGCGTATACACTGCAGTGGTGTCTATGGCAGCATAGAGCAGTGATCGACGGTCTCGGCTTGGTAACAAAGAGATTGGAAAAAATTGCCGCTGTTCGGAGTGAAATTGGCAACATGATCCATTTTCACCTAAGAACTGCTGGTTTAGAATATTGCACCGACTACAACAATTTTCAGTTTATGCGATAGGCATTAAGTTTACCTTTTGTACTCTAATTTATATTTTTGTGCAAAAACATTTACAAATTATAATAAGATGAATAAATGTTGTACTTCTACTTGTTACCACGCCCAATTCTTTTTTACCAAGAAATTGATGGAACTGTTCTGAAGAAGGGAGATATTAAGACGTCATGGTAAATGCATGGGCTGCTAGAGGGTAATCACTACATAGTATAAAATAAAGGTTCCCGCCGTCTGTCCCTTTTTGTATGTACGCTGAGATCTTTCAAACTATGCCACGGATTTTGCGGTTTTCACCATGAGTTAGATAGTTTTTCACGGAAGGTTTATGTGTATAGTAGTACCCGGAGCGAAGCGAGGGCGGATCGTTGTTTAATAAGACTTATCATAACCTAACCGAGTTAAAAAAAACCGACAAAATCGGGACCTCTACTTTCAGAGCTCGTAACTTTTAAATGGCTTAACGGATTTTCATCAAACCAAACTCAAAACACTTTCGATTAAGCTTCTAACAAAAAAATTGGATTAAAAATCGGTTCATCCGTTTAGGAGTTACGATACCACAGACAGCGGAACACCCAAACACTCCGAAATATTTTTTTTCCGAATATTCATTTTTTCCGAAATCTGTTTTGCTGGAGCTATTTAAAATTAAAGACATATTTGAATTGCTTTACGTAGGTTAGGTAAGGTTTGATTTATGCGTGACATCAAAAAATAAAGCCTTAATTAAAAAAATCTCTTTCGGAATTATGAAAATGCGGAATTACAATCAATTCGGAGTTATCACTCTTCGGAGTTATGTAGTGTACCCCACAGATAGATACATAAACACACAAATAACCACACTTAATAACTCCCATCTTTTTGCATCGGGGGTAAAAAAATCGGTGTCTAGTCAGTAATTTGTTAGCAAAGTTAGTAATAGTTAGGTACTGGGATGGACTTCATAAATACTGCATTTTTTTTTGGGCAGCAGAATACGAAAGCGTCTACCAAATTGTGTTCACTAACATCTATTCAAGGCAAGAGCTGGAGAAAATCAACATAATTTTACTCTCCAAAAAAGTTTCTTCTTGGTCGAAGTTTATACAATGTTTTTCTCTAATTAACTGCAATCCAAATCCTACGCTGTGACCACACCTTGCCAGAGCGCAAATTAAATAAATGTACCAACAGACGACAAAGTTTACGGCGCGCGCGACGCACGGTAGCGCGTCGGTATTTATGGCAGCGCGCGCGCAAGTTGTGCGTTCGATTTTCAGTTTAATCAATGGCGCGAGTAACAGACAGAAACAAATTGAAGGCCCGCTTTATGGATTTGGAATTGTTAGAGTAATTAAATTACGGTACTATATAACGAAATGTCGTCTATTTGTTTTTTTTTAGGGTTCCGTACCAAAATGGTAAAAATCAAAAGTGGCAAACTAAAACCTAATTGGCGATTAGTATGATGCACCCTTACAAGTTTTATATAGCTTATGCCACTCGCACGTTTATGACGAATCATATGACACCCGATTTATTCAAATCGGTACAGTAGTTGAGGAGATAGAGGGGAACATCCGATTTTTGGTCACATACATACATAGACTGATTAAATCATAACCCTTCTTTTGGCTTCGCTCAGTCGGGTAAAAATATAAATAATTCTTAGAAAATTCAGGCACGTCAAAATGAACCTAATTGGGTATCAAATTAGGTTCATTTTGGCGTGCCTGTCCAAAACAAAGTAAAAGCTAATAAAATACAAGGGATAAACGGTTAACACACACGATAAAAAAAAGCAATAGCTAACCATTTTACTTTGGTTAGGCATCTGATTGAACCTGATTCTAGTGTTTAGCGTACTTGCTTATACAAAGGTGCTTCAACATGGAACCCTAAGTGCGAGTGCCGATTCACACTTGACCGGTATTTATGACATGAAGAAGGCAAACGAGGACACAACTCTATGGTAGTAATTTCACGGTCATACCGAAACACAATATTGAAAACACTGCTGCTTGGTGGCAGATTAGCTGATTAGGAGCTGGTGAGATCTGGACGGACCCTGCATGTGGTCCTACCACCCGCAGAATGACCTATCCTAAAGTGGACTTATTAAAAAAAACTATAAAAATTCGATTTTCAAAATGTCGCCTGCATCTTCATTATCCCTGTACGGCCGCCGTGTTTGTCACCTATCTACGTACAAACAATGCAGGATCGAACGCGCCTCCCTTACCGGGCAACGTTGAGTAACTAACCGTAAGTTGCGTGTTTATTCGGACGCCTTAGAAATATGGTTAGTGCATACTTAAAAATAAATTGCATTATTGACAATCGGTCGGATCGGTCCTATAGTTTATGAGCTAGAGTGGAGCATCTGATTTTCGGTCAATTACATACAAACATACATACGGCCGCACTCAAAAATGTCAATTTACTTTAAGTTTGGTTAAAGTTGCTGCTATCAGTTTCTTTGCTATTATAGCAATAGAATAAGACGCAGCAATTTTAATCAAACTTAAAAGTTAATTGACGTGTCTGAGTGCGGCAGAAAGACTGTTAAGCGCATTACCCTACCTTTTGCTCCGTACAGGGGATAAAATAGATCAGACGGTGATTAATTTCGTGGCTTTCAAAATTTTTCACATGCCCAGTGGCAACGGCAAGCCTTTTTACTGCCAAACCACTATTTCCAATTAATGGAAATGCCGTTACTGTAAATCATTGTCGAAGCTAATAATTCTATTGACGTCCATACTTAACTGCGGTGTTATTCTGTTTCGCAAAACGATTTAGCTCTCCGTATAAAGTGCACATATTAAAATTATCATTTAACTAAATTTCATCGACGAAATTTTTATTTTTATTTACTTTTATTTTTTGTGTTTACATGTGGTTCACAGTAGTGATTTTTTTTTCAAGTCATAAAAAAAAAGTTTTTGTCCCATGAACGGCTAGCACAAGCAGGGCTCCGCAAAGCGGCCACCGAGCTCCGGGCACCGCAAAGAGTAGTACGCGTGCTTATTTCAGTTATTTCCGACCTAAGTGTAAAAAAAAACATTTTTAAATGATTATGTATTACATTACAGAATAACACTGCTGGGCCAGATTGCTTCGTAGATCGGCGCACGAAACCCCATGCGGCGCTACAAGTATCGACCAATAATTAATAATTAGGTTAGAAGGGATTTACGTAAACCGGAATTTTATTACTGCGTATAGTTTATACAAGAAAACAAGGTTTTAGGCCAAAACAAGTTTCATCGCAAGATTTGTACAAAGACGAAAAGATGCACTGTGCTTCCGCGGTTTTCTAACGCGGCTCACTAGATGGCGTTGACGGTGTGATTCTTATGTTTATCAGATTTACAAGGCAAACTACCTTTTGTTTTCTTTTATAGTTAAATACAGTCAAGGACACAAAAACGGCTGAAGTTGTCCACATAAATTCACGATCTTTTAAATATTAAGATTAATTTTAAGAACTTTGTCCGGTACTGTAAGTTATTATGCAATAAATCGGAACCTGGACTAATCCTGATTTTACCGTTTCCGTATTATACTGACTTCATGATAATGCTTTCAAGACACAAAAACTTATTTGATTTCGTGCACCGTTAAGCCCCTAATTCTATCCTTTGTTTACTTATTTATCTAAGTTGTTAAACCATACCTTTATGACATCACTTCTTACAAAAACATTAAAAATACATCCTTAAAAGAAACAACATGCATCAAAACATCATTATTTTAATCATATCTAAACAATCAAAATTCATAATTTATTATATCAAGCGAAACAATATCGACATTTCCCTAACAAAGCATAAACGCGTCAGCGAACCATTAATTAACCTACCCATCAAACATTAACGCACACTACCCTGCTTACGTCATTCTTGACCATTACAGACTCCTGTCAAGCCGAGGGCACATAAATCGGGAAGGCTGCCCCCTAGCTGGCTCTCTCAAACCTACGCCTAAGCCTCCAAAGCCGGATTTCTACCTCAGTAATGCACTTAAAACGGCTGGGTTTAAATCATCGTCATCGTTTGTTGAACAAGACTCTCCGGTCACATATCAGTTCAGTGACGGGCCACCTAGCTCCCCCGACCTCACCCCATAAAATCACCCACCCCCTATAATTTTCGGCCTAGACTCTCTGCGGGCATAGATTTCTAGTCTCAACGTGCAAGGGGTTTTGTGTAGCTAAATGATGTATCTATAGGTACGATCTTTGATAGAGTTCGCACACACTGGCGATGTGTGTTGGTCTGTGATAATGTGGAATGACTGGTTATAGTTGATTTAGGCTCTGGCTTAGGAGTGACGTTGATAGAACTATAGTTAGGTTTCTATATAGGAAAGATTTCGGACTTTCGGTTTACGTTAGGGTTATTATAGTCTTGACTTTAATAGATAGGTTATTTAAAAATTATACATATTATTTTCAAAGAATACGTTTGATGTATTAGTAAGGGTTTTAGGGTTTCCAAACGATTTAATGAACATTTTGCATTATAGGAGGGTGTTTGTTTGTTAATTACGCTGTCTAAATAACTGAACTGATTTTGTTGAAATGGGTTTAAGACTCGGAAACATATCTTATCAATATTTCTTCTTCTCACAAATATTTGAACCCTCCGGGATTCGAACCGGGGACCGCCAACCCCGACGAGCTAAACACCCAAATCAACTAATTGTAACTCCACAACTACTCTTCAATGTTACAAATGAAAACTATATATTTATTAATCAGTGTTGTAGAACAGTTATAGTAAATATAGTTTTAAAAACGAACAGTTGTAAAAATGACAGGAATAAATATAATGAAAACTATACTCAGTTTACATAGACCTGAGTTACTGATGCAGCTCTACCAAATATAACATTTACCCTCTCTGCCATTAGAATACGCGCTAGCTCTAGTTGACTAACGGCCGCACTCAGAGACGTCAATTAAGTTTTAAGCTTCATTTAAAGTAGCTCCTGTCACTTTCTTTGCTATAGCAATAGAATAAGACGCAGCAACTTTAATGAAACTTAAAAATTAATTGTCGTCTCTGAGTGCGGCGGCAGTAAGAAAATTCTCATTTTAATTAACAATTAAAGGAGCTATTTAACAATGAACAAAGACGGCTACATTACCACTTTCAGCTTTAAATGAATAACTCTATCTCGGAATCAGAGGCGAAAAACAAAAGCTTCGACATTTAATTTTTCTCGACTTAATCTTGTATTCAAATTTTAATTATATCATTCTGGCGTTTGAATAAAAACGAATTCGTTCTGTCCCGCCGGTGAATAATAATGTGTACGGACGAGCCGGCGTGATTCACCCGTCCTGCTCTCACACCGATTAGGGAGGACATACATTTTTGTCGCTTTTCCACTGTGATCGCCAGTTCTTCAAATAAATAATACAATTTTACATAACCAGTAGTTCGCCTCGGTTTGTCCTAACTTCAACCTCCTGACCGATCTTGACCATTTTTAACCCCCTACGCAAAAAAGAAGGATGTTATAAGTTTGACGTGTGTATCTCCTTGTGTATCTGTCTGTGGCATCGTAGCTCCTAAACGGATGGAACGATTTCGATTAAGCTTGATTTGATGAAAGTCCGTTAAGCCGTTTAAAAGTTATGAGCTCTGAAAGCGACTTTGTCGGGAGTTTTTAATACTTGAGATCTTCGAACTTAAAAGTGTACTCTTCAATCAATAATATTCATGTTATTGTCGAACAAACATACAAACTCCCACTGAGTTGATTCTAACGGCAAGGCCACGACTTTGAGCAGCGGCGACGGCGACCAGCGATTCTCTTCCTTGCATTGTCGACTGCAGAGCGGTTAATTGACATGAACCGTGTTTGCCAAGCCCTTTGACCTCAGTTTATAGTTAGTCGAAAAACTGTGAAAGAAAAATAGTATCCACGTCGAGATTATACTATAACATCGCTGTGCTTCTGACAACTGACAACTGATTATTTACAGCGTTGGCAACTAAAAATGTCCCGTATTCTTCACGATTTCTTTCAGCTATCATAACTAAAATAAACTGACGACTGGTACTGTAGAAACTGACTCGGCCATAAATGAAATATTTTTCAGGAGATGAGATGGTATGAGATTAGATTATGATTGGGAGTGTTTAAAACAGATATAAGAAGTAAACGTTCTGAAGCATGAACATGCGATAGATGCGCTTCGAACATCGTTGTAAACTGATGGCAAGCAAGGCGTTACGATACGGTGTAACTGACGGCCGAAGTTATGGAGATCAACAGCTGATTTCTATATGTCGTTGTATTTGGAAAAGCACTTTTCACATTTTAATATGCATACTGGAATTATGGATGATTAGAATATTTTTGCAATGAGCCGTGATTTGAAACATTAGCATAGCCTCCTAAAGCGCACCATACAACGAAATCTGTCAACGGAATATGAACCTATTCTGATTAAAATAGAGTCTATTTTCTAATTTAATTGTCTGTCATAAAAACAAAAGAAATTACACTCTAACTCCTTTGCAATGGATCTTTATTCCAATGGCCGTGTTACGTACATTCTTTAGGAGGACAGACGCTTTGACGCGGTATTTTTATCCTTTCACACTGTTTTTTTGTCACCCGACAGAGTGAAGCCATAGGAAGTTATAGTGTATAATGATTTTATCAGTCTATGTATGTATGTGACCAAAAATCGGATGTTTCACTCTAGCGCCTAAACTATTGGACCGATTTTAATAATCACCAGCCACTAGTTGCTAGTCGGGTCTGCATTATTAATAGTAATTAAATTTATATGTGTTTATTTCTTTTATCTTGTTATTTGTCTGTTTGTACTTACAGACAAACATACATACGATCCGCCCCGGTTTTATTAACTAATTTTCTGCAATTAATGTATATGCTATCTTAGGTGATTGTCAGTAGTATAAACATTTTAGTCGTGTGTAACTCCGGAATCAAATACCACTTAGTCATGACAGTGTTTCTTTTATACTCGTTGTGTTTTCGGTTATACAGGGTGTTTTTTTATTCGTCTTAAACATTTTGGGGGTTAAATCAGTAAGTCATACTGACCAACTTTCACTATGGGACCAACCCCGAAATCGCGAAAAAAAATTTGACCCTCCCATACAAAACATCGTCAGCTGACTAGACAAAATGTATGGGATTGTCAATATTTTTTTCGCGATTTCGGGGTTGGTCCCATAGTGAAAGTTGATCAGTATGACTTACTGATTTAACCCCCAAAATGTTTAAGACGAATAAAAAAACACCCTGTATACAGGGTGTCCCGCGGTAAAGTGCACAAACGAATAAGGGTGAAACTACATGTGATTTTATTACGAAAAAAAAAACATAATAATTATATAAATTTTAAAAATTTTGCATATAATTTACAATAATTAATATTGTAAACCCCATACAAAATTTAAAAAATATATATATTTAATTAGTTTTTTTTCCGCGATGAAATCACATGTAGTTTCACCCTTATTCGTTTGTGCACTTTATCGCGGGACATCCTGTATATTCTAGATTTTTGTATTGGTGGTTTTCGCTGTAGGGGGTGGGGATACGCAACTCTCGTGAAAATGACCGGAACGTAAGGTGATAAAACTTTACAGTCAGTAATATAACGCTAAGCAATACCGCATTTTTGTTATTTTACAGCCTGCGCAATAAAATATGTATGTGGGTATGCATATTAAGTATGTGTTTTGTTCCTTTGTTTAACTTTATAGTTAATAAAAATAGTAAAAAAAAAAGTAAAATAAGTTTTCCGCAAATCATTTAAAACATGAATTATCTGTATTTTTAAAAATTTTATAACATTTTATACGAGAACTAGCTTTTGCCTGCGACTCCGTCCGCGTAGACTTCGTTTATCGTGTATCCCACGGGAACTATCAAATTTTCCGTGATAAAAACTTCCTATGTCCTTCTCCGGGACTCATACTATCTCCATACCAAATTTCATCTAAAGCGGTTCAGCGGTTTAAGCGTCAAGAGGTAACAGAACGACAGAGTTACTTTCGCATTTATAATATTGAATAGTAGGGATGTAGATTTTTTCTATAGTTTATGTCCACTTGGGACAATTCAGCATTTTATAAAACGAATCAGTTGCCAGTGTTGCCACTCACGGCCGTTACCCGCGCAATCTCAACAAAAAGACTCCCATTTATACAACACTCGTCAATAATAATTTCATTAAAATGTAGATCTAGTTAAAAGCATTTTTTCTGATTAATTTCCAGTCGCCCGCTCTTTTTTTAATTGAATATCTGGCCACTTTGATGGCGCGAGAAAAAAGGGTTGAAAAAGTTCGCCCTCATTTGAATAAAATAACAGCACTTTGCATTTACGGAGATATTTCAAATTATATCTGGACTCTTTTTGTTTTAATTTTTTTTTTGTTCCCCGTATTTATTTTATTTTTCCATCAGCGCTCCCATCTAATTGAGTTAGCCAAATCGAAAATGTCGATCGGCCCGTAATTCAATTTATTTTTGTTTCTAATGGACTTGGTCCTTTTCCGCTGTAATTCTGAATCATTCGCCTATTACGGGGTTAGGTCTCTTTGCTCGCTCACGCGGATACCTGTTTTGTAAATATAAGCCTTATTTACTTACCGTCAAGAGCTTGGAAAAGTAAATTCTGTTTTATTACTCTTTGGGATCTCTTCAGCAAAAATAAAAACCAAGGCACAACAAATTCAATTCTTATTCAACACATTGACTACAATAGATATCGGTAATATAGAATGAATCTAATATCAAATTTTGCGCAGAACACTCTGTTAATATTTGTATGGAGCTACCACTCTGTTACCATGCATTATTAAAAATATTACATAAATACTAAGTATCTTTTTTCGATTCCGATAATCAATAATTATCTGTGGTATAATACCTGACTGCAAATAATTCATCACTTCACTCAATTAACCGCAGAAAATGGATCATGTAAACGGAAACAACAAGGTTGGGACAAGTTTACCTGCACAAAATTTGATAATGACCCAAGTAACATGAATTATAAATCAAAGTCTAAGTTTTTTTAAGTATATTTATGTGTATCTGTCTGTTATCCTAAAATAGCTCAAACCCCAAGGACATACGAGTAGGATATACTACGCGATAATTCCCGAGAGGAAACTTATTAACGAGTTCTATGCGGACGAAGTCACGGACAAAAGCTCGTAACATTCAATTAAATCAATACCAAAATAGAGCACCTGTTCCTGTTCTTAAATCAAATTCAAAAATATATTCATAAACAGAATACTACATAGACGTGGTAGCATCTACATAAACACAAGCAGCGCAACCTCTTATAAAACCTCAAGGCGCTCTCGCGCGCGTACTAATGACAATGACGTAGTAATAATGTAGTGTAAAGCATTATTAGCGATACACGCTGCAACAAAGCAGACTCGCGCCGCGGCCGGCGACACTTCAGTGACACTTGTAGCGTACACGCCGACTTGCGGTTCTTGATACTTTACTATATTTATTATAAAAAAAATTATATGTACAGGCTAAATAATGCTGAACTATACTTACCCACAGTGACAGTGTTAAGAGTAAAACTATGAAGTATAATATTAGTTTTACTAATTTGGGCTCTATATACAAAATATTCTGGCGTTGCGTTTATAGCAGATGCGAATTAATTCATAAGGATAGTAAACTCGAAAAAAATGGTAGCGATGTGACACGATCTAGAGGAATTCGATTTACAAGAAAATAAAGAAGGTAAGAGTACACACATAAGTTACATGAGTCAAATTGAATGGAAGGTTAGAGCATGCTGGTCAACAACAAGAGCTCTTTTTTTAATTAATTATAGACAATACATCCAGCGCCAATGACACGCCTAAAATATCAAAATTACCTTTAAATGGCAATTGATGACAAATGTGTTTATGTTCTAAATATTAATATAAAAAAATGTTGCCCCCAAGTCCCTGTATAATAATATCTCGTGTACTCGACTCTATTTAAACTTCTCACTTAATATGGTATACTTACATTTTTTTTCGGATATACACTATCCTTCTTTAATGCATTCGACGATATCCATGTAAAAACGAATACTCAATGCTTCTTAATAAAGTTGAAAATACATAGCAAATATCAAGATCCCGTAAGCGCAGTAGAGTAGCCGAGAGCATTTAAGAGAGTGAGAAAAGCTCGCCACCCGGCCTATTCGTTTCACGAAGGGCGCCCGCCTACTTTTGTCTTACGCCGACCCGAGCAACCCCGTAACTCACTTTTTTATTTCTTTTTTTAAATCGCTAAAGCGGTGTTGTGGGAGAAAGTTACTGGCCGTTTTTTCGGGTTTTTTTAAGTTCTTTTGGAGTGTTTTAAAGGTGTGGTGTTTTAGGTTACTGGGTAGTTTTGTTATTTTTTTTTTTTAAATAGGGACAGACTGATTGTGTTCTAGATTTAATTCGGTTTCGGTTTAAAGGTTTGTATAATTAGCGGTGTAAAAACCAGATGAACGTATCTACATTTTTATGATTTAACAGGAGAGCAGAAAAAAGGTTTGGCATTTCATGCAGGACCATATTATTAACCATTTTATGCAAAATAAGATTTTATTTTTGTTTGTAGTTACGTTTATCTGGTTTCTACACCGCGAATTTAGCTTTACAATCTCCGGCACGTAAGTAAAAACCAACATGGCCGTATATATACAAATGTTTCTTGTTTAATAGTATAGGATAGTGAGATAGAATAAACATTTAATTATTTTAAACAGTGGTCCAGTTTGAGGAAGTTGTTGCACTTTATCTCGCTATCGCCTTATCATAATGAACTTCTTTTCAACACATGCTGAACATTACTTTGGCTGCCCTGCCCAGCCCTTACCCGAGATTGACTTACAGTCAATCCGGAATTCCGGAGTAATATACATTTTATCCAGGAATATTTGATAGTTCCCTAGTAAAAAGCGCTAAACGACGAATACTAGTATTTAATAAATGTTATAAAACTGAGTTTCTTACTTTTCACTTTCGCGGCAATCTCAGAAGAATCCAGGGGTGGGGAGTGAGTGGCCCTCGGGGGGCGGCTTGACACTCATTTAAGTAGCACATAATTCAGTTTATTTAGCCAAATTCAATCTGGAAGGGTTGGAGGAAAAAACGGATATATTTACGTACTTGTGTCGGGTTGTTATTCCCTTTTATTGGTATAAATTAGCAATGCGATGGTGAAAGACGGGGATTTTATTTAATTAAAGTGTTTTGTTTTACATTTTTATACGTCTGAAGTGTTGAGGCGGAACTTCTTGAAATTTTTTTGTCAACCTTTTTGAAACGTCTGCCGCGTTGTTTTTTATTATTAAAAAAAAAGGATGATATTTTTATGGACTTGTTAGGTAATTAGTATCTGCAGCATATTTAGAAAAATAAGTATGTTTATCCATAAACAAATGAAAGTCAATATAACATACATTAATACCATCTTCTTTCAGGCTAGATATAAAAGTAAAGAACACGTGTAGGTACGTATCCATATTCCTCAACGTTTACGTGTAGGTATATTCATGTAATCTGATTTTCATAATTCAAAAGACAATTTAATAAAGCGGACTTAAATGAAACTACTTTTTTTTTCTCTCCGCCATGCGATTAAAAACATTTTTTTTTTAAAACTACACCTTGCAGCTTTATTATTATATCTTTAAGAACATTATAATGTTTGTCCTTGCTGTATGTGGTGTTCAATAAAGAGTCATTGCATTGTATTGTAATGTTTGTTGTCATAAAAAAGGGAATAAAAAAATAACAAAATATAATTTTCATTCCTTCAGCTTTAATCACATAAGAAACTAACAGCACGGTAAACCAATAGCACGGTTTTGTCTACATTAAGCAGCCGCAAAATGGCAGTGCACGTGTAACAAGCCGTCGGCGCTCTTTATCATGAAACAATCAAAACGAACGTTTCCAACCGCAAGTTTAATTATGCAAACATCAAGCCGTTGCCAGATTTCTCATTAGAGCCAAGATAATGACGGTACACACTGTCGCAAAATTAGATAGCAAGCACGCACCCAAACAGATATACGCGGCGCATTAACATAAACCGAATTTGCATGTAAATTACATTTTACAGCATCTTAATTAAAACATTTTGGCATTATAAATGATCAAGGGAGGCGGGTGGTTGTCTACCCCTGACCTTAGAATGCCTCCTTCGGTTAATTCGATAGTTTGCAATTTTGAATTTGGAATGTAGTTGTAATTTATGTTCGTGAGTTGTGTTCGGTTTTTGAATAGGTAAGTTTGTTTTTAAATTAGATCCTTTACAGGTTGTGTACCTACTGTGCGTAACTATGAAGTATTAAAAAAGTATATTTCCTTACTATGTTTAAATAGTTAAATATAATTGTATTTTTCACAATAAAATTGTGAAAGATACTACTCAACCGGTTACTCCCTAAATGCATAAGTAAATGCCTATTCTTCAGGATGTATATTAAGTTAAATAAGTAATCCAGATTAAAGTATTATTTTATTACAGATCAGTCGCGAAATGTTGTTGGACCGCGCCTTATTTAAATTTTCATTGCCTGTGACCCCATCGATAATTCCGTAACAGCATTTATATGCAATTTGAAAAAGAAAATCTTTTTCTTTACAAAGGAGGGTGTCTCCCTTAGGGAGGAAATTAACAGAAACCTCTTTAAATAAGTTAGCAATTAGGGGTAACATAAAATCTGCATAATTGTGTAAGTTGAGCGGTGTTTATGTTTTGACAATAGAATTTATCTAAGAACCTGTGCCTTAATCGCGTAGATAGCGCCTTGGTCCAAGTGACTTGAATGGTCTTTATCAGCGTTTAAAGAGAGTTGCTGAAGAAAATCTGCTGTGTCCAAATCCGGAACGACCCATAGTTCGAAGTATCAAGAAGTGTTTATAACATTTGCCTTACTGACTTGAGATTCTTACGTATAGGTAGGTACACAATGTTTTTTGCGACGTATAAAAATTTAAAATTTTTGGGGAACACTAGCTGAATCACTTGTCATTGTTAGTCAGTTAAGGTAACTAAACCAAATATTCGAAGAAATCTAAAAGAGTGGCATTACTAATAGTGTTTATTTTGAAGTTTGATTATTAACTAGAATAAAGAAACGGTAATTCGTAAGCCATTAACAGCTATTTTCACTATTCTTATCATTAAAATTCACTATAATTATTTAATTTGCGGTTATCCATAAAATACACGAACAATAAATAAACTTCTTAAAAAACTACTCGATCAGACACAAGACGAAATAATTTAGTAAGTATCTCAAAATGACCTTTAGACTAGGTTCTGCTTTCAAATAAAAACATAAAAAATTGTGACATTATTTTTTAAAATGTGGTCCCATTATATTTTAAACTGAGAGACAATATTACAAATGAATAATTTAAATACATCTTTTAGGTTCTTCATGTCGCCATGATGCATGAAAACCCATCCTTCCAGAATTTTAAATTCTTGGTTATGTTTGTCTTTATTTGAAACAATGCCCGTCGTAGCACACGTTTTGTAAAGGTTTAAGAAGAACGCCTCTAGCGATCACTTGTCTATGCTTTACAACCCCGTCTGACCTACTTTCATAGTTAAAACTACACGTTCTTGACAAATAAGGCATTTTTTAATATCATTTTTTATAGTCAGCTGTGAAAAAACCGCTTCAATTGAAATCATACTCTACATGACAGGTTGCACTTAAAACTGAACATGAAGACGAAGAAGAATAAAAATAATGACGCACAAAGCTCTTTATTTCGCACAATTATTACTACAATATGTGGAGGAGGCGACTCTCTAACAACTTACACATTCAGCCATATTTTTTCCACAAGATCACAGTGTATAATAAAAGTAAACTTACATTGTTGATACTCGCAGTTTGTACGAAGCAGCCCACGTTTATTTTGCTTCTGTGACGTTGTTGAAAAGAGGTGAGCGTCGTGTAAACACGGTTCGAGTGAAGCGCAGTAGAAAAGTAGTGAAAAACAGGCGCCTAGTGTCAAGTGTAAATCGCCTTGTTAATTTCGTTGGCCCTGCGGCGAATTTCGTCGAGGACGCATTGTGTGTGCCGGCTTTATGTCGCATCTTCCCGTTGTCTGTACACTGCTTTAATTGCGCGCGTCATTGGCGCGCTTTTTGAAAAAAGAATGACGTGTAATTAACGCGCGAATATGGAACGTGACAACGCGTTCTGAGGGAGCGCTTTTTTTAATTTTTTTTAATTAGGCAACGGAAGGGTGTCGGTGTTTTTTTTCGTTTGACGCCGGAATTGTAAGTAGGTTATGTAAAATGAGGTACGAGGTTCACCAGAACCGGGTGTTAGGATATTCGTACTTAATTGCTATAGGTATGTTTTCGCGAATGATCCTATTTTATTTACTTTGGTTTTGGTTCTAATATAATGTTCAGAGTGTTAATGAGTATTTTTTAAATTAATTACGGATTTATGATTAGGGAGTAGGGATTTAGGCGCGGTGCGGTGTCCTTTGCAATGATTTACTTGTAAATTATTTTCAAGAAATTGCTCCGACATTTGCCGTTTTATTTTTGCTGCAACAATACCTAATGAAAATGATTCCGTAACCTATAAGAACCTAAGAAGTTTGCAATTTTCCTTGCTGACCTATTAACAAATAAACACATTATATCACCAATTCACTATTCACACGCCATAAAACAAAATATAAACATAATTACAACGCGCTTCCTGTTGCCGAAAAAATATATATTCGAGGACAATCACTGGCCGAAAAAAACGATGATACATGATCCTCGTTTGGCGCGCTTTACTTTTTTTTTTATTAAAAAATCACATTAACGGGTCTCACTCGGGCGGTGATAAATAATGCGCTCCTTATTCAAATTTTTGTTTTTGTTCTACCCCTGCCCGTTATAAATGAGCTTATTTGGAACGATAGGGCGCGATAAAACGGCCGATTATGAACATAAAATACGTATATAATGTATATATGATTTATATACGTTAAAAATGACGCGATCGTTTTTAATTTGCGTCACGCAAGGCTAGCGGGTAATTTGTTGCAGAATGAAAGTGTGATTGATAGGTATTCATGTGTCTAATTGGGTTTTGGAAGCGATCAAACAATTTTCCTTCGGTGCTTGTAAGAATGTATTGTATTTATCGCAATCAGTTTAAAACTCTCAGGGCCCTTAGCCAAGATGCATTACGCTAACTAGCGTTTCTATTCGTTTCATTCTTAAACCAATCGCGTCCCTGGTAGATCACGTGATACGGAGAGTCACGTGATCTACCAGTGACGCGATTGGTTTAAAAACGAAACGAATAGAAACGCTAGTTAGCGATGGGCATCTTGGCTAAGGGCTCAGAAGGGATAAGTTGAAGTCCATGTTATCTAGAAAAAGCAATCACAAGCCAAAAAACTCGTAAATATTTCGTCTTCCTTGGTCAAAAGCGGTTTACTGATAAATTACCGGATTTTAGTTGTTGACAAACTAGAAAATATAAAAACGTACCTACCTACGCAAAACTTAGCGTCAATAATTACTTTATAGAATAATTACATCCTAATAGCTACATTGAAAAAAAAAAACATTTTAAATTACCTACTTGTAAATTTAAGAATGTTACCAAAACAAAGTGCACTTAAAATCTTCATACTTTGATGTATTTTCGGTTCAGTTTAAATCGACGACATATAAATTCGTTCCTAAGAACGAATTTCCCTTCTCTTATTTCATACACATAATACGTTTCTTGATTATTTACATACTGTAATCTGTAAGGATTATACTTACATTAAAGACCGATAAAATAGCGTTTGATGTCACGCCGACTCTACATATCTCTACCAGATACATATCAGGTCCATCGGTTTAGGTCTTGAACCGTGAAACAACAAGCAAATAAACATACTTTTTCATTTATAAGTCTTATAACATTAGTAAGCATCCCATCTATAATTATAGCAAAAGACGATGAATATGGCGTGTTACCTAAAGCCGTTGACCAGCGCGCGTATTTTTATCACTTTTATCGCGGTGGTAAAACGGGGATAAATTTAAAAAAAATTAAAAATTAAAATTAATTTATTTCAAGCAACTGGGACTCATATTAGGTACATTATATAATTTAAAATTAAACACAACAAGTCATAAACAATAAAAAAAATTGAATTCATCACATCACGTCAGATTAAAAATTATTATAAATTATAAATTACAGCATCCGTCACTCTCGCACTTGCATACTGGTCAGAAAGTGATAGATGTTTTATCCACGTTTATCCACATTAGCAAACAGAACCATAATAGAGCAGTCTAAGCGATATTTATTATTGCGTCCTACTGAACCTGCCGGGACCTTGGCTCGTCTCGGATGCAGCTCATCTCACCCCGCCTGCAGCGGACGGAGTCGGTTCCCCGTTCGCTGATGTATTCTTAGCTGGGAGATTTATTACTTAAGTACTAGCTGCTGCCTGCGTCTCCGCGTAGTCTTTCATGCTCCTCTCGTCAATGGGCTTCAGGCTGGATTACCCACCACATAGGCTACCATTACCGGAAAAATTCATAGTTCATGAGGGAGGAGTATGAAAGGTGCCTTTCATTCAAACATTACGCGCGGTTCAAATTCCGCCTTTTCGAACGAAGCGCTTTGCATCATCTTTCATAATGCGTACTGCAAAAGAGTGGAATGCGCTTCCGGCGTCTGTATTTGCCAGTGCATACAATCTGAACCTATTTAAAGCTAGGGTGAATAGGCATCTTCTGGGTGAGCTCGCTACGTCGTAGACTGAATCTTCGTCGAAGAGTTAGTCAAGAGCAAACCCATTATCAATAAAAAAAAAGTGATTGACAATCATCTAAACATTCACGGGTCGCGTCACGTAAAAAGACCGATGTGAAGTTGCTGCATTCGCTGCGCATAGCAAAATATCGGTAACATCGGAAAGAGCGGCGGGCGGGGTTTGCAGCCAACTTCAGATCGGCCGTTTTACGAGACGCGAACTGTACGAACTTTTATATGTAGAAAGAGAATCCTTATCTATACGCGGTTTGAATATGGACCGAACATAGACCAATAAGCAAGCCTTTGTCTTTTTAACATTTATTAGCAAACTAGCGACCCCCCTACGCTTTACTCCGGGTTCTATTATATACATAAACCTTCCGTGAAAAATTGTCTAGCTGATGGTGAAAACCGCATCAAAATCCGTTGCGTAGTTTTAAAGATCTAAGCAAACATAGGGACAGACAGACGCGGAGGGCGACTTCATTTTATATCTACTCGTATGTCTTGAAACCAAAAGCAACCCGCCAAAGCGGCAACGCACCAGCTCGCAGCCCATACATAATGTATGAACTTAAAGAAATGCAATGAAATAAAATGATCTTCCTATTGTAGATAAACGGGCAGGCAATTGGATGATGACGACCATTGTACTATGTTTAGAGATCCTGCGGCTAATGCCAGGATAGGTGCTCTAGGACTATTTGAGCCACTTACACGTATTATTGCTTCATTGGCTCAGTTAGTAATGTTTGCATTTTGATTTTAGGATGTCGCGAGTAGAACGAGGTTGAAAATTGCATTTGCATCAAATATTAAAGAATATTTTATTTTAGTAATGTTTAATAAATAAAATATTCACCAACAATATAAATATTACAACGGGCCTCATAAGAAGGGTCAAGGTCAAGGTCAAGGGCGATGGAAAGAGCTATGCTGGGTGTCTCCTTGCGAGATCGAATCAGGAATGAGGAGATCCGCAGGAGAACTAAAGTAACTGATATAGCTCACCGAATAGCAAACCTTAAGTGGCAGTGGGCGGGGCACATCGCTCGTAGAACCGATGGCCGTTGGAGCGGAAAGGTTCTAGAGTGGCGACCGCGAACCCGCCGACGTAGTGTCGGCAGGCCTTCCACAAAGTGGACCGACGATCTGATAAAGATCGTGGGAAACCGCTGAATGACAGCAGCAGAGGACCGATTGTTGAGGAAAACCTTGGGGAAAGCCTTTGTTCAGCAGTGGACGTCTTGCGGCTGATAATGATGATGATGAATATAAATATATCACCCTCCTAGCGTTTTTCTCGTTCTTGATTGGGGTACGCTTGACTATGAACCAGATTCGGCCAGTCTGGTTATTACAGTGGAGCGAGCATCGGTTACCGCGCAGGTAAGTTAGAAAAAGTCATTGGTACATGGCGACCGCTAAATATAAATGTAGTTATACTAATATTATAAATTAGCTTTTACGGACAGTCGTGGTCTGTCCACGTAGTAGTCGCTTATTGCGTAAACATATATAAAGTATAACGCTAAGGTCAAAAAAAATCAGTAGGAAATTGCTTGTAGGAAATCTTGTGATGTTCAAGTGAAACAGCGTAGTCTAGTGTACCTCTGTATGTGATTTAGGCCCTTTTTATTTCGAGCTAAGTAGATTTATTCTAGTAGACTAATACTAATAACAATTGCGAATATTTGGCAGATATTCCACATGTCGCCAACCTTTAGCAATACTAAAAACAATTGAACACTTTCTGAAAGAACAACTACTTACCTGACTAGCCCAATCATTGCGCCGCTGCAAAATACAAACTTACATTATCATCTTACCTTCACAACTAACAAAGAAAACCATCCCAATATAACTCTTATCCGGTTGAAATAAAGCGCAACAAATGTCCACTCGATTCGCCAACTGTATCATGCTACTCTATTAAAACATGTGGATTATGTTGACCCCGGTTCTGCGTTCCGCAACCTTTTATTTCGCAATGATTTTCAAGCAATACCCAGAAATAAATACAAGTAATAAAATAAAATCCTAGAAATATTATACATGACATAATTGACTTTTACAGCTTAGACTAAGGGCCGCTTGCACCATCTGCGCCATCTGGGCACGACTTTGAGTGGTGGCCGCGGCGAGCGAATTCTCTCTTCATTTCTCGCTAGAGACGCTCACCGCGCAGCGGTTAGTTGACGTTACACGCAATGTATTAGAAAATTCGCTCGCCGCTCAGCCGGTCGCGCAAAGTCGTGGCCAGGCCCTTACATATTATGTTTAATTCTTAAACGTTTCCATACATTTTGACACAACTTGAACTGATTTAAGACTTAAACATATTTAACGCAGACGTTGCAAGCGGCGGTTAGTATATTACTCGTAACTAGGATAAATTACATACGTAGTTCAAAATACAAAAATGAAATGCTTTATTAAAATGTGAACACAATATTGTACATACTATTATTACAGAGAAATAAACCTAAGTCGATGTTCACACGCATATCGGATAACAATAATACCGCACACAGTCCCCTAAACAAGGCAAATCCTTTAAACTGGAAGACAATAGAAAATTAAGTTTTATAGAAAATAAATAATAAATTAAACGCGAGTCTTTCCCCCGATAGCAAAGTATGGAAAGCTAATAATACTAACCATATTTAGCTAAATTAATAAATCTTATTGATTGTACAATTTGGGTTGGGGATGTTTACGTAATACGTACGTACTACGTAAACATCCCCAACCCAAATTGCTAGAGCCAATACCCAAAGTATAGAACTGCCGTTATTAACTTCTCAGCCTTATTTTATTTAAATTAATTTTATCAAAATTATTCTTTTATTACACAAGCTTTAAGACAAGTATTTTAAATTTTTAAATTAAATAAAAGTATTTTTTATCGATATAAACACCACGTTACGTCACCAAAACTCAAACCTTTCTAGACAAAGAGGCGTCAAAATCTGTCAATTAAACAAAATAAATATGGAAAAAAACCGATCCGTGCCACCAGTTATCGACAACTGGTACGACGTTTAAATTACGAGCGGGGCCTATTTTTTGTCTGGTTTTTTTCCAGCCAGGGGTGGCGCACGGTTTTTTTTGACTTATCTTTTATCGAACCGTCCGAATGGACCACACTCCGGCCGGGTTAAACGGGCGATCGCTGTAGTTTCACAACTATCAGACGAAGGGTTGATCTTCATGTTAATTCTGGAGACGCATTCTGAGTGATTACGGTTGTAGAGTGTACTGACAAATTAAATAAGAAAATTTACTTAGAGCTGATTTTTTAATTAACACTATCTGGCAGATACATTTAAGCTGTCCTTTTCTTTCATATGGCGATGAATCGGAAGAATCTGGTTTAAAGATAGGAATCAAACCAGTAAAAGGTGACACATTCACCGCGATTTTTGGTACGTTTGTAAGCGTTTTTAGCAGGCTAAAATATCATATAAGTCCGTTTCAGTGGTTCTAATAGAGCTGCTATATCACATACCAAATTATCAAAGTTATAACCAATTTGCCTTTGTTTTCAGGCGCCTGAAACTGTAAGAGTGAAAAGAATAGCATGAATATTAAAATACTGTCATTATAGGAAGAAAGACAAACAAACGAAAATTATGACCGTAATTTTTTTCACACTTTAAAAGTAAGTTAGAAAAGCCAGGGTCATATGGCTGTATAAGATTTTTTCATGGTCTAGTATAGTAACAACTCAAAAATGGAGTGTCTAATTCGTTATTCAAAATCTCTTTACTCCCAATAGGCCAGTAACGATACGATTTCGCTGTATGGAGACACAACAATATATATTACAGTAATATTTTTACGTCTTAAATTTGACTTACCGCCTTTTTCACAATCGTCAAGTAAAGCATATCTGTCTAATAAATTAAGCCCTTTCCCTTTCTTACACCTGGAAATAGACAAGGAGAAAGCTATCTTTATTTGACAGATGAATTTACTTATCGATTGTGAAACAGGCCCTAAGTAGTTTATCATTTATATGCCTTAATTATCCACCTAAATTAATGACTGCGAATGTAAAAAAAAAACCTTTTAAAATTCCGTAAAAAAGGGCGATAACGGTAGAAGTAATATATCTTTACAATCAATAATCTTTATTTATTTTATTACGTATATATAATAATATGAAATCTTCCTAATTTTATACATAAGTACATGCCAGAAGGAACGTTTCATGTAATATTCAACGATTTGAAAAAGATTGCGTAAACAGTGCGAAAACCATTTCAATTCAAAAGCTTTTATTTCCTGTTCACTTTTTTTTTGGATTTTTGGTTGCGATCCTTTAAACATACAAACATTTCCACCGGAAAAATATTTGCTACAGATTTTTTTTATTTTTTGGTCATAACTTTTTTTTAAGTAGGTTACCTTCCGGTACGCCAATTCAGTGGATTCGAAAATATGTCTTAAAATTACAGTTAAAAAAAATTGCCTGATATTGAGTTTTTTCCGAAAAAATCGTATCATTCCTGGGCTATCTTGTTGTTTTGTGGGTGTGAGTGTTGGCATTGAATCCTGAGCGTAGCGAGAGATTCAAAAGTGCGAGACGCAAACAACTTTCCACACCATAACAAGCAAAACACTAGGTGCTAGAAAAACAATTTCCACCAGCATCACTTCAGTTTCCGTTTTGCACGCAGATTTTGAGTGACACAGCAGGTCTTTCCGAGCTGGTGAAGTAAAATGCCATTTTCAAACCGCTATTAAGATATGGAAATGCCTACCTACTTTTCGAAGCCAAGATGTATTACGCTAACTAGCGTTTGGTTTCGTTTTTAAACCAATCGCGTCACTGGTAGATCATGCGATACGAAGAGCCACGTGATCTACCAGTAACGCGATTGGTTTAAAAACGAAACGAATAGAAACGCTAGTTAGCGTAATGCATCTTGGCTAAGGGCCCAGGAGGGATGAAAACAAAGTAGAATAGAAACCCTTAATGTGAATATGAATAGGATAGGGGGCTTCACGGCGGTGTCCTGTCATTTCACCAAACAACGTTTCACAAACATTCATTTCACAAACAAACTATTTGGCCAACAGCGTTTTTTTCCGAAACTGTAAATATTTCAGGATTAATTTCAGGACTATCCTGTAGAACCCTATAGGTTAGATTAGGTTAGTTTTTTGGTAAAACATTAGTGAACCCTTCACGGCATTGTGTGGCCGGCAACTATGTGCGTTTTGCTCTAACAAACGAAGTAAGTGTAAGACAGTAATAGTTGTCAACCATACATTGCCGTGCAAAGTTGATCATTTGCCTGCTTCTTAATTTAAATCCAATTCTCGATCAACGCTCCATATTCGAACGCTCCACTTCGCGTTCAGCCAATCACGGCGCGCCACGTTTTGTCAGGGCGCAGGCGCGGCGTTCTAACCTAACCGCTGCGCTTACTTTCATATTTGCTGCATTGACAGTTAAAGCTGGTTAGGGTTGCCACACCACTTTTAACTTTTGCCAGTGCGTCACGAAAATTAGTCATACATTTAGTATCGTTAATTTTCGTGACGAACCGGAAAAAGTTAAAATTTCTTAATTTTTCCTAAAATATGTATTTACACTTTTTTTGAAAAACGCCTAAATACCGTGTAATATGAGCATAATATTGTGAAATACATTATTTGTTAAGATTAATAGAAATTATCACAACTATAATGCCGCGTCGTCACTCGAATCTTCTATTTACTTTTCAATATCGATATACAAAAAATCTAGATTATAAACTTAGTTACATGACAGCAGTAATCTTTGGAATATTATTCAAATAAATTATGTAGTAATAAAATTAATCTGCTTTTAAAAATAAAAACGCAGCATTGAAATCCCTCACCATACAAATTAACAATCGCACACGTCACTATTAAACAAACGAGTTAAAATCCAATCAACAGAATATTTTCTTTAATCCTGTCCTACCACAGCCCTAGCGTCACAAACACATACACAGTAGCTATCGGCCCTCCTTATTAATAAACATGCGCTAACAATAAATAATTGTTTATAATGAACTTTATAATATATTAGTGCAGATACTTCATTATCTCTCACGCACACTAACATTCACGCGAGATGCGTTTAGTGATGCGATTCAATTTATCGATAAAAATATAAGTCCGCTATAACCGTACTAAAAAGATACCAAGATTAACTAAGTTTCTTATTTATATTAGTTCAGGTAGAAAGAAGATTTAAAGTCTAAATCAGGCTTTGAATTACTCATTATTTATCACAAAGATGGTCTACTAACGGTTCGGTGATGAATAATTATTTAATGTTTCATTTTGCATTATCTTTGGTTTGTCGTTGTCACAAGTCTAAGCTTTTTTATGACTAGCTACTCAATCATACTCAAATGATAAAATTAGCTTCGGTGTAGGCTTGTACGCATACCAGAATAACAAAATAAACTATCCTTGGTCGTATCCAGTAAGAGTGGTGATGGTTAGTAGTCAACAAGTAGTCATCTGTCTCTAGAGATTCCAGCCCATTGTGCAGCACAGTACGTTGTAAATATTTTGACAAGGGGTCTCTAAGTTAGTCTGTCCATCGTGTTCACACGACAATAGTGTTGCTTTTCAAACTCTTCACTCTCCTTCTTGTGGTCAAAGTAAAATTATTTTAAAATACGCTGTTGGCAGATTGTCCCGCTTTTATTTCGGAACTTCAAATAAAAATAGGCAAAAATTATTGTCGATATCGATAACTCCCTTAATCACCTCGTTCCACCCCTATCTTGCGCAGAAGCATCGCAGCACTCATTTTCTTTTATCGACGCCTTGATTAATGCTGCTTGATTTGAATAATAATCTCCAGATACAAACCTTATTCTATGATAAATTTAGTGCAAATTGTAACGTAAGAATTGTGAAATACGATTTTCACTAGAAGTTTTATTCTCATACCTTTTTTGTCTGCTTTATCTTGGGAGAAGACAAGAAAGGTGTGGATATGTATTTTGTTGTCTTGAGTAGTCAAAACAAAAACTAAGTAGACAAGTTAAAAAGGCTCCAAAGCGACAAATAGAACATGGTATTTGATCAATGATCAGATATACTAGTACTAGTATAGTCGTAGCAGTAGTAGGTTCCTGTGCTGAAGTAAAGTTTATAGAATTGAAGCTGTTTGATATATTTTTATTTGCACTGATTTCCTATGATTTCCTATACTTGACAATGACATGTTCATGTTGGGGTAAACAATTATTTTCCTGCTCCTTTTCTTTTATTGGACCTCCCACCTGAAAAATATCCA
Organism: Tortrix viridana; assembly: GCA_963241965.1. Classification (NCBI taxonomy): domain Eukaryota; kingdom Metazoa; phylum Arthropoda; class Insecta; order Lepidoptera; family Tortricidae; genus Tortrix; species Tortrix viridana. The sequence goes on along the minus strand of OY725183.1, from coordinate 11,427,028 downwards.
AATTTTAGGTCTGTCACTTACTCCGTTTGCGAGATTGAGACCCCTGACATAGGACGGACAGACGGATGGACAGCAGAGTCGGAACCCTAAAAATGCAAATTTCCGTTACTACTTATTCAAAGACATTTTTTTTGGCACATAAAATATGTAAAATCTAGCAATAGGAAATAACTATAAAAATAACCAAGATAAAAGCCGTTAAAGATTTGTTTCTATCTCTTTCTAGCAAAACATAATTTAACTTGGAGTTTATAATGAATGGCCGTAGTGCACGCTGACGTCACAGTTCATGTCGGATCTCTCTGTCTAATTAGTAGTTTTTAAATGCTTATATTATCCGTATTTTTGGGCTGACTTTAATTGTAATAATTTTACTTTTTGCCATCTCTTTTACAGTATTTTTCATATTTTGTTAAGATGTGATAAAAAAAATACATATCCTCTATTGACAGGATCTATACGAACTTCCCATTGTCTCGAAATCTAATTAGAATGACCGTTACTTTAAAAATGAGCTATACCAATTATACGAAGGTAATTTAAAAACATCATTCGTGCCATGGCCGGTCAATTATTTAAATAATCCATTCGAATACTCTAGTTGTACCGATTTTCTTTATTTTATATTAACGACGTGTGAGTTATTACAGAGTCTCATAAGCAATTATATCTGAGAAATGGCGGGAGAAGTAATTAGGCATTGGACTTTGCATGCAAATGATTTTGTATGGCCGCTTTTATTTAAGGGTAGAGCATTCTACCCTTGTAACTATCTGTATGCAAATGTATCGAGGTTTATTATCATGGCAATGCTTTCACTTCATACTATTTTGTAACCCTGTTACTGTTATAAATCAAGATAAACTAAAAAAAAAAAAATATGTAACTAAAAATTAAAACTAAAAAGCTAGATCTAAAAATCGCCCCTGCGGCGTTGTCCTCGTTAATTAGGGAATTTGCATCAATTTTGTTTTGCTTTATTAAAAAATTATTCATGTAACAAACAACAGAGAAAAAATATTTTTCGAATAACTATAAAATAAACAAGATATAAGCCATTAAACAAATATTTCTATCTCTTTCTAGCAAACCAGAATTTAACATGGATTTTATATGGCTGTCGTGCCCGCTGACGTCACAATACATATCGGATCTCTCTGTCTAATTCGTAGTTTTAAATGCTTATACTATCCGTATTTTTTGGCCGAATGAAATTTTAATTTCATTTTTGCCATCTCTTTTACGGTATCTTCACATTTTGTTAAGAAATGCGATAAAAAAATTCATGCATATTCCCAATTGCTAAACCGATCCGTAGAGGAAACTGTCAGCCTTCGGTCTCTCGTGACGTCAATGAGCCTTCGTTTATTTGAATCTATACTTATCTGCTAGTGTTGGCTATACTGGCATCTTATACGCGTCATACTCGTGAACGGGTGCTGTTTGTGGGGTCCGGTCTGTTCACGTCTGCAAGGACTTGTTCAGTTAATTATTCTAGTTATGGCTTTTGACGAAGAGACCTCGTCGTGTTGTTCTCCTAGTCATTACATTTAGTGTAACGTATTTGACCTTACATTTGTAATGTTTTCATTTGTGCTAGTTCTAATAATTAATATTTGTTACTTTATTACCTTGTAATGTAACTTACTTTTAAGTATTATTGTATTTTATATTGGAAAAAATGACCTTCTGCTGGAGTTTCTTGCGGCGCTTCTTCTCCGCAATGATGGTCTTGTCCGAAGCGCTGGTAGATTCACTCTATATTACTGACGTGTAAAAGAGCCCGTATGTGGCCAATTTACTGAATAAATATTTGAATTTGAATTTGAATTTATATCTTGAAAGTAAAAAAAAAATACCCTAAAAGGCAAAGGCAACACAGACTAGACAGCCCGCCACCGGCACAAGTCTGTCAGCCGGCAAAATCGGTCCTTTACATTTATTAACACACGTAAGCTAATAAAGCGTAAGAAATGCCTCCCAAAACACGCTACAACCAATCAGTAACACAAAAAACAAAACCACAATGTCCATTCACAAAACTTCCTAATCCGGCCTAAAAAACAAACAAATCTGCTTACAAAAGGAGCCCGGCACTCGCGGGCCGTGACAGGACGCCGCCGAATCCGAGAGAGGTTAAGGTCACGATGTGCACCGATGGCTACTTCGTTACGTTGGGGAAAAAGGAAGTGGATTTATATAGAGTGGGTGCAACTATTATTATAATTCAGAAAAAATAATAAAAAGATGTACCAGACTGTCCAATAGTTATAATGATTTTAACCATTACGCCTGGTTCTTTGTTTCCTCGTACGAGTAGATAACGGACGGCTCTATTTATTTCTCTATATAGATATGTTCGGATCGAACAAAAAGGTTTATTTTTCCTTAGTTGAAGTTATGGTTTTGAACTGGTCATGCGCGCTGGTGAAAACAAAAGGATTCATAAAATGTCAGAAGAAAACATGTAAAATGTATAATTTCTTCATGTAATAAAAATATTAAAAATCTATATGTCTTTACATGTTTTGCCACCTTAAAGGAAACAATGGTATAAACAATATAAGTGTGTTTATCGTTGTATAGTACCCAACCCATAGATCAAGCCTAAGGCTTGTAGGACTAAGTCATCAGTTTGATATTCATTTTTTTATGTTTGTAGAACCCCACTCCTACTTACAGGTTCTTGAAAGCATGCAGAAAGTAAATGGCTACACAGGCCACCTGGACGGAGCTAGCACAAGTGGTCCACGACTTGTTTGTCGGATCTCCCTTTCTAACTCATCCGTAACGATAAAGACGCACAGATCGAAATTCGAGAAAATACACAATGTGTTAGCCGCTCTGATGGAAAGTGGGCTCTAATCATAGATATTTCTTTCGTGTTAGACCAAAACTTCCCGAGTCACACCGGCGCAGCTCCCGCGCATCTCGCCGCGGTGTGGTCCCATATTTCACGGCGGCTGCACCGAGCCGTCTTCGCGTTTACGATGTTGCGTAACATCGGGGTTACGTATCACATTTTTTTACTCTTTACACCTTTGTTTCGGAGAATCTTGAGGCGAAAATTGAGTTTCATTTTGAGTTGTGGGGCACGGCAAAGTAGATAGAAATGGTTCGAGTAAATTATGGTGTCTAAGAGCTACGGACCTGTTATAGGCAGGGACCGGAACCACATACCATTAAAGGGGTTTTCGATAGGGTATTTGATAGACTTGTTTTTACAAACCCCAATGATGCGCTAAGCCTATCGTCGACTTAGTCCAATGAAAGGGCAACCAAACGATACAGTTAATTCGACTAAGCGCTAACCCAATCCCAATACCCTATCATCCGTTACCCTTTTTTGGTATGCCATGTTCCGGATCCGTACCATGACATATACATACATAAATAAATAGAAACTAAATTGATATTTCAATATATATTATATACGTCACGGCATACGAAAGGTTCGAAAGGTTTCAAGCTGTTTTAATCTCTTTGCACAAGAGTTTCGACTTATTATTGCACTACCTAACAAATTGAATGGGTAGCGGCTAGACAGATACCACCCAAATGCGCAAAAAAGAGAGAGGCGCTCAATAGTGCTTAAATATTAAACTACCGAAACCCTAATGAACTTGGTAAGCTCTATGGAAGGAGTTAACTAGTTCAAAGGGGTTCCCTTAACGTTAAGGTAACCACATCGATTGGGTAACCAAATGATAGGGTTACCCTATCGATAGGGTTAATCAAATGCAGGGGTTTTCCGGTCCCTGGTTATAGGACAATCTGTTACTTTCTGACCTGTATGCGTACGAGAGTGACGGGTGCTTTATCCACATTTTGGGTGCTGATCTGATGATGGAGTCGAAAGGTGGCAACGGGGTCTGTTTCCATCAGTGATCGGAATAGGTAGAGTATATTTACTTAAACTTGATGCATGTTCATTCAATAATGTGTTCCCATCTCACTCACGCATGAATGAACAAGCGTCAAGTTTAGGTAAATATACTCTACCTATTCCGATCACTGGTTTCCACTGTACTAAAATACCGAGTTTGAACTCATTAGTTGAGTCTCGATGCAAATTTAGTTTTTTTCTAATGATATTATTGAAAATAACAATGATATGTTTTGATTTATTTTTATGTTGTAATAATATTGTTTCAAACTCGTATATATTTAAATATTTAAAACTAACTTTTTTATTACTCGTTTTTCTGCCCGAGATAATCATAGCATAGGTAAAGTATTGTTATTAATGTGACGGTTAATTATAGCTAATTTACATGTGTGTTTTTCCATTAAGTCACGGGGTTTTTCTATGATTATAATACTAAACTTATCCTTATTCCTTAAAATCTCGTTATAGTTATTTAACAGGAAAACAAGATTAAGTTAGAGGTTATGTTTACTAATCTTTGTGTTCTTAGGAAAATGATGACAGCATTTGTAAAATAAATAATGTGAGTGTACATACTGAGTTTGACGAAGCGGTTAGCCCTAGGCAGTGACCTAGCCTACGAAGCTAGCGGTCTCGAGTTCGAATCCCGGTATGGGCAAATATTTGTGTGATGAGCGCGAGTATTTATTCCTGAGTCATGGGTGTTTTATATATGTATTTCTCTATATAGGTATGTGTATCGTTGCCCGGTATCCATAGTACAAGCCTAGAGTTTAGTTTGGGACTAGGTCAACTTGTGTGAGATTGTCCCTGATTTATTTATACTTTATTTCTAGAAAAAGAAACCCTTGTCTTCTTGAAAATCTTGTATTTTCTCGCTTGTCACTCCCTCAATGACTAAAAGTAGATCCGTCAAATTTGAACTCGATGGCTAGTTTTTTTTATATTGAGTTTATAATCAGTGTTATAGGTACAGGTACAGTCGACAACAAAGTGTGCTAATGAACATTATTTTTTAAAACTTATTAAACTGTGGGCGCTATTGTACATGAGGCATATGTTCGGTGCAGTCTTAACTTTTAGTCAGTGTCTGATCAAAATTCCTCGTCTTTGCCAGGCTAGCAGCACACGCTAATTCCCGTCTTATTATTTTGTAAATAAAGTTCACAATGCGGCAGCATAATCATGGTGCCAGGCCTCATTACACGGAAATGCGTAATAAAGCGCATTATTCGCTTAAGCACAGCGCTGTAAATTACGTTCTGTCGCCAAATAGCACATCAGTAAATAGTTTGCGGGTTCCATTGCTGTCGACACTTTAAAACCTATTTCCAATGCGTTGAATTTAAATTTCTTCAATTAGCTATATTTTGCTTTTAAGCCGGTAATATTAAGTAAAGAGTGAATCAACTTTTTTCAACGTATTTTTATTTTTGTTGTAACTTAAAGACGGTAAAATATACAAGCGTCAATTTTGGTAGGTATGATTATAGAACAAACCCTATAGAATAACAACAAATCCTAGAAACCAGCCAAATATGTACAGAACTCTCAGTGCACGAGTCCGACTACTCGCATTTGATAAAGATAAAAGATATTTATTCAGTAAGTAGGCCGCACGGGCACTTTTACACGTCAAAATCTACCAGCGCTTCCAAGAGGAGACCACTGCTGAGAAGAAGCGCCGCAAGAAACTCAACAGTTAGTCATTTTTTAAATAAAACTCAAGACAATAATACTACCTACTTATTCTAGCATTATATAAAACTATAAAAATAATATAAAATATCTGCGTAGTTCTGCAGGAAAACATGTCAGAATTGTTACGAATATATATATATATATATATATATATATATATATATACCTACACACATGTAACCACATAAAAGAGTTTTGACATGTCTTCCTACATAAACCGTGTCCCCTGACAATATACAGTGTTTACATGATTTTTGTGAGGTAGTAAGCTATTAGTTAATTTTATGGTTTAGTGATATAGTGTTTTCAATCCATGACCGGTTTTATTTGGTTGCTTTCTTGTCTGTCTGTTTGTTTGTCTGTTCGGTACTAATTATGCAATCGATATTAAACTAACTTCCCCATTGACTTGCAACGTTGAAGGATAAGTTGGAAAAAAAATACATTTTCTATTTAAAATAAGTGTTTATTATTTAATCACCAAAATCATTAATAGTTTGTAATTCCTGACGCCTCATATACGAGTATAAATACGGGTATGCAATAACGGAATTGCATACCTGATATGAGCACCGAATGTGTAAAATTACGTATTTTGTTTTGTTCTAGGTACAAGTCACTTTTCAATTTGTTAATATATTATTCACTGACGCGCCTAAGTTACCCATCAGAGCATTATTACAACGCGTGTATTTTGAAATTGGTTGCGTCGAAGCAAATGGCAATATTCATAACACTCTGCGGCAGATAATTCGATGATGAATTATAAAGTGAGCCGTTTAATAAACCTCTATGCCCTGTGTCGGCGTCACTGGCGAACACCGAAGACAGGGCGCGAACTCTCCCATTGTGCGAACCGAAACAATGATCCCAACTCGCAGCGGCAGTAATGAGTGCGAGAGCCAGGGGCTCTGCTACAGTGGGACTCTTGTATTTTTAGGGTTCCGTTCATTTGACCAAATGTATATTTGGCAAAACAAACAATTGTATTTGAGAGCAGCTATAACCGTTACACATTGTAACATAGGTTACATAGGCTTATTACCAGTGATCGGAATAGGTAGAGCTAATTTACCTAAACTTGATGCATGTTAATTAATGTGTGAGTGAGATAGGAACACATTATTGAATGAACATGCGTCAAGTTTAGGTAAATTAGCTCTATATATTCCGACCACTGCTTATTACTTAGGTAATGTAATGTTAGACTTGACATAAGTAATAATATGTTTTGACGGGAAATAGTTTTTTGCGAAATTAAAATTTGTAAAATGGTACAGTTTGCAAAACAATTATTTGGTGTAGTAATGTGAACCGTTTTATATGAGGGGGCTAATGAGATTAGATGTAGGTTAGCTTGAGAAGGAAACACTGTACATGAACACCGGCATTTTAACAAGGATCATTACATACAAACATAACTTTAGTAGGTAGGTACTAAGTAAATATAATTTAAAATTGGCGACTGATAGCTTTTTGAACAAGGACAACACTGGGCGGTCAACATTAATAAATAAATAAATAAATATCAGGGACAATCTCACACAAATTGACCTAGTCCCAAACTAAGCTCTAGGCTTGTACTATGGGTACCAGGCAACGATATACTTACTTATATAAAGAAATACATACTTAAATATATAGAAAACATCCATGACTCAGGAACAAATACTCGCACTCATCACACAAATATTTGTCCATACCGGGATTCGAACCCGGGACCGCTAGCTTCGTAGGCAGGGTCACTACCAACTAGGCTAACCGCGTCGTCGTTGCGATCACAAAAACACCACCAACTTCAAGCCCAGCTTAAGCAGGGTATCACTATACCAACTAGGCTGGAGTCAACTAATGGAGGGAGAATAGCAAATAAAATTGATCAATCTGCGCCCACTGTAGACGAAACCGAGCAGCTTCTTCACGTTTTACAAGCGATCGCGATTGCTTAATTGCTCGCGACTAGTTGCCAGTGTTGCGGCCGACAGGCTCGTCTTTTGGCAGCGAACGAAAAGTAGCTGCTAGTGCATGTTAATGATGTCTTTTAAATTAGCTTATTACACAAAATAAAGTTTTGGAAAATGTTGCGTTTTATCGTCAACTTTTTTGGCACGGTTCTCTTTTAAAACTGGCATTCATTTCAACGCCGTAGATAGTTTGGCTAATGATAAGATGGTTTTGAAAATATAGTGTTTTCAATCCACGACAACCTCGCTCCATACATTACATACATACAATGATGAATAAATGAACTAAACTAAACTAACTATTTTAGATTTTAGGTTCGTCACGAAAATTAACGATACTAAATAGTATGACTAATTTTCGTGACGCACTGGAAAAAGTTAAAATTTGTACACTTTTTTTGAAAAACGCCCACAAACGAGTATCACACACTGTCAAAAAAAAAAATATGGCGGATTCAGGTGGATATATAGACCGGGTATTAAATTAACTTGTATGGAAATCAATAGTAAATCATACAGTCGGGTTTTTAAAGTATTTTTAATAGACTTGTTAAAAATCTCTATACTATTCTAGCTCTCCAAAGTAAGCTAATAGCGCTCCATAAATATCTGACAAACTATCACGTGATTAGATCCCTGCCTAATCTGTGGCGATGCGTCACCCGCTGGCATTATGCTCGCAATTATCATTGCCGCGCCTCTTAGTACTTATATCAATTAATTGTTATAGCTGTTTACTAGGGTATACGCGGGGAAAACAGATCAAGCAACGGGTTTTTGGAACGAAGTTCCTTTAAAACGTCACACTTGTGACGCTTGGCGAATTAGGGCTAGGAGAGTGTCAGACATGACAGTTTTGCCGTTTATGGTGATCTTTGGTGGTTTATACAGGATGAGCCTTGATAAAGTGCACGTATTCAAATGAGGGACATTAAATTAAATTTTATCGACGAAAAGAATTTTCTTGTGGACGTGATTACAATGAATGTATGTCTATCTACTAGAATAATACAGTCAGTCAATGAGGCGCTTCTCGAGTTCAACCAGTTCAACGTTGTACAAGCTTTACTTGATCTCTTTACATGGTCTCGCAAACCTGTGCTCAAGATTGTACCAGCGTCGAAGGTCGCTACGAATCACGTGCTCTTACAGCCTTTAAATTGCCTTGAACTGGAAAGTGGTAGAGTTTTCGACGAACTCTAGAATTCAAAATAACTCTTTTTCAGTGGGGTCGGAAAGATAGGATCCATGCCTTTTAATTTAAGCAACTAGACAAAACTGCAAAATGACATTAAATGAATTTTTAAAAATACGTAGTATTATGTATGGCATCGCATGAATACAATTTTTGTAATGGTTCGCTATGGCATATAAGGAAATAAGTAATCTTCAATTCCTACTTATACTTGATTCGAAGTGATCAAGTTAGTATTCTCTGATGTTTTTGCTAATACTGTGCGACAATGTCGTCTTGGTGTGCAATTAATACTTTTATGGCGGCGCCTAAACGTGGCACTGACAACATCGCATTCAGCCACGAATTAGCCTCGGTATGGCAACATCTACGATATGATTGATATTGTGACTCATAATGTTTTATTCAAATTTAGAACAAAGAACATCTTATTTAAGGCTATTGTTTGTTTTAAAGCAAGCTTTGTTAGTGGCCAGTGTCTATCTGTATATGCTTTTAATAGTTGCTAGCCCATAAAAATGTGACTACGGCGACCGAGCAAAGCCGACGCACTCGCAAGGCTAGCTGTTTTAGAGCTTCTGCTCACTTAATGCGGTCCGGTCATCTAATCCGATCCTCAGTACATATTAAAAAAAAAGTTAGTATCAGGTACAATCTCACACAAATTGACCTAGTCCCAAACTAAGTTCTAGGCTTGAACTATGGGTACTAGACAGCGATAAACATACTTATATAGAGAAATACATAGAAAACATCCATGATTCAGGAACAAATACTCGCGCTCATCACACAAAGTATTTGCTCATACCGGGATTCGAACCCGGGACCGCTAGCTTCGTAGGCAGGGTCACTACCAACTAGGCTAAACGCGTCGTCGTCGTCGCGTTGCATTTGTTCCAATTTGTACTGAGGATCGGATCGCATGACCGGAACGCATCCTGTGCAGAAGCTATTAATTTTCGCTATTTACGTATTATGAAGAATTAATCTTATACATAATCGCACAATTAGCGACAAGAAAGTGACAAAGCATACTTTTACTAAAATAGGTTTGTTGTGGGGCTACCTTCGATTGACTTAGCGCGTCGGCTTCTGCTATGATTTCCAACGGATCTATTAATAACATTATAATGGATTATAAAACCCTAACAAAACCCAAATGCAACCACTTTAATTAACAATCTGTCTCGATCTTAAACACGCCGAATGCATCCTTAACTTCCAACATCAATATTCAACTGGAGCGTTTATTATCATATCTCATTATGCGAGTTAGTGCCTGTACTGTCGGGTTGGAAGACCCCTTCTTAGGTTATAACCTTATACACTAAAATTCGCTCTTAAACAACACTACAGAAGCAACCTTGCGTCTTGAGTTCAAGGTTGCAAGTTGGGTGTGTGTTAACAGTCGTAAAGTCGAGAATCAGTTTTGGAATGCAATTTGGAAATGAGATCTGGAGGGTAAGTTACCCTTGAGGGGGTGGGTGGTAGCCGTTATTATTTATAAGGGGGTCAGTGGACGGGCTGACCGACTAGTAGGTTTTGTCTTAGTAACTGCGTGGTAAGTAGCGATTTAGAATTACCTACATATGTTGAATTAAGTTACTACTTTACCACATCTTTGTATGTACCTAAACTCTTCATTGCACATTTTTTTTTTACGTATTGTGAAATTTTGTGAGCAGGTTCAATAATTATATGGAATTTTTTTGTCGTATTTTTCGAAATTTTTCAAAATGGCGGAGATATGAGGGTTTTTGCGATTACCAACTTATTTGCGGTGATGGTGAACTGACCGCGACCAATGTCAATGTATGGGAATAACAGTTAACCAACGGCAAAGTTAAGTTTGTCGCGAGGTCTACAGCTCACAGAGCCATTAGTAAAATAGAATGTACAAATGCGAACTTATCCCTATAAGGGATTTCTTTCAGCTAATCTTAGGACCTTATATACTTTTAAACAGCGTCTATTTAGAAGTGGTAAAGAAGTTTCTTAGTCGACTATACAAGTATGACACGTCTATCATACAAATAATTTTACCGTCAGTCTTAGCCCCCATACTGAAACACAACAGTGCGAACACTGTTGCATGATGGAGTTAAGAAGGTAAAATGGTAAGATAGGTATAAGGCGCTCATAAATATCTGAAATCGACTCTATTGTTAAAAGCGTAGAGCATTTTCTTGATTCTATTGAGCACAATGAGCTTGAATAATCTTGTTATATGATGGCGACTGTACTGAATAAAGAACCTTAAATGAAGGCGTCACTAATACAATTTTATCAGTCACGTCTGCTTGTTACGTTAGTTGCAATAGTATTTTTAAAATACCTCTATTTATCTAACCACCGGTTTCACAATCATCAAGTAAAGAATCTGACAGATAAGTTAACCCTTTCCCTTTCTTACACTTGAAAATAGACAAGGAGAGAGCTCACCTTAACTGGCATATAAATTTCTGGCCTTAAATGTATAAAATCCAGTACCCATAGCAAAGGAAATCCTAGTGAAGGATTATTTATACTAATTATATCATAATAATTAATATAGTCATTAAAAAAATGGCTTAGACTTCATAAACTCTAGTTACCAAACTGGGCACTACTCCTTGGTTCCTTATACCGTGTCAAAGTATCAAGAAATTATAACTACAATATAAATATAGCTAAAGCAGTAAAGAAACTACGAACAAATGTTCGAAAACGTTGCACTCACACAGACGCACGTCTCAACGAGACCTCTAAGCGGACATGGCAGTGCTGTCACTGCTGCCAGTGGCAGGTGTCGAGACGAATGTTTTCGTGGAGAAAAATAAAATACAATGCGAAACCATTCGTCTCGACGCGACACCCGCCACTGACAGCACAGCCATGTCCGCTCAGAGGTCTCGTTGAGACGTGTGTCTGTGTGAGTGCGACGTTTCGGACGTTTGTTCGTAGTTTCTTTACTGCTTTAGCTATATTAATGCTGTGTTTAACTTACTTTCCACTAATTACTCAAACGTATTTATTTGGCTTGTGATAACGAAACTAATTAAAACTGGTTTCATTAAAAACACTACACAATATTAATTTCATGGGTGTTTTATTCCGGAAGTTTATTGTCTCATTAAAATGTTTCCATTGTTCACTGATACGTAAGAATTTTTTAAAATAGTTGACACCTGTCTTAAATTAACGGCAACGCACTTGTTATAGCTAATATGCGTTACTTTAATATTAAAATTTATTTTTCTGTTTTAAAGCTGACGATAAAGTAGAGCAACTACTGCGAGATGGCACATCAAATACTAACTGTGTATTATTAGTTAAAAGTTTTACTTAAAAGAACTAAAATATCTAATGGAGGTGTATAATCATACAATAGATTATGAGAAAATTACTAAAATTTACCTTTAACTATTCTTCATCTTTCGTTTGCCAAACTCAACATACATTATACTATATATATATACGTTAATTGTTAACTTTCTTACTTATTTATGTATATTTTAGTGGGTTTTTGTGTCTGTGGCATACCTACTCTTTGAAGTTAATAAAGTTTTTTCTATTATATTCTCTACTTACAAAAATAAATGGTTAGGATAAGTTATACTATAAACATAACTCCTTTCAAAAGTCCAATAGAGCCGTATGTATTTTTATCGTCACGTCAGGATTAATATCAAGAGTTGACGTCCGACAATGGACACACGCCGTGAGCAGACAGACCTCACATAACTAGTTACAGTAAACATATTAAAGTGTTAATATGTTTATTTACATAAATTAGAACCCCGTTGATTTTTTTAATAACAATTACTTTGTTGATACAACTTATACGAATAAGGTAGTGAGTTTTAACTTTATTTATAAAGTGCCGACAGAATTATTACAAACGTAGGAGTCATCATTCATTTTATATGAATACGTGGGAAATTAGGGTTAAAAGTAAAAGAACTTTTGAGGTGTTAACCGATCGGTGATATCAGCTTTTTTTGTAAAGAGTGAAATAGCTTCAAAGTTTGATGAACCTGTTTGACAATTCAAAATGCAAAATTAAAAAAAAAAAAAAACATTTATTTAACCAACCAATTATACATTAATTAAGAGTTAAGGCAAGTTGGCAAGTTGGTGATCCTGTTGCTATGCCACAGTTGGTAGTGCTGTCCGAATCGATATTGAAAAAAGTTTGTTTACGGATTATCTATATTAATAATTACGTAAGGGTCTACGATAGACTTGATAAATAAATAAATAAATACCGATATCTCGGCTGGTGGCCTGACAAAGTTGTGCCTCTACTTTTATCATTAAACCTAAAAGAACTGGAATTCTGATAGGTACTTCTTGCTGTCCTGCGGTTTGATTTTTGAAAATAGAACGCTTAAAAGTTGCGTTCGGAAATAAGGATGGGTTGTGATGTTTTCACATGTGATTTTTTTTCTACCGCTCGCTTGTCGTTTCGAGGGGCTCAGGACCACAAAACACATTTTCCCTAAAAGTGCACGTTCTCAAAAGGAGCACTTCTTCAAAAAGTAATTTCGCAGAAAGAAGAAATAGGTACCTATCAATATGTAAACTTTCTCAGAAAATAAACTTTCCGTAAAGGAGCACTCTTTCAGATATGACATCATGTAAGTACAAGTAAAAATATGCCTCAGAGTTAAAATGTCCAAAGTATGTTCTGGCCCCTAGAAATGACTTTGACTTTTCAATCGACTCGCTGTTTCTCAGCATCATTACTTCAATATTTTTAAGTCAAGAACAATGTTATAGTGGTTGTAGGATCCTGTACAGGGTCTGTCCGGATCGCTTCTATCATTTTAGGTACCTACCCATTAGCCACCAAGCAGCTGTGATCGCTTTGTTGTATTCCGGTGTGGGTGTTAGCAACGCATTTGCCACTATTCGAGCTCTTACATATTTTGATGTTTTTATGGTGCGGTTAGCCTAGTTGGTAGTGAGTAGCCTACGAAGCTAGTGGTCTCGGGTTCGATTCACGATAAGAGCAAATATTTGTATGATATGCGCAAGTAATTGTTCCTGCCTTGGATATTTTCGATGTAAAATAAGTACATATTTATTTCTCTAAATCATACGGTACCTACTTGACTTATTGTCAAAATAAATTATTTTAAACAACCACTAAATCAAGCTTTCCAAAATAATACGGAAAAACGAAGTTTTCGCGAATTTAGACGATTTAATTCAACAAAAACTAAATAAAGGAAGCAGTTTGAACACTGAAAATTGTGACGTCACATGCCAGTATTTTCATACTAACGGATCGTTTTGACGTTTTAATAAAAGTTGCTGATTTGACCAGTCAGTCAAATACCGTATTACTTATGTTCGTATATAGTTGCCTAGTACCCATATAGCCCAAGCTCAGAGCTTAGTTTGAGACTAGGCCAATTTGTGTAAGATTCACCCCTGATATTTATTTATTCAATTACCACTTGTAAAGGTAAATAAATACTTAAATACATAGAAAACATCCATGACTCAGGAACTACTCGCGCTCATCACACAAATATTTGCCCATACCGGGATTTGAACCCGGGACCGCTAGCTTCGTAGGCAGGGTCACTACCAACTAGGCTAAACGCCAGTAAACGCGTCGTCAAACGTCTCTTTTCGAGCTCTTGTTTTATCGTTTTCATTATAAACTTAACGTTTACTCTAAAACCCGACATTACACCAAAATTACCTAGCGTAAAACATCGATCGCCGGCTAATACTAGTTCGAAGGGGGTTAATTAATAATAACTGCGTATGGGTGATTAATGAAACGCTACCCTTCCTAATTTATAGTTGGACTTAAGCGCGCCGCCGGCCCAAAGCAAACTAAATATCCGATACCTCCATGTTGAGTGGGGGTGGAGCGTTCTTGGTACTTGCGTTTTTCAAATGTTTGTCGTTCCGATTGGATAAGTCACTGGTACTATTACTGTTACAAGCATGTATACAACGAGCCAGCAAGCCAATCTGCGGTAAAGGTCGCGGTCTTTGCGTTGTTGACTTCAGGTATTTACTAGCAAAAGGATCAACACTTTTATAAAATCATCATTTCAGCCGAAGGACGTCCACTGCTGGACATAGGCCTCCCCCAAGGTTGCCACAAAGATCAGTCCTGCCTCGCTTGCATCCAACGGTTTCCCGCAATCTTAACCACGTCGTCGGTCCACCTTGTTGGAGGTCTGCCCGCGCTGCGTCTTCCAGTGCGCAGACGCCACTCGAGAACTCAAAAAAAACTCATAAAATGCGTAGTATAAATTCGTCGGAACTTGTTGTTGTAAGCAGAAGGGTCGAGAAAGAAAGTTATATTCGACTGACAGTGCTTGATTTAACATTCGATGATAAAAGTAGAAAAAATTAATACAGAGTTGGTGAATCGTCCTTTATGAGTTATAATATAACTGATGAAAGCCTCTTCTAATTAGTAATTTAATTAGTAGTTAATGCATTTTTTATTTTTGTCTGTGTTTAAACTTACGTATAACCTTACGTCAGCTAGATTGGTTACGCCATTATTTACTACTTTAGCGATTTTGATGTGTTTTTTTCAGGTGCATGCATAGTTTGGAGTCTAGGGAAAGTGTATAGAACAGGCACTTTTACTCCCAAACCTCTTTGGGCCCTATTAATAAAGTGATATGAAACGCGACGCACGTCTCAAAACGCGTTACATTAGAGTTTTTTTATAACTTGATATTTATTTTGAAACATCACATTCTCGCTCAGTTAGTTAATAGGTACGGCACGGCACTTAATCAAAAACGAATAATCTACTGTATAATTTGAATTAAGTCTCATTTAACACGTTGCACAGTTTCACCATCGTGAGTACAGAACTCTTTAAAAAGTATCAAAATAAACCAAGTATCAACTCTGTTCGGTCTCCTCACATTATTATGAAGACAAGTACGAGCAGTGTATTCGGACTTTGGAAATCTAATTACGTAGCCAGTACCCTTACCTCGATCGACCCCCGCCCCCGCGCCGCGCCACGGCATTATCGTATTATCTGCTCCAAGAATAACAGTAGTGTGTGTAGCTTACGTGTTTTTAATGAAAGGGTTATGTGTGTGACATGACTTGATAGTTTTAGCGTTTTAAAAAAAGGATTTGATCCTCGACGTCGAATCGTAACGGAAACGAAGTTGAAGTTACTGTAAATATACGCTGGGATAACTTTTTGAACTAAAGATGTACAAACAATCTGTTTAGCGTACGAGTATATGGAATTATTATAATGGATACTGTACTTATGCTACGTTATCATCTACCATTCGCGTTACAAAAATGTTTATTTTTTTTTGAGTAAATCGATTTGATCAAAATGGTTAAATGAAATTTATTGATAGTTGATAACGGGCACGACGAAGAATTATTTTTGAAGATAAACCAGTTGGCTATTTTGGTTAAAAAATACCACCAAGATGTTTGCTGCGTATATCGGAACGCTTCCAAGCACGAATCATACTTGCCGTACACGTTCACTATTGCTAGTGAAGTTTTAATTCGATATCCCACCGCCTTCTGCCCCCCTGGTGCCCGCGATAATGTATTTATGGACGATACCGCGACCTAATGAGCCTTCATACGCCTCTTTATGCCTTCACCGACCCTGGTACTTCGGGTCGAAGGTATACTAATATTAAATTTGTTTTGACAGCGTTTTCAATATTAATACCGTGGGGTTGGGCTTTAGTTTTGTTGGTAGAAACAAATATCGGTAATATGGCAGTTCTGAGTCTCACGATAAGTATGTTTAATTAACATTGGGATACTAGGTACTGTAACTCAACGGTCTAGGGGGTCACATCATACGATTTTTAAGATTTCTAAATCCCTCCCCCTTCGTCACGCATTTTTTCATCTTTCAAAGGACGTCACGTTTGGTTAGACCCCCCCTCCCCTATGAGCGTGACGTAATGTATGAATGACCCTAAACACGATTTCAGTACAGTAAACAAACCAATAAATATTCGAACAAAGGTACATCGTGCGGTTTGTATGTATGCGCCTTGTACAGTCACCACACGGGATTGTTGAGCCACTATAGAACCCTCTCACAGAAAGTCGACGGAAAATTTTGACGTAATTTCTTTTGAGTGACTTGACGTTGTCATTATGACAGGGTTCTATGGTGGCTCAACAATCCCGTGTGGTGACTGTACGTACGCGCCACAAGCCTGTGGTGAGGCGTGAGCTAAAGGTGGTCATTCACGGTCAGTTAAACTGATCAGTTAACTGACGTACATCCAGAAGCTGACCTTGAGTTCGTATAATTTCAACTTAAGATTTCACATTCACGGTTAGTTTTTGGATGTACGTCAGTTCAACTGATCAGTTTAACTGACCGTGAATCAGTGTTGGCATCAATCTGAACTAAATCAATCCGGATTGATCAATCCAATTGACGCGTCAATCCGAATTAATCAATCCGAATTGATCAATTCGAATTGATTTAATTCAGATTGACGCGTCAATCCGATTGAATCAATTGGAATTAACGGATCAATCCTCAATTCGCATTAAATCAATTCTTAATCTAGATTAACCATTTCCCTAAGATTACTTTACAAAGGTGTCCTTTTTTGGGACTTACTTACTAGACTTGTTGTTTTGTTAATTTTTAGGGAAGCTAATTTCGAAAATGATATCACATTTGGAATTCAAGATGGCGGCCATGATGTTTTTTGAAAAAGTCGTCATGGGTGTCGTTTTCTTAGTTTTTGGGGACGCAGATTTTGAAAATGATATCAAATTTGGAATTTAAAATTGCGGCCATGATGTTTTTTTAAAAAGTCGTCATGGGTGTCGTTTTCTTAGTTTTTGGGTACCTACGCAGATTTCGAAAATGTTATCAAATTTGGAATTCAAGATGGTGGCCATGACGTTTTTTGAAAAAGTCATCATGGGTGTCGTGTTCTTAGTTTTTGGGGACGCAGATTTCGAAAATGATATCATATTTGGAATTCAAGATGGCGGCCATGATGTTTTTTGAAAAAGTCGTCATGGGTATCGTTTTCTTAGTTTTTGGGGACGCAGATTTTGAAAATGATATCAAATTTGGAATTCAAGATGGCGGCCATTATGTTTTTTGAAAAAGTCGTCATGGATATCGTTTTCTTAGTTTTTGGGGACGCAGATTTTGAAAATGATATCAAATTTGGAATTCAAGATGGCGGCCATGATGTTTTTACAAAAAAAAAATACAAAAAGGGGCTTTTTATACGTCGTAAAAATACGTCAAATGTGTGAAACATTTTTCGGAACCTTTGGGCACCTCAGATAGCGACTTTAAGTCCAGTAAGTAAGTGACAAAAGGACACCTCAGCGGACGAAAATACTGACATCAGGAACATGTTTTCAAACCTCTGGGAACCTTGTGATATCATTTTCGAAATCTGCTTCCCTAAAAATTAAGAAAACAACACCCATGACCACTTTTTCAAAAAACATCATGGCCGCAATTTTAAATTCCAAATTTGATATCATTTTCAAAATCTGCGTCCCCAAAAACTAAGAAAACGACACCCATGACGACTTTTTCAAAAAACATATTGGCCGCCATCTTGAATTCCAAATTTGATATCATTTTCAAAATCTGCGTCCCCAAAAACTAAGAAAACGACACCCATGACGATTTTTTCAAAAAACATCATGGCCGCCATCTCGAATTCCAAATTTGATATCATTTTCAAAATCTGCGTCCCTAAAAACTAAGAAAACGACACCCATGACCACTTTTTCAAAAAACATCATGGCCGCAATTTTAAATTCCAAATTTGATATCATTTTTGAAATCTGCGTCTTTAAATACTAACAAAACGATACCCATGATGACTTTTTCAAAAAACTTATGACCGCAATTCTAAATTCCAAATTTGATATCATTTTCAAAATCTGCGTCCCCATAAACTAAGAAAACGATACCTATGGCGATTTTTTCAAAAAACATCATGGCCGCCATCTTGAATTCTAAATTTGATATCATTTTCGAAATCTGCGTCCTCAAAAACTACGAAAACGATACCCATGACGACTTTTTCAAAAAACATCATGGCCGCCATCTGGAATTTCAAATTTGATTTCATTTTCGAAATCTGCGTCCCCAAAAACTAAGAAAAGTATACCCATGACGACTTTTTCATAAAAACATGACCGCCATCTTGAATTTCAAATTTGATATCATTTTCGAAATCTGCGTCCTCAAAAACTAAGAACACGATACCCATGACGACCTTTTCAAAAAACGCCATGGCCGCCATCTTGAATTCCAAGTTTGATATCATTATCGAAATCTGCGTACCCAAAAACTAAGAAACGATACCCATGACGACTTTGACAAAAAACATATTGGTCGCCATCTTGAATTCCAAATTTGATATTATTTTCAAAGTCTGCGTCCCCGGAAACACGGAAATTATACCCTTGTCGACTTAGTAAAATATATATCATGGCCGCCATCCAAATCCAAGCCTTTTTCGTTATCTACTTAGGTACAAGGTAACTAATGGCACGTGCTAATTCTTCGGATGATTCGAGTCCCGAAAATGTTCCAAAAAGGACATCCTTCATATTGCCGTCGGAAACATGTCTCGGAACCTTTGGTAAACTCAGACACCGGTTTTTAACGCATTTGGTCAGTTTCGAAAAATTGCCTAAATAAAAAGGACATTAGGTAGGTAGTAGGTACATACAAAGTAATCCTCAATCCGAATTGACGATTGAGGATTGAGGATTGACCGATCAATTCGAATTAAAGATTAGTAATCTTCAATCTTCAATTAGTAGATTTAGAATTAGTTTCGTCAATCTTCAATCGTTAATTCGAATTGATCGATCAATCCTCAATCCTCAATCGTCAATTTGAATTGATTTTTTGCCAACACTGCCGTGAATGTCCACTTTAATACTGATAATCATTAATTTAGTCGTCGCTCGCCGCCTGCGTGTGTGTGCGTAAGGCCGGAGTTGGTTACTTGTCTGTAGGTACATACTATGTCAGCGGCGACGATCGGCGAGAGTTTAAAAAATTGTTTTTTTAGGGTTCGGTACTCAACGGGTGTCAAGCGGAACCCTATTTACTAAGCCTACGCTGTCCGCCCGTCCGTCTGACCTAACTATAAAGAGCTCTACTATAAAGTATCTTTTGTACCGTATAGCGAGTTGATTTTTCATGTGTGATTATTAAGGCGGATTTCGTAACAAACAAATTTCTTGTATGGGGACCCCAAGGTTTTCCACAACGATCGGTCCTCTACAGCTGTCATCCAGCGGTTTCCCGCGATCTTTATCAGATCGTCGGTCCACCTTGTGGAAGGCCTGCCGACACTTCGTCTCCCGGTTCGCGGTTGCCACTCTAGAACCTTTAGGTCTTTGTCCAGCAGTGGACGTCTTGCGGTTGATAATGATGATGATGATGATGATGGGGACCCCCCCCATTACAAGAAATGTTTTTTTTTCAACGTATTATTTTGTTGTATCGTAAAAACGGTGAAACATACAAGCTTCAAATTTGGTATGATTAACTAATTAATTCATTAACCAACGCTATAGAATAACAACAAAGACTAAAAACCAGCCATATATACGGAACCCTCAGTGCGCGAGTCCGACTCGCACTTGAACGGTTTTTTATTATTATTATTGTCCGCAACTACTCTTTCTAAACGACACATACGTTTTATTCTGCCGCCACCATCCGACTTCCAATAAACATGTTAACTGCCAATAAAAATCAATTAAACATTTAACAAACACGTTTGAGACAAAGGCGAGCTCTACTTTTGTAGACAATAGAATTTTCCATCTAAATTTTAATTATAAGTATAATGATTAAAGCCATCAGCCGGGCGACAACCGGCTGACCCCGCCACTCACACCCTTCCATACCGCCATCTTGGAAAATCGGATGCGGCAAATCATATCCCACCAAAAACGTAAATTAATAAAAATTAACGGGGCAGGCCTAAACGGAGACGGCGGGACGACTTGAACGCATTCCTTAGCAACTGGCTAGAAAAAGCACCAAATAGGGACTCGTGGAAAAAAATAAACTAAAAACCTGTAGGTATATAGTGTACCTGTATAGGGTACCTGTATGTGTTTGACATTGTCGCCTACGTATGTTAAAATTCACTTCAGTGTTCCTAAATACGCCATTTTGAATTTTAATTTAAACTAAAGTACCCAGTGATACTCGCGAGGCTAAGACGAATCTGATGATTCGTTTGTCCAAATCTACGAGGGAACAAGAAAAATATGTAAACAAACTATTTCGCTTAATTCAGAAATAACCATAATTTGATAAGGCGTTATTAAAGTTTTGTTGATTTAACAAACTGTTTGTCTGTAAGGAATAAAACAGTTAATGTTATTTAACTCGACTGATTTGGTTAGGTATTGCCTTAGTTTTGTAGTCCCTTGTTTTAAGCTACACGTAGACGAAGTTTGGTTTCATTTAACAAACTTTTCATTAATCCCTTTTTCTCAGTGTACGAGGGAACAACATAACCCTCTTTCTTCAACACTCGGTTAAAAATACTCCGTGGTTCCACTACCTCCTCCAAATATTGGAACCGTCGCCACCGCACCCCCGTTCGTCTTCAACCAACTTCCTATAATTAATTACACTTATTATCATTATTGTTCGGAAGGCAGTTTTGCTTCGATAATGAATTGTCCGCGCCATCATTAATTAGTTTATTATAATAAGAAGGAAACTTCGTTCGGGGATTAATCAACTTTATCTGATGCTTGCTTTTAAATATTTCGTGCGATTCTGAATATTTGCACAGTCGTTTTGCGTTTTGGGTGAGGTTTGGGAACGGTTTTGTTGAAGACAATACAGAATTTATTTCTTTGTTTTGGACTTGGCGGTGCTTGGGTATTATTGTAGAGTTCTTTGGATTCATGTGCATTTGGTTAGACTCGCATAAGAGCGTACGAGAGCGAGTGAGAGGGAAGTACAAATCCAAAGGCCGTTCTATCTTTGTATTTTTTTTGTAGACTAGGTATTACAAGTGTCCCATTTCCGGGCAAAGGCTTATCTCCATAAGTCCATATTTGTGGTCGTCCAAATCGAAAGTGACAAAGCCCAAAAGGAGGGTTATCCACACGGCTATTGTACTAATGACAAGGCAATAAAAACTATAACAGCGTAAACGTCCGCCGCCATAAGGGCCCTTTCGATTTGGACGACCACATTTGATGCTTTTTCCGACCAATTTAGTAAAATAGTGTCAATTAAAACTTACTTTAAAAAAAAAAAATAGGCGTCGTTTTTTTTTTTTTTCTTTTAGATAAGTTATTTAATTTTACTTCTCCAAAGCGGCTAATAATGGAACGAGATAGCAATCTATTGCCTTCAGTAGTGATTATTCTCGACCCGGCGGAGATTCACGGCGGCGATCTGATGCTGCTATTACGTGTAGTGCCTGGCTAAACGGAGGTTCTACTCCATTGCAATCGCTATTGCCTTGGATGTGGATGGAGGTAGAAGGCTATTTAGTAACGATTTTTTTGCGTTTTTTAATTAACTGAGATGTTTTTGAGGTCTTTATTTAAACTAATGGACCACTTCGTTTAGAACGAACCACTTAAAAATGTGTAAGAAATAAAAGCTTGACAAAAAACAGTTTGACGTGATGGTGGACGTGACATTATGGAGATACAAACAATATTCTCAAACTATTACGAGTATAGAAGTATCATTCACACGCGTATCTATAGCGTTTTAAGGGAGACCAACTTAGTAATTTCAAATGTCTATAGTCTATGATGATAACTAAATAGTGTAATAGGTCATAAAAGGAGCTTCAGGCTCAGTATAAATATAGCTAAAGTAGTAAAGAAACTACGAACAAACGTTAGAAACGTCGCACTCACACAGACGCACGTCTCAACCATTCGTCTCCCCGCGACTCCCGCCCCTGACAGCACTGCCATGCCCGCTTAGGGGTCTCGTTGACACGTGCGTCTGTGTGAGTGCGTTCGTAGTTTTTTTACTGCTTTAGCTATATTTATACTGTGCTTCTGGTTTATATTGCCCTCTCACTCGCTCTTATTGCTAGTCAAAGCTACTTTACCCTAACCAAAGTAGTTGTTAAATCACTTTATTTTTTGGACTTCACATCTATTGTAGCTAGATGTATTTCGCCAATAACATCTTGACATTAGACACGCTAGTCTCTTATGTTAGAGGATTCATTTGTGACGTGAAGGGACCTTATGGATGCAGGCGGTTACGCCGTTTTTAGAAATGTTACCATAGTATTCGTATAGTTACAAGAATAAGAAGAACGTAACTGCCTTCCTCGATAAGGTCCCTTTATATTGAGAACGTCACATTTTATTTAAAAAAAACCTTCACTTCAGTACGTCATATCGTTATAGCGTTTAATTAAAGAAGCTCACCGATACGTAATCTGACCCGCGATCAAATATTAACGCAAAAGGCAACTTTCGGCCGTTTCAAGTTGGCTCGATACAAAGTTTTGACGTCATTCAGCTATTTACACGTTGTTGGATCGACGTTGTCTGTACATACTCGTACAAGTGTATTCTCGGTTTGTTAGACGGGGTTTTAGCGCACATTTGTGTCTAGGTCGCGTATTTTTACACACGAGACGGAGGCGGTATGCGTTTAGGGTGAGAGGTTGTTTTTAATACCCGTAACAGAATACAATAGGCTATTTGACTGACTGGTCAAATCAGCAACGTTTATTGAAACGTCAAAACGATCCGGTAGCATGAAGTTATAATGAAAATAGTAAAATGTGACGTCACAATTTTCAGTGTTCCTTTATAAAGTTTTTATTGAATTATTATATTCCAAAAATAAAAGATAGCTAGGTTTTTCCGTGTTATTTTCGAAAGCTTGATTTAGTGGTAGTGTAAATAGTACATTATTGCCTAGGCGCGGAAAGTAAGGGATTGCCTGACGAGGTGGTTAGCAGGCCGAGCAATAGCGAGGCCTGCTAAAATACGAGTCAGGCAATCCCCCCGTTTCCGCCGAGGCATATATAATGCTTTTCTCAAACATGTGAGGAAATTATACAAATATATTTGTAAAGAGTAAAATTAATATTAAAAGTGATGTTAATCATATTAGGACAATTTGTAAACGAAATTGTTATGGGTTTTCCAGGAACATTTATGTTTGTCTGTTGAATTTGAGATGTTGATATTTCAGGGCTTGTGGTAGACAAATGGACGTAACTTAGGGAAAAGGATCCAATTCAACCATTTCACACTTGTAGAATTTGACATAATATTGACAGCAATAGAATTCAAATTTAATACCGTGAAGTGCCGAGGACTTGATGTTTGTAGCTTTTACAGAACAACAGTAAGTTCTACGTTTAAATGTCAATAAGTTTTTGTTTTTAATTTTTTTTTCTAACCATAGACAATTTTAAAGAAATTTAAAAAGAAGAAAACACACGCACTGTGCTACGAAAACGAGCAGTTGCCTTGGCTGTATGAGATTTATTTCTTGTTCCTTTCTATTCTGTATGCATTTGACAGCACTTTAAAAAAAATATCTCAGCGGACAAAAATGGGTTTTTTTACGTTTATTTTACTCCTAGGAAGACAATGAGGCCCTTCGCGTCTTCGTTTTTCAAAAGGAATGCTATCCTTTCTGAGCATGTTGCAGAAAAACAATTTATTTTGACATTAGTCAAATAACCAATTTGGTGAGGGCCGGACAACGGATTTGCTAGGGAAATAAATACATCTATTATTCCCATATTCTAACGTAAGATTAACGCTTAGGTTTAAAATAAAAGTATCCCGTCTTGAGAAAATCGCAATAAATAAGTGAAAATCGCTATAGTCGCTTACTAATAAAAGGTAATAAAAGTCAGGATGAGACACTTTTTATTTTAAGCCTTAAGCGTTAAGTCTTACTTTAGAATATGGAATAGATTATTCATTTCCCTAGCACCTGTAAAAATTTCCATCCTAGCTGACTACAGTTAAGCCTTATCTTGGCAGTATCTTTGAAGATACATACGCTTTTATGGTTGTGTATCGATGTGGATAGACGAGGATAAAACGTCATCTGACTGGTAGAAAGTGCGAGAGTGACGGATGCTTTATCCACACTTATCCACCGGGATAAAGGGAATCATAATACGATTAAATGGTACATAGTTTAGTCGCGTCAGCTTTGACCCTACTGTTAATTTAAATTTCTTTTACTGATGTTTATTTGAGGAGATTTTTCAAGAAAGTATGTCACTTATCCTAATCATATATGAACTACTAGGAGCTCGTACAAATCCTTAAGATAAACTTTTTGTATTTAAAATAAGATAATAAGGAAGGAGATTTTAACAGACAGGGTGTCTGTTAAAATCTTGCATGCATGCCAGAGATAAAATTTGACAGATGCTAGGGAAATAAATACATCTATTCCATATTCGAATATAAGACTTAACACTTAAGGTTTAAAATAAAAGTGTCTCATCCCGCCTTGATATAAGGGTCATAATCAAATTTTGTGCAGGTAAACTTGTCCCAACCTAATAAAAGTTGTTTCCGTAAACACTATCCATTTATGCGTATTTGAGTGAAATGAATGATTTGCAGTCAGCTATATACCACAGATAAGCCCTCTCCTTGTCTATTTTCAAGTGTAAGAAAGGGTAAGGGCTACATTTATTTGACGGATATGCTTTACTTGACGATTGTGAAACAGGCGGTTAGTAATATTTATTATAAATAAGGTAACAGAGTGGTAGCTCCATACAAACAGCAACAGTGTTCTGCGCAAAATTTGATAATGACCCATAATCGCTATAAAAATGAGAGAATCGCAATAGCCGCTTAGTAATGAAAGGTAATAAAAGTCAGGACGAGACACTTTTATTTTAAACCTTAAGTGTTAAGTCTTACGTTAGAATACGGAATAGATTAGGAATAATGTGCAGACCGGAAAGATGACGTCACTGATATGCCTGTATGTTCCTTGCAAATCATAATATGCACGGAAAAAAAAGATAAAGGTTATTTGAAGGCTAATTATGAAACATTGTGTTGTATACCTTTTACTAAACTTAACAGTCAGTACGTAATTGAAAAAAAGGGACAGGAGAAACATCAAACTTATAATTTGGGAATAGCGCTCTTATTGGTTCTGTCAAGATTATTTTTTTATCGCTGGTACAAAACATAGGCAAAGGTTGAAACACATCATCATCATATCAGCCGCAAGACGTCCACTGCTGGACATAGGCCTTCCCCGAGGATCTCCACGTCGGCCAGTTTTGTGCTACTCGCATCCATCGGCTTCCCGCGATCTTCACCAGATCGTCGGTCCGCACACGATTCAGACATAATTATCATGTCACATACGCTCCTTTAGAATGACTTTAACTTCAAATTATTTTTTTTTATAAGAAATCAACATATTTTTGGAAAAAAAATGTGTTCTTTTTTATTTTTAATGCTCTTTTTAAAATACATTTTAAATACAATGATAAGAAATATTATGAAAATGTTGTCAATAATCGGCAAATACTAAAAATACAAATAACAATCTCCAAAAACCATAAAAATAGATGATTTACTATTCAAAGTTATCTTTGCTGGACGGCTAGCACAAGTGGTTCGCGACTTGTTTGTCGTTCGGATCTCCCTTTCTAACTTGTCTGTAACGATAAAGAGGCACAGCGACAGGCGACAAAATAAAGAGCTAGCTGCTCTGATTTTTTCAAGAACCAATGAAGTTCTTTGTCGTGATAGTTTTGCGTTCTTTCATTTTAAATCCTGATTTTTAGTATTTGTTATTTTGGCTGTATGGTATGCTCGTTTGCCTTAGCCGTGCCAAAAAAAAACATCCGAATCCGACAAAATGTCGGTCCGAAGTACCTAGTAGGTAAACTTACCGAATACACGACTCACAATTCCGTGGTAGCAAGTTCTATAATCCGCCATAGAACCCTGTTAATAGAATCTAGGAACTGAAATACGACCTTAGGCTTTTAAATAGGCTAAGGCAAAAATAAAGGGTGTATTTTAGGTCCCAGATTCGACCTGCAGGGTGCCAAGCGGGTTCTAGAGTAGCCACCATTGGATTGAGCGAGTCACGGAATTCGACGAGTTTACTATACTAGTACTACTAGACTACTAGAGAAGCTTGCGTACTAGTTATGTAACTAATTCGAACCGAATTCCGTCATCCGATTTCTCATACAGATGGTAAGTAACTGCTACTTCGGGCCAACATTTCTCGGATTTGGATCGGACGCAGTACGGAACCGCTCTAAGGCTCGCATGGGATCAAGATGGAAACTCACAAAAATTACAATATTGCAAGAAGCAAAATTTTTTTTAAGGATTTTTTTTAAGGAGGATTATGAGGCTGAAAATGTCCGTACAAAATGCGTTAACGTACCTCTGTCCTTAAAGCTAGTACGATTTGTACGATTTTTGAATATGTTGTAGATATTATGAAAAACTATGTCTCTAAACAGCAAAGAAACGGAAACGTACAAACCTAGCTTTTCATAATAACTACAACATATTCAAAAACCGGTCAAGTGCGAGTCGGACTCGCGCACCGAGGGTTCCGTATTTAAGTCCGTGGGTACTTCAAAAGTATGCATTTTTATGTACTTTAATTGTTTGCAATAAGGTCCATTTTGACTTGCCAAAATTTTAGTACAAATCTTTAAATGTTTTTGTCAATTTCTCGAAAACTATAAATTTCGAACACTATAAGTTAGGAATTTTAAGATTTTTCGTTTCATAAAATTCGGAGATGAGGGGGGACCGGTCATTTTTTTAGCACTTTTGGTTATAAATCAAAAAGTACGTCACGGAAAATTATAAAAAAAATATTTGAAATAAAAAAAAAACATGAAATGTGCAGATTGAGCCCTTTCATATAACACCCCGTTTCATTTTTTTTTTACTAAAAACAGATGCGGGCAAGCATACAACTATGCCAAATTTCAAATTGATATCTTGTGTAGTTGCTGAGAAAAACTGCTGTGACATACAGACAGACAACGAAGTCTCACCATAAGGGCCATTTACCATTTTAGTACGGAATTTAAAAAATCGTGAAAATTGGACTTAGTTTACGGGGTGAGAAACGTTACCGCCCGGAGCAAAACTTGTAAAGATGCTGCGTGATTTCAGCGTCATCTCACAATGCTCCCGATCTGTTTCAAGTTTACAGTTTATTAGTTAACCAGCCAACTCGATACCTTTATGAATCTCATTACCCACTAACCAGTTTAAGGACGTTCAGCGGAAGCTGGTCATCTCACAGCGACCGTAAGTGAATTTCAGTTGTTCCAAAAGTTAATGGAAATTGCCTGGCGATCGGACGTTTCAAGTTTATTATTTTGGAGGTTATGTTAAGGAGTAGAAATTATAGGGCGATGCTTGCCATGAAGGTCTTGGAACTATTATTATACCTAAAATACTGATGTCTTGGGCAGAAAAATCCTGACTTCTCTACAATTACAAGTTAATTTTTATCAAATAGAGGTTAGAAAGTTATTTTTGATATCCACATGCAACAAGTATGTAATCTTTACTTAAGCTATATTTAGCGGACTGTCATAATCAGTTTTTAAAGTTTGGTGGGCATTTTTTTAGCACGGGAATTTTGAAGATTTTCCGTTGATATTTCTAATAACTGCGAACAGTTAAAATATCATTTATTTCATCTTAATTTGTTTAGCTCAATCTGCGAGTACTGATTTTTTGGACTTCAAAATAGTTGTGTCATAACATTTTTCTGATATTCTGTTATATAACTGAATTATGTGCGTTTTATTATACAGTTTATTTCATAATTATCTGTAGTTATATATACTTAACCTTTTTTATTTCTGAAGTTTATTAAGTTCATGTTACCGTACGTGCACGTGGAATTCATAAATATCGTTAAGGTTTGAAATTATGAACCCCACGTATTCTCACGTTCTTAAAATCAATTGAAATCATTTCGCGCTTCGCGCTTTAATAAGACAAATTAAATCGATATTAATCGATTCTACGTTCCATATTGTTACGGCCATAACTCGATCGCCATTAAAGGGCCAATTAGCCACACAAAACTACTGTCATAAAACGTTAAGTGCATCGATAGTCGATTCCGTTTGATTCAGGCTCGTAAGGTGATGCGTCGAAACGGCCCGTAATGCATTGTCCGGTGCACCCCCGAAAATGCAGCCTGCGAAAAAACCTCGCCACCTCCCGTAATGTCCCCCCCGCCGCGCACTAAGCTTCTTTTTTTAATACATAACTTTTTTTCAAGATGCATTTTTACATGTTTCGGTCTAAAACTTTACACACCCAGAAGAGTGAACCGAGGAAATTGGTAACGCCTCTCGAAGCGCGGACTTCTCACTCGCGCCCGAGCGAGCGCGCCGCCGGACGATAGTGGCGCGACAGAGACGCCGCACCCGTGCCCACTGCTGCGTCTTCAATTAAGATTAAGGCTCTATTCCGCTTTCCCGATCGCTTATTCTTGATGAAAACGCATCAAACGTCAAGGTTTGCCGCCGGGACCTCATCTAAACTAAAACGCTCGTGCGTATTCTAAACGGAAACACTAAATTAGCTTTATTAAAAAGTTCACTCGAATGAATGAAGGCGAATGCTGTACGTCTCACTCTAGCGTCCAGTGCGAAGGCATTTGCGCCACGACAATTGAGTTGAGTTGAATTGAATTGAGTCGGTTAAACCGTAAAAACTGTGCGGGCGGGCATGGCGCGCGAGAGCGGGACGAACAAAAGGCGGGCCGGTCGAGTCGAGACCGCTGCCTTCTTCTCCTCGACTTACGCCGACTCGCGACTAGTGAACGTCAGCGAACTGACGTGGACGGCCGTGTTGCGTGCCCGCGCCTGAGAGCGGTACTTTAAAAAAAAAACATTCGCGCGTCTTCTGTCATTCTGAATTTGAACTTTTGAAAACTGACTAGGTATTTTATAGTGGCAGTGCATGGATTGAGTTGGTGTTTGCGAAGGATAGTTGGAGCGCTGCAGTGCACTAATGACCGCTGGACTGGCCGCTGAGACGCTATAAAGTGATGTATCAGCGACCGCCGGGTAATTAACGCTGCTACGAAAACAGGGCCCGAGCGGACTGCAAACTCTTGGATAATATTGTAAGTTCTTTCAAGTGAACGGAGTGATTTTAAATTTTTCATTTGAATCTTGTTTTTTATCTTTACGTAAATAAAAAAAAAACTTTTGTAATTTCTTAGTGGGTACCGGATATTTTTGTTTCGGAAAAAAGTTGCATACAACTTTTGAAAAAGTTTGTACCAAATGACTGAAATTAATGAAAGTCCATTGTCTGACTGATTTATTTATTTCAGAAAAACTTTTTACGATGGCCAGATTTAAATTTAAAAAGTAATTTGGGCATGTTCGAAATTCAAATAAGTACGTTCGAATGATTGGTCGGAACTCGGGAATATCAGTGCTACCAGCAATGAGGGGTGGGTCCATTTGGATAATTCATTGGAATAATGTGTCACGAAATAATATGTATTAAATATCGTGAAATGGTTTATTATATTTTTTAACGTGCGAAAGAGGAAAAGTTACCGCTGGGCGGGGCGACGTTCTCGACGAACAGCTGATTGGTTCGGTTACTTGTGTTGCATTTTTCTGTAGGTATTTTTTTTACTTTTTGCACGCGGGAAAACTTTTTGCCGAACTTTTTTTTTTATCGCGCTTTAATTTTCGTTCGAGATGAGGTTTTCGATGTGTTGAGAGGATGTTAACGGACTTTTGTTAGTGTGTGTGTGTTTTGCGTGTGTGGATGTGAATTTGGCAAGCGGATATTTTTGTAAATTTATTACGGTACTAGTGATAATGAAAGATAATAAAAAATATGTTGCTTGGGTTTGTTATGAGTTTTTAATTATTTATCGATTGATTGGTCATAATATTGTCATTAGGTACCTACTTAGTCAAATTAATTAGGTATCTCATTATTATTTATCAATTCAGAATGTGTACCTACCTATATTCGGAATGATGCAATATTTTTTTAAAAGCGATAATCTCATGAAAACCAAATAAAAAATATTTTGTGAAAAATCATAACAAATGGAATTAGATTATTGAAACAGAAAGTTTTATATTTATTCATTTATTTATTTTCATTTTTTATACGTTCCTAGGTTATCATTGTGCCCTCAATTTTATTTGGACAAAATAATACATCATCACTTTGATTTTAATATGTAATAAATGCTAAAAAAAAAACAAATCTCATATAATATTTCTCATTGTTCGATCTTCATTTAAAATATTAGCTAGCAAAAAAACAAATAGAAAGGCATACTCCATAATTTTGTTTAGTTTTTGTATTTTTAGCCAATTAACTTTTCCAGTAGGTACCTACTAAAGAAAAAAATATCATAATTTAAAGGAATTTAAAAACCAATAATAACTTAAACTAATATTTTTGATCACTGGTGTAAGAAAAATACCCAAAGAAAATTTTGCGTTTAAAGTAACAAAATAATCATTTTTTTATTCTTAGGTAGGCCTCAAATTTAAGTAATTATCAAAGAGAATTATAATAATAAAATTATTAAATATGAACCGTGTAGGTAAGTAAAAATAAATATAATTTCGTATAATTAATACTTAATACGATAAGGCAACCGGGAAAAGTACCTATTATTTTAATACCACTAAGAAGGTATAAATGTGAAAAAAAAAACGCTCTTCACTCAAAATTTGAATTTTATAACGCCCGTTAGGCGCACGCGCATCTTACTCTACTTTTTAGTTAATTAATATTTATTTATATATATTTAGTATGTTTATTTGTGAAGTACTACTTATAGTTCAAGCATAGTTTGACATTAAGTCAATTTGTGTGAGATAGTCCTCTGATATTTAAAAAAAGATTTGCTTACATGTTTATCAGGAGATTAACATGGAGGATATAAAAATAAGAAAATATTTTTTATCCAAGTCTGATACGTATAAAAACAAATGAAGTAATAAAATTTTGCTTTAATTTAATGTCGCGACAGCGCCCCCTATATACTTAATAAAAATAGTTTTTGACAAATAGCCTAATTTTTTTTAAACCCTGCAAAAAACTGCATACACACGCCAACGACAGATGTAAATCAGCGCTAATTTCAACCTTAAGCCAACACGCGCAGGTCTCTTTTGCGTTGTCAATAGTGACAGAGTAATACATCGTTGGATTTCCTTTTTTTTGTAACATGAAAGAAATGGCCAGAGCTAAATCTAACCGATAGTGCTATCTAGAGACTGAAAAATAAGCCAAATAAAATGATGTTTTTGATAGACATGTCACAGAAATCATCCTAGGTTGCCCGAGCTATAGTAAAATACCTTGCAAAACCCTACCCTGTTAGGGCTCTACTTTACAAGTTGAAGTTCGAAGTTGTTTCCTCTATTCCTTTCTGTCAATTTGGTCCCGAATGATGAGCGACAGGGATGGGGTATCAGAAGTTTCGATTCTGAGTGCTTCGGAAGTAGTAACCACCATGGGCTAACATGACCAATGTCCTCTACAAGTTACGTATAATCAAAAAATATAAGAAAATGTGAAAAAATGCAGTTTGGATGTTATTTCAGTCTCGCCTAAACATCTGAACGTATTTTGATTAAAATAAGGCACAAATATAGACCTTATCTTGGATTGGCTCATAGGATACTTTTTATCCCGGAAAATTATATAATTCCCGCAAGAAAAGAAATAAACGGCTTCTACGTGGAAGGAGTCGCGGACAATAGCTATACGTAGTAAATAATAAACACGCGTAAAACAATTATCAAATCAATACATTTTCTTATTTAATTCACATACGCAGGTTTTGTTTACTAAAAATATCATTTTTCAATAACACCTATATTGTGTCCCCATAAAAGGTTTCAAATAATTAAATAGTATTTAAAAAGTAAAGTCTTGGTTTCCCTTTTATATTCATGAGAAACATACTTTGAATCGAAATTTTCTACCTTTAAGTAACAAAGGAGACAAAAAAATGTGGGTTGAAAAGTATATTCACACAAAAAGCAGGTTTGCATATAACATTTTCGCTCATAAATATCTAGGACACTTACAGTATCCATACATTTAAAAATATATTATCTATCCCTATGCTTTGGGTGCTAAATCAATTACTTCAACTGAGTTAAACTATATTTAAGCTATGGTGGGGGACTACCATTGTGGTAAGACGATCACTGTCAATAATGTCTCAATTACTGTGAGAATATTTTTTAAGGTAAATACTCCTTTTCTTTTGTAGATAATAAGACTTTGTAAATTAAGACTTAGTAAATTACGGTTTATAATAATTTATTATAGTAAGACTGTCGAATTTACAGATCCCGCATGGTAAACAACCATGACATATCATGTATTTTTTCAAAAAACTTGGACGAGGATGCACGTTTTTCATATATTTTTATTCTCCTGCGTTACCGTTATATTAATATAACTAAAAAAAAAATTGTTTTACAAATACAGCAATTGATTAGTTCTCATGTATATTAGACATAAAAGTTTGGTCGAATAATTATTGTAGAATTTAAAAAAATCATTATATTTTTGCAAAAACCTACCATGGTTGATTAAACGAATATTAGACATTATTACATTTCCCACATATTTATTCTTATATTTATTAATAATTATTAATAAAAATTAACTAAACTATGTACTCACATTTGATAGTGATTAATCAATCAGTATACAGGGTGTCCAGGGATAAAGTGCACAAACGAACTACATGTGTATTTATCTCGAAAAAAAAAAGATGGATGAATTTTGCATTGGGTTTACAATACGAGTAATAAGAAAAAAAATAACGCATAAAATAAAAATAGGACGTTATTTTTTTACTTTTTTTCGTGATAAAATCACATGTTATACTCTTATTCGTTTGTGCACTTTATCCCTGGACACCCTGTATTATGTGGTTACCCTTAAATCACTGACACTCATTGCATAGAACGTTGTATTTTGCCGAATTTTCATTTCATCGACATGCATTCCCACGTGAAGGAGTTACATTTTTCTTGGTGGTTACAAGTAATAACCTAAGCTAACGTAGATTAGGAGGACCAATTCATAAGATAACCTGAAAACAACAGAAATTAGCTTTCGATGAAATGAAATTCGGTGAAACGATACATTCGATGAAAAGTTTGTCGCTGAAACAAGGAGCACCCATATTATGTTATATTAACATTGTTAAGTTATGTGAGTTAATGTAAGCAGAATTCATTTTAAAACTCGTATTTTGATATTTTTTCATGTTTTTACATAGAATTTGCAAATCGACAAAATGTTCTA
Organism: Tortrix viridana; assembly: GCA_963241965.1. Taxonomy (NCBI): domain Eukaryota; kingdom Metazoa; phylum Arthropoda; class Insecta; order Lepidoptera; family Tortricidae; genus Tortrix; species Tortrix viridana. The sequence goes on along the minus strand of OY725183.1, from coordinate 11,392,950 downwards.
GTTTCAAATATTACTGCGGTAATTTAGAAATATTATTTTTAATTGAGATTTATTGTTTAACCTATAATTGACATAAATCTCTCAACTGTTAACTGGTAGAGATCCTTCAAAGAGATAAGAATTCTTTAAACATTTGTTCTGTAAAAAACCGATTTGTTAATGTTACTATTTCATTATAATAAAGTGTTTACATATTATATTTATATATTACACGGTGTTAAGCAACAATGACTACAATCTATTCAATAATTTTCTGTGCCTTCATAATCAGTGACGCACTTTGTCTCATCTCATTGGTATGAATTAGTCATTTCAATTGATTCTAAGTCATTAGGAGTGTCCATGAGGTTGATGTAACCTTTCAGAATGATTAATAATTAATATAATGATATCTTTTCCGATTAGAGTAATAAATAAAAACGTAAACTTAATTTTAAATACATGCAGCTTTCATGAAAGAAAGGTAGATTCAAATTTACTTAAGGTAAAGATTGTATTACCTAAATCAGATTTATGTAATTCATTGATTGTGTAATTGTTTTTTACACATTATTACTGAAACTGACGAATTTATCGACTTAATTGAACTATCTCAGTTATTGTCACGACTCATTGATCTAACCGCAGAAATTCACTAAGAAAATAATAGATGGCGCTATACATCAAATACTTTTTGCTACGAAATGTCTATCGCTGTGTCTGGCGATATTTAATCGTTTCTCGACACTACACTAATGACTAACAAAATATACTCAAAAGAATGAAACCACGTTGAGAAAATTCAAAGCGTTCTAACCAAAATAATTAAGAACGTACGCATTCGAGATTCAAATCAATTTGAACCTCGCGCAATTTTACGACAAACAGAACACGGGCTCTGACAGACAACTTTTATAACCGTTCCAACAATTACATCTAATCAGGCTTTGTTCCCCGCACTGCTTACACCCAGAACTGACCCACGGGAGAAACAGAGACAAGCATATCGACTCCGCTGCGCCCATCAATGTCTAATTGCTTTTATTATTTTAAGGCATCGTAATCATTATGGCTGCAATAAAAATTGTAATTACTTCTCATTAGTTCAATTAAGAATTTTCTAGACACGGTGTAGTTGATCTGTTGATTGCGATACGGCCTGGTCCACCATTGTTCGAGAAGCGGCGTTTTTATTGATTCCCCTGTGAAATGGGTGAATTCGATAATCAATTTTTATGATCAGAGATGCGGCTCGTTAAAGATTAATATTATGTTCGTAACGAAATTTAGTAATAAAATAATGAACTTCATTTTTCTTTACCGTTACTTATGTTACTAAGAAACATTTTTATTCTATATACAAGTGCTTTGAACCGTTTGTTATCATTATTTTTAAATAATGTGATACTTTACCTATTATTAAAAGCCTTACCTCAATTTCCACGTCCCACTTTTATAAAAACAAAACGCAACTCGTCCAAATAACCCAATAGCGGAAGAAAAGAAAACACGATCGCCGGCCAAAAACAAATTCATAAAAGGAGCAACTCGCGTTCGAAATGCGAAAAAGGAACTTGTTCAAAGTTCCGTTCCACGCACGTGGTAGACACGTGGTGAAAAATAGCGCCCCGCCTTTCTAAACGGGGGAAAGATGCGGGATGTCTCACGTTCCGTTTTACGTTCCATTCTTTGTTTCGTTCCCGCTTTTGTAGGAAGTGAGGTTAGGCGGCATTGTTTTAAATCGCGTTCTACGTTTGAATTGTTTTGCGATTTTTTTATGAAAAGCTTTATTAACTATTTATTTTTATCGACTTGATCTACATTAAAGACTTACTTTTATGGATAAGTAAAAATAGTACATATATCCAATTAATTAATTTTATTTGATTATTCGCCACGTTAAATGGCAATGCTTAAACGTTGTGCGAAGTAAAAAGGCCAGCATTTTGGCCTCGAGTGGCATCGACCAGGCGTTTCAAAAAAAAATAGAAAATATTTTTTAATATTTAAGATGTACAATTGAAAACTATCATATAGCTACAATAATGTTCCCCTTGTCTTATACATGACAAATGAGTTGGCAAGTAAGTAACAAATAAAACACATACCTACCAACTAAATTTTATGAATCGTTTATGAACACGGGGGTTAGTTTGCTAATTGGGTTTCACTACAACTTAACACGAGCGTAATAGGCTAGCCGACTGACAGGTCAAATTGGCTAGGTATTTTTTGTAAAATATGGCAACGATAACACTTATGACATTTCAGGCAAATAGCAAGCAGTGACATCTAGCTATGGCAAAATATCTACTCGTTATTTGTTTTTGAATGTCTGCTTATTACACAATTTTTTCTTTTGAATTTTGGAAGATGTAATTTCAATTAGGATGCGATTTAGGATAGGAAAAATATAAAGAGTACAAAAAAATGCAAAGTTCGGAAGAGTAAAATATTTAAATTTTATTTATACTTATTAACAAGTCAATTAAAGTAATAAGTGACTTCAAAAGAAAATAGCAAGTTAAACCTTTTCTAAAACACATTGTGAATGGCACCACCTGTGTCTTGAAGTAATGAAGAAGATATAAGTATGAAAGATGGAGCCTGCCGTTTGGTAAAATAATTTCGGTCAAACGTATCACTTCTAGGTTAACAAAACCATTTATTGCGGCTGTTAGGTAAAGTTGTGAGTACAGAATGAAACATAACGACAAGAAATTGCTTTTTTAAAGAGAATTTGGGAAATGATACATTCGGCCAAAAATATTCCTGCTAAACGGCAAAGACTCATGTAGTCCAAAAAGCTTAAGTCCTTTGGGTGTGTAATTCTCTCTCACTCTCATGTGCTTTTTGCGAGTCTAACCGACTTTACCCGAACCCGAAATACTTTTAAAGACGTCTTGCACTGTAAGATACTTGCTTCATCTTACTTTACTTTCAGCAACAAGGTTTTATAAGCTGGTTTCTTGAAAATCTTTGACTTCACTTCTTAATGTTCCGTTGTTTCAGTCGCTGCTGCGGTCAGATTCAGGCCAGCAAGCTGTTTTACCCCTACCTGAAGACGTCTTCCCTGCACAGGGACTTCCTATTCGCCAACGGCTCCGGTAAGTGCCAAGGTAGAACAATATTTTTACTTTCTCTTAACTTTTGGATCATCTGCATTGACATCATCAGTATCATGATTTATTGGCACTAGCGTCGTGATTGTATCAGTTAAGAACCGAAGTAGAAGGTTTGATCACGTTTTAGGGTACACCTTTTTATTTTTGATAATTTATATTTACCTGGTTAACTAAGGTTAATAATATAGATTACATAATGTGTAATAAAACTGTTAAATCTAGGTACTTATATTCTCAAAAAAATCTGTAACGCAGCGGAAAATACAATTTTTTTGAGAGATACTATCGTCCAGAGATATTATTATTTTACTGCTTTTTTGCCATTAAGTTCACTGTATCCTTAGGGACTGTTAATGTGAAAGACAAAGGTAAGCACAATTTATCTTACTCTATACTTTAGATGGATCTTAGACATAATGATTCTTCAGTTCACCAGCATAGCATCGTGATTGTATTGTGAAAGTCCAGGTTAGACCGCTTTAATGATATGACTTTCCACTCAAGTTTTACAAGATCATGGTTTTGTACGCTTCCGTATTTAATTTTAATACTTTAGTTTTTGTGAAAGCATGTTTTGCGTGCATCTTGTTAAGATCATTAGCGGCATCATAATCCTCAACAGCAAATTTACTTACAGCCTTATCAGGTTTATTGGCACTGTTATGTTGTTTAAACGTATCCTCGGGTAGTGCTGAGTAAGAAGCACAAAGCTTTTAATTTTATTTATTTGATTTAGTTAAGAAAAACAAACATCTTCAATCGTACTTTAATATACTGTAGCAAAATTAAGTAAATTATAGTCAATGCCAATATAATTAATATTATCTTATCTTTTAACTTATTCTGTGACTCCTGAGCCCAGTCTTTACATAACTTGTCCAGTTTGTCCTGCCATCCCCTTTATGGTCTGCCTCTTCTTCTATTGTGGCTTGGTTTCTACTAAGTGGAAATTTTGAAACAAAACTCACTGGGAATATTAATAATACACCTAAAATTCACAAAGCTGGTAACGGGTTACATGCATTTAAGGCAAAATGAGTATCACTAGCGCAGGGCCTTGATTATATTTTGGTTTAGCCAATCTGGCTTTGATATCGTAAACGTCTTACTGTTGAGGTTATGACAACGCTTACTGTCAAGTGAATGAGACCCACCATAACGTCAACAATATGGTTATCACAAAACAAGATGGGCTAATAGTAATACACTGTAAAATAGAGGCCCTGTGTTCAAATGTTTTCTTTTTGCGGGTCTATAAAATAAAATGCCAGTACGGTTATAATTTGCAAATTATGAGTGGACCATGCCCTTATATGGAATCGATTTCTTGAATTTAACTTCAACAGTTTTATGGGTATTAATGAATAAAATTACCCCCTATAACATTTGAGGAAATTATTTTCAGAAATAACGGCATTTATCTTATTCATCAATGTGTGCTCGATTGCCTTTTTTAATACCTGGCCGCTAAAGATAGGACAGTGTACCACCATTTTTCTATTTAGAATACAAGTTTAGGCCCTTTTTAAATATAACTATCATCAAAAGTCTTAAAGAAACATAAATTGAGAAACTGAGGTCAATTAAACGAAAAACTCTTTCAGGTTCGGAATATTAAAAATATTTTAATTATCATCATCATTCCAGCCGAAAGACTTCCACTGCTGGATAGATCATAACTTCTTGAAGACAATATTTGTATTTCTAGTACATAAAGAGAAAGAAACCATGAAGTACAAAAAACTAGAAATTGACAGAACCAGAGAAAGCAGATGCACACATGTTTAACATAATAACAACGTCGATGCATAAATTATGGACATAATTACCGTTCCGAAGCATCTGTGAAATAATATCCGAAGATATACATATCGGGGGTTTGATCTCAGTTCTCGGTACTTAAGGGTTATAAAAACTATTAATAATGAACAGTGTGTTTGTGTTGTATGAAAGAGTAATTTTTGTGGCTCGTAACGGTTTAGTGTAAATTGTTTATTGAAACTATTAAGGGATTAGTTGAGTTATTGAATGTTTCGAGGATAGTGCCGTTAACAATTTGGTTAATAATAATAGAGCTATAAGAATAATCTGTTATCATTTATGTAGAAGCTTCTGCTTTTAGATTGTTAAATTGCTGATATACAAATTCATATAAAAAATTTGATGCTGAACGTTCCTTAACAAGTAAGTACAAGAAGAACTTCAAATATCGAGCAATTCAAGCATATCGGTTCATGCTCAGTGTAGGGTTCCGTTGCCGTCCTTACAAATAAACAACAATGTCAAAAAAAAACAAATGATAGCAAATTTTCTAGTTAAAGTTATCGTAGCTGATTTTCGGTACGTATAAACATTTTAATCGTCTTTAATTCAGGAACCAATACAGTCTGCTTAGTCGTGATAGTTTTTCTTTTAAACGTAACGTATAGGTATCGGCACCAGAGTTGAGGTCACGCGCATATGTCATCATGTCATGTATTGACAGCGGAATTTTGTTCACATTCACTCCTTCGTTCATTTAATACCTTTATTGCATGTAGCTGTGTGCGTAATCATTCACCTCAACTCTCGTGCCCACACCTATACTTGTTGTAGTGAATCTCGCTTCTAATACTAATAGTAATTACCCAATACCAAACGAAACCTACATTCGTTTTTAGGAGTATTTTTACAAACTTTGGTTTGATGTTTATCCACCCTGGTCTGGTCTTATATCGTGTTTTACTAATCATTTAGGAAACTTTACAAATTTTTTTTATTCAGCAAAAAATTATGCAGCATTTTTAATATGGTCACAAGTTTATATAAACAAAATCTATGTAAATATAAAATTGTACCCAAGGAAAAATGCATAAAAAAAAAAAATACAATACCGTTTACCGAAACGCAAGTTTTTAAAATGAAACATTTGTCAAACGTTCTTGTGGTCAAAAGTAATACATATCGTCCTATACACATATTCGTACTTTACCAACAAAATCTTTGATGTAACTATCCATTGCGCTGTCTGTAAAATAATATTAAAACGTCAATATTCCCAAATACCTAATGCAAAATATCAAATTTTCATAAACGTTGTTAGATTATTAATAGTTACTCCGTATAGAGATCGCGGGAGCCGGCGCCGCTCCTCGGCTCGCCTCCCAGAACCCATAAATCGGCCCTAAAACAACTGCTCTGTTTAGTTTGGAAGCTCCTATCCCAGTAATTATACAATAAATTCATACTTTAATAAATACTAATAAATCGTCCGTCCACTCCGCTCGCTCGCATTATCAACCATTATTACACGATGTAATTACAACCAATAAATTACCAAATAATACATCAATCAGATGTGTTATAATTTTCTCATATTTTTTTATTGTTTATCGGCCGGTCGGCAATTTTATTAAAATTATAATGCCCGGTTTAAATTGGGGTAGCTCCGGGCCAGGCTTGGCTTTAATTATATACGTAATGTTTAATGATATATTCTTATAATAAGCTACCTGATGTTCACGGTGGGCATAAATCAAATATTTCATTATATCTGGAACGTTCCTAACCCTTCATTTGTTGTGGTTATCTTCGGATTAAGACTGCAAAATTGTCTAAAAACAAGATTTTCGGGAATAACGTTTTGCGACGTTGATGAATGGCGTCGATAAAACGCTATACTTATGCATAATTATCTGCTGGAGCCCGATTTATGACTTGGTCCTTAATTATTTTATAATTTGTATGGAATTCCTATCGGTACTAGGGCGCAGCCAAGCTCAGGCGAGGTGGCATCGGTGTATAAGGCTAGATTTTCGATTTCGGATTCTAACCAGTATTGGATAATACTTGTATTGGTTATTAAATAACTAATCCTTCTTCTATTAATATTGTTGAAAAGTGAATATTAAATATTATTTCTCAGTTCCTTTTTGCTACATTATTTATTAAAATGAAACGTATTGAGGTATACCAGAGTAGATCGTGTCGTCATTTTTGGCTACTGGCTAGGTCCACAAAGACGAAATACGTTTGTTAGGTTTGTATTTTTTGTTGTTTTTATTATGTTTGTAATGTGTCCTTGAACAAAACAATAGTACCTAATACGTTTAAAAAACAATAGTTATTACTATCCTTAAACACTTTGATGTTATACTACGTTGATTTAAATGCTAGCTCCTACTGTGATAGAGAATATGTACACGTACATGAATACCGCTTAAATGTAACTACTTAATTCCTTTATATTTTGCTTTTAATGAGTTATGTTAATTAAGCAGTGTCTAGCGGTGATCGCTGTACATTGCACTCTAACTTGTACCTATTTAATACGTGCTCTAACATTAACAGTAGGTATTCACCTAGTGACTGACAAAATCAAATTTTAAGGCAAATAAATAAATAAAATGAATAATTTATCGCTTTTCGAAAACTTCCAAAATGTATGTGTCGTTAGCTAACGATCAGTCGCTTCAACCGCTTATGTAAACTCCATACATATTCTCAATTTTCGAAAATGGTAAATTAGCGTAATGCAATAGGTCGGAATAGGTAGAGCTAATTTACCTAAACTTGACGCATGTTAATTCATGCGTGAGTGAGATGGGAACACATTATTGAATGATGCATCAAGTTTAGTTAAATTATCTCTACTTATTCCGACCACTGACTAATGCATCTTGGCTAGGCCACCAGCGCGGGAAACGCTACAATGTGTGCGACTCGTGCGCACGTCACGGCTTGACTTGCGACAGCCCACTATCAGTGGCGTCAGTTGGCTCTCAAAGAGCTACTTACCAGTAGTTTATTAAGGTGGTCTTTAATAAGTTGTGGTATCTATTCTTATTATCTGCTGCTGCTTTAGATTTAGAACCACGACTTTAAAGATGATTTAGCTCCTATTCTAAGTCCCAAAGCTAATAGTCCCCATTCCGGCCCGTTTGGACGTCATTAAGCTATCAATTTGCTATGAGTTTGCATTTACAATGACAAGTAGCCTTTTCCTCTCATCTAATTCGATGTGCTTGGCCAATTTGTTTAGTCAATGATCAATTTTAATAAAGTTTCGAGTACCTACCGTTTAGAGCGAAATTAGAGATAATAAGGCCTGTATTCAACATATAACATTGATGATTGGTCTCTGTTGTTGTAATAGTCAGCTCCTGCACTAGCTAGCTTTAGGACCAATTTTTCCAATCTCTAGATAAAATTATCAGACAGTTAAAATTAACACCTTTTCTTTGCCATATGATAGAAAATACAGCTAAAATTTATTTGATAGATAGTGTTATCAGAGCCCTTAGCCAAGATGCCCATCGCTAACTAACGTTTCTATTCGTTTCGTTTTTAAACCAATAGCGTCACTGGTAGATCACGTGACTCTCCGTATGACGTGATCTACCAGTGACGCGATTGGTTTAAAAACGAAACGGATAGAAACGCTAGTTAGCGATGGGCATCTTGGCTAAGGGCTCTGGGGATCGGCCTAGTCTTTATGTATACTTAGGTAAGTATTTTATTGAACATGTTTTTGAACTAATAATAATAAAAAATAGAACCGTCTTCAAAAAAAAACCCACTAAATAATGACCGGCTTCCTAGGAATTGCCTATTTGATGGGTGCCTAATAGGTACATGGAATATATCTAAGCCGGTGTCAAGTAGGTTTACACAATAGCAATGTCACATGATTCTTGCCACCGACTTCGATATATTCCATGTACCTATTAGGCACCCATCAAATAGGCAATTCCTAGGAAGCCGGTCATTATTTAGTCTTGATTAGTGAGTTTTTTTTTGAAGACGGTTCTATCTTTCATTAAAAAATTTTTTTCGTCTTTTTTTTATTACATTTTTTTTTCGCTTTTTAGTGATACTTTATAACTATCACTAAAAAAATCGCGTCAACACAAAATCGGTCGAGTTGAACTAATATATCGCTTAATAACGGATCCATGCGGATGACGTCACGTGGTATCCATTATTCTTGTATACCAAAACCTTCTCCAGAATGTAACAAATACTTTGCTGAAAACCGCATCTAAATCGGTTCAGCTAAACGCGAGATAATCGTGGACAAACATACATACATACATACATACATACATACATACATACATACATACATACATACATACATACATACATACAAACATACAGGTCTAACTGAGAACCTCCTTTTTTTTTTGAAGTCGGTTAAAAAAACCTATTAAATAATGACATGAAAATGAGAATAAACCTTAATAAACTTAATATTGTCATTAAATACATGAACGAATCCTGATTAGATGAGAATATGTACATAAAGCGGAAAAACAGACCATAATGACGTCACTAAAATAAGTATCGTATAAAACTACGTCTTACATATTCACAAACACATTCTTAATTAACCACTTTATCAAAATTAGAACGCATCTACGAAACTATTTAATAGTTAATATTAATGACTTATTAATAGCTAATCAATAGGGCATTATTGTTATCTTAGTGAGAAACCACAGCCGTGTTGCGCAGCTCGAAATGATTTTCCACGTGAGTGCGATTATAGGAAATTATGGTTCATTATAACTTATCTGACATCATTTAAACGGAGAGGCGATTGGCGCCGTCCTGCACCTACCTATATAATACATATAAGTAAGAATTTGTATTATTACAAGAATCTATTTTTCTTACTACCTAGACAAAATAAAAGTTAACTATGGTGTAGTAATTAGGTTCTACATTCCCGATTTTGTTAATTAATAATTAAAAGTTAAATAATATTTACGAACCGTTTGGTCAAACTACATTTTTTGAGGTGCGTATACAGTCAGTTAAGACAAAAAACATAGTAGGGTGACAATATTTTTGGTTAAAACCTTAAAACTTAAATTCTAAATTAAAAAAGGATTTTAAAAATCTGGTTTATTTCACGTAATTTTTTAACCAGAATATAAAAAATAACTATCCCTTATAATAATAATTTGCTAACATATTATTTGTACGCGCGTAGATACACGTATAACATAAGTTTGTATAACTTAAGGCGGAAGTGACGTAACAATTTTTTTAATTAGCAGTTTTCACCATTCTTGCCTACACAACACGGTCCATTTTGTCTAATCCCGTTTCCCGGTATGTTCATTCTATGGCACGTGACGTAAATATTTTTACTCCTTCAGCCCTAATTAGGCTTGTTTACACGATAGCGCTAATTATGTACGAATTAATAGCTCATTAAACCGATAATATTGTAAAATGCGTAAATACTTGTGGTCGGACCGGTTCTAAGGAAACACATTGATAGTTTATTTACTAAACTAGCTAATTCCCGCAACTCCGTCTGCATGTCGTTTCTCGCTATTATCTCGGGAATGGTCCGATTATCCATGATTAAATGTCCCCTATGTCCGTATTTAGGCAGTTTCAAGCGAATGCAGGCAGCCAATTGTCATTTACATATTTTGACGGACGGCGTAAATTCGCCGGTTTTCTTCGTCTCAGTCGATGTGAACAGAATAACATGGCTGCGCGACAAACTACAAATTCACTACCATCTAAAGTTGGTCTAATATTTCTATTGCATTGTCAACTTTATTCGTAGGTGTGGTTGGTTGATTTTGCAATTTATTTTACGTAAGTTTAAGTAAGGAAGGTAAACAAATTATATTCAGCCAGCCAAGTACCTACATAAAAAGGTTTTTCATATAAAAACAATGGGTTTAATACGATTTTTTACGGAATATCGAAAAACGGAACAATTAAAAAGTATAGACTAGTAGTTTACTATAACTACAAATTAAATATATCAGATAAATAAACGGGAAAAAATAATGCGTCTTCATGTATGTTTACGCTAATAATTAAGACGATTTGAAGAAGGTATTAGGTAATTTATTTATATTGATTAGGTACCCCAAGACATTCATACAATAAACCGTTCATTAGATAAACACATTGAGAACCGTCGACACGCATGTCATATATAATTTGCATGCAAACTTTTCTTCATGGCAGCGAACGTATTAATATGACGCCAAAGTTAATAACCGAATAAAAAACGAAAAAAAAACCAGCTTCTGTAGCGTTTCTCTAACGAAGCTACCCGACCCGAGAAAACGGTACTTACCTACTAAAAAGGGCACATTTGTTATGAAAGCATTTTGAATTGCAACCTTACATGTAAACCTAAAAGGTTTATAATTCAGCGATTAAATTACAGATACGTCGTTTTAGTTATGAGTGTGGCGAAAACTATACCTTCAGCAAAATAAATTACATATGAAATATAAAACAATGGCATTATTCAACGCATTACGATAGCTCGTAAATGTTTAAAATCGCGGTACCAATCGTAAAAATGTGGCCGAGTTATAATTTTCAACGGACGAAAAAATAGACGATTCAAAATTAAAATCGCTAATGACTAAGACCATTAAGTTAATCATTTTAATTAGAACTTGGCATTCGTTTGCGTTTCTGTTGTTTTTTTTCGCTGGGTACCGTGTGACGCGATTGTAAAGTTAAATTTTAAGTACAACGCGGCGTGATGCAACTTGATTCTGTAAATGCGAACAAAGCGAGAAATGTATGCTGAAATAGTGTATTAATCAAATAGTGTTGGAACCGGGCGGTTAATTTTGTTTGTAATTATGTGCCTTGAATGTTATATTTCCATTCGTAGATCGATAAAAGCTGAAATGTTAGGGGACGAATGGTTCGAACTGTTAGGTTAATGTACGTCAGTAACCTACTGTTAGTTCCTATTGTGTTGGTTTGTGTCCCAAAGTTTAGAACAGACTGTCTCGTAAACATACCTATTTATGTCGATGGTTAAAAGGACATTTAGCCAAAATCGGTTTCTTAAATCGTAAACAACATAGGACAACATACGACGACAACGTAGAATATATAAACAGATAGTTTGAATATTTATCAAATTGACAATCGCGATGATGACAAATTTTTTTTCTTTGTCGATCAGGTAGATTATCAAAAAGTACTGGACACGTATTTTTTTTTTTAAATGTGAAAAAATGTGGAGATATATTGAGTTGAAATGTCGCATGACGTCACGAGCACCCACTTCCGAACTTCTACGCGCTTTATCTTCGTCACTTTTTGTTTGATTGACGAAAGAAAAAATACGTGGCCAATATTTTTGATAATGTAACTAACGAACTAAAAAGAGTTTCGTTTTCTTTACCCAGTCATCGTTCCTATTGAGTTTTATTTATTTGACAAAACAAAATACATGTTATTTGCTCAATCAGCATGCTCTCGACTATTGCTCCCCTTAAGCCTGGTACGAATTGGGGTATATTTAATTTAATTAATTTAGAACTAGACGTTTAATTACATTTGAGTTGAGTTGATTAGTGAACCCGAGAAGAGTTACAATTTGACGAAACGTACCGTCTTCATTTTGGATGCCCTGTCGCTAAGGAGCTGACAATTCTTGGAGGCGACTTTTAAAAACCGAACAAAATTTTGTCTATCTTTGGTACATTTTTATACACAATGTATTGTAATTGAATATCAATTAGGGGATAAGCTTTTCTCATAAAGAAATAATCAGATTAACAAAAGACATTAACGTTTAAATGCTAAAAAAAAAGCGTTGAAATTGAAACTAATTGAAAGGTTTTTTATTAAAGGTTTTTTCATTTTATTTGTATCCCTATTAAATCATTGTCCTTATCTCCTTGATATTCTTAAAACGTGTAAAAACACGTCGTGACGAATAATTTAACTATAATTATATCAAGTTAACATTTGAAAGCAATACTATAGAAAAAGGGCTTTACTTTTTCATCAAAAAAAAAAATTAGGTGTAAACCTAATCTTAAATGGCAAAACTATACTTTTTGAATACAACTTTATTCTCGGTGGATCGGCCCTTAATCCTTCCGACATCTTCCAGACTGACATTTGAATGCCTCCTCATTATCTTAATTATATAGATTCGCCGTCCATTGTGCTATACCATACTTATAAGTTATACTTATAGCTACCCGGTTATTGGCGCTAAATACTTTAATTGAGCTAAATTTAGCTTGTTAAAACTGTTTAGTTCGTTAAATTTAGATTAAGAAAGATAAGATGGCATTTAGGTGTTTTAGAGATTGTTCAAAGGTCAAATCGTAAATAAAACAAGGATTAAACAAAAACTATCGTTTTGTATAGATGAGTTCTTGTATAAGTCTCCCATTTTGGTATGGTTTATATATAATAATCTATTTTTATTATGGTGTTTAATTACATAGAAACTGTTATTTATGCATTTTAATATATTAATAATATGAGAAGATATTAAAAAGTATAAATTGAATAATTTTATATATCTTTTTTTATGGATTTAAAATGATTAGTCAACAAAAGCGTTTTATCACCTCGATAGCTTTCAAGCAACACCCTAATCAATGTTAAAATCATAATCGAGTTTAAAAACATATTGTAAATTATTTTTATCATTGCTTGCATAGGTACTAAAAATCGCATCAAAACCTCATACATTCTACCATCAAAGCAAAATTATAGCTTAAACCCCGCATTAACTATCATGCGATCCGAACCGATCTAAATAGAGAATCTTATCACCACTTAGGGGTAAAAACGGGAAGCCGGGGTAAAAAGTGTAATTATGTTGATTATTTAGCTCGTAATGCCACTGTCCCGCGCCTCCCCTGCCCGCCATTAATACCCCCTCCTTTATTTCGTTTCAATTATTTTAGTAATTATCTTTTTACAGCGAACATAAAAACACGAAAAATAACTGGACGTTAAATGTAATAACCATCGAAATTACGAGATGTCACCGCTTTGATGGAGTTGATAAAGTGTACAGTTAGCAACGAAGTGTAAGGTTGGCGACGAAGTTGTGGTTGGCAGTGACCCTGCAGCTGGCGGTCTCTGGTTAGATTCCCAGTTAGAGCAAAAAAATGAATGATGAGCGCGAGTATTTGTATTTCTTGTCTAGTACTTATAGTATAAACTGCAAACCATGGTTTGCAAAACCGCGGTGTAAGGTTGTCCCGTGTTATTTATTACTTATTTATTTTGGGAAAAACACCCCATTATTGGCATCCGAATCACCGTGTTTGGCACCTAGAATTTTCGCTTCTATTGACTTCAAATAAAGTTCATGGTAAAAATAAATGGAAGGGTGCCAACATTAGGGCAGTTTCTCCGTGATACTCGTAAGCTGACAAAGTTCTCAAACATTATCTTCTCATTACTCTTTTTATATCCCAAGCGGCAGAAAAGTTAACCAAAATAAAAACGTTTTTTTCGATCGGCACTTTAATAAAATATTAGGAAATAATGAAAAAATATTACTATGAAAAAAAAACGGTATGACATTCAAAAACGAAATTTTCCTAACTATACCTTTATTGCAACGTTACCTATTCAATGAATTTTAACGTTATTGTAGTCCGGCACTCGTATTATGGTCGCCTTTATCGCGATAGATAAGTGTAGATAAAGCATCCCTCTCACACTTACACACCGGTCAGAAAGTGACAGATGTTTTATCCACGTTTATCGACACGATAAACACGACCATGCTGATGTGAACCTTATCCTCCCCGCACACTGCCTACTTTCAATCGGCCGACTATACGGTTGTCCTTATCCATTTTTACAAAGTTTGTGGAGACAAAACACAATCGGCCGACTAAATTGTCCGCAGCCTACGCGAGACGTTATAGTTAGAGCTTAGAATACATACATTTTTATTGTTTAATAATGATTGCTAGATCTATTCAAACCATTCATAGCAACGGAAGCATAATAATAAAACATTATAATAAAATAAGGCGCGTGACTACCAACAATACTACTTAGATTTGCCAACCCTTTCAGAAAATGAATAGTTCAAAATTTACTGAGTAAACTAAACCTTAAACTGTTAAGTTAAAGTTTAATTTCGTTAAAGGACCGGTAGTTAATGCGAGTATTAAGATTTTTAATGATGGATATTAACGATGCGCATATGTTTGCAGCCTCTGCTATTATGCTCGCTTATAAATATGGTGGATGAATGTGGCTATAGTACCATATATCCGTTACTCTCGCACTTATAAACTGGTGAGAAAGTGACACATGTCTTATCCAAGGTTATCTACGTCAATAATAGGCCCGCAGATGATAAGTCGTCGAAAAATAATAGTGTTTTATTTGATGTCGAAAGTAAATGATGACGGATCAATGGTAATAAAATAATGACTTAGTTAATAGGTGACACGAAGACGCTTGGTTATTGGAAGACATGCTATAGGAATTTTATTATTAATTAAAACGAATACTTTAATCATATTTTTTTTTTGTCATATATGGGTTTGCGTTTGACCTCAGTCTCACCTGATGTTAAGTGAAGACGAGGTCGAACATGGTACACGCTTACCCAGAAGATGCCTATTCACTCTTGCCTTGAAAACACCAAGGTTATAGGATTCCGGGAATACAGACGCAGGGAGGGCATTCCACTCCTTTGGCAGTGCGAATAAGAAATGACGCAGACAACCGCTTCGTCCGAACTGATGGAAATTCGACTACATGAGGATGGAAGCCCTCCCTGCGTCTGGAAGACCAATTGTTTCAGCCAACCCGCTGCCTGTTCATTTTCACGCCACCTTGCCCGGTATTGTGCTAAAGTCACCCATTTTTTAACCCAACGAGCTGATGGTGGTGATGGTGGACCTAATCTTAAGCTGGACTTCCGAGCAGAGCGGCTCCGGCGTCACTAACGTGATGCGGTGATAGAGCGGTAGTACAAATATTTTACAGTACGGAAATGTATGAGGGAATATTCATCATACCATAAGATTAATTGTGGAGGCTGAATAGGTGGCCTGATTTAGATAAGCGATAATCGATAGGGTTCATCTTAGCGTCGTGAACGACACTGGGTACCTTAAATTAAATAAAAGATAATATGAGGGAATCAAAAATACAGTGTGAATTTGTAATAGTATACAGGAACAAATTTTTCTTACTCCCTGGACATAATTAAGTCCAACTATGCGTGTATTATAGTAATTAATTTATTCCTGAATTATTTAATTAATGATAAAAAGTTAAATAATACTAACTAACCTCATGGTCACCCTACACTTGAGGTGCGCACACGTCAGTTACATTTAACAAGTTCGTATAGAGTAAGAAACTGTAATAAGGCTGTGAATATTTATTTTAGGAAAAAATAGTTTTAAAGAGTTCTTATTGTTAAATTAACCTCTTAGATTAACCAGGCGTAGGGTGACAATAATTTCGGTTGAAAATTAAATCCTAAATTAAAATAAAAGGTTTATAAAAACCATGTTTATTTTATGTACCACCGATATGTAAATGCAATTGCCATCGATTACTGTTTAAGAAAAATTGATTCCTGTATACTTATACAAATTCACCCTTGTGTATGGTACATGCTAAATAATATAAATACATGACATTATTAAAACATGATTCGGGCTTTCAAAAGGTTGCTTTTTGAAACTAAAGAGTAGTTTCATATTGAAGGTTTTTTTTTAATAGTGTTTCAAGTTACTTGTATATGGTACGTTTATTTTATGACGATTATCATATTAGTGTCTATATAAAGGCGGCACTTCATTTGTCAAATATTTTCGTTGCATCTCTTTCATTCGGAATCTCAAATGAAAGAGACGTAAGATCAATATTTGGCAAATACTGCCAAACGATAGTGTTGCTATCCTTTAAAGGTAACAGAAACATTCATTCATTCATTAACCAGTCACTCACTCACTCGCGATATACCTAATAATAGATGAACGTCAATGGACACTGGTCACTCTCGCTTTCAGCCAACATGTCGCACGCTGCCGATCTGTTTCAGTTTTATTTTACTCGGACTTTGTAAGTAAATCCGTGTTGTGATTTAATTAAATTGGATTCGGCATGTTTCAATTGTGTGTGATTATTTTAAAATGTGATTTTGATAGGACACGTTATAGAATGGGATCATCCATGTGTGTATAAATGTTTTATTTAGATACGTTTTGTCATTTTTGTTTCCTTTTAAAAAAGTTTAAACTTTTCATGCAGTTATGAAATTTTCTGGCACACTGACCAAGTAAAGGAATATGGTAGAATCAATTACTTTGTAAAATCTGAAGTCCTAAAAAGCAAGTCACTGCCCAAAAATAGTTTCATGAGAGTAGGTAAATCACTTGATGTTTGCGGTTTAAGAAAGTAGTAGCAAAGCCAACACAAGGAATAAGTAAGTTCATCGAATTCCGTGACTTGCTCAATTCCGTGGCAGCAGTTCTATAATCTGCCATAGAACCCAGCTAATAGAATCTAGGAACTGAAATACGACCATAGACTTTTAAATAGGCGAAGGCAAATAAATAAAGGGTGTATTTTAGGTCCCAGATTCGACCTATGGTATGGTGTGATATGTAGAACGATGTTGACACACACCTAACGGCGCTTGCGTCAGTTGCGATCGTCACTTATTTAGCTCACCCACACCTACGCAAACGCAAGGTTCAAATTTTTGATCCTTTTAATTCTCTACAACTACATTAGACGATGCGTCCTAATTGTATAAAGGTACGTGAGTTTTTGCAATAGCATCCAATACGACTCTGCATTAGATACCACTTTTATTTCTAAATACAAGCATGATCAAGTCCAAACAACCACTAGAACAATTTTTATTTAAAATATACCAACATGCAATCCTTCGCAATGCGTGAACAAGGTCCGTAAACACGCCATATTAAAACCGTAACTGAAATCGAAAGTGACTGAGCGACATCCAACGCTGTATCTGTTGATCTATTATTATATTTAGCGAGTTTAAACGAGCGGTGAAAGCGAAAGCCCGATTGTGATCGTTTATTGGCCGATATTTGTACGTTGGTAAGTTAATTTGGTGTTTTCGCGCGATGGTTTTGCGGGGAGTAATCGCGTTCGAAATTTGAACGTATTTTGGATACATTTTTGTTTGATGGTGCGTGGTGCGCGATTGTTTTTGGCGCTGCCACTAAGTTGTACAGATAATTAATATCTGTACATTTTCAGATACATAACTTTGATTGTAGCCAGTCAAAGGTTTTTATATTGACGCTTTGACTAGAAAATGATCGTTACGAAAGATTCTTGCTATTTCTTGTACAAATTCTCAATAAAATACTATAAATCGGGACTTAATGTCTTGGATATCTATGTATACTTGGGTTTGCCTTCACTTACTATTCAAACATTAAAAAAAAAAGCTTTTTTAGATTTGAAAACAATAAATTTATCATTAAAACATTTTTGTACACGGACTTACCCCTTAAGACCCATTTAACCTGGCGTTTCGATTTTTTTTTGAAAGTCAGTACATCATCAAAATCAAAAAAAAAATATAAAGTGCAAATCATCCTCAAAAACCAAAAGCAAGAGAAACATGTCGTCAATCCCATCCTAACAATAACTACAAACAAACTGTGCTCATAATTTTACAAAACGCATTCCATAATTCATCTCAGCAAACGTTAAATCATACATTAGCACATTTTGCGAAGTGCCTCGATGCAGTAAACTATAAATACAACAGTTCAAAGACAATACTCGTAATGATATGACAAATAGATATTTTATGAGTGCAAAAAGGCTTTAATATACGCCGGTTGTAATACGTGATATTCGTGAGGATATTTAATTCTGCTTCATAATAAGACAAATAGTTCATTTTAAAGATACGAATGCAACTTCAATGTCCAAAATTACGCGTTATTAAAACATTTTACCTGTTGTGTTCGTGTGGAGTTCTCGTAATGCTCGGTTTAGCATCGATACTGTGCGAACATTCGATGACGAATTCTTTCAGCCGAGCAGAGTTCGATATTGACGAGTAGGTACTTTCAGCCTCAATAGGTAGGTATTAATACACACTGGCTGAAACCATGTCAAAATATACATTAAAAATACGATTTATATATTCCAAATTCAAAATGACGATGATAATAAAAAACCTCCGTCTAGAGGTGCGTCGCGTCGAGTGAGTGCTCGAGTGACACTCGACGTTCAAAAACCTCTCATCATTGCCCCCAAGAGCCCCGATCACTTCTTATTTCCGAACGCTTTTGTTCTCAATTTAAATTTTATTTGCGGTTTTTCTTATATCGTTACATTACACCAACATATTTTATAAAGTGTGTTATATTGTATCATTCCAGTTATGCAAAATATTAGAATCTATACATGTACAAAAATATAACGAACTGATTAAAAAATCAACATATTCACAAAGCTCGCGTTTCCGAACGAAACCCTCGTTAGAAATCAACCGTCACTGCCCGAAAAAAAATAATTATAAAGCGCGCGTAATTCTTATTTCGAATTCAAATTAAAGCCGCTTAATGCGCGGGAGCGACCGTTAAAAAAAAGAGTTGACGAGAGCTCGCCGAGGGTGGTAATTTTTCATTAATTTAAGTTCACCATTCCCTGTTTTGTTTGCTTTTAATCGTATTTCTAATTAATCCCGCCGAGAATAACGTGACAACTGTCGACTATAGGCGGCCATTTTTTTTTCGAGCAGTATAGCAGATGTCGGCCGATTTCCATTTGTTTCTGAGATTAATGATTCGTTGCGATTGTGAATTTTTCCGGTTGACTTTTGTTGTTTTAGAAGCAATTTGTACGCTTATTTTTGTAGCGTTAGTTAAAACGCGAATGATATTTGAAGCGAAAGGAATAAAAAAAGAACAAAGGGTAACGGCCTAAAAATGGTTGAGTAGAGCCGAATAATGTTGCAGTCAAAACCAAATATTGAGCTACGGAAAGTGTTATGTTTATTTAGAATTTACCGTGCCAGTTGTGCAAACATTTCATATAAAAATAATTCCTATTTCATTTATCAATGCCTAACATGCCTCCCCGTTCTGTTATCCCCGTTACTAGTTTTAGTTTTATATAAACAATTCG
Source organism: Tortrix viridana (assembly GCA_963241965.1). Lineage (NCBI taxonomy): Eukaryota > Metazoa > Arthropoda > Insecta > Lepidoptera > Tortricidae > Tortrix > Tortrix viridana. The sequence goes on along the minus strand of OY725183.1, from coordinate 11,372,941 downwards.
ATCATATAGATAATTTAAATTTACAATTAATATCATACTAATAGAACTTATTGACGAATATGCATAATCTGCATTTATCACATAAAGCATTGTACAATCTGTGCACATATTCTGTGACGCAGGGGTGTCAAAACGCAAGGGCAATGTATCGTGGGCACATTTAGTCATTAATCTATGGCAGCCCTGCACGCGGTACGGTTTCCAAAAGAGACTCCATAAATCCAGACAATACAATCTTTGGTCGAATACGTGAATGCTGACTTCATCGTCACAATTTGTGGTAGCTATTCTTTTATTTTTAATTATGAAGAATGAGAAAACGGTAATAAGCTTTGTAACTTTCGCGGCAGATATACCTACAAGACTTAAAAGGATAAAAAAGAGATAAATTATAATTATGTGAATGGCATCAAATAGGGTGTTATTTGTACATTTCCCGGGCAAGTTGTTTTATTTACAAGTTGACTTAAACTTAGGTTACTGATAAGTTGACATTCAGAAAATTAATATTGCATTAAACTTATTTATTAGATTATTGTATCACAAACTGTAAATTGCCATAAATTCACACAAGATACAAGATTGCTCCCATTGTTGTTCTATTTACGATTTATTAACTTAATACAACGTGTTAAACTAATTGAACTTTCTATTATAGTTACATGGTGTGACGTCACCGCATGCCATTACATATGCAACTATACAGGGTGTCGTTTTGTAACAATTAAAATACAAATTAGTATGTACAATAAATAAAATTGCACCTAATTATAAAAAAAATGGCTTTTAACCTTATAAAACTAGATATAAAACAGCTGAAATTTTCACTGACTTGTGTATTTTGTGTCCTGTCTGCAGGCACTGCGCTACTCTATGGCGCAGGGGTGGCAAAACGCGAAGGTAATGTATCGTGGATACTGTAGACGCATTATGTCATTAATTCGAGCCGGACAGTCCAGGGATGCGGGTTTCAATCAAAATGTATACGTTGCGTTACGACGAACGTTCGTTCATTAGTTCGTTGACAAAAATATGAGTAGGAAATTTAATACTTTATAATTAGGTATAATTTTTTGTTAAAGTCGGTAAACTAATAAATTTGCAGTATAACAGTTTCAGTATTTGGCATAACAACACATGATAGGGGAGTAAAAAAAATTGTACAGTTTTTTTTCTAATTTGAGTAATTTGGCTCGTCGTTATTATTCTAGACAATAGAGGTGTTGTTACCGCAAAATGTATAGAATATTGGTAAAAAAGAGACAAGAAATAACTTTTAGGCATATACGGGGAATTCTTTTTTACTGTTAAAATTATGGTCCCAACATACGATTTTTTTCTCAATTTTTTTTTTAAACTCGAAATCTACTTTTCTTCTGGGGTTAATTATACACGAATATCTTATCGATAGCTTTGTGGGCGCCTATAAGAGTAAAATCACTGTTATTTGATACTTCGTAACACTCTCGGAAAATAACAAAAAACGGAATGTTCTCCGTCCAAGTGACGTCATTCTCCGTACAAAATTGTACCTTGTATTTTCAAAATATACCTCCGTAATCTTGACGCAAGTATGTATCAAAGAAGTCGTCAACCAAAAAAGGTGCTAAGTAACAATATGTGGCTCTAATTTTGCCCAATTTCAGTTAACTTAAACAGTCTCTAGACACAAGACTATAGGAAAAGCGGGTATGCCGTGCCGTGTGGGTACGATGCGTGGACGGATATGAGCACTAGCACATTAACCCCCACCCCTGGGGGGGCAAGAGGTCAAATATCGCAGGGCATTCATTTGTGATGGCTGGTCTGACTCCGGGGTTAGGTATTTGTTGGACATTTACTTGAGAGGGGAATATGGTTTGGTTATATACAATATTCTATCCTGGTTTTTGAGATTAAGGGTGTCTAGTGATTTGGTTGAATTAGGTAATTTTTTAGAAGTGGTGATTTTCAGATCGATTTTATATGATAGAAATGGTTACGATTAAGATAAAGATGTTTATTGTGGACCGCACGCGCACTTTTATACGTCAAAAATCTACCGGCACTTTCAAAGAGGGAACCTCTGCTTAAAAGAAGCGCCACAAGAAATTCAACAGTCAGATATACTTTAATCACATAATTGTAAATATTTTTTACATTCCTTTTTTTTTTAATTGATAATGGGTTTGCTCTTGACTAACTCTTACCTTTGGAGATTCTGTATTTTTAATGCAGCAAATTAGACGGTATTAAAGATATCTAACTGCTACAAGATTATTACATCACTTTTCGTTTAGTATATTTAAAAGTGACTAGTGGAGCGCCTCAAGTTTAGTACAAAAACAAGACAAACAAAAATAAACACTGAGTGTCATGAAACAGGAGTCTTTTTGTTAATTCAACAGGGAAATAATCGGGAACATTTTCATCGATATCATTTAGATATAGCAATCTTTAGTGACTCACTTTTTTACCAACTTGAATAGTTTTTAAATGTTTCTACTATGTTACCCTAACATGATGTACCGATTTTAGGTTTCAGTAGGCCAATAGGCATAAACGGAATTATTTTAATTTCGTTATACCAGTCTGTTTGTCTACTTTATTTAATCTCATATTATGGCGGGAAATTAAGTTAGTAGCATTCTCATTTTGAACGCGATCGGTATACAGGTTTCTGAGAAATCTTTGTGCATCGACTGTAAGGGCTGGCGTCCACTAAACTCTCCGAGTCGAATCGAATCGCAATAACTCGCCTCCTATACATATACGAGCCGCGGCGCAGCGAATCGCTCCTCGTCAACGCAGTTTCATAATAAATGTATAGAAGGCGAATTATTTCGATTCGATTCGGCTCGACTCGGCGAGCCTAGTCAGTCTTAAACCTCTAATTTTAAAGAATAACTTAAAGTCTAGAGATCTAAGTTTGTTGGATGCACCGAGCTGCGGGCCTATTCTGCCCTGCTAAGGTAAAAGGCAGTATTTTACACAAAACTACTGTAGCAATTGCAACCTTATTACCTACTAATGAGGTTGCAAGTATTACAGTAGTTTTGTGTAAAATACTGCCTTTTACTTTAGCAGGGCAGTATTATGGTCGTGTTATGTCACTTTTTGACCAGTATGCAAGTGCGAGAGTGACGGATGCTTTATCCACGTTTATCCACCGGGATAAAGGCGATTATAATAGTAATACGGGGGCTGGTGGTAAGTGGGCTCGCAGGGCCGACGCTTGCAATCTCGAGATTGCATATGCGTTGCCAACCCGAGGGACTACGACGGAATGCATCAATTACGTGACGTCTGGACTAAAACTTTAGCACATTCGTCGCCAGTGACACAGGGGACGATTTTTGACTTTCGTGCGTTCGAAAGTTTCACTCGAAAGTGAACAAAGACGGTGAAACTATATTTTTGAAATACGAACGATAGAAAAAAAACGAGTGGTCCACACCATTCGTTTTCATTTATACATTAGAAATTTGTTTTGACATTTGTCTGTCAAATCAATCAAAAGGACAATATCATAGACAAAGTACCATCTAAACGTTTCATTTATTGGTTTTCAAGTTTTTGGTAAACAGTATTAAAAACGCTGAAAGGGCTTATAAATAATAATATTCTCGCCACAATTACAACTTCTAATTATGTCGTATGTTTATTTATGATAAAAAAATCGGTAATCATCGACTTTATGCGTACAACGAAACACGTGAATATATTAAGTCAATCACTAGCTTTTGAGTGAAGGCTTTCAAAAATACGGATAATGGGTTCATGCGAAAATAATGTGACATTTTCGTAGGCTATTTTCCGTTATACTCGACTTTGATTTCTAGCACTCGAAAGTAAAATATCGCCCACCAGGTTCGTCAAAATTACTTACATTTGGAGGTTAGGTTAGGTTAGGTTAGAGTTAACTCATTCGATATTTTGACTGTTTGTCGAGAGGCCACGCTGTGATTTTTGATTGAACTTTTTGAAACCCAAATAGTGCTAATACAGGCGAGTCTTGGTAAAGTGCACATATTCAAATGAGAGATATTTAAATTAAATTTTATCGATGAATATATTGTTTTTAATGACAAAAAAATTGCAACTGAAGAAAAATAATAAAAATGAAAAAATAATATTTTTTTGCGTCGATAAAATTTTAATTTATCATCCCTCATTTGAATATGTGCACTTTTCCAAGATTCACCCTGTATAACTTTATTACTTACGAGTATTAAATCTACTCGTATAGTCAACCTAGAAACGTCTTTACCATTTTTGTACTCTAACTGTAGGACATTAAGGTCTAAAAGCGGTATCTACATCGTTCATTCGTCCGTCTGCTCCACCTTTTAACATATTCACCGCCGTCTAACCTTCAAATATATGTAATTTTGACTTACCAGGTGAGTCACCGGCACCAGACATTTTAAAGGCTGTATATTTTAAACCGTAACAGGTAACCAAATGGAACTTTGAACCTTCTGTGCGCGAGCCTGACTCTCACTTGACAGTTTTTTCTTGAAACACTATTTTATCTAGTTTAAGAATGTATAATCTACGAGCATTTTCCAACTTAGTCTCATTCTATTTCTGAACAAATCTTGCTCTCATTCTTGATAGTATCTCTTGAGTACTTATTCGGTTCTGCTGTTAATCCACGGACAGCTACGATCTCCTAAACATGACGGGTGTTCCATGTAGTGTAGTGTAAATAGCGGCTAAGGAACAAAGTGGCAAAGCGTTTAAATTTGCTTTACAGTGATCTGACTTTTAAGGCGTTTTTATTTTATGTTACTTTTTTTTTATTACAGTATTGTTTTATGTAGTTTAGATATTAACAAGCTATGTTAGTTTTGTTGTTATATTACTTGCATTGGTTTAAAAATGGTCTAAAAACTTTCGCATTTATAACATTAATTGGGACTTAACGTGTTTCTTGCTTCAATTTAATATACATATCACCTAAACCAATACCACGGTGCTGCTTATAAGATATTTTATTAAATAATTAATAGGTTGTGTTATTTAAATACTTACAAAATCGAATAACACCGTCTAATAACTAAAACCCGTTAAATGCATTAAAACCGCAAAACTAAAACAGCGTTCAACCTACAACACAGCTAAGTTAGCCTATAATAAAGCCACTGCACTACGCCGGTAAATTTTCGTAGCCGATCTGTACCCAGTCTTTGTCCTATTAATTTGTAATGTCCCCCAGCCTAGATGCATAGGGGGGGAGGAGGCTAAGACCTAGGCTACATTGCTCGGTTGCGGGAAAATCGCTGTTGATAGATTTCGAGGAGAATTGTGACGGCAATACGAAGGATTGTTAGCTTGTTCATTGTTCACTGACAACCAACCATGTTGTTGACCTGTTTTGTTTAGGGGTGTAAAAACTGCATTAGACTGTGTTTTTGTCGCTTTAAATTTTTCAAGTGCATTTTTATTTATAAAAACGCAGAATGCCTTATGTGCCCCTGTAAATGTTTTTCCGATCAATGGCGTTAAAATTTAACAGAAATATAGTTTTTTTTTTAAATTATAACAAACAAATTAGAATAGGAAGTTTATTTCTAATGTGAATCTAAACAGCGTTATAGCCGTTTTATAACCTGCTATTCGTGTATTTTCGTTAGGTGAATAATATTTACAAAAATACGTGAAATTTAGAGTAACGACTAGTAACCATTAACATTTCTTCAACGCAACAACTTGATTACTTGTTCATATTGCTCAACAAATTACAAAATAACATATTGCTCAACAAAATTAAAAAAAAAAAACATGCTGTATTGACTAAAACACTTTTATATACCTAGTGTCTAAGAATTCATGACTTGCACGAAAAATATTTTTTTCACCTAAAATAAACCCAAAAACGTATCGCAAGACAAATCTCTGCGCCATAGCCCGTGTTCGATCTTCGATGGGGGCGCATTTCCGATAGGATTAAGCGAGACTTACTGCTCGGTCAGGCCCCCCCCCTCCCCCTCCGACGACCTGCATTATGACCAATCATATGCAGCTAGAGGTAGAGGCCTAAGATGTGTTTTAGACAAATGTTAGTTTCATTGTTTGGTATCCACCGGATAAGGCATGTCTGTATCCATTGTGACTTGTTTAACACTTTGGCGTGCACTACCGTGATTAGTGATCAATTAGCCATACTACTTGACGTCTATAGACGTCACCGCCGCTCAATGTGTTAAATAAATTTATTCTTATTCTTATTCCACGTACGCGGAGTGAATGTGTGCATATTCGATTAGATATAAGATATAGAGTAGAGAAGAGAGCTAGTTTTTTTTTGTAATTTGGAAAGATTGAAAATATTTTAGTACTTATTTTATTAAACACGCTGTATAATGTCTACAACTTCGGCTGAACCCGTTATTAATTCCATTCGTGAATATATAATATTATTACTCATTTCAGAAGTTTCAGACTCTCAACTATCAGTAAGTAGTTAACTATTTTATCGGCATTTTTAGACAATATCAGTTTAAATTTAGCCATGGTCGTTTCATATCCCAGGATATTTGCGAAATACCCTTTACATTTTGGCACGGGCCCGCGTTGCTTATGCGGCCATTGGCGAACAATGATTGGTGGTGTCTTACTTCGCCCGATAAGGATCAGGCTGAGTGCGTACCGGCTTGATTGGATAGTATATTGAGCATAATGTGCACAGGGTTTTAAAATTATGATTAAACATACAGGATGAAATGGGAGACGTAATCAGAATTTAATTTATTGAATTCAGTGAATTACTAACCCTGTACAACCATATTTACGTGAAACAGCATTTTTTGTTTTTATTATTTAAAGAAAAAAAATGTAATCGCTGCATTAATGGTCACCCTACAATAAACGTTTGATCAAGATAAAACCTCTTTAAAATAGCTGATAATGGTATAGCAAAAATACTTTTATGAAAAAAATACCATGTCACATTTGCCAAAAGTCAAGATTAAATTTATTACATTCCCTTAGTACTATAGTAATATAGAGTGACCATGCTCGTTGTAAATAATTAAAAATAATCCCAAGTAGCTGTAAAAGAACTTATACAGCCATTATAACTCTAGTTTTAGCATTTTAAGGGTTGTATAAGCTCTTATACAGCTTGTGTCCTGCTTGGGATGTTACTGTATTAATAAGAAACAATAGGTAATTATTAAAAGAGCTAGATTAAATTAATTCTGATCATGTCTCCCATTTCACCCTGTATAATTATTTTAACACTTGACTCCTTCGACCTGTAGAGTGGATAAAAACAGAATTATAACGAGGTTTTGAGTTATAAATTCATACAATATTTATCTGACTCTAGTTTGAGTAACTGTACTGAGCCCTTATTGGTAGATCATGTCATACGGAGAGTCACGTGATCTACTAGTGACGCGATTGGTTTAAAAACGAAACGAATAGAAACGCTAGTTATCGATGGGCATCTTGGCTAAGGGCTCTGACCCGACCTTATGTCAAATAGAGGCACTGAAATCCTGTGTAAATAAATTCAGTGATTAAATTAAGTAAAATAAACTGACTGCATCGACCGATTTTGTCAAAATTTGGAACTTGCACTTCCCCGGTGGTTGGTTATTTCTCCCTGTGCGGATGAAATCGCAGTAAAAATTTAGTAGTACTATTAATTAATTTACGCGTGTTTGTTGGTTTGCCTGGTACATAAAGATCGGTAATGAAGCCGATTATCAAATAATTTTGCAAATACTAACTCCGTATCTAATTCTGCGTCAGATAGTACTGGCTAAATGACTGACTAAATCTAAATATTTATATTTACAAAAAATACTTTCTACACGGATGACAGTAGTCTTAGGTTTTGGAAGTGGTTAATTTGATTGAATCTTTAAAGGAAATAGAAACGTTACTAGAAAAAAATCACTTGCCTCAGACTCAGCAAAAGTGATTTCACAAATTCTTATTTCCTGAATTAAAGACGTTAAGAAAAACTCGAATCACAGCGACATCATTTTGTTCTCGTATTTCGTTTTATTTTAGAGATCTGAATCTGCCTAATAAATACTGTATAGGTTAGCGAATTCGTTTCTTGTTATCTTGAACTAGGTTTCCGTATTAAATGTAAACTTTCGCGCTAGATGACTTTCGTTACTTCTGTATTAGTAAATTTTCACCTAAATTCCCATAAATTTTCTCTTAGATACAAAAAGATTGGTCAATTGGTCATTGTACTTTCTTATTAAATGTGTGTTATTCTTTTCAGTATCACGTAACATCATACAAATCTCATTTTTAAAAACCAATTATTTTTAACGTCCATAAAAAAGCATGTTTTTAATCAATATATTTTCAAACACCATATAGAGCACAGTACTCCCAAATGTCTGAAAGTGGCGCATTCACACAACAAAAGTCATCTGACGTCGAACGAACCTTTTTCTCCCGGTAAGGATCCGACCTACCCCAACCTACTTGTGTGGGAAGGTCAAGTTCGAGGGGGAAAAACGCGGAGAAAACTCGGATGTGTTACGAGTGAATGAACGGATGCAGCGTGTGAACGAACGATATCGTTCACTTGGAAGGGAGGTTTGGGATTAGGTTCGCGTTCATTTGTTTTTTGTGGGTCAAATCTTTTGAAGGGTTGAGTGGAAAGGTGTTGAACGAATGATTTAGAACGTGTGTCTGTTAGAATGTTTATGAAGTTGGTTTTGAATATCAAATTTAAGTTTACAAAGTCGTTTAAAATTATGTAACGTGTTAACTTCAAGTTGATATAGGCACATATTTGTAAATATATGTATTCTTTATAGAAAATGTCTACAGAAAGTAAATTTTACTTTGAATAATTTTATAGAGATTAATGAATTTGAAGCTTCTAGGACACGGGTCTCTACCTAGTTTTAATGTATAACGTTTCGAGTGTTTCGACCTTTATTTTAGGATAACTGTTTTATCTTTTTATATATTTTTTATCGCATAAAAAGTTTATCATGTTTTTCACTGTTTATCATGTATTTAGTTGGGATTCCGATTGCTGTCCGAACACTAAGTACTGTATTAATTGCAGACGAGTCGGGATGCGAGGCTGATATGTCGGAGGGCGCGGATGCGGGCCGCCACTCGCCGCCCCGGCCGCAGCAGGAGCCCATCAACCTTAAAAATGAGGTGAGTCGATCACCAGGCGAAAGACAATTGACGCTAGAGGCTAGCTAGACGCTAAAGGGTAGCAGCTCTGACCCCTCACAAATCCTGTGTGGTTTAAGGGGACAATTTGTTAATAACCCATTGTACTACTTTTTATTAATAAAAAAAAAAAGATGCTAGAGGCTAGCTAGACGCTTAAAACTAGATAGATGCTAGAGGCTTAGCTAGACGCTAAAGGCTTTATAGATGATAGAGACTAGCTAGACGCTAAAGGCTAGATAGATGCTAGAGGCTAGCTAGACGCTAAAGGCTAGCTAGATGCTAGAGGCTATAGCTAGACGCTAAAGGCTAGATAGATGCTAAAGGCTAGATAGACGCTAGAGGCTAGCTAGACGCTAAAGGCTAGATAGATGCTAGAGGCTAGCTAGACGCTAAAGGCTAGCTAGATTTTAGAGGCTATGCTATAGAGATAGGCTATAGCTAAACGCTAATAGGGGCTAGCTAGACGCTAAAGGCTAGATAGATTTTAAAGGCTAGCTAGAAACTAAAGGCTAGCTAGATGCTAGTGGCTAGCAAAACGCTAGACGCTACATTTGTCGTTAGACGCTAGATGATAAAAGCTAGATACTATGAGGATTCTTATTTTAGAAATGCTAGACGCTTGTCGATAATTGCAAAGCGCTAGAGTCTAGACGCTATCCACGTCTTCAAAATAAGTAAAATATTTGACTTTTGCTCACCTTAGTAACATGCTGCTGGTTTTTAGCAGCATGTTACTAAAGTGAGCAACAGTGTGCTGTTAAAATTGTCTTATCTAGTCGTCCAATACAGAATTATATTTTGAGATTATGATGAAAAATATGAACACTAATATTACTTTTTTTTATCCAGTTTTTGTAAAGAACTTTAGTATGCAAGTTTTGATGTCACTTTACTTTCTTTAGTTATGTCTTTGACCGACTTTTTATGTAATTGAAGTTGTTTTATTCAAACTTTATTTTGTAGGAGCTAAAAACAAGCACATTTCTTCTTGTAAAATCTATGTAGTAAGTACCTATTTTAATTGCGTGAATAATTTATGGATGTTGTATAATATTGAACACGTTTTTTTTTAATTTTTGATAGATGTTGTTTGTTACGCGTGCATTTTACCTAAGTTAAGAAGTCTTTGCTAAAGTTTGTTTTACACAATAATTACTTAAATTGCAAAATGCATTATATATATAAATATGTAAAACCAATAAGTTTGTTGCTACTTCAAAGTTTGAAAAAAAAATGCCAAGAAAAACCACAAAAAGTAACTACAATTCTAATCGTAACTGTTTGTTTGAATGTTTAGTCTCAAACATGGCAGTTTACTTGAAAATTCATTATAATTATAACGACTTTTCTTGTACCTTATTAAAATTATTCACTCGCTTCACAAAATTTATTTATTTATTTAATCTTTATTGCACAAAAATACAAATTTGAGTACAAAAGGTGAACTTAATGCCTAATGGCATTCTCTACCAGTAAAATTAACCAACGAAAAGCTGTAAAAAAAGCAAGTGAAACAAAACGAACCAAAATAACCGCTACGGCGTCTACGAGTTTCGTAGCGCTACGGGCCTACGCCTCTACGGCGGGCAATCAGTAAGTGCGAATCATCCTCAAGTGTTGACCGTCGAGTTAGTCCCAAAAACGGGTCCAATCTGAAAGACTCACCGGTTCGTTAGACTCCGAAAAAAATGCGAAACGCTTTTACGTCGACCAATCGGCGGAGCGCAACCTACTTGCCTCAGAATCTATAGTATCGATTAGCGCTTTTTTACCCGCACGCACTCACACATCCGCGTGCGGGGGCCTGCCTTTTTAACAATCTTTTTTTCGACCACCCCTCTCCACCGAAACCGCCATGTCCATTGCGCGGATGCAAAGACCACCCCGCACCCCACCCCTGATATAGCAGCATTGAAAATGGAATTTTCATGAGTGATGGAGTGTCAAACGGGAAGTGCAAAAAAGAAAAAAGTACATTATGTTAATTATTGAGCGGTCCGACGGCGGAGTTTAAATTGAATGTCATGTCGCATCGTGTCGCGGCCGCGTACGGCCGTGTGTCGGGAGTTTTTTTAATTATTTTTTTCACGTACAATTTTAATTTTCGGGAACACACTGCTTTTGGCTGTTGGTGAGGTCAAATCGGATACTGTAAAAAAATATTCAATTTATTTGGTTTTAACACCAACTTTTTTTTATATCTCAGCATCTTTGATATTGAAAGCAAATAAAGCTCACTAATCAAATGCAATTATTCACCATTCAGTTTATCTAAGCAAACACTATTCAAATTAAAAAAAAACACAGTTTATTCAACACGAACCTGCCAACGCATCTCTAATAGAAACCCGAAAAATATCAACGAAAAAAAGTCTTAAAAAAGTTCATTTGAATGAAAAGCGTGGGGGCGGGCCGGTCGCCCGTTATTATTATTATTACTTGCATTATAACTGCATTTTTTTCACGCACACACCGCCATTTTTATGTTTCTTCGTTTTTTTTGGGAAATTGGCAGGCGAGGGGTTGCCACCACACATGCATATAATATGCATGCGTGTGCAGGCCGAACTATGCGATGTCTACAAGTGGGCGAACATTTAAATTGGCTCTCATCAAATATTGATTGCGTTTTTTATATTAACCTGTGGACTTTTTTTATTTCATTACGGATACGGTTGCCGTTCGATGGCGCCTCTTGTGGCTCGAATGCGGCCGGAGCTGCTAATTCACAACTTTCCATTCGCATTTCAATTTCAAGTGCACCCTTTCTTCATTTGAGTCGAGATCTTTAGCAACATGTTGAATATGGAATCGTTCGATTTGAAATTAATTCATTTTTTATTCAATGCGGATGTGTTTTTTTAAGTAACACTATAATACTGTAACTCACAGTACCTACCAAAGATAAAAACATACTGAACAGTCATAAACCGTGCAAGTCTACTTTCTTCCACTCAACCAACCAGTACTTGCGCGAGTTACTTGCTTCTCGTAAAGCATTTTGTCTGTCCTAATATTTAAAGGATGTATTTTTAACAATAAAAATGAAATGTAAAATAATTGACCATATATTTCTTAAATCACTTTTGAATAGGCTGTATTACCAAAACGGGTGGGTTTGAGTTTGAAATTTTAATAATAGTTTATTTTTCAAAGTTAAACAACAAATAACCAATCAATATTAAGAATGATAACGAAAAAAATCACAATAAATGCGCTATTTAGCTTGCTCTTCAGGTCTTTATCTGACAGCGCGAAGCTAAAGGGAAGGGTTGCCGAAACCTTTCCTTTTGCGTTTTTGTTGGCAACCCTGACTGGCTCAATCTGCAACAGTCCCTGGCTTCTGCTTCAGGCGCCTACGTGTGCCTTGTAAGGCGCGCGCACATACAAGTAGCACTATATGCGTTTATTGAAGATGATCTGCTGCGCTGAAATATCGGTAGCTCAAGTTTATAATAATAAATAAATAATTATCAGGGGATATTTTTTATACATATTTGAACTTTACTTGATTAAAAAATAGCGAAACGATAACGTGCTTAGAAAGAAGAACTCAAAGATACTTCAACTTGTATTCGAAACTTGACCACATAAAAACAAGGCCCATTTACACGTGCAAAGTTCCTCCGCATACAAGTTATTTGTCCCAGCGATAATGTTACAGCGAATAAAAGGTGCAGCGGACGGCGGGGGAATTTATTATCATTAAAAAATGCAAAAAATCATAATTAAAGGGTGGCGGGGGACGCATCCCATTTTTTATTTTAATTGGCTTGTAAATTTCGTAAGTTATAGTGAAAATGTCGTTGTGGGGTGTTTTCACGCCGTTACGGTTTAATGTGTTTGTTTGAGAGTGATAGCCGAAGTTTTTGCCGTTTTGAGACTAGTTGCTCGCTTCAATTGTTTTGCGTCTATACAATAGTCTAGATTTTTTTTACAAATATACACAAAAAAAAATTCTCGAGGAAACTTAACAACTTCTTCTATATGCTATGTATTTATAAAACTTTTAACTTTCTATCTGCTTGATAAAGAGTCAAGTACTAATTAATGTACGAACGTGATAGGAATAATTAATAACATATTTTTTTACGAATGGGTTTAATTATTTAGTAGGAAAGAAGATATAATTTCAGTTTAACGTTTTTTTATACTGCTATGAATGCCCTCAATTACGAAGTAGAATTAACATTTTGAGTTAAGTCATTCACTGACTTATATAGTCACTAGTCATTAACTTACTTTTCTCATAAATAAAACCTCGGCTTAACATAAAAAGAAAGTCTTTCGGTTAAGATATTCTAAATAATATTTAGTAAATTGTGTGCAAAATTTTTATTTCTATTTCTCTCTTCTCTTCGTCACGCCTCTAGGGTTGACACCTAATCTAATAAATTATCTCAAAAAACCATAGCATATACCATAATTAAATCTAAACGCATTAGACCTGAATCATGTGCTAATTGCAGGGCTACCACCGCGACGCGAGCTTGACAAACGACTTTGATCAATCACGACGGTCGCCAGCCCTGCCGACACGCTTATCGTCCAACCTTACCCAACATTTGCACCCACCAAAGCATATATTAAACCAATTTCAACTTTATTTTTTACAACTTAAATATCAAGGCCTGTTTTAAGAACGGTAATGTGAGTTTTTAGTTTGTTGAACGTTTGTTATTGTTACATGAAAATTAAACTGTATTATGAAAAATATCTCCTTCTCTTTCTGTTTTCTGAAATAAAGAGGTTTCTGTGAAAAATGGCAACATATTTAACTTTCACGTGTTTCTTTCTTATATGCTTTGAGATACATATAGCTCAGTCACTGCCTTGCGTCTGTACACGTCTCTGTAAGCATGTACAAAAAAGATGACATTTTAGCTGATATTCAATCTCACACAAACTACGTACCGTATAATAATGTGCGTATGCGTTTCTATTTAACAAATATAAGGAGCAAAATACAATTGTTTTGTTTATTTTCTATAAAGCAATATGGTAAAATTTAGATCGGTTTAAAATATATTTTTATAAAGTATTGAAATTGTAGATATAATTTTCAATGTATCATACGAGTATAAAAACAAAATATTCCATACTTCATACATTATAATAGCACTTTGATAATGAGATTTTTAAAACACAATCGACGTAACTAAAACATAATGATATTTCATTGATGCCACTACACATCATAAATATAAATTAAAAAAGCAGACTCGAGACAAAACAAAACCGATTAATCCGTCATGAATATGCGGAGTTGATTTCTCGATTGATAACTCATAAATATTAGATAGTATTAATGCGGGGTCTATCACGTCGCGGAATTATGCGTGCGCGCATCAGGAATTAAAATATTGTTTAAAAAATTAACTTGAGTTTTTACCCGACTGCGCGAAGCAGAAAGAAGGGTAATGATTTTAACAGTCTATGTCTGTATGTATGTTATGTATGTGACCGGATGTTCCTCTCTAGCTCCTAAACTATTAGACCGATTTTAACAATTCGGGTGTCATATGATCCGTCAAAAACGTGCGAGTGTCATAGGCTATATAAAAATTATAAGGGTGTGTCATAGTCGTCAGTCGGATTTTAGTTTTTGAGGTTAGGTTAGGTTATTTATGGATGGAGAAGGAACACGAGCACGCAGACCACCCTGATGGTACGTGGGATCTGAGCGCAACCTCAAGACTGCAATCTTAAGGGGCGTATTAATAAACCATTCTTGGCTGTGAAGCCCGTCTCAAGATATGTCAAAACCGGGCAAGGCATGTTCGGCATTTGCCATTACCAAAGTACATTTATTATATTATAACAATGACTAAACATTCGAAACAGTTTTGATGCGAACCATATTAAATACCCTCAGTGCTCGAGTTCGACTCGCACTTGACCGGTTTTTTATTTATAAATAAATTATTTTTTTAGAGAGTTTTATTAAACATTTTTAACCAGTTTTATTAAATATATAACGATCTCTAAACTTTTTAATCCTCTGCGTGTGGCACTTAATAATACAATCATAGAAAAAATGGCGGTGCGCAATAAACATTTAAAAAGGGAGAGAACATAACAGACGAATTAAAATGCGGAATCACGTACATTACGGCTTGTTCTCATCTTTTTTTTGTTCAATACACTTACAAATGCGGACAAAGAAATGAAGGGAGAGGACTAAATACATTTATTATTTGTTTATTTTGTGAAATGATTTGATTACACTGTGGAGCCAATGTTTTATTCTTTTCGTTTTATCGCAACTTGGTCCGCTTAGTAAACGATATTTTGTTGGAAATTCCAAAATCCCTGGAATGAAATAAATAGGCATTGAAAGAAATATATCCTATATCGGGATGTGCACTAGGTGGGGACCAATGAGTTTATTTTTTTCATTCAGTCGTCATACGCAATTAAGTCTAAAACGTCATAAAACCAAATTTATAAACATTTTCACATAGTTTAACTAGACTTTAAAACTTCTTAATATACGGTGAGGCACGAATATTGCAACAATATAGAACAAAAAAGGTTCTATATTATAGCAGCATTCGTGCTTCACTATGTGTGCTATACATATAAGTAATTTTTTTTTCAATTTCTGACTTTTATATTTTTATTGTGCAACCGTGAACAATTGTTTTACATAATCTATCTTTGTCTGAATATAGGATCGGTATATTGCTAGTCTATCTTGACGCAGAGTAATATAAGTAAAAATAATATTTCTGTGAAAATGTTATGTCACAAAAATTGTGTATGTATTGTCTATGCGCTGTCATTTTTTCTCTTTATTAAAGAGCTTGATCATAACATGATCATATCGCTCCACGAACAACATTATTGATCACAAATGAACTTAACATCTTAGTTTCTATATTCGTTTCTGCTGTGTCAGGTCAGCGAGGAAAAAACTTAATGCAAAATGTTATGTACAATAAATAAAATAAAAAAACTTATCGCTAGTTCAGCCAGCTCAAATAGCGCCCGAGCCCGATCCGACAAATGTTAACATGTTTTCCATTG
Organism: Tortrix viridana; assembly: GCA_963241965.1. Taxonomy (NCBI): domain Eukaryota; kingdom Metazoa; phylum Arthropoda; class Insecta; order Lepidoptera; family Tortricidae; genus Tortrix; species Tortrix viridana. Next base: position 11,356,759 of record OY725183.1, on the reverse strand, counting down.
CTTAAATGCTTCTCCAAATTTGAAATAATTTCAATATAAATATTTTATTAGTTAAAAAGTTAAACTGTCGACTCTACGAGCCTGTGTCCGGCTGAGTTGGTCGGCAGCATTAAAATTAATGGAAATTCGGTTAAATGGCGGATTCTAATTTGTTATTTATTTACACCACACCTTTTGGAGTTATTTTAAAATACAATCAAAACCTGATGTTTGCGACACGAGTTCGTGAGATTCTTATCCAATCGTCTGAATAAAATAAAAATAAATGTGTGTGTGTCAGTTCCGACGCATGACTGGAGTTTACTGTTAAGTACGATTGTCTTTGAATATGCAATAGGCAAAGAGGGTAAATAAATAATCTATACCTATGAGTATATCTCGTAAAACTCTCTTTTGCCAAGTCGTATCTCAAGTTCACCCGGAATATGTGAACCTTGCTTTATTCGGTGTTATATTGTGTCAAGGCCGTGTAATCCTTACACGCGTACGGGCAAGATCGTCAATCGTCAAACAACGGGGCGGCTTTGATATATTTTTAATAATTGATTCTGTGCTGTGTCAGTTATAAATGAGCTATTTCGCGACATAACTTTTATTGGTTTATGCGAGCGCAAACTATTAGTTTAAATATTTTCAGAAAAATAGGATATAAAAACTTCAAAAACAAAAAACCGCTCATTTCTGACAAGCTTCAGGGGTGACTTTTATATTGTATTATTAGCTACCATATGTTTTTTTTCTCCTGAGACATCTATCGTAGTTCACCCCTAACTGCTTTAAGTCACTGCAAATCAGCGCCAATACACGTACATTTTATACATTTTATTATGTCAATAAATTTAGGGGATATAGGAAATTTATTTCTGTAATTAATCAAAGCAACCCCATTTTACGTAAGTGCTTGTGATACCTATACCGTACTGTGTATACTCCTATGTAAATGAGATATCTGTGAATGTCCTTAGGTACATAACAAGTAACTGTAAGTGATGGTCTCTTAAGGTCATTTGTATGGCGGCAAGTGCCAGTAGCTGCGTTAAAATTAAAACTAAATTAAATTAAATATCATTTATTTCAGGTATCCACCCATAGTAGATTATTATAAATTATTGCATGTAAATCTATTATTTGTGCAATAAAGAGTTTACATACCTACATACATATCTTTCTTAATCTACATATAGCTGGCACATCTCAACTTTCTACCCTGTATCTTTATACACACAGGGGATACAAATCGGGTCCATTTTAATCTGAAATCAGGATGAAAAACAAAACCTTTGTATTGTGACGACGCAGTTAGCCTAGTTGGTAGTGACCCTGCCTACGAAGCTAGCGGTCCTGGGTTCGAATCCCGGTATGGACAAATATTTGTGTGATGAGCGCGAGTATTTGTTCCTGAGTCATGGATGTTTTCTATATATTTAAGTATGTATTTCTTTATATAAGTATGTTTATCGTTGTCTAGTACCCATAGTACAAGCCTAGAGCTTAGTTTGGGACTAGGTCAATTTGTGTGAGATTGTCCCCTGATAATTTATAATTTAATTTATTTATTTATTTACATATTGTGTCATTAATAGATATTCAAATGATTTCATTAGGATGTAAGTCTTTTGTATGAGATAAATGGCTGCTATAGGCGAGTGAGCAGGGAAATAGGCTTTCACCTATGGCTGCACCCAACAAAGAGACAATGGAGCTGTTATCACCAGTCTGGCGGTTGAAACGCAGCGGTTGAAACGCGCGTTGATCAACCCCGATAGCCCTTTACCTTACTCAAGACCATAAGTTCATACTCAGAATAGTTCTTCTCTTATGAGTCATGAGAAAAAACGCTCGTTTGCGGTCGCACGAAAATGGACCAACCGATAAAAAAGATAACGAATTATAAAAAAGCGGGCACACAATCGCGCGCGGACGTGTGGGAGGTGGGCGAAATGAAATGAAATAATGAAAAAAATGGGAAAAAAGCAGTACAAACATGCATTGTCCTGGCCACCCGCCCCCCTTAATGAGTGGGTATGGGGGCCCGCGCCTCCCCGTACACGCGTGGATCTGAAGTGGCTGATTATCACCTGATTCTATCTGTGATCATGTAAATTAGCTTAAGAGTCTACACGAGAACCAATCGTTAAAATATATCCTATCCCAAACATAGCAGTCACATAGCAGTCCTGTAGCAAACGCGTAGTCAACAACTACACACTTTCAAAATAGAACGGCGTGGAATCTCCAGACCGGCGTTTGTTTCTTCCTAATTCAAAACCGTTCTAATTTCAAACGACCTACGCCCAAGCGCGCGCGAAAACGGTCACGAGTTCCGAACATATTAGACGTGAAAAAACGGTGGCCGAAATTAATTTGTTTATGCGAAACAAAGGTGGGTGCTGGCTGCATGCACCCGTGCCTCGCCCACCTCCCGAAAAAAAAGGAAAAAAGCAGGAAAAAAAGGGGGGCAGGGGTCCCCCCTCCCGCGGCGCGATCGGCATCGGCCTTCTTTTTTTAATCGCGTCGCATTCAGCATGCTCGTTTTTGGTAAGCACACACACTGCGCGTTGCCTATTTTCCAATTTAGATTGCTTTGTATTACCGAACGATGCGCAATAGTTTTCGGCGCCCGCGACACGTGGGCGGAAATTAAATTTTCTGTAAAATAAGTCTCCTAGCTTTTGGCCGTTTCGCCCCAAGAACCCGTATGCTATTTTTATCCATCCAACTGCCACATTTCAAATTGTTCCTGATATTTGGTAACATTCGAAATTCGTTTACTTTGCACACTAGAATGCTTTGATACGATTATCAAGTCAAGACTAATTTTACTCTATTTTGCCTTAAGCTATATTGCTATCGATATAGCCGCCTTTGCTGTCAAGTCAATAAGAACTACCATAACGTTAAAGTATGGTAATGATAAGGTTTCAGACAAAGTTGAATAGGGGCCTTTCTTACCCATGAATTAGCTGTTCTTAGCATTGTCTTATTCTTCTTAAATTTTATTTAATCATGAGTCATATCAATAGAAATGTGGACAGTAGTTACAGACTAAAGAATTACAACTGACCTTGAAATGAAACCCATTCAAATACTGTCATATTCATATCAATATTTTTGTAATCTCTATAATTTTTTAACTATGAAAACCAAATAGTAGTATAATAGATTAGTGACGTCAATCAATAAATCAAATATTTTATTGAAAGTACAAAACTTACATAAGTTGTATTGATATGTCACAGACGACGACGTCAAAGGTAAGTCTGCGTTTCTATTCAAGTTATCGTATTGATACTTTATTCAAAGTAGGTGATTTGATCTCTTGATCAGTCAATATACATCCCAGCCTCTTAAACTCGAAAACGACTATTTATCTTCAAAAACTTGATAATTGTCACTGAACGTATACATGAATTTTATTCTAATAGAAATTCTGTTGAACACAAAATTAACGTAATAAAGCTTATATTGATGACTTTTAAGCCGCCCACAAGAAAATAATTATATACTTATAAAGCGACAATAACTCAAGTATCAAAATCCCATGATAATTAGCCGAGGCAATAAATATCTCCGAGATGATTATTATGGCGACCGCTGATCACAAGCCGCTGGGACTAAGTCCGCGTAATCACAAGTTTTTGGGTTTAATTTGTATGCGGAGGAAACGTTAACGCGCTGGTTAGCGTTAGCGTTGGATTAGTTGGGTGTTCTTTTTTTGAACTAAGGCTAGAACGTAAAAAGGTTTTGATAAGTTTTTGGGGTATTTTTGTATGGAAATGTTACGTTAACGCGTTAGTTTGACTTCAAAAAAAAAGAGGTCCTCAATTCGGATGATTTTTTTATATTGGAACCAATAAGACAAGTGTATTATGATTACGCTAGTCGCGGTTCTTTTTACCCGACTGCGCGTCGCAAAGGAGGGTAATGTTTTAATTCACTTGAAAAAGAGTATGCACTAGGTACCTAAACTAAGTTACGTAGAATAATTAGTTACTCCTTAATAAAATGCTTAGCTCTAAAAATAACTTAGTACTCGTAAATATATACTTGGTAATCCACGAAATCCAATTATCGCACCTATCTCATTTACAAAAATAGAAAATGTTTTGCATTTTGTTTTATATTAACTAGAAAGTAATTGTTTATTTTGCCGCATCTTTCCTTCATGTTATAACAATATCATAAACGGCCAGCCCCAAAAGCATCCTGATGACATTTTGCACAGAGGTTCGATTGTCAGTATGTGAATCACTGTTGTATACTTAAGTACACGTACTGACAAATGGATATTATATTATATTAATTTACTTTAGTGACCTTAATATTTTTGTAAAATATTCCAAACCCTTTGAAATAGCCATTCTAATAAACGGTCTGAAGTCGAGAAGCAACGTGGTCACTGCCTCAAGCCTCCCTACTATGTAATTAAACTACACGGTAATTAGCACACAAAGAAATCACCATGTAGATACGATCGCAGCGTAAGTAGTTTAATCGTGCTGTTGTGTGCGTGAACGCACATTCGGCGAAAAAGTGTCCAGTCTACAGTGACCTATAGATTCCGTGCAACTGTGAGAAAATTGTAGGTCAAGATGTACTGGATATGACTGGATTCCAAAAAGTTTTATTCTTGAATTTTCGAAGATCGAAATAGGTTAGGTTTTTTAAACTTAGAACACTAGGTGGAGTGTAAAAAAGAAGAGAAGGGGATGTGTAAAACCGCGATAGGTAGCAAAGCACTTACGAGCGCGGTGATACGGCCTTCGGACTTGTTCTTCCTTCTCACTCGCTCTCATACACTCTTACGATAGTCTAACCCACTTTACCCGAAGTTGAAAGACTTTTTGGAGCTGTTAGCATGTGCAAAAAAACGGCCCTGTACAGTCGAGGCAGAAAGATGTTTACACTTTTTCACCTTATTCCATTGTAATAAGGTCCAAAAGTGTAAACATCTTTCTGTCCTCGACGTACGATTCGCACTCGCGCATCGAGGGTTCCATACCACTCGAGTCACAAATGGCCGTTTTTTATTATTTGTTGTTTTCTTTAGGATTTGCACCATAATCACACCAAATTTGACGCTTGTTTGTATGGCAGTTTTTATAATAGGAAATAAATAAAAACGGTTCAAAAGATAGCTCTTTAAAGTTAGGACAGACAGATAAACGGACGGATGTACAGAACAGCTTAGTAATTGGGTCTCGTTTGGCACTTTAAAGGTACGGAGCCCTAAAAAATAACAACTGCACACTCAAGCACTAATAAATTACTCAAAGAAATATACCAGAAATGTGGTTCACATGAAATCCAACAAAAATCGTCTAAAATCGGGTAATTACTAATAAATTTCCATACATATACTATCACATTAGACAAAGCATGTAATGACCTACATGGTCTACCTATAATAAGCCATTAATTGGTATGTAAGTGTTTCCGTAATTACGACTAATGTGTTTCGAAATATTTCATGTCCGAGATCATAATCGCTTTTGTTAGCTTAGAAAATAAATGTTAATTTTAATAAAAATATTATGTTGGTTAAATTTGAGATAATTATGTGATTACTGCTCAGCTTACGATAGATTATCATCTTATTTATACTAAGTCGGACTTACGTTGGCCATACTTACATATATCACAGGAAGCGTAAGCGGTAGTTAATAATTTGATTGATGGTTTTAGGGTTCCGTACTCAAAGGGTACCAACGTTCTCCGTCCCTCCGTCTGTCAGTGGGCTGTATCTCATGAACCGTAATAGGTAGACAGTTGAAATTTTTACTGTGTATACATATTTTGCCGCTATAACTGATTACAAATAAAAAAAGGCCCCGTACCATACAAGAAACGTGTTTTCAGCATTTTTGACTCTTGTATGATGGTACAGAACCCTTCGTGTGCGAGTGAAACCCGTGGACATTCTAGCCACAAATTCACCAGAGTTGATACAACTCTTGTAGGAGCTGAATTGAATTCTTCATTTCTGTTTCTGACTCAAATACAAATATTTATTTCCAGTACCTCGTCATCATCATTTAACTTATGACCTAGACTCTTTGTCGGTAGAGTAATTGTCTTTTCTCTGTTCTCTGCCAGCCTTTTCACCGGATGCTTATTTCACAGAAAACTTATCATAGAATGTATCGTTTCACCAATTTCATTTCATCGAAAGATAATTTCTTCTGAAAACTTATTGTTTTCAGGTTATCTTAGCGATTAATTGGTTACCACCAAACAAACTCATCCATGTGGAAATGCCTGTCAATGAAATTAAAATTCGGCGAAGTAAAACGTTCTATGAAATGAGTGTCGATGATTTAAGGGTAAACCCATTTCCACCTCCTGACACGACACGACATAGCCTTCTGACTTATATGACCAACATGCTAATAAATAAAAGTTACTCAGTACATTTATATTCCTCACGTCCTTGCAATCCTCTGAACTCTTTAAGCATCAAATATCTCCCCGAGTGTTTTCTTTCCAGTTTTATTAATGAACGCCATTAATCTCGGTAATTAGGTCATTACGCCGCGATCGGGTATCCGACGAATGGGTTTTTTGCCAAGGAAAATGCAGTAGTTGTAGTTACGGTTAGATGCTAGGGGAAAAGTTGACCACGTGAATTACTGGAGGCAAGTTTTAGGGCCGTGTTGCCTGATCTCGGCTGAGATTGGCGTCACACGATGCGTTAAATATGACAGTTTTCTATGGATTGACCTTTACTTTGACGTGTTTTGAGACGAACATCACAGTTGAGATGAATTTATTATTACGGCCCTTAAATAGTTAATAGCTAAACGAATTTGGGAGTGTTGAATGTGACAAGGGTAACTGTAGCATTGGCCAAAATTAGAACTAAATTTTGTTGTAACTTAGTCACATTTTTGTACGGAAAACTTCAATTATATCTATCACATCTCTTTCGATTTCCTCAATGTCTGTATCTAATCTTGCACAAGTTCTTTCGATAGGGGTCTTCAATAATTTCGATTGCATCATAAAACCGTATCAACAGAACTATTAAACGATGCAGTTTTATCTGGTTATAACCGGATTACGTAAACGGTTTTTTCTAGACTGCTGCAGATAATTGCGCTACCACTAAGATTTAGTAGTGGTTAATTTTATAATTGGTTAAGTATGTATGTAACATTATCGTCTGCAGTATGTAATTAATGAGTGGTATAGGTTTAAGTTTTTTAAATCTGCACGTGAGCAAATGATTTAATGCATGTGTTATAATAAATATATTAGTCTACTTAAATGTAATGCCAAATTTTAAAGTAATAAAAAGGAAACAAATTTTCATATGGCAATGTCGGTCGGCCTTAGAGTTTTGTGACACGTCTTCGGTATGTATACCAGTCCTAATAGACAAAGACCAATTTTTATATTTTTCACTTATATCTCGAGAATGGTGCGTTGTAGAGATAAAAAAAACCGGTCAAGTGCGTAAAAAATCTACAGAACGAAAGCTTATAATATTTCCAATTTGTGTATATTTTTAAAGACAATTAAATTATCTACTTACAAGTTCTTTTCCGAGAATTTCTTTCTCAGATAAATAGGTACAAGGAATGTTTGGTGAAAAACGTGGGGTAAAAACGATTTTACAAATCGAGATTTTCGGAGCGTGTAGCTCAAAAACGGTTGTAAATTTTAAAAAAGTAAGCTTTCATTTGTTAATTTTTTTCTCCAGTGCTTACTGGCCAGTATTATTAAGAAGCATTATAAAGTATTCCATAGACGTTCAACGTAATGCCACCTCTGTGGTCTTATTCTTGCCTCAGGCAAACCAGCGTCTCAGACACTTTTCGCCGAGCGATCTTAGCGTGGAAAGAGGTCAAGTTAAGGTGGTTCGATTGAGTGAACTTGCCGTTACTGTGTAAGAGAATACCTCTGACCAGTATCGGGAGCGGATTGTAATAAGTCGCAGTAATTTATGTTGCACGCTATTAAAGTAAGATTGTTGCGGCCACAGTGTACAGATGTGCGTCTTGTCGGCAGTACGAAAGTTGGAGGAAAGAACGTTATGTTTTCGATGGACGGTACCTTGACAGGTTGTTAGTATTGCTAAAGTGGATATGCTAAAGTGGATAATTATAAGCTTTAGAACACTCAAGCTTATCACTTTTACTTCTTTATGAGAGTTGCGTTTTAGACTGTAGTCTGATGCGTTTTTATAGGTACTCCAAATGAGTTTCAGCAATATCGAGCCTCTAAGTGCGAACTTCATCAACAATTTAAACAGACGGTTTAGTGTAAAAAAATGTTTACAAATGTCAAATGTATCGGTGAACGACGAATCTAAAATAAAAGGTATTTTAATTTGATGGTAAGGCCCGCACTAATAAATAGCTTATGCCAGTCACATCCAGTTCAAAAAGGCACACAATAATAAAATACATACGTAACTTAAAATGTCGGGTAAAAACTTGAAATTTGTCAGGTAAGTAAACTAATTTACAAAACGTGTGAATGCGTCTTTAAATGCTTGTTCTTCGTCGAATTTCTTTCAATCTTTCTTTCAATTTCCGTTTCAAATTAACTTACATACGAATTGTAAGCAATGTAATCTTTACAAAAAATATTATACGACAGACAGACAGACAGACAAAATGTGATTCAATATATTGCAACAACAGTATTTTACCTTGAATTATGGAAAGAACACTTATCACCGCACAGTAAAATACCGAGTCCTAAAGTGCAGAGTCACCAAACATCAAAATTTTCAAAGATTCTATAAAAATTGCAGTACTGCTATCTGCTATGAGCTGCGCCGATAGCACGGGAGTCTGCGTTGTTGTTTTGCATTTTGATAATGTTATTGCGAACTATCGCGGCGTAATTAAATCCAGTGGGACACGGGAGCCGTTTGATTTACACGCTTATCAACATATGAGAAGGTTTTACTATTGCGTCTAGGACTACTCGTATTCTTAACAATAGTGGTCTAAGGTGGGATTTCGACCTGATGAAACTGTATCTATATGGGTCGTTTTTAAATAAAAATTACATAATTAAGGGCTTTAATTAAAACAAAACTTAATTGATTCCTTTGTGTAACGAAAGTTACCCACGTATAGTTTGTATGACTAACTTTTGTTATACAAAGGACGCGATCGTGATTTGGTTTTAATTAAGCCTTTAACTATGTAAAATTTGTTTGAAAACGACCCATATAGATACAGTATCAATATATACATAAATATAAATGAATCCCTATTTCCCTTGGTCACGGCATCACGCGTGAACGGCTGGACTGATTTCGCTAATTATTTTTTTGTTGTGTTTGTTATTGTCAGAAGGTTTTTATGAAGAGAAAAATTGGATATTTCAACTTTAAGGGGGGAAATGGAAGGGGGAACTTTAAGCGAAGCGAAGTGAGGGCGGGACGCTAGTCTTAAATAGCTTGCGGCTCATATTGACGCTTTTTATACTCACAGAAATAACTTGTCTCGTTGTAGGCAATTGGTAGATAATACCTCTCACGATTTATGAATTGTTTTTTATAACAGCTTTTTCTATAAATTAAGTACTTATTTTTTTAAATATATTTTTATGCGAATATGTTTTTTCTACACAGTTTTATATTAACAATGGCAATATCAAAATAATCGTTCGGGGACCTATTGACATAATGTCATTGTCTGTCAATAGTGAATCTGTTATGACAGTTAAAAGTCTTTTAAGTTACATGTGACCATGATTATGATTGCTATAGAAATAAAACTGTCATATTATTATAGCTGATAATTTTTATCAAATATTTGTTATAATTTGGCTTTCAATACAAGCCTAGTCGGTAGTGACCCTGCCTACTAAGCTAATGGTCCCGGGTTCGAATCCCGGAATGGGCAATTATTTGTGTGATGAGCGCGAGTATTTGTTTCAGAGTCATGGATGTTTTCTATATATTAGTATCTATTTCTCTATATAAGTAAGTATATCGTTGCTTAATACCCATAGTACAAGTGTGAGATTTTCCCCTGATATTTATTTATTTATTCATTATTTATCAAACATGTAAATTTCCGATAATCTAGAATAAATCCTTGTTAAATTTAACCTTACGTTAATTGTACAATCTGGCAGTAATATACGCTATGCCAATCTTACCATTCCATGTAACTGTCGATAGTGGCTACCGCCTGTCCCGCGCAAATGGTTATTATCATTGCATTACCAAACCTTTTACATTGAGATTTAGCTCCAATTATTTCAAATAGTTTAAATTTCCATATAAAGCCTTTGATATGCTTCAATTTAATCCTAACTAGCTTTTACCGTGAAGTTTGTCTATTACAGTTCGTTTTCAGAAATGTTCTTCTTCTGTATAAAATCAAAGTAACTAATATAGCTAATCGCTGCCGTGACACGCTCGCTTCAACCTGACGCTCCTTGTTGCTTCGCTCCTCGTCACACCTTACTAGAATGTCGCGAGGGATTGTGCCTAACTACAAGTTGCATACACATTTGTTAGGAATAATATCTCATTAGCACACCTGTCCTTTTCTTATTCGCCAAGGTAACGAAAGATGCGTTTGCGCAAATGGGTGGAAGGATAAAAATATATACATAGTCATATTGGTACAACGACCTGGTGTGAAATGACTGTAATCGTCTCACTCTTCATTTATGATGAGAGAAAAGGACATGGCTAACGAGACCTAACTCAGATTTTGGCAAAATATTCCCTGTTTATACGAAATCTGACAGCTGCTGTCATATACGTCAAAACAGGGGCCGGCAGGCGGTGGGGGGATGATTGAATTATGTCGATACGATAAAAAAAACATACTATAGGGACACGTCATCAGCATATGACGTATGACATTTTTCACATTGGCCTATGGCATTTTAGTTGTGATAATCTGGGCGCCTATTTCGATTACATGTGATTTAGGGGACCGGTTGCGAGACGGGGCCACGTCTTTGTTTCGGTCTTGTATGTCACCTCGAATAATATAGAATACAGGGTGTGATTAAATACTACATTCTTACGTTTTATGCCAAATGATTACACACGAGTTTTTAATAAGATATTAGACTAAGCTATTTATTTTTTAAATTTATAAGCGTCTATGATTCACTTACTTAGCGTGATTCACAGATAAATTGATCATATCAAATTTTATGTTCCCTGAAAGTGATGATTCATTCGCTGTGGTTCTGAAAAAGAATGGCTCATGATTGTAAGATTAAATACGGCTCTGCGACAACTTTTAATTGTTCTTAAATGTAGATATTTAAATTAAGTTCATTATTACGTCATCCTCGCCATATCACCATGTCAGTTGAAACACGCCCACTGCTGGTCATATACCTTCCCCAAAGATCTCATTCACGATTTACCTATGCTACCTACGCACAACGGTTTTCCAGAACCATTATTAGATCGGCGCTCCACCCTATGGGTGTTTCATTTGAAATATTCTAACTTAATATTTTTTTTAACACAGTTGCTCAAAAAGTGGTACTTTTCGTAGCTGTATATCGTGCGGAAAGTTGGTTTTCGCGAACTAGTGCTTTTTACTTTTCCAATTTTTTTAAATTTATACTTGTTCCAATTCATGACTACTTATTGATGAGTGTTAATATTTATTTCCTTTAAACATCGTAATCAACATAAAAACTTACTGTTAATGTAAGAATACGAAAAATATACATATTTCATATTTTATTACTTACTTCTCCATCATTATAACACGTTTATTTTTTAATATTGAATATTGAAAAATAGTTCTTAATAAGTTGTCTGAATGGAACGGAATAGCCGCCGAAACGCCTGTCAAAATTTTTGACATTATGAAGAGGCGTTTTTTCTTACTGCAAGCATTTTTTAAGTTTCCAAAGGCAACATTCGATATTGTTTTTATAAATATACGATACACAAATAATCATAAATAAAAATAGGTACTTAGGTAATAGTACAATGTTTTATATTTACAATTGTTTATGTCTTATAGAACAGGCATTTGAAAAAAAAACTTTCATTGAAGTGGGTTCCATAATATTAACAAAATCCATTCTAGTCGAATAAAAGCTAAAGAAAAAACACCTCTTCATAATGTCAAAAATTTTCTTCAAATGTCAAATGAAAAAGTTGTTTATAAAATTAGTGTATCAGAGTTTGAAATTGATTTATTTTTTCGCAACTGTGTTAAAAAACGTCGTTCGATACACGTGCGGAAAGTATGTCATTCTTCACTCGTCCCGAGTCTTGCCACTCGCCTGCGGCTCGTGGCAAGATATCTCGTTACTCGTGAAGTAATGACATAATTTTCGCACTAGCATCGAAATGTACTATTTACGCTACTAAGGGATCGATCGTGACTTCACTAGCGAACTACTGACATGAACTTTGGATGCGCAACAAATGGGTAGCCACACTATTCTATCATATCAATCAAGAGTCATCTAAATTTATTTTAAACGCAGAATGTCTTGAATACTTTAACTCCTTGTACAAGGACAATATTTACGAGCCAGTAACAACCCAGTTTTCGTGCGGCCAGTGCTAAGTTTCCTGCATTAGTTAATTTCATTAGATTAAAGCTATTGCAACTTTAATGAGCGATTATAAATCATAGGAACTAGATTAATATTCTTGTAAATTATAAACGAAAGTTGCTCTACTTTGACATTCTAAACCATTATTTTTGATACTTTGTCGACGTGTTATCATTTGGAGGGATTTTTATAAAGCAGGATTGTTTTCTTAAATAAAGAAATAAAACACTGAAAAGTTTTGTACCGGTTTAAAAAATTGCAATATCAAGTTCAAGGCCTCCTACGAATAAATATAGGTATATTTTTACCTCTGTATATTATAATATTAGTATCAATGACTGACTTGTAACATTTCGGTGGATACATTACACCGAAATGTTACAAGTCAGTCGCCACCTTAAAAGTGTCTTAGAATGTTTTTAGCAATCAAATTTGGATGAAATTCGACACATAGACAGTCTGTATGCAGTAATAACAAATAGGGTGGTTTTTGTTCTGAAAAACTTCATAGTGCCTAAGGGAAAAACCATAAACGAGTTCTACGCCGACGGAGGCGCGGACAAAGGCTAGCAATAAAATATAGCGCTGTAACTAAACATGCGACTGAGTCGTTCTCAACCGGTTTTTGCATTCGGTAGCGACGTCACAGATTACAGCCAGCGGCTTCTCCATTTAATACGCAGCATCCCGTTTATGGTCGCCTTTATCGCGGTGGATAAATCATCCGTCACTCTCGCACTTACGTATTGGACAGCAAGTGACATGTTTTTTATCCACGTTTATCCACATTAGAAACACGACCATAATAGGGCCTTCGCTTTTTTTAAACCACTCGTTCGTATTCTCTTCGAATTATTAATTGTCATGGCTCTATTGGCAGTGTTCGGTAGGCCTGTGGCAGCGCTGTACCGACGACGAAACCTGTGACCAAACTCGGTAAGATACAAATGAAAGAACGACCAGGTTTCAAAAAACAAAACTGTCAAGATAACCCGCGCCTCCCCTTAAAACCTCTAGGTATATCTAAATTCTGGTTTATGTTCCGTAGATAACCGAGGTAGCCATATCACGCCTCGTAACTAACAATTCATTAACCTTTAAGTTTTAATTACAATCAATAATTAAAGGTAATTATTTCAAAGTTCAAGTAGGTACATTGCTTTGAAATGGACTTTAAATTTCAACTGAGAACTGCATGATCAAAAGTTGCCCGTACATTTTTAAGAAAGACCATAATCTAAAATACTTATAATACATTATATTATTTTAAAAGATCGATGCATGAATAACATAATATCTAATGATAGCAAACCACAAACACTCCATACATTTCACTTTCGCAATCGCTTAAGGATAGAAAGATATCTATTGAAGAGCTGGATCACCCTTGTACATACGCTTTTTATCGTCCTTGTATAGTGCGTTTTTTTTTCAATATAAATATTAATAAAATTTTAGTATTACTCCCCCTGTATAACAAGTGAGGTAGCCGTATCATTTGTGGCCGATCGCAATCGACGCTGAGTGCTGCGATATCATCTGATAACGACGACCGATTCTTATTCATTACAATTGATAATTAAATTTGGGTTCCATTTTTATTTTTATTTAATAATTGACTACAAGATTTTAAGTGTATTGAGTTGATCTTATTACTTGAAATAAAATGCTGCAAAACATTATTTTATTACAGTTACTTGGAAAAAGGTGTCTGAATGTTCCCTAATTACTTTTTACATTATTTTTAACCCTCGATCATAAAAAAGGGATTCCTTAAGTTTGTCGATTAAAATTTAAATAAATGAAATACCTATCTCATATTATTAAATATTATCTGCCTGTTTGTAGCTCTGGAGGTTCCAAACAGATCGTTGACCATTTTAGAGTTATCAGTTATCCTTCTAGCAGCTCGGAAACTTGGTGTCGCAATTATGTTAGGGGTTTCTTATAAAATTTAAGTTATTTTAAAACAATAAATAATTAATTAATTAATTTTACGATGTCAATGTATTATTTACTTATACTTTTTGTGCAATAAAGAGTTTACACATACATACATAAGTACATAATTCATATAATCGATTACCCAAAAATTAAATAACCTGTTATACAACCTTTATACTAGCCATTATTTAAATTAGCCGGAATTATTAAACCCCAGTTTGAACTTAAATTAACGATACAAAAGAAAAAAAATCTCGTCAGAGATTTATGCATAACGAGAAAATGTAAACACGCAGATTATAAATGAAATCGCCAATCAAGGAGCGCTTCTTTAAACATTCAGTGCCAAGAAATTGATATTGGGCTCATTTTGTATGGAGATTAGGTGGGTTGGCCCCAAATGAATTAAGAGGGAGCGTGGTTCCATTGACAAACTAAAAAATCAGTGACGATAATTATTTCAAAACTTCAAACTTGCATTAATTTTAATGTTTGGAATAAAATTTTCAATTTTTTTCTTTGTTTTCGACAATCATTATTGGAATAATTTTAATTTTGTCAAGTAGGTAATGCTTTATATTGTAATTTTATTCATGAAATAAATAAATTAAACTTGACTAAATATAAAAAGATTCAGCCACTTCACTGGTGATATTCCTATAAGATCTTAGTTTAAATACATTTAAATGTCAAATAATATTTTTACAATTCATACTTTATTAACGTACCAGTAGAATTTACAATCAATCATAATTTTGAACCGTGTTTATTTAATATTTTTTTATTGTGCTTGTGTTTATTGGCTGTATTATGAACTCTTTAAACATCAAATTTCCAGGCAGTAAAAGTAACAGTCACATCTATCGAGCTGATAATGATTCTATGATTCTGTCTCTCTCACTGCTCCTTATATTATACGGCCTCGAGTCTTATAGAGCCCAAGATGGCCGATTTTTGTTTCAACATTTCATTTTTCTTTTATTACAAAACAAAAATGTTCTTTTCTTTTTATTGATTAAGGTGTTTTTGCTACATGTGTTTTGTAATTAAAAGTACTTGGGAGAGCGAGCGTTTTCTAGTTAGACTAATGGTCAGAGCGTTGGCCTATTACGCCAAGTCTGCGGGTATGAACCCCAGCAGTATGGACCGTTTTTTTTTTTGTTTTTTTTTTTTTGATATATTTATAATTAAATGTTTCTCGTTTAATAAGTGTGATTATTAAGTATACACATGTATCGAGAATTTAATATATCTTACAAGTGGCTGTGGACTCACGGTCGCATACTTACGAATGCAATTTTATTAATTAATTTCGCGATGCATTTATCTTTCTTGCATGATGCAAGCGCTTAATAAGGACTGCGCTGTTATGCATTTGCGTTGAGGAGCTTGGAGCAATCAGGACAACTCCGAAAAAGTATTAAAAATACTTTTTTCCTTTTTAGATTTTAATAAAACTTTGCTGATTAAGCAACAGAAAGGTGTTACAATTCAAAGGATTGAATAAAAATCTAGAACATTTACAATGGATGTAATTAACGAAAATTGTTATAAAAAGAAAGTTTTAATTAATCAGCTGGCGTTAGAACACTGTGATTTTTCCTAATTTACAAGCGTGCAATTATAATAAAGGGTTGTTTTAAAATTTCACACAAGACTGTGTTTTAATTAGATAGGCCTCATCAATTAATTTAACATATAACTGGATTAAATCAATTTAAACACAAAAGATGGCTCTATTCATTATTTATGCTTTTTTTGTTAAAGTTAATAATTAATTATTATATATACTTGTTGATTTTAGAAATTAAATGCAAGATATTTTTTTTTGTAGTTTACACCTTTTACGCCAAAATTTTTTTTTATCGTTTTACCGCCATATTCGGCATGGCCTTGTCTTAAAGATAAAGCACCTAGAATGTTCGATGTTAATAAACTCAACACAACAACGATTCAAGACAAAGTTGACGCACACACATCAGGATGCCTAGTGTAGAGATTTAATGTGTCAATTTTCATTGCCATCTAACACACGCAAGCAAACGTACAGACAAAGCGACTGAGTTATAACTTATTCATTACCTACCAGATACCTCTCTTCAAACTATAGGATAAGTCAAGATGAGTTTGTGGCATTTGGCGGTGATAAGGTTAATTTCATCGAGTTTATTTTAATATCGGCCCTCAGATTTATAACCTAAACCTTATAATTACCAATAAGAGAGGATTCTCACTCCCCATCAGAGGTAATACGCATTCTTTATATTAACATACCTTATTAATTGCGGCCTCTGGGCTTGAATGGTAGCTTTATATTTATCGCATGCTTTAGGATCGACCCCGCCCAGTGCGCGTTGCAATCGCTTGTGAAGACACGCCATTATGTTGATCAAACATTTTTGAATTTTAACGGCGTAAATCGAACTGTTTATTGTTTTATGGACATTTGACGTTTATCAATAAGTTTTACTATGGGTTATACGGTTATGCTGAGACGGATCGAAATAATATGTTCTGATTAAATAGCTGAATTCAAATTGGAACAAATATTTTGCTGTTATTTACTGATAGAAAAAAAAATTCGAACACAGTATAAATATGACCTTGGTTATGTCAAAACATGATTTAAGTTAAGATTAAAATGTTTACAAAGATTTAACTATATTTATAAACATTTAGTACCGAAAATTGTACCGCAAGGTAATGATTATAACTCTTGAACTTTCAAACGTAATGAAAGTTAATTTCATATTATAAGCTGTAAAAATGGTTCATTTGCTGTAATTTTTTTTACCGAACTTTCGAGACATCCTATGTGTTGGTAAAGATAGTGTTTTCAATCCACAAAAACGTGCCCTAACTACCTAATTTAACTTACATTTTCGCAATTGTTGTGTTGCACATTCGTGGATTAGATAGAACCACTGCAGATACATTGGAAAAAAATCTTACCTCATATCCTCGTAATTAAAATAGAAGTGAAATTCAATGAACTAATTGTAAACTTTATCACATTTCAGGTAACGCTTCATAATCGTAAGTCAATTACAAATGAACAACAAGCAACTAGCGCAAAACAAACCGAGACACGTCTTCAATCCACCCGCAAACAAATTATCAAGGGGAAGTGGGGGATAATTAAAACCCGTTGATTAATATGTAAATGTAATATCTAATAAGATCATCCCGTGAATAACTTATCCCCGAGAACAGGACTATAATATCGGCCAGTAATACGAATGATAAATGCTGGCCCTGACAATGTAGCCAATTAACGGATGTTTTGTTTTTCGATTTGAATTTGGAATTTTCATGTACGCAAAATGGCGGCCGAGTATGATGAGAAACTTTTTATGGCTGTCAGAATTTTTGGGTCATGTTTGTTACGGTTAAATTCGTTAAAAATTTAAACCGTGGAATAAAATGTTGTACTTGATGGTATGTTTATGTAATTATCATGGCGACATACAATCAAACTTTCATTTCCCGATGTCCACCACCAGACCGGCCATTTTGTTCCGCCATCTTTATTAAATACGCATGGCCTCCCGCCTTCTGGCGTTGGTCACCGGCCAGCAAGGCGTTAAAGGCATCAGCTATACCCCCCACCAGTGGCTAGAGACCTCCCCGCCCCCCTTGAAACCTAACTATGGTAACCTAAGGAGGGGCGATCGGGGCGACTTTCACGTGTCATTTTACAGTGGTTATAGATGTTTGGCTCACTTGTCTAATGCCTTTGATTAAACTGGCAGTTTATTTGACGGTACGATGCGTGCGCCCGGCCACGTATGAATTTATGCTTAGACGACATCCGAGGGCCGAAGATTGCGCTCACAATATCGCCCCGGTTAGGTTAGGTTAGCCTGTTCTATTAATTGGTACACGATACTGGGCCGGCGTTACTTGCCTGGAAATATCAAGTCTTTGTAGGCTACTGTAGTCAATATAGGGGGGTTACTTAGGATTGTCGATCTTTTATTACGGTCTCAACACAAACATTTAACCACTTAAGCACGGAAGACTGCTGTCTAAGTCTTAGACACGTGTTCAACGATAATTTATATTTTTGTACTAATACGTTAAACACTTATTTTGCATCTCTTTGGAATTCTTTCGAAAAAATCGATATTTAAAGGCAACGTTGAAAATATGATTAACCGTAGATTTAATCGATCGTCTTTAACGCTTAACGCATTTACTGTCGGAAACGCATATACGCGTTTTGCCGCCTCCCATCCAGTCTTAAACGGGAACGTGTTAATGTCTTAAACCAACCAAGAAACGACCAAGCGTTTTATTCTTTTAAAAATTGCTGTTCAATCGTTGACTAAGTACTAACCGGTAAAATGAAGTTATCCCGCGCTCTCGTCGCCACGTAACGTAAAGAGCAACGCAGACTAAAGCCACAGTAATAGTTAAAGCAGTAAAGAAACTACGAACAAACGTTCGAAACGTCGCGCTCACACAGACGCACGTCTCAACGGTACACGGCAGTGGTGTCAGTGGCGGGTGTGTGGAGACGAATGGCTGAGACGTGCGTCTGTGTAAGTGCGACGATTCGAACGTTTGTTCGTAGTTTCTTTACTGTTTTAGCTATATTTATACTGTGTTAAAGCCGCAAACGCACTGGACGGCTAGCACAAGTGGTCCGCGACTTGTTTGTCGCTAGTGTATAACGATAGAGACGCACTGAGCGACAAGCGAGAAAATACAATAGATCACGTCATACGAAGAGTCACGTGATATACCAATGACGCGATTGGTTTAAAAACTAAACGAATAGAAACGCTAGTTAGCGATGGGCATCTTGGCTAAGGGCCCTGAGCGGCTAGCACATCTTGTATTTTCTCGTTTGTCGCTCAGTGTGTCTCTATCGTTACAGACTAGGAGATCTGAGCGGGCAACTTGTGCTAGCCGTCTTGCTTCGTCAACGAAACCTGCGAACATATTAAAAATACACGCACTAAAATGTAAATAATGTTCTAACAGGGCTACTCAGTTATTCCTTAGTCCTTATTTAAAATGCGTTAATCAAATTTTCTTACACTTGAGCCTTATTATAATAGGTATAAAGTGGCTTGATTCCCACAAAACTGAATATCAGAGTCATTGTTCGGTATTCAGTGACGTTTCTAATTCTCTTCAGCTGGCTCGACTGGGGGCATCGTGTCGATAATAACGGAATCCCGTCCGAAGGCTCTAGCTGTTAGATATACTAGATTCTAGAATATTCCTGTGTTGTTTGGCTAAGAATATGGGATTGGAGTGGATGCATGTTCGATGTTTATAATATAAATGTGTTTCTATCTATTTTAGATTTTTTTTTAGTGTTTGATGCCTCTATTCCACTTTGTCAACAACCGTATTATTTGTCATTAGGTATATTTTCAAAAAGTATCGATTTCGAAAACAATACGGGTTAAAACAAAATTAAATAAATGCCAAGTAGTATCTTATA
The DNA here is from genome assembly GCA_963241965.1 of Tortrix viridana. NCBI lineage: Eukaryota > Metazoa > Arthropoda > Insecta > Lepidoptera > Tortricidae > Tortrix > Tortrix viridana. The sequence goes on along the minus strand of OY725183.1, from coordinate 11,336,838 downwards.
GGCAAATAAAAAAGTGTCTTGATAGTTTCTGTCTAAAATGCATTATTTTTAACCGACTTCAAAAAAGGAGGAGGTTCTATCTTCGGCTGTATGTTTTTTTTATTATGTTCACCGGTTTCTCCATCATTGGTAGACCTATTTGGTAAATTCTTTTTTGTTTGAAAGGGTATACTCCCGAGGTGGTCCCATTGTCACCGAGTCAAAATCTGATGATGGAATCCATGAAAAATCGAGGGAACTCCTCAAAAGTTATATGCACACATACAGTGGTTTTGGTATTACCTGTAGACCTTGAGAATTTGCATTCCAAAAGCACCTCTTGGTGGAGGAACTGATGATGAAGACCAGAGATGACCACCGGAACTCCGTAGTCGTAAGTGATTGACGCTAGCAATGAGATTTCTTTATTAAGAATATGAAGCTACTTTTATACTCATTATAATGCATGTGGTGAAGTGCAACTGATGGTGAAGTACCAGGAGAACTCCTCAAAGATCAACGGCCCTGCATCTTGGACAGCGACATTTTGTTAAGCGTGATGAGAAATCGGTTTTAGGCTATTGTTTCTTAATATGCTTTAGTTTATCACATATATAATAATAATAGGTGATTGACTAAAACGAAAAAAAAAAAAAAACTGTCTTTAAAAACCCACTTAAAAAGTGGGTTAAAAATACCGGCCTCCTAAGAATTTCCTAATACTTAGGTTGGTGAAATATATCCAAGTCGGTGGCAAGAATCATTGTGTAGGTATGTACCTATATCGACTTGACACCGGCTTGGATATATATTTCATCTACCTCTTAGGCACTAAATAGGCAATTCCTAGTAGGCCAGTCTTCATTTAACCCTTTTCAGTGAGTTTTATTTTTATGTTTTTTTTTTTTTAATAGATACTTCCGATATAGACATTTTCCTTTACAAAATGGTTAACAATAAGCAAACAAAAAATTCTGCCCTTCTTTTATTTACAGTCAAAGCTAACCCAACGTTTCAATAGCAAAACATAAAAAATCTAGCCCACTGCAACGGAAATTCATTCTACAAATCTTACGTCTGTAGACCAGTCATAACTATGCAACAATAGCTTGTTCAATAATTAGATACCTAGTGCATCTACGTTTACGGGGCGAATAAAGCCTACGTCTTTGTACGTCGTGTGTATGTGTGCGGGGGGGAGGTTCCCCTGTGTGCCTATTTGCATGTTAGTGTCTTATTTCGTAGTGGACGAGACTGATAGGAAATGGGGCAGAGGAGTATCTTAGAATTGGACGAGAAAATATCGATTGAATCGGCCTATTGGCGCGAGATATTTTCAGAAAACGATTATAGTGTTAGTGTTTTGTTTTATTGATAACGTTTTAAAAAATAATACTAGGAAGTAGAAATTGATGCAAAAGGAGTTATAAGATTTTAATAAGATTATTTTTCTTTGCTGTTTTTGAATTAAATTATTGTAAACACGTTTAGTATTTTGGATAGGTCTTTAAGATCTGTAAACGGGTTCCAAATTGTACATAAAATAAATATGATTTTGTAATCATTCCAGTTTAATGAGAACAATAGACCCCATCACAATTTAATTTACCCGGAGCAAATTCGCGAGACATCTTTAATTTACGCCGACATTTCAGTAATCAGAATCCTTTGGAGAGTTTTAATATTTTTTTCTAAAGAAAAAATTGGCGTTCGTTAATTAAACTGGAATCGAATTAATTTGGTAGAAAGTAAATTATTCCACCCTTAGCGGGCCGGGCTGTGAGATTTGAGCAGTGCATGCTATAAACTAATATTCGCTCGGACAGTACTTGGAGTTATTGGACAATGTAAATGAAGGCTATCTCCTATAATGCCTGCCCCTTCCCACCCTCGGTGGGGGCTGCCCACCCCGATGTCTCATCAGTAAGGATTGAACCCTTTAATGTATTCACGGTAACTTTGGGATGAGTCTTGTATTAGTGTTATAATGAGACGAGACCCTAAGGAATTATGGCTATACTTGTATCTCCGGGGTTGGAGTTATCCCTAACCTACTCGTAGTTTCAATTTCTATCCAAATGTAGGTTTCGTGGGTCAGGTTGATGGTATCGTATTCGGAGACATTGGGTTATTTGCGCGGTTGCGAATTAGGTTAGTTCGATATGCTCAAGAGGATTCGGTTTGATAATAAATGACGACGCTACTTATTAGCCCTTTTGATCTCTAAGCGGAGCAAGTCTTAGGTTTGTAAGTGTATCTGCCCGAGTTACAAGTGCCGGCGGCAGCAGATCGATAATGCCGCCAATTAGCCGGCACCAATTTCCCAATAAAACTTCAAACTGTTTTCCATTCCATTATCTCGCCACCCTTTATTGCTGCGAAGTTAAGCCACGACTCCTTTTCCATTTCGTCCTGAAATTATTACAATAATAATATTATTATATTAATAATTGTATTGATAAGGAGGCTCTCGTAATAAGGGTAAACCGTCCCCTCTCTGCCAGCCATCCTCAATAGGAGAATTTATGTAACTAATGAAATAAGCGAGAGGCCCGCCGCCCGCTCGCTCCCACCCTTCATTATCGGAAAGTTTGAAATATAATTTGAAATTATGCTCAATGTTATATTGAAGATAAGAGAAACACAAATTCCTTTAATTGGACTTGTTAAAGTGACTCAAATTAAGTTAACACTAAGTTGATGGTATTACTTTTGGAGTTGCGAGTTATGTCGGCCGGTGGCAAAAGAACGGTAAAGGGTAAGGACGACTTTTATGGAGATGTACTCTACTCGGTCGGGTTATCTTTGGTTAAGTTTGGAGTGATTTGGTGTCAAATAAATATCCTGGAAACTGTTTAAAACTTGGTGCAACAGTTTTCTACTGTTGCTATTTTTCAATAAGATTTCGTTTAATATTTCCAAAAACTACATATTGATCATTATTAGCTACGTGCACTGGTCAACTCATTATTTCTTTTAGAAACTGAAGTTGCGTTAACACTTTCTGTGTTTTTGAAATGTTGTTGAATTTATTTTATAATATTTATGTATACGGTTAGCCGTTTCTTGAAGAATAAATAAATGAACTCATTGTGGAATTCTAAATACAGGAAATCCTGTATTCGCGAATTAAAGTGTCAAATTATGAGTCGTGCATTGTTTATCTTTTGAATTTTTTACACGCGTATCTATTCATTTATTTATCTATTTTTATATTAAGTACCTCGCCGCATCTAAACGGTTTGATGTATTTTAATAAGTGAATTAAGTATCACTAGGTTTACTTTGCTATGGTAGGTGGAATAAATAAAAATACAAACTTACTTAATTAAAAACAGACTTCACTATACAACATTTTTTTGATATGAAACTCTAGATTCAAATCTCACTTGTTCATTTGATAAACTTTACTATCGTCAATAGTTGTCAAATCTATCGGAACCAAAACGTGGTAAGTGCATTAAGCCCAATCAACGCGGAGCCCAGGGTTCGGGTCCGGGTCAGTATCGATTCGCGACCCCACATGAGGGGTAACTTGAGACCACCACCACAATTAGGGTACGTATCTAATTATATTTCTGATTTACGCGCCGAACTGGGATTTGGTTTAGACGTCATTAAAAGCAATGCGGTCTAAGATGTTGTCTTATACTTGTGTCTCGTTTTGTGCTTAATTTGTTATTACGGGTAAACTAACCCATGTTTCTTATTAGTGTACCAAAAAAAAAAAAGATAGCATGACAAGCCCAATTTAGTCAATGTCGTTTAAAATAAATGGTTCTAAGCAAGCTTTACATTTTTATTAGCCGACTGTCCTACAGTAAAATAGGCTAGATTTGCTAAATCCCTATGTACAGTCACCACACGGGATTGTTGAGCCACTATAGAACCCTCTCACAGAAAGTCGACGGAAAATTTTGACGTAATTTCTTTTGAGTGACTTGACGTTGTCATTATGACAGGGTTCTATGGTGGCTCAACAATCCCGTGTGGTGACTGTACCTACCTAGATAATATATATTTTTTACTTTTTTTACAAAAGCTTTTTGCATAATGTAAAATGGTTAGTATTCACTAAACCTAATCATCAACCTGTAGGTATATATATGGTTTATTATATCACCGAAATGCCAGTAAAAATAGCCTCATGTTTTACGTAAATAATTATATATTTTTTAGATCTTCTTAAAGGACATCATAGTTAAAATTCCTATTATAAAACATTAAAGATAAAGATTTTAAGGTGATTATCTTTTTTTTTAAATAAATGTAGACTTATCATGTTGATAAAATACAGTCTGTTCGTTAAGCCTTAAAACAATATAAACCTTATACAGGCTGCTTCTAAAACTGATTCGAGCACAACTCCAGACAATATCGACTTAAAACAAATTACGCCAGTTCCAATTAGATGCAAGATCGAGATCTAATTATTCGGTCCAGGCGGAGGCACTATTCTGACTGTCGACAAGCGATTTCGGAAATTACTAAGGCGCGGACGTAGCTAAGGGGGGCAGACGTCGGTCAATCTCTAGATCACCCTGTATAAATTTTAGGGTAGGTGTGCTTTGACTTAGCAGTTGGGTTTTATAGGGGTAGGTATTGTTTTAATGGAATATAACAACAATAATTAGTTATGTGGAGTTAATTATATGACAAATTTATGTATATTTTGTATTATACGAAAAACGGTAACTCGTCATTGCTGTTTCTGAACAGAAATACTGCCCATTCATAATGGTGTCACGCTGCTCTCTTTTAAAAACATAGAACTAAAAAGTTTCCCGTTTTATCGACAAAGTTAACAACGGTATGACGTTCTAGAATGGGCATAAACGCCTGTTTACGGAATTGCCCCACAGACGGAATTACCCCAATGCACTATACCTAATAATAAGTGCCTAATTACTTTTTTTTGTTGACATCGTTATAATGCCTCCAAAACGTCATTACAGTTAAAATAAGCGTTGATTCTAAATTTTATCTAACATTTTAAATGGTGTTATAATTTGTAATTATACTGCATAATATGATACCATGTTAAATCCAACTGAAATCTACATAATTCCTATAGCCCTAAACACCCTTTCTCATTCAGTTGCATAATCCACAGTAGCTTGGCCACTCCGCCGAGTTTTAAAAGCACTAAATCATTCCCTAAAACCATATAACATACTATCTCCCCATTTCGGTTGTATAACGTAACAACTACTTGGTATCGACCTTTTTGGGCATCATTAGCATAACCATTTAATTAATCAAGTCTTTGTCGACATTAGAGCTATTGTTTAAGTTCTTATGTATAGATGGCGTTGGAAATTGGGTGGTAATCTTTATTAAAAATTAAATTGTATTAAATGTATGTTTGTTGGTGTATTAAATAATGTTGTTTAAGTTGAATTATTTTTGAATCATGTTTTTAGCACACGAGTGTGCAAATTTCATTTTTGTTTAGGTTTTTTAATCTACAAAAAGTAATGTAATCCACAGCGAAATTTCCACCATAATTAGGTGTAGTAGTCTCAATACTTCAGCTAAACTTAATTAGTTAACAATAACTAATTAAAATACGCTTCTTCATAAACTACAAGTACTGAAGTAGGTTCATTAAAAATGTTAACGCAATAAAAACCTCACTCTTTCTGCGGAAGACATACTACCAGCCGTTAAAAACTTTGCAAAGTTGACATCTTAAAGACGGACATCTATACTTATATTTATCTCCCTCTAGCGTATGCGTCTTTTGCACAGCCTAAGCTAAACCCAGGTGCACACTCAGCGCTTCTCACACTCGCCAAGACCCCCTACCCCACTGTACATCATCTCATTTGAATTTCTAACTAGGAAACCTCCATGCAATTATTGGATTAATGTAAATTACGCAGTCTACAGCGGTGCACTATCGGGGACAGGGTTTAATTAGTATCCGGGTAAGACTGATAATTTAACATAAAGAAAATTCAGTTCTGCCGGCAAGATTATAAGGTTGCGGTTGGTATGCAAAGGGTTTTGAGGTTATGTATATTATTGGCTGATTGGGGTTATTGCGAAGTCATTTTGTGGTGAAGGGCTGTGATAATAATAATAATATGTTTGCAGGGAGATAAAACCAATATTTGATATTAAATAAGTCTTGAAAAAGTCATTCATGCAAAGTATGATGTTCTCATACTTACGGAAAAAGTGCAGGACTTGTAAATTAATTCATGAGTATCAGTCAAGCGCGAAAAAACCACCCCTCAATGAGCTGTAAAACACTGTGTCCTTATCCTTATTAAACGCTTTTGAGGGAGATTCGTATGTTCTATGTTTAAAAAAAATGTTTTTTGTTGGATTGTGTATGTTTTTGAATGTCTTCATCTCAATCTTGTGTCTTTATTTTAGCAAAAATGAGTTACTTACTAAATTTACTGTATCTATCTAGGTGCATTTCAATAAGTGTCATTCACGTTTTTCACGAGACTTAAGCTGCGTAGTTCCTCACACTCATCCTCATTCGAACATAAAACCGAATCCTATTGACAACAACAAGAAAGTAATAGCGAAAACATCTAAACAGGCGAATGAAGGAAGAGGCGAAACCTCGAAACCGCGACCTCGAAAATGCACGTAGGTGAAAGCCCTCGGGCACACGTAAGGGAACAAAAAATACCCCCCAAGGAGGAGGGGACGCCACCCGTGAATGAGCGAAGGAGGCACGCGTCCTTGAGGCAAAAAAGTCACGTGACCCTAAGCAACAGGTGGCGTCGTGTGTCCTTGCCGGCTTAGAAAGAGGTCGCTTGAATCTTCGCGCGTATTCTTTTTTCAAAATGTTTTGAATATTTTTCAATTTGAAATTAGGTGCGTAGTATTTTGTTTTTATGTGAATTGGTGGAAGATATAGTGCCTCATTTACATTCAGCCGAAGTGAGCAGGGAAGTGGGCAGGATGAGTGTGTAAACACGATACTTCTCATGCCGCTGCCATTGCCACTAGCACTGCCCGGCGCTCCCCAAAATGGCGGTTTTTTGTGCGGAAGTCAAAGGACGGGCTTCTGCTCCGTCGCTCAGTACTCGCCGAAGACACAGCGCGGCCGCTGTAATTATTTCGACTTCTGCCATTGCCGAACCTTGAAAGCGAAGTGCGTAGGGCAGTATGTAAACACACACTCCTCTCGGTCATGCTGCAGCAGTTATTTAGGGAATTATCGCGGGCAGCGCGAGGGCAGCGGCAGGGGCTGAATGTAAATGAGGCATTACTACCAATTTTGACCATACGATGTTAAATGTTAATCGACTGTTAGTTCAAATATTTTGACAGCTGTTAACAACCTAATCGTCTGTTAAGTGGTTGGTGAGATCCAACATAAATATGCGAAATTACTTTGTCTAACAACAACTTAACACTGCACATTCGTCAACAAAGTGCACAAACTTGCACTAATTCAATTAACTGCTCTCATAAATCTAGTAAAACAAAGTGTTAATCTGCATCGTATAGCCGAAAAGCTTACAAGTTTTCAAACAAGTAGTAGCCTTTATGAATGGGGTTCCCTTGGCCCCGCTTAACAAATGTCACGACTCCCCGTCGAGGCGGAAAACTCTCTTTTCTTCCTGAATTACACCTTTTACCTTGAAACAAATACAAACCTTGCAGCTTTTAAACTAAGGTTGAAATTGGTAGGAGCGAAACGAGAAAATTCAAGGAATTTTCTAGCTTAAATCTCAATAGGATTTCAGTCTTGTTGCGCGGTGTTAGAGTTGTTATTTCGGTAACGGTTGGGTGGAGGCATGAAATCTTCTGCGGCAAATTGTTTCCTCGCGGCATGTTTGTATTTTATTATACATTTTTATTTCTCGATAACATTAGCTTAACCGACTTTTCATTGCCTGCTAGGGTTGGCGCTTTTGGTGTTTTGGAAGGTTGTGGATTTTGAGGGTGTTTAAGGAGGTTGGAGTGTTAGTTGGTAACTTGTATTTTTGTAAGTGTTAGGAATTGTTTATTTGGTCAAAAGTCATCTCGAAAAGCATGTTTTGTTTTTCGTGAGGTAGGTACTTACTCTATTTTTTTAATTATTTTTATCTGTTAGATCTATGTAATTTGAGGCATTTTTATTAAGTTCCATAAACTTCGTAACTTGCCATAATTAATCATACTGAATAATTCACGATTTGAAAATGAAAATTTGTCACTTTAGTAAGGAAGCAAATTTTTTTTTAATCCAATCCTTTTATTTAACCCAAGTTTATTACGGAGATTATTATCATTTATAAACCACTCTAAAGAGTCGATTCGTATCAATAAATTAAATATAAAACATATCGAAGTTGGCAACCCTACCGACGCTTAAAGCTGATCGCAGTACAAGCGTAACAACCCTTAGAAAAGTTGAGGCGAGGTAGGAATGTCAAAAACGTCGGGGCGCGAACAAATATGTGCTTTGCGCCGGGCCGGCGACACGGAGCGTTAAACCGAGGTTTAAATTAACTGGTGCTAACTTAACTGATCATTCCGAGTGCTTCTTTTAAAGGCAGCTTTATAATGATTATATATTTATTATGTTAATTCTTCTGAAATCTGGGTACTTATTTTATAATATAAAGATTATACTTAGAAAACTAAGAGAGAGTTGCTAAAATTAAGAAAGTATATAAGTTACAAAAGTAATTTCCTTAATTTTAGCAACTCTCTTAGTTTTCTAAATATAATATTTATCTTTATTATCTTTACAACGCGCAGGGATGGGAAAATTTTACACCATCATTAAACAATAATGTAAATTTTTCCCATCCCTGCGCGTCCTTATATTTAGCAGTTTAAACTAATATGTTAATCTCCGGTTAACCGAACTCGCGTCTACCGGCCGCCCCGTCGGGACCCTGAATGAAATCCTTTAGCCATCCCTCTGCACTTTTCAACTCCTACGTTTTCTTTTTTTGAATTTTATTTACTTTTTTCCGTTAGACGCCTCGGCCGCTTCATGCTTTACTTTATTTGAATACTGAGTGGCCAGCATTCTAATTTTTTTGCGTTCTCGTTGCAGTAAAGAGGATTTTATGTGTCTATGGTTAGCTGTCTAATATTGATCGAGTAGATATTTATGTTTTGTGACAATTAAAAGGCGATAATAGCTAACGGAAACCCAACTCCAAGTATCTAGATGACAACGATATACTAGTTCAGTAGTTTATTAAATTTTGGAAGACAATAGAGTAATGACGTTTTGGTTAACTCTGAAAAACCATTAGGTACTTCGTTTTATCTTAGTTAACAAAAACGTCATAGCACTAAAAACTTATTTAGTAACTAATTTTTAATATTTATTTAGTAACTTTCCGAGAAAAAAATAATACTCCATGGACATATTAAAAACAACCCAAACACCTTGTGTGTGGACGCAAAAAGCTATCTTAAAATATTTACACACACCAAGTTCCCACTTTGTTAAAAAAAATTAACTTTCTCAAGGAAAAGGGATTGTGTAAGTAACTTATCTTTGCTTAAAAAAGGATTAACTTAGAACTTAATAAACAGGTAACAGACAGTTGCTTAAAAATAACAAAATAAATGCAGTACCTACTTAAATAAAGATTAATAAAATATGTGGGTAGGTTCTAGTATCTTCTTATCCCCTTATTCATAAACGCACAACAAACCTATTTTAGTAAAAGTAGGCTTTGTCACTTTCTGTCAGATTCAAATATCACAATGAAAGATAAGGACAAACTATACTGCAAGCATACTTAAGTTGTTGTGCGATTATGAATAAGAGGGTAAATCTTTATCATTTCTTTATCATTTAAATTAAAACTACTGAACTCTTTCTTTAAAGACTACCAACAACAAACAACCATAAACAAAACCTAGCGTCGCAAAAGGCTATCCCAATAGATATTTAAGCCATGCATGTCTCTAGTCCAGTTCCTCATCCAAAATCGATAGCGCCCCCCCAGGGGGGAGTCCGCTCCTAATTCTAACCCCCACTCGCCGATCTTTGTCGTCTGGTCTGGCCAGGTGGCTAGTGCGTGGATCTAGGGGTCGAGGAACTGTGTCAAACTGCCTCAGCCCGTACAATTAAGAAAAATAATTCAAACCACTTTTAAATTTGGAACGGCGTGAAAATTGGTGACAAAAAATTGAAAAAGTTTGTATACATATTGTGCCGAAAGCTGCTAATTTAAGGGTTAAAGTTAACAGGGGCTTTATTGTAATGTTGCTTATATTATAGGTATTGTGGTTTTATTGTTGACGTTATAATAGGTCTTATTCACTTGACAGTAAGAGCTACTTATCACTAACATGGTAAATAATTATTCAGGTACTTTAACTATTATTAAGTATTAAAAATGTGCTAAGAAAGAAAATTCTCCCCTTGAAAACTGCTGGTAGTTTTTGATGTTTAAAATTTAACATACCTATGTGTGTCTTAATTACGTATAAACATAAAAAACACGGTTTCTTTTACTCACGCGTCAGTCAGGAAACGGACCGTATCAGTGTTTATTCTGTTTTTGAATTATGTTATGACTCACGTTAGCTTAAATTATTTAGTATAAATATTTTTTTGTTATTTTAGGCGACGTGGTTAGCTTAGTAGTAGTGACCCTTCCTGCGAATCTATAAGGATCCCGGGTTTGATATCCCGGTGAGGGTAAGTCATGTGATTTGTTCCTAACTGCCGCACTCAGAGACGTGAATTAATTTTTAAGTTTCATTAAAGTTGCTGCGTCTTATTCTATTGCTATAGCAAAGAAAGTGACAGCAGCTACTTTAATGAAACTTAAAACTTAATTGACGTCTCTGAGTGCGGCCGTAAGATAAGACTAAGTACGTTATATCTTCGTCTAGTACCCATAACAAACCTTTAGTTTGGGACTAGATCTATGTGTGTGAGATTGTTCTCGAGTTACATTTACGAATAGACAGAAATGTGTTAATTGTATCATTTTTTATTTTATAACTTGTTGAACTTACAAGCAGCCTAAGTACTTAATATGACAGACAGAATGAGTGTTAAATAAGTTTACTGTTTGTTAGCGTTCATCACAAAACTGAAGGTTAACGTCAAATAACACTTCGACGAAACTGTAATTGCAGTTAAGGCGGCTTAAATATCGTCTTACTTGTTATTACATTGCTACGCTTTAGAGCTCAGTTAAATATGATCCAAGTAGTATTTTTTAACAAAGACAGTCGTTAAAGAAATAAAAATGAGGTTAATAATATTTGTACACTTAAATAGAATTTTTTTATTAATCCGTGGAAGCAGCTTAATATAAATTAAGACATTAACTAAAATCACATTGCCAATAATAGTTTCTCACATTTAACATCTTAGTATTTAAAATAAGTTTCTGTTAAAAAAAACATTTGTTCTTGCCGATTGTACTTTTTTGTACACAGTCATCATCTGCTTATTCAGACACATCCAACAAGCCGAAACACGGCGGGGCTATCTGGTTTCGTTGCGGAGTTCCTATAGCCACCTTCCAAATGCATCATCAGACTGGTTCCACGGTACCATATTATTGCATCATCACTGAAGTTACGTAAGTATACCAAATTTCACCTCAATCGAACACCGAGAAGTGGTTCTAATTCAGCTTGCAAGACTTGACCTAACTAAACAAAAAATCGTACAAACATTGCAAGTTAAATAAAAGCTTGTAAAAAAGAACTTAAGAAATTAGAACAATAAAATGTTTCTAGCTAAATACCTATTTAATAATAATAATCCAGCCTATATATACGTCCCAATGCTGGGTACAGGCCTCCACTCACAATGAGAGGGTTTGGGCTATTAGTTCCCACGCGGGCCCAGTGCGGATTGGGAACTTCGCACACACCGTAAAATTACTTTGCAGGTGTGTGCAGGTTTCCTCGCGATGTTTTCCTTCACCGAAAATCTCATGGTAAATTTACAAATTATATTTCGCCCATAAGTTCCGAAAAACTAAGAGGTGCGAGCCCGGGTTCGAACCCTCTGCTTAAGAGTTGGCAATATCTATTTACTTCGTCTAAATAAAGACACAATTCTATAATTTATAACGTAAATAAACCATAAAAAAACATCATGACCCTTTTATTTATTCCCTAATCATATTAGTTTAAACCGTAACAGTTCACCCGTGTAAAACCAAGTCTTCACTGGCGGTAATTCCACCAAACATTTTGAAACTACCCTAAAAACTACCCCCCCATTATCTCTCGCCCATAGTTCAATCAATACTAAACACATACACACACATACAAACCCAAACGCAAAAGTCTACGTTAACGTAACGCGCGTCAACTTAAAACTTAATTATAATTAATTAATTCCAATTGGCACTCGCTCGTTTCACACCCGCTGCGTCTTGTATAACTCTGTCTCGTACTAGCGAAGGGTAAGCATGCTATTGTGTTTTCGAAGACCTTTTATCACGCAGGCATTTCACCAAACGCGGGTTCGATTCCTTTTAAATTTTATTAGTGCCGTTTTAATTGGCTTTCTATTGGCGTTTTTCAAATTTTTGCTTCGTCTAGTGTTTGAATGATTGAAACTACTTAATAACATTACAATACCCATGCAAAATTTTATCATTTTAAGATGTTAAATAACTGTGTAGGTAGAACTATTTTACATTAAGCCAGATAAATCTGTAAAAAGACACCTGTGAAATGACTATGTAGCATAGAGGCATTCCACCTTCGTCTGGGTTTTCAACGCATTTGCAGTGTTCGGGTTGCAATCTTAGATTATAGTCCCGAGATAGCAAATGTCTATGGTTCTCAGATCCTACTAACCATCAGGTGGCCTATGCTCATTTGTCTTTACCAAGCCATAATAAACTTTGAAAACTAAAATCATACTCTTGAAAAAACACTAGTTTAAAAATGTGACATCCCCTTGTTAAGCTTCAATCATATGAAATTTTTCATCAAACTATCCTTAAACATTCTCAAAACTTACGAAGCGTGAGCCGAAGCGTGTCGAAACCCTTAAAGCGAAGCTTGAAATCAAAACAAAATGGCCGAACGTCCCCGAGTATAATTTAATTGTAATCATCACTACATCGGCGGTGACGAGCATCAACGGATGCGACTAGAACCCTCCTCTACCCCTTTCCTTACCCCCCCAGGGGGTAACCACCCCCTCATTACCATATTTCATTTACTCAACGAAATTATGCTAATTACTTATATTGCTTTGTGTAAAAAGGAAATTTATAAGGATTAAACTTACCCTAAAATCCCGACACAACTAGTCCGAACAAGTCCATCGAATGAATTATTTAGATTAGAATGATTTTTTGAATTAAAAACTCGAGCGAACCCGAGTTATTCGCACTCAGCCCGATTATAATCGGTTGCAATTAAAATTCAAATTGGGAAATTTTTAATTTTGTTATTGATGACCCTCTTTCGCGGACGGATCGGTTGTTAAAAGTTCGGAGGAAGTTCGGCTCCGGTTTCCGAACAGAATTCGGTTGTTTACGATGTGAACCGCTCAATCATTTTATTTACTGAAATTAAAACGCGTTTTGGATTTGCGTTGCGATGTTCAAGATAGCTTAGCCTTACACTTTGTATGTTTGTATCGTATGGTTATAAATGTTATAATACGTTTAGTACCAAATAAATTATTTAGTTTAGCATCCTTCATTTAATTATGTAAACCTGTAAATCAATAATAAGGAATCATCTCTATTGAATTATCAAGTATTAAGTTCTGTTGATAATTACTATTACTTAAAAAAATATTAACCCGTTATTATTTTGTAAAAATAATATTTTGTAAAGTATACTTTCGCATCCAGTCTCATTAACCCGATAGCTATCGAAAACAATCAAGCAACGTCACTATATAAATTATGCGCGATCTATAATTATATATAAGCGTTCCGATTCAATTATAGTAATGTAATACCCCTTGCTTTGGGCAGGCGCCTGGGGCCACTAGTTCTGCAACTTATCCCGACTAAGGCAAGCCTTATTTAAATGTAAATTAGGTTCATTTCACGAAATTAATGTCGTGGAGGCCCTCCCCCGCCACTGTGACCATCCTCTCGGCCCTTTTTGGGACGAGTCCCGATATTAAGCTTTATTATTGTGTCAGATTTAATGTCACTTTATGATCGTGAATAATTACGGGATGTTCGATATTTATGAATGTGTAATCGCGAGGGTCAGTCGAGTTTTGTCACTCGCTAGAAGTAATTATTACTTTCTTGTTTATGGTCTTGATGAAATAATAAGCATGATTTCGTATTTCATTGTTGCAATTTTATTTGGTATCGATCATTTTCTGTTTAAAAAAATAATATTTAAAAAGAACTAAACGTACTAATCCCAGTCAAAAAGGGTTATTACCGGTAACTAACGCCACGTCGTCACTAACTTCGCTCCAACCATTTAAAAAAGAATACGGAGGACAAATTTGCCCAAATTGTCCATACTCCATACATAAGTATATGTAAATAAATAGAAAGAAAACATCTTGAAATATAATAAATATTAGCCTTCGCCGGGAACTAGACATCGCATCGCGGCATCGTCGTATCGTATTTAAAGTGTGTCTAACATTACTACTTTTCAGTTCCCACACATAATAAAATTAAAACAATACTAGTTTTTTTTCGCGACTTCTTTTACTGCTGTTCTCTCGGGAGTGGTCCAATTTTTCGGGACTTTCACGTGTCGACCAACTGAGGCATCGCACAAACAAACACACTTTCGCATTTATAATATTAGTATAAAGTCCTTCGTGTTTCTGAAAACCGATTTCATTAATCACTTAACAGACGATTAGAATGTTAACAGCTGTCAAAATTTATAAACTAACAGTCGATTGACATAACGCATGGTGAAATTGGTACTTAGACGTACACATTGTTAGTAGATATAGAAACTAGAAAGTCCTCGTTTGTCCCGCAACCCCTTGAAACTGCGACACCCTACAAGGAGGCAGTAATGGCTGCTCTATGATTATATGGACAGACGAGTCATTACTCCTGTGTAAGTGCTTGCGACTTGCTAATGCCGAGCAGTTTTACACACATCTTCACTGGACTAGCCGAGGGAGGAATTACTTAAGTATTTCATTTAGAATGATATTTAGTACTTTAGAAGATACTTTAGCACAATGGCTTTATTTGTTAGCTTTTATCTGTGACTCCGTCCGCGTAGAAGTCGTGTATGGCTGTCCCCTCAGGAACCATCAACTTTTCTGACAATCCAGGATACGGATTATTTGTGTGCCAAATTTCCTGGGCTACGAAACGTACGGACATAGTTTTTGTTCCAAATGACCACATAATATCAAAAATTGCTCGAAATTGGTTAGCATTTAGGGGGTGGAAAATGTTATCGCCGTCAACCATGTATGTGGCTCATAATATGCCATGACTCGGATCGCTCAAAAACGACGATGTTCACAAACATCGAGGTGTCTTTTTTGTTTAAAAACTTCGCTTAGACATGCTCTGTGCACAATAATAATAAATCAAATGGTTAATTACAAAATATGTATTATTTTGAGGTTAAACACGATTCAAATACTGCTCAGCTTATTTCTTACTTATTACATAATAATTAACTATGTATCAAGCCACAATTTTTTTTCCTTCATTAAAACCGTCACTAAAAGTAACCTAAAATTCGAATCCAATCACATAAACCGAATAAATCTCGGCCAATTCAACCTCAATGTGCCTCAATTAAGTCCAAACTATCTATAATTCAAAATAAAAATTCGATCACTTGGCATCGCGAGCCGAAAGGGTAACCCCACCCCACCGTAATTATTCGCACCCACACACACGCAGCATTAACACAACGATAAAACAAGGCAACTACTTAGCGTTTTCAAATTAAATACACTAATCACTTATACAAACTTACCGTGTGCGGATAGGGTGGTAGGATCGATATTGTCTGTGTGTGCGTGGTGATTATAATGAAGGGTAGAAGGGTGAAATTAAGTGGCTCTATTCGTGTTCCCTCGCCGCGACTTGCTGTGTTCATGCCTTTGCCACTTGGAGGCTATAACCGATCATTTTGGTGCTTAAATATTTGATTCTCTCAACGGTTTTTAGTAGGGTTACCATGTGAATACTTTACCATGATCCAACCAGACCTAGTTGACAAATTCAAATAAGGAACCTTTTGACTCTGTCCGAAAAAAATCGTTTTAATGCCACCTGCATCGACTACGTTAGCAGCTCAGCTACATGTACATTATTCTCTTAACAATTACTTCGTCGCTTGTGTCGACCGACAATTATAATTTGGCCCGTGTACTCATAGGTTGATAATGGATTTCAAGAGGATTGTGAGTTGACGGCTTTCCATACGAACGGCGATAACGTTTTCCAGCCCCTAAATGTTAACCGATTTCGACCAATGTTTGATATGTGGTCAGTCGGAACAAAAACTATGTCCTATTTTATTGTATACCCGTTTTATTGTTTTCATACAACAGTAATTTCGACCATAATCTCTCTATACATCATAAATATTTAAAAAAACGAAACGTACGGACATAGATTTGTTCCGACTGACCACATATCAAAAAATGGTCGAAATCGGTTAACGTTTAGGTGGTGGAATATGTTATCGCCGTTTGTTTGGAAAGCCATCTACTCAGAATCCTCTTAACATACCTACATGCTAACATCTGGTAGTTATAATAGTACCTAACTATTATTTGTAATTTCATGTGGATGTAACGTGTTATGTTGCAAACTGATTTTAATGAATAAATAAATACTTGGGAGCATTAAAAGGTACCTACACGACTTTGGCAGAACTGTAACTACCTATATATTCATAAATAATTCGCAAACGTTGCGTGGAAGTTCGACCAAGGCGGAGAGACATTCGAACAGGTAATGTTTATGTAATTAAGGGTCAACCAGTGTATCTTTATCGACGAGCTCGAGAGAATAACAGCTGCGTCGAATTTCGTGACGAACGATTTGGAAATCTATTCCAATTTTTTGTTGTCTATTTTACTTCTCGTTATTGTAGCTCTTATTGTCAAATGGCTAAGAGAAACTATAACGTCATCAATATCATTAATATATAGAAGCAAGATGAGCTAAAAAAGTGAAATAGAGTCTCAGAGTGAAGACAGCACACCCATGGACGGATCAAGTTAGAATCGCCAGTGGATTCGATTCGATACATCGATTAAATTTTATTCAAAAGATTATACAGGGTGTACAAAAGGTAACAATTTTGCAGGTAGCAATTTTTCGACTAAAGAATATTGTGGATATGATTTTAATCAAATTTTGAGTAAGATTTTTGAATTATAAATGTAGGTACCTAGGTAGGTAGGTAGGTAAATTTTCCAGGCAAAATGTAAAAATATACCTAGTTTCGTATCAAAATGTTGATTTATAAGAAATGTACTATTATTTTGTGATAAGTAAAAAAATAGCATAAGATATCGTGATATCGTTGGTTGATTTCGTAGTCGAGTTTAAGTTTTAATTTTATCTTGTTAACTTATGCTTCAATTTAAATAGTATTTTATGTAACTGATACATAATTCATTGCCAACGGATTCTGAACGCATTATAGAGGACATAATGATATGTGTGTAGATAAACATACCTAACATATCCATACTAGCCATTACGTTTGACGTGAAAGTGACATAAATTGCTCCCGTCAGCCGAAATTTAATTATGACTGACGCAGAAACCATAATCAAAAAATTACGGTTACGATTCAAAAATCTAGAAAAGTTAAGTTAGAGCTGTTTTACACGAGTTGTCACCAAAGAGAGAACCAAACTTACCTCTTTATAAGTTTATTTTAAGAAAAAAAATTAGTTTACCTTTAGTTCAACAAGTCATATTTTATATACATGGCTTATTTTTAGGAATAGAATAGAACATAGGTACTCTAGTTTAAATAAAAGGATATGCTGGTAAGACTACATTTACGTTTCTTAGATTATCGTGCCGATGGATAAGCAATGGGTTTCACAGAATCTAAGCTAAAGTTGGCGGTTGATCAGTTATACGATTCTCAGAACTAAACCAGCAAACCGGCTTAAAGCTACATTAATCGACGCAATTTTAAACATTATGTTAATATAATTTAAGTTTTATCCTTTCTAAAAATATGCATGATCAGTCGATTCAAAACTTTCACGATGTTCACACATCATTTAACAAAACAAAACGTTAAAAACAATTTGTACTTCACATAAAATATATTGAATTCAACTAAATCCGCTACAGGGTGCGCTCTTCGCATTTGAATATAACCTAACACGTGTTAAAACGTGCTTGAGTTGGAAAAAACTCGCGTCAGGCACAGCAATCGATTAATTAGCTTTATTACATACAGAGCGATCCATCTGCCGTAATTAGGCCCAATCCCTTCCCGGGGAAAATAATGACGTACCCTAAAACACTTTCTACTTTTTTTCATTTTTAATCCAATTTGGCGAGGATTATGTTGGTAATTATATTTTTCCGATTGCCGCTCGTGGCGGTGGAAATTCGTTCGCCTGATTGCGAACCGAAAAATCCGGATTGTTGATTAGGCATTTTGGACGCGATTGTGTGCGTTGATTAGGTGTGGGTGATGCTTTTTTGTTGAGCGGTTTGAGTTTACAATAGGCGGAATGAACGGTTAGCTGACGCTTATTGGGCGATGACGTTCTTTACATTTTTTGATAACATTAGTTAGTAATTGAGATATACCATTGCACCTTAATAGAAAAAAAATAAGTTTTAAACAATTGGACGAATAATATGTTCAAAAAAAATATCATGATACTTGACAAATGACCCAAAAACTGGCCTCTAATGTGGTAGTTTCCATTTGAGAATAATTATAGTTCCACCTGCTGAAGTTTCGAGCGTGATGGCACCAGTGTTGGACACCTGAAGCTGACAGGCACCAATAATGGACACTTAAACCGTAATTCAAAGATCATACGGTTATAAATTTATTATTGCAAAATAAATGAATAACCCTTATCTTCTTCAAAATAAGAATCATGTGTCCATCATTGGTCCTTGTTCACTACTGGTGCCATAAATTTCAAGCAAACTTTTGGCTAACCACTGTATTAGATTAATTTCGCATCAAATTATTGTTTTTGGATATTTCGCTAATAATTTCAACAGTGTTTAAGAAACTTGGCCGAAGTTGACAAAAAACATATAAACAACTAACTGGACTTACAGGATCAAGTTAAGTTGACACAATCTTGAGCTCATCGAAGTGAATGTAAGCACTTAACTGACCATGTATGACTTGTACCTTAGTCAGTTCCACAACTATATTTTTACCTGTGCTTTTCGCTCCAGTGAAAATATATCTCCATGGCACTCAAGCGTAGTTGTCTTGTTAGTACATCGTCCGTTAAAAGCATAACATCGTAAGTCCGTTTCTTGCTTATTAATTTTACACCGTAACAACTAACTCAAGATGATGTTGTTTAACGTCAAGTAAATGGACGTACAATGTTTGCCCTGTTAATCATCGACAATTACCAGTTTATATCCGGATACAAACGGTTAATTAAGAAAAAACTATAAATCATCACATCATTATGAGGCGAAGGTGCTATTAATACTGGTTTGTACGCAGTTATAAAGTTTACGTTGTGAAAAAGTACTTTATCAATGTAAACAACGGTGTTTATGGTAGGCATTCTTCCGGGGGAAACGTAGACTCGTTTTTATAACTCGGGCAATTCGGGTTGGTAACGCTAACTCTATCCGAACTCGAGTTTTCAAATCACGCAATTCTCAGAACTTGTAATATTACTTTCCTATCATAACACAATCAACCTGTATACGTCATATTGGTTACATGCCTCCTAAGATTATAAGAGGAACTTCATTCTACTTTGTCTTAAGCTATACAGTAATCATATTGATATTCACTTGAATGTTAAGACTATATAAAAAACAATATAGTTTAGAAGGCAAAGCAGTATTCGACTAGTAAACTCATTTTATTTAAAATTATATGCACCGTTTTATTATTAATATTGTCAAACACCATTCAAGCCCCAGTTAATTTTATTTTTAATTTTGTGTTTACTATCGCAATTTTTTTTAAATGCATTTTATATGCACATTTTAAGAGTTATTGCTGTATAAGTACTCTTAGTACTGCTGTTTATCGCAAGTAGCGACATAAGCGGCGTATTACGGTCGCAGCGGCGAGTTATTGTCATTAACGTAACGTCGGGCGAAGCCGGCACCTCCGAATCATGGCGCAGCTCCATTACACCACGATTCACTCTATAATACATAAACGGAGCTTTTACGTTCGATTAAGGCACGGAAATAAACAGGTGTATTTTATTAGACATGTTATAAAATTAAAATGTCATTTTGTTGGGAAAGCGATTGTTTGCCCTTGTACTCGTGCTTCAATGTATAGGCCTAAAATGTACCTACCTCTATGTATACTTACTTATGGCACCATTGCATTATGTTATTTTTTACTATGCAAAATGTGAATTGATAGTAATAACAGTCAAGTAAAAAGCTAAAAGTTTTGTTTATGTATACCGTTACATTTGTCTGATTTAAACGACAAAACTGTCAAAATCAAAATTGACGCTGAAAACAAGGCTTACCACACCAATCGATTAATCATCGATAAATAACATGATTCGACGTTGCTCAATCGTCGATCTACGTAGCTCACTCAAATCTGTTAACTTTGGCTGATCTATTGATCGATCGATCTATCGATTATGTGGAATTGTAAAACAAAACGATAAAAAAATCAGTTTGATAAGTAAATTTAATAAGTATTTAATACGCGACGTGACGTGCCAAGCATTGGAAACGCGTACAATCGTATGCGGCACCCGCATGCTTAGAACCATTAGGCATTCGACTAATGAGTGCTCATGACTGGACCGTCTGTCTGTACGTACGTAACTAATACTTAGAACTATTCCGGCGTGTGTACTGTGTGATGTTTACGTTTGGTAGGATAACAGGATTTGGGAGTTCGATTCAACTAAGGCACCAAGACTGGGGACTGTGGTGGCTAGGTGACTTTTAATTTGATTGATTTTTGTTGTTGTTTGTGACTGTTGTTATATAGCTTTAGGTTAAGGAAATAAATGACGAAGTTGAAATCTTTAAGTTCTTTCGTACTTATTCACTGTTCTAGGAACGGGAAAAAATGAATATGTCTGGTGTTTTATTTTGAAAAGAAATTAATTTTCTTAGATTCCGGCCAGAACATAAGGCTCATTTTGTTGTACAATGGGGAATAAAAACCTAACCATAAAAAGTTGAACACTTCTAAGTCTTTCACACGTGACAATCAACTTGCAAAGGAGTGCAGCAGTGTAATAAGAAATTCTTTAACTTTGAACCTTATGGATACTGACAATTAATCCCTGCTGTGATTTTACCTACCGGATTATTTTAATTAGTATGTTATTTATGGACATCCAAGAGGTTATACTTTACTAGCGTTATCTTAGAAGGCAGCAAAATTACATGAATATGATTCACATTAAGTTAAGGAAATAGTTATATTCATATCATCCATTCGTAAGTCTTTTAACCCATTTTTATTTTATGTATTTAGCTGGACTCCAAGCCAAAACCTTAGATCTAACACACGTCATAAACTTCTATTAAAAAGTTCTTATAGCAACAATATAAGGTATATTTTTGCTTAGACAGCATTAAGTGCTATAACCGTCGTATAGTGGTAGTGTGCGTGAGTCCTAATTGCTTTTGTCATTAATAGTGGCGAATTCTTAGCAGCATTGTACAATTAGTAGTAATGATGTATAATTAGAACATACTGTATGATGGTAATATATTGGTGCTATTTGTCACTGTGTACGTGATTCATTTTATTACCATTGTTTAAAATTGTGTTGAAGAAACGTTTACTATCTTCATAATTTATGGTTTCTTATAACTGTGTTTAACAAATGTTCTTTAAATATATTTTTTTAGTTTTACTTATCTCTTGTTCTTGAAATTAGAAAACCTAACTGTTTAAGGAATATTGATAATTTAATCTACATGGGATAAACATACATGATACAGGGTGACGCGCAATAAAGTGCACAAATGAATAAGGGTGAAACTACATGTGATTTTTTCACGGAAAATTGTATGGAGTTTACAATAATAATTATTGTAAATTATTCACAAAATCATAAATCTTAAATCAAATGTTACCCAAAACACCATATTTTAATAAAGCCAATAATCAATTCCTCTTATAAAACCGGTAGCACACTGTCGAAGGCAAGCATAAAGCCGGCGCACAGGAACAATGTCTGCGCTAAAATATGCAGCGTCGCGACGCGATCATAATCGAACTGTAATTAGTTGATAATGTATGCGGGGGAATTTATTATAGCGTGGCGTGGTATAGCTGGCGGTGGGGTTCCGAGTCAATGGTGAGTTTTAAAGTAATCAAAATGGGATATACAACCAGTGCCAATAATGCCGGATCTTATCCATTTTGTATGAAATAGTGCTAAGCCGGCACTGAACGTGTTTATAATGTGACCAGAGAGCTTATTGCCTAACGCACTCGCGATCGCGATCGACTTGAAAGTGACACAATTGCTTTCATTTTGTAGGCAGATTTGACTTCAAGTGTCAAATATGAAAGCGATCGCGAACGCGAGTGCGTTAGGCAATAAGCCCTCAGGTTTTCCGCTATGGTGACTTTGGTGATATTAAGGTTTTTTTTAAATGTTTTGTGAGTGGAGAACGTCTGCTGGGTTCAAATCACTACCAACATCTTAATATCACGCGCCTTCGGTAATATTTTAACTTTATTACTATTGTGAGCTGGCGTCAGGGTAAAGACGCTAAAGTCATAGACACAGTTAAAGGTGGACATTCACGGTCAGTTAAACTGATCAGTTAACTGACGTACATTCAGAAATGACCTTGAGTTCGTATAATTTCAACTTAAGATTTCACATTCACGGTCAGTTTTTGGATGTACGTCAGTTCAATTGATCAGTTTAACTGACCGTGAATGTCCACCTTTCGAAGCATTTGCCACAGATCCCACCAGGTAGCATCAGGTAGCCTGTGCGTTCGTTTGCCTTTGGCCTTATATACATGTAAATCGCTGTTTTGTCCCTTTTTCTTGTTCTTGGAAAGTGAAAGTAGAGACACAACATAGTAAGGTAATTAAGAAACTGTTTCGTTACAAATATCGCTAAGACTGCTTAATGTAAGGCCTGTAGTAAATCAGCTAAATGCAAAAATGAAACATTTGTTCTATCAATAAAATATCTAACTTGCTAGAATTTATAAATAGTTTTATAAATATGAAATAGTATTATTTTAAAAGGATTTGTTTTAAATTTATTGTATAAGCCGGTTATATCATTTCCTGTAAGGAACCTTCTAATATTAATATCCCGTAATAAATACTTAAGCTAAGGTTTATTATTAACATTAGATTTATAACATATTGATTTTAAAATCACGTTTAATGTATGATAATTATAGAACCGTTTCATACAACTGCTAAATAATTACCTTAGCTATATAAAACATTATCTAAGTAGCTTTACGCACACAGACGCGTTAATTGTGTTCTACTAATTACCTTATTTACTCAATTACTGCAACTAGTCGCTGAGTTACTTGTTTGTCTGTTTATAAATAAAGGGTTACTCACATAAAAGTACCTGCATAATGCCGTTAAAAAGTTGTAAAGCAATTAACGAAGCGGAAATAACATTTTTATTGTTTTTTTTTGTCGTATAAGGGTCACAGTGGCAACTTAATCTCTAGTAGTAAACAACAGGTTAAAGTTTGCGGCATCACTTTTCTTGCATCTACCTATTAACTCTATATTAACAACTTTTAAAAGATCCATGGTTATAAATTATGTTCTTATAAAACCGTTTCTTTTTTATTTTTGTTAATAAAGATCTATTATAAAGCTTCAATTAACATAAGCATACCAGCGGTAAAAGCTAGTCAACAATTAAAAGCAATCCACGAATGTGGGTCAAGTCGGTTAAAAGGAATAAATCAAGTACCAACCATGATCTCATGCTTAATACTGATCATTGAACATTTACGCACCGCAACACCACTAACACATTGTTTTAAAGCTGTGTATTGGTCGTATAAGTGGAACGTGTAGAGTTGTTATATAACTAAAGGTCGACGACGTCATTACATTTATTTTAAGATCATTAAATAGCCACGTTGTGCCTAATCGTGATTGAAATTACCAATTAAGTATTATAAGTATTTAAATGAGCTCTAATAGCGTTTGTAGTTAATGAAACATTCAAGCAGAATGCTTGAGATAAAGCAAGACCTAGTTTATGTTGACTTGAGATTTGAAAATTAAAGGGTATAAGTACACACGTGTTACACGTGAATATAGTTCTTATATATATATATATATATCTTAATTAGGTGCGAATTTTCAAAACTTGTAGTACCCGTATTATTTATCGCGGTGGATAAGTGTGGATAAAACATCCGTCACTCTCGCACATACTTAATGGTCAGAAAGAGGCAGATGTTTTATCTACGTTTAACCACATGACAAACACGACCATAATAAGCCCGCTGTTTAGAAGTATCAAGACTTTATAGACATCTAAGAGTAAAATGAACGACGGTGATCTGCAATTTTCTATCATATTTCTTATTATAATTAAAGTTCATTGTCGCAAAGCAAGTTTAGTTTATGACGTCTCGGTCACGTTACAAGGTACTAAGGTTTTTCGCAGATAAAATGAAGTTATAGTGTATGTAAGTTATTTTGAACACACTTATTAGCCTCACGTGTATATAAATACTACCTGTGTAGATATGTACAAAAGAACTAAGTATTTAAGTATGAATTTATCTACGTATATTTATCGTTGCCTATCACCCATAGTTTGTGACTAAGTCAATTTATTTATGAGATTGTCCGTGATATTTATTTATTTATCTTATTTTACGTATGCAAACAGATCTAAAAAGTTAATTAAACCTACTTCTTGTCATCATTGATTGGACTTTTCCAGAATTCCGCATTTCCGATGATAATAAAATAAATGGTACCATAGAGCTGGTATGATGATAGAAGCGAAGTTAGTATTGGAAGCTCTGTCGAGTTTGGGCTTTTATTAATAGTTGAGTTACCTACATGATTATCTTGCAATTCTGGCAATTTTAAAGGGCAAGGTTAAAGTATTTAACATAAAACTGCAATGTCGTTTTATTTATCTTTATAAATTCTATATTCAACAGGTATCCAAACATACGGTTCAGAATGCAACCTGTGGAATGAATCAACGAAGACGTCGAAACATTTTGTCTCAATTTCCTTTTCAAGGAAGTCAGGGACAGAAAAATTACGAACTTTCAAAACTGTCAGACCTGAAATTAAGATCAAGTTAATCTTTACTCATTGAGAAAGAAAAGGAAAGAGCTAAAATCTTGATAAATTAGAGGAGAGATACGTATCGTCTCGTTGGATTACTTTTATTATAAACATGTAAACATTTCTTTTCTGTGTACATATTAATTTGTCAACCTGTTTTTGTGCAATAAAGAGTTTACATACATGCATACATACATGTGTCTAAACCTTGTCTTTTAAGTCATTTAGTCCGAAGATATCGCTAACTCGTATGCAATAAATGTCATATTAATTGGATATTGATCGAATAAAGAGTTCCTGAATGTTTTAGATCGAGCTAATCTTAATATCTGATGTTTTTGTTATAGTAACAAAGATTTCATAGATCCGCGAGGAAAATTATTATTGTTTATTGTCTAGTAGTGTAAAAATATCTAAAGTTATTATATTTTAATCTTGATTTTGGATTATTAATGTTTAGGTAATCTATTAACATGCCATCTTTACATATGCCCTAAACGTATTTTCCAAATGATTGAGCGATAATAGCACGCTTGCTCTAAAGTGTCAAAACAAACGTTAAATGCCGACCATAATAAAATCATAATTTTCGTAGAAAACCGAGCCAATGGTAGTTCTTGGCATCGAACGACCTAAAACTGCCTACCTACTTCCAAGTCAACCCGTACTTCGCTCTTAATAAGCGAAACCATAAATCCACCACTAATTGGTGCGATTAGAAAATTTAATTATTTTATTGACTCCTTTGTAATACTATCGAATTCTTTACGACTACCCGATTAGTTCCTATTAAATTCCCCAGAATCGATTGTTAACACGTTTTTAGAGCAATCAAACGTTTTGAGGTAAAAAAATAATATTTATAATAATGATTAGTAATAATCGTTTTAATAGCCAGTAATAGTCTAGCTAAGTCGCCGACAGACGCTGTTTTTTTATTAATAATATATAATTCGAGTAATTATATAAATTACTCGAAAACCTGCTTTCAAGCAAAATTATGACGGCACTCAATTTATTTTTGAGTTGATTTTTATAAAGGTAGACAAAAGATTGTTTTCCATATTTTGATACTAATATCTTGGACTTTTAATTATATTCTTTTACCAAATTTGATCCATCTTTTTTAACTGAATTGAAATTTTAAGCTTTTAAAACCTCACGCTGCATAAGCGCTCTTAATTTTTTATTAATATAATTATGTATGTAGGACCGATAGCGAAACATTACGGTAATCTACTCCCAAAATAAATTAGTCCTATATTTTAACCGGTCAATTCCACCTTATACAAGTTATTATGCTAGTAAATATATCCAGTGCAATCATGAGTTAAGTGTTTTCTCCAACAATGTAACCGCAATTAGGTGATTATTGACGCAAACCAACAAAAAACATCAGAAGAGAGGCGCTGACAAGAACTTGTGAAGGCGCACAATAATAATGAGGTGTTATTTAGAACAATAAGGAATCACTAATCGTGTATAAACAACTCACTTCCCCATGATAGCTGTATTCCCGCGTAAAAACGCGTCGTGAAAAAACCTGACGTCATAATTGAAGTGTTAACCGATAAGCTTTACACACACACACAAGAATCTTATTGAGTAGTAAGTACTTACTTTTTAAAAAAGAATAAAAAATTTGAATTATTTATTATATTCCAAACTAAACATAATACTGGCGACTAACAAAACCTGCGCTAACCGCGCGTTAATTAAAAAAATTAAATTTAAAAATCGAATTCATATTTCGCGGCGAAATTGTCCGCTTCAGCGGCACTACCAAACGCCCTCATATTTGCTGACAAGAAAACAAAAAAAGGAGAAAAAACGGGTGGCGGTCTAATTAGGTCGTCGACAGAACAAGCGTTCGTCAGCACAATAATAATTAACACAGGCTGTAATGAAGCGTACCATAAAAACTAATTGGAGACCCTACAATCGCTGTGGCACGGACCGGTTTGATTTCGATCGATCGACTTCCATACTTCATTTCGTTTAGAGCACATTAATTATTTAAAACTGTACCTTATGCACGCGTAATAAAGGGCAAGTGGTGTGTATGGGTGGGTGCACTGTCAAGGGTTTGTAGACGTGCGGGAGACAGACTATTCGATCGCTACTTGTTTTTATCTCAAAAACAAAGACTGATAATGATTTTGCCTTTGTTTAGAAAAGTGCAGGGCCCATTTATTAAATGGTTAGTTTAGTGATATAATTGAATGTACTGTTTTTAATTCATCTTCTTTTTATCTCGGTCTAACTCTCTAATAGACGCATCACACCTTAAATTTCTTCGGAAATATTTCGGAGGTATAGAAATTATAAATAATAATAATAATAATCCAGCCTATATACGTCCCACTGCTTATACAATTGCATTATTATACAATTGCATTATTTTCAATGCCTGTTTGTTCTTCAACTAGATCGCTGAGCTGTTTCATGTGTCTTTTATGTAATAATAAATGATAAAGAAAAAAGAAACTATGATCTAGACCTTAAAAGAGCACTTAACATTTTATTACTCGTTTAGTTTTTGAAATAAATCCCAAATACACTAAGTACCAAGAAAGGGATAGATAATTTGAATATTACTGGTAAGTTAAAAAGGTGTATTTTTGCGTAAAAAATCCTGTAAGTATGTGTTTTGCCAAGGGCTAAATTATTTTTCGCAATTATAAAACGCACCCGCGAGCAATGGCGCGATTATGTGCCGGATTTTTTATGCCTTGTTCACAATAATAAGATAATAAATTATATTGAAAGTAATTAAAAACCCACGCAAAATAATTTCTCGTCGGTAATTATGTGTTAATTAAAAAAATAATTAAATCGAATCAACCTTCGTTTATACATCACGTTTTTGATTAATCTAATGTTTTTTTATAAGTACTGTTTGTTTTCATTAAAATGACGTACGCTAACCAATTAGCGATTTATTACTTGAAAACATGTTTATTAATGTTAAATAATAACAATTTCGTGAAATTAGCACAGATAAGGTATAATTCGAGTTCGATTTAAAAATGGCCGCGGTGCAAAAAGCTAATGGTGCAAATTGGCGACGCTAGAGTTGTGTTCTTTCGATTAGCTTTTAGTTGTCGATAGATTGATAAAGGTTGATTAATCTTTAAATTAACAATAAAAAATATCAGCAGATAATCTCACATCTCACATAAATTGGCCTAGTCCCAAACTAGGCCCTCGGCTTGTAACAACGTATCAATTGAATCATACTAAGTGAAACTTTATACTCGTATATTTTATTGTTATTTCGAAGATCACAAAAAAATGTACTTATTTTATGGTTATGCTAAATTAAGTGCAACCCTTTGACATGCGATAAAACAGTAGGCACTAAAAGTTCGTCCTAAAGCGACTTGCACATAATTTATAGTAACAAAAATCTGTTAACCTGGTTTGTAAACGACCTATTCATCCTTCTTCCTCCTTGGGGATGCCCAGCAGTGGACGTCTTTCGACTGATATGGTGCTAAGTCGTGAGTAACATTGAGCCCCAAACTCTAGCCTAATCTCTTCGCAGCCAAACTATACAGACAAGTAGTGCAATAAAGAAACTACGAACAAACGTTTGAAACGCCGCACTCACGCAGACGCACGTCTCAACGAGACCCCTAAGCGGACATGGCAGTGCTGTCAGTCATGTAAGTGGCGAGTGTCACGTGGAGACGAATGGTTTTGTGGAGAAGAATAAAATACAAAGCGAAAACATTCGTCTCCACGCGACACCCGCCACAGACAGCACTGCCATGTCCGCTTAGGGGTCTCATTGAGATGTGCGTCTGTGTGAGTGCGCCTGTGTAGTTTCTATACTGCTTTAGCTATATTTATACTATGCTTTAGGTCCTCGA
Source organism: Tortrix viridana (assembly GCA_963241965.1). Classification (NCBI taxonomy): domain Eukaryota; kingdom Metazoa; phylum Arthropoda; class Insecta; order Lepidoptera; family Tortricidae; genus Tortrix; species Tortrix viridana. The sequence continues at coordinate 11,307,634 of OY725183.1, read as the reverse complement.
GTTACCTGCGCATACACGCAGGCGTCGCTTCATGATAATCAGTGTTAGCTCGGTGTGTAAGTATAAAGCACGCAGATACAAACCGCACGACGCACCCTTGTTCGAAAAGTATATCCTTAAGAAGTGTATCCTGAAGAAATGTCGACACGGCGCGTCCCTAGCCGTTAACGGAAAACACGGCACGAACCTATCCACTAGCTAGTTGGGGGAAATCAGTCAATAATGCACTAATTTCCCCTCCTTAATGGCCCAGTCCGGTCTGCTCAGACACTATTACGGCGCTGCAAGTGTTCGTAACGTAATAACCGAGGAGTAATCAGTTGTTGTCGACGCGTTTATGTAACAATATTTGAGAGGTTTATAAGATGTGGATTGAAGTGAACGGGAGTGTTTTGATTATGACGTCAGAAGTGCTTAACATGGTTAGGTTAGGTTATGCATGCATAAAGTGTTGTCGTGATATGACGTGCCACAAAAATACTTGAAACGCGCTTGTCTTCATTTATGTTTTTGTCGATGTTTGTAGCCTTTATGATTTTTTTGAGCTGGCATGGTCTAATATAAAAGAAAAATTGCGTCTTACAGGAGTTTTATTTTATACAATGTGAAATAAAAATATCGTTGGATATAAAAATATCATTTGTTTTTATCTCAATCTTAAATCTAACTCTATAAATAACAATTTTTATAAATTCTCTTGCATCGAGACAGGGAGCTAGGGATCAGTGAACCTATGAAAACTTTTTCATTGAACGATGGTTGTTTGTACATCCTGTATAAAAGGACCTTTATTTTATTAATTATCAATTGCATTTATTAAAACGATTCTTAACAATACGCACGATAGCCGCAATAGTAAAAGACCTTGTTACGTTTTTAATCAACCAAATAGCTTTCTTCGCGAGCTAATGGAAGAATAATCGTCGGTGCCACTTACGTGTATTGTTTATCGTTGCGCGATAATACCGTAACTACACTTTAAAAGGATTTTATTCATAGCATACATTACGAAGTCATAGCGGTCCCGGGTTCGAGTCCCGGTATGGGCAGATTTGTGTGATGAGCGCGAGTATTTGTTCCCGAGTCATAGATGTTCTCTATGTATTTAAGTAAGTAACCTTTGTATTTCTCTTATATTATTATGTTTATCGCTGTCTAGTACCCACAGTAAGAGAGGACAATTTGTCTGTTATTCTCGCTTAAAATTATAAATAAACAAAAATAAATCTCTCCAGCTTTGACATAATGGGTGAATCAACTTTTTTTGTGAAATTAAACTTACTAAAATATAGTTATTTTAAACAAATATTTTTAAATGTAAGCCAAATTATCTAAAGTATCGGCAATGTTTGGTAATGCTTTGGTCTTGTAACAATATATAACTCTATTATTTGTGAAACAGGTCAAAAAATTAAACGTTGATTCACGTAGGTGAGATATTTAATATTACATTGACGCTTTGACGTATACACAAAGTTTCCCGAGCAATCTCCATAGACTATTGGGAGTCTGCGAGATCTTCACATTTTATGGCGAATCCAATTAATGCACAAAGTTAGGGTAATTGTATCGCCAGGGTTGTTGTATCTACGGGGTTATTGTATCTACGGGGTTATTGTAACTTAATGCTACTTGAACTTTTTCACTAGTTTTAGTCACGTGGTGCATTTTCAATCTGTTTTAGAAAGCGATGATGATTTCGTTCAAAAATCATCACTATGGGAGGTCTGCTGGCGGTAGACTCGTTTACTGTTTTGTTCTGTAATTAACAGGCATTAAAGAAAATCACCGTATTAGCATTTGTAATGGTTCATAAAATAATAGCGGAAAATGCAATAAAACAGTTATTTTTATACGGGTACATAAAGTGGGTGTTTGTAGTGTTGATGTTGAAAGTGCGTAACGATTGTATTTTGCACTGGTAATTTTTCCTAAAAAAAACAAGCGCGAGTCGGACTCGCGCACCGAGGGTTCCGTATTTAAGTCCATACTTCAAAATATACCTTTTTATGTACTTTCATTGCCTAAATTTTAGTACAGATCTTTAAAGTTTTTTGTCAATTTCTCGAAAACTTGAACTCTTCAATTTATTTTTCCCGTAAAATATAAGTAATTATATAGATAATTACTTATATTTTACTCATAGGAGTAAGACATTTTTCAGATTTTTCGGTTCAAAACTCTGGAGATAAGGGGGAAACGGTAATTTTTTGAACATTTTTGGTTATAAATCAAAAAGTACGTCATGAAATAGTTTTTAAATCTGCAGATTTAGCCCTTTTATATTACACCCCACTTGCTATAATCAAATCACTTTAATTTTTCAACCCCCCATTCTAGACCCCTTTTCAATTATTTATAAAATTAATTTCATATTTTTTCGCTAAAAACAGATGCGAGCAAGCAAGTTATACAACTATGCCAAATTTCAAGTTGATAACTTATGTAGTTGCTGAGAAAAACTGCTGTGACATACAGACAGACAACGAAGTCTCACCATAAGGGCTCCTTTTTTACCATTTGGTATGGAACCCTAAAAAGGAGGGGTGAGATGTGTTTGAACCGTTTGTCTGTTTGTATGTACTTAATAATTAGCAAAACAAAACAATGTGTTTACACAATTACGTCGTATGTCCGTACGTCTGACATCGGCTAGGCTAAACGGATAAGCCTATTTCAATCCGAGTTTTATTTGATTCTAAGCTAAGTTTTATAAAACTCATCAAAGCAAAGCAAGAAAATGGCAAACCAGCGATGTAGAAAACGATATCTCACTTACCAATATACCTTAACAGTAGGGCACACTGCCCTGTAATTTTGGAAAATACAAAAAAATTGTAAAATATATTTATTCGTGTTTTGATTAAGAAAATTATCCCAAAATAATAAAAAAAATATTGTTTTGAGGTCAGTTTTTTATGCTTATATACTGGGTTTAGACAACTCAATAAAAACGTTTTATATAGGTAACGCTTTATATAGGTAGGTAGAGGTATTTTTGATGTTTATTTTTAATCTTCACTTCTTTGTATGGTTGTCTGGAAGAGATCGCTATTTAGCGATAACACCGCCTGTTGACTCACTATGTAACACTTCTCGTTCTTATTGTATTTCTTGTTCTTGCTGTATGTGGTGTTCAATAAAGAGTTATTGTATTGTATTGTAATCGTCAAAAATCAATAATAGTTTTGAAACCGAGAAGGCCTGAAACAATAGAAGCCCTGTAATATACATATTATGTGTCAGCTTTTTAGGTCCACACTTGTTTAAACCTCCCTTAGCTGTTATGTGTGTTAACGCATTCACATTACGCCCGTCTCATTTACTCTGTTTGCATTTTTAGCTAATTTAACAAAGACCAACACGTCTAATGGACATAAGTTATAAACGACACGATCATTACCGACTAATTGCTGTGAGCTTCAACTCTTTCTAATGGCAAGAGCTTCATTAGCTGTAGTTTTTGGTCCCTGCACGCTTATATGATGACTTTAGTTAGCTATTTATTTAATTTTTAACTCACATTTTTTTATACAGGGAAGTCTAAAAGTCAACAACATAAGGGATAACATTTTATTTATTTGATTTAATTGATTTTTCATTTTATTTTATTTCAATAGATTTTAGCTCGTATTTAAATTAAGTAGATAGTTAAGATAGCAATACTGCGGTGCCATGCGGTGCGGTTACATGGCCGAACTTTTATTAGGTTAAGAACTTCCTGTACTATATACCCATGTAAAGCAATGATTAAATGAATATGAACATGAAAGTCTTTTAAAGTTTCGAACTTTTGGACCACCCTGTATATGGCCTGAAGAAGGCAATCAAACACGCAGGCAACATGGGCTATATCACTGAAATTGGTGGTTTATTATCCTCTCACAGGGATATAATATTTTGTATTTTACTATCTATGAATAAGGGTAACAGTTACAAACTTATGTATGGCAGTGGAAGAGCTAGGATTATTACTTTGAATAAATAAAGGAGATGGTTAAGCTCGTGTCGTTCCAGAAAGTCAAGCAGTTTAGTTGAGAGAGGTCCGGAGCAGTTGGTAAGTAAGTACTCCATCGACAAGAGCTCTGCTCTTAAATAAAGAAAGAAGTATGCTTCTTTGTGTCCCCGTAGAAGAGGAAAGCATGGCTCGATTTCGACAAACGCGTTGTTTTTATTTGTCTCACCCCGGTAGCACATCTCCACCGCGTAACTGTAGTAGCGAAACTCTGGCAACGAAATAAAGTTCAATTTCGTATTAAAAATCACGATTCCGCCACAGTTTCGCGGTTTCGCGGCGGAGGTGTGCTACCGGGCGTCGCGCGAGTGTTACTGGGCTCGCATGAAATTTAAATATTAGAACAGCGATTAAAAAAATTACTGCAGCATCAGTGTTTTGTCTTTGTGCAACTACGGTTACCAACGGCGGCTGTTTTGAACTTTATTTTACCCAGTTGAGCGGTTAGGACGTCCGTCGTATGGTGTGCGGTTAAGGTTCTATAGCCGTAGGTACCTGACATTGTATACAATTTAAATTATTTTTGCTCACTCATATGTAACTCGAAATTCATTTAAACATTTCCTTTTACTTACTACTATAATTCTTAGTTCTGTTGCAACACGATCTTGTTTTCCTATACTCCAAGCGTCTGTCTGAACGCGATAAACTCAAAAACTACTGAACCGATTTTCACACGGTTTTCATCAATGGACGGAGTGATTCATGAAGAAGATTTAAGTGTATAATTCATTAGGGTTTAGGGGCATATATGCTGTGCTTCCCGTACAAAGCCGGGGCGTGTTGCTAGTTATCCATAAAATGTCAAGTTTATTTTCTAGATTTTATCCGAACTTCGTTCAGAGGTCTTATTATGAGCTCTTAAGAACTACCAAGTTCCAGTTAGTGCAAGGGGTAGAGCTATAGGAGACATTCTCTGTGTGTGAAAACACTGGCTGGAGCCTTTCACGTTTTGTTTGCTCATAAAAAAGGCTCAGATACATCATTTAGGTAACATTGGGTAGCAGATGTAGAAATGTTGCTTCTAGAAGCGGAAACGTCAGGTTTTTGACAAAATACTTGGACAATGATGCATACGAGTATTGTAGGAATTGGGAGTGCTTTAAGCAAATTTAATTGAATAGTAATTTTGGCCAACTTTTGAATTAAAAAACCCCAGTGCGACTGTAATTTAATACAATTTTAATAACCCATGCGACGTACACCCATTGTGTTCGTCGCAATTCTATTCTTCACCAACAATTAAACCAATTAACATTTCTAAACTTAAATATCTACTAGTCACAGCACTAACCACCGAACCCCGCATTAACTTCGAAAAATAAAGGTGACATTACATTATACGGTATTAAAAGTACATAGAAAGAAACGTAAGCCGCAATTACGGCCACTGTTGCAATTAAAATAATAGGTGTCACACCTATAAGACAATTAGGTCGGAATAATTCTATGTTTTGGTAGACGACTATTGCGGCTTGATGAGGGATAATCAAAAAAACTTAATTCTTGGTAATGGTACGTAATAACCGCTATAGTTTTTAACACGGTCTCCTGATAGCGGTAATGAAGCTCTAATTACGGTGGCTTTTAGTTTTCTGTGGGGTGGTTTTTTTAATGCCGCCTAATGATTACGAATACGGACGCGGTGTTTAAGGTGGTTCGGGTCGCTGTCAAAATGGTCGGGCGTTTGTTTTACGATTCTTCCCTTACTTGTATACATGTATATACATACAGTGCGATAGCTCTTAACACATCCTTCAGGTGCAGGATATACATCTCTCGCTGTCATGCTCTTCTGCGAGTTTAACCAACATTTTTCGAACGCTAACCCCGTTTAAAACCTCTTGTATCTATATATGTTTAGTGTCCTATATCCCAGAATCATTTGTCATGGTCAAAATAATGGATAAAATTTAAATTAACAAATGGCTACTTATGAGACAAGGTGAAAATAATTTAGAAGTAACCCTATGATACTGAAAATCTTATCTTGTGTTCGCTCCTGACTTTTAGACATATAATCTGCCCCAAAATACATACATATTCATCTAGTCGTAAAATGTATTACTTCATATGAAAATATAAATATGTTCATTCATATGAACATTATAATTTTTTATATAATCATATTTCAGTGTAAAAAACCTATTTCAGTTCAGTCTTTTCACTTAGCCAAACAGATTACTACCAGTTCTCCGGAACCACGAAAAACCGTCCAGAATTTTCCGTTATAAAATCGTTTAAAATATCTCGCACTAAAATAACGTAACAAATTAAGGCAGGGGGGTCAGCCGATGCTATTTACCATACGCGGGCCTATTTTTTCATGGTTTCGTTTCTTTTTTACACCATTCTCCACCCGCCGGGCGACCGGAGGGCGGAGCTCCTTTTTTTTAAATCAGTAAATTGCATATTTGAAAAACTACTGCGGGCCGTCGATCCAACAGATGTACCCTGTTTGTTTAAACTGCTTTATGGATTTTTTAAGACTGGCTGGTAGGCTCCGCGAATGCGTTCGAAATTTAAAATTCGATCTATTTTTTTTTTGTTTGGAATGGTTGATTGAATTTTGAGCTAAGGTGCTTTTTGCCATGAAATCTAACGATTCAGGATTAGGAAAATATTATTAGGTCCTTAAATATTATGGAAAAAATTAAAACGAAAAAAAAATTACCGAAATATTTATTTAATCAAAGTACCTATCTACCATTGCTTGCTATGCACTTTTGCCATCTTATAGGTAGTTCATTGATCCCTTTGCTGAAAAAAATGTGGGAGCGAGAATCAATAAAATCTTTGAAGGTGTTTTGGACGGCCTCATCAGAATTGAATTTGTTTACTTGCAAGAAGTGGTCCAATTTCCGAAAAAAGTGGTAATCAGTTGGAGCAATGTCCGGAGAATACGGTGGGTGTCGGAGACTTTCCAGTTCCGGTTCCTCTAAATTAGCGACCGTCTCGCGTGCAGTGTCTGGCGTTGTCCTGAAGCACGAGTGGGCTAGAGCAATTGACCGACCTCGGTTGTTTAACGGCTAGCTTTTCAATTGGTTTGACAATACACATCTGCTGTAATTGTGTGGCTACCTAAGGAAGGCTGTAATGGATGACACCAGCACTGGACCACCAAACACTCATCAGTACCCTTTTCTGAGTCAACTTTCGTTTCAGGCAGGATTTGGCCGGTTCTCCTGGGCTCAACCATTAACATCCATCACAAGTAACGATACGATTTGAAATCCCCTCATTATTGTGCCGATGGAGTAGTGTAACGCAACACTCGACGCGTGTTTGTTGGTTTGCTTCACTCAACTCATGCGGTACCCATTTTTATCATCTCGCACATTCTCTTATCTAGACCATTACCATTGAAAATGCGCTAGAACAGAATTGAGAATTTGCTATGCGAATTTCAATCCAATCCTCTCCTCGCTTAAGGTGAAAATGAAATGAAAGCGAAGCGAGAGCACCACACCACAGCAAGAACACCACAATTTTATATAACCTATAGTGATTCGGGCCCTTAATAAATTAGCCTCACCTTTCTAGATTATCCATTTCTGATGGTGAAAACCGTATGAAAATCCGTACAGTAGTTTCTGAGATTACCCCGAACAAACACGAACTTTATAATAATAATAAATAATAATCCAGAGTATATATATGTCCCACTGCTGGGCACAGGCCTCCACTCACAATGAGAGGGTTTGGTCTATAGTTCCCACGCGGGCCCAGTGCGGATTGGGAACTTCGCACACACCGTCAAATTGATTTGCAGGTGTGTTGCAGGTTTCCTCACGATGTTTTCCTTCACCAAAAAGCTCATGGTAAAATTACAAATTATATTTCGCACATAAATTCCGAAAAACTTAGAGGTGGGAGCCCGGGTTCGAACCCACGACTCTCTGCTTAAGAGTCGGCAGATCAAACCATTAGGCTACCACGGCTTTTTTATTATAGTGTTTCAATCACGCATAAACGGCTGAACAAATTTAGATGAAATCCACACAGATAGTTATTATCCTGGATTGACACAGGAGACCTTATTCCGGAAAATTTGATTGTTCTCGACGGCGATAAGCATAAACGACTTCTACGCGGACGAAGTCGCGGGCAAAAGATAGTTTATTAATATGTATTGAACTATTGATGAGAACTAACGGAAACATTTTTCGATCATACCTTACATACTCAAATCTATAGTACCCATAACACAAACCTATATGTTAATTTGGGACTAGGTCAATTTGTATGAGATAGTCCTCCTCTTCGTCCCCATACTATAAACATTGAATATCACTTCAAAGCGAGCATGCCCTGGTGGGACGACATCATAGACGTGGTCGTCTATGATATCTCTAAATCGCGTAAACAGCTAAAAACAGCGTAATAATTTGCTACCATTCACGCATGCGTGTAAGCCGCATTGCTGTTGCATTCAACAGTTTAAAGTCAACAGATGCAGAACTTAATAAACGCACGATAAAATTCGCTAATTGCGCCCAATTCAAATTCAACAAAGCATTCGATTATTTGAAATTAGAACGATTATTAACGAACAATCGATTGTGTGCTAAGTGCCCACGCGCACGAGAAAGGGGTCGCATTGTGACGTCTCTCCTTATCCCCCACGTGACCATGTGAAATAAATGTGTTAAAAACCAATTATGAATCGCATAGATGTACTCGTCTGTTAATGCCACTCGCGGTGCTATTATTAAAACGTATAAAGATGATATCTCGGTAAAATTTATTTATGTAGACTTAACATAACGAGCCGGGAAGTCGATCATTATAATTTAAATAGTGTATGTCGATGCGGATTTTTCAATTTCCTACTAATTTATTGCCGTTTTATATGTATTATTATTTTATTTTATGTGGAAAGTTAATTATACTGGGGGTCATTCATGATTTATTATCATAGTATTGGTGATGTAATTAAATGTTTCTCCTAATTTATTTACCTTTGGAGCATTAAACCGTAACTCCTAATGAACTATACGTTATTTGCAACATTAAGTACTAAACCATAAGACTCCAATTTATAGATAAAATATGCTTCTCAAACATATTTAAGATGTGCCGATTACTCTAATCTTAAAGTAGAGAAAGTATATTTTATTAACGCTTGCGTAAAGATAACAATTAACATTGAGATTAAAAATCTAAATGCCAAAGTGATATCACGCACGACACGGTTCGCCTAGTTGGTACATAGTCATAAATATATCGACGCTTGAAAGGAGAAATGGGATAAGCGACACGGAGCAAACTTTACAGGAGAGCCAAAAAACCGCGCAAGTTTTCGAAAAAAAATCATTAAAATTTTTCTACAAGACCAATTTTTGAATTAAACCTATATAAATGAACATATTATTGTTTTCTATATGATGTTTTGATTATTTTGCCCAAAAATGCATTAGTTTCGAATTTAGTGTCGCTTACGCAATTTGGTCTTTAAAATGGTTTCAGGTAAAATTGTCTAAACAAAATGTTGAGCGAAAAATAAATTCGGTAAAAGAGTCTGACCAAAAAAATATACTAAAACATATTCAAGTAAAATTATCCAACTAGAAATAATGCGAATTTGATGGTCAGGTAGAAAACTCTATATTTATTCTAGGTGTAAAAATATATTCAGGATAAATTATCTGACTGCTTTTGGACGGGCAACTTGAAACCGTAAAAGTGGTTTAAGCTAAAATAAAACCCAGCTAAAATAATTTCCCAGAAGTGAATTAATCACTTCTGGGAAAAATTTGTGACCCGTTTAATAATATACCTTTTTATAAAGTATTTGATTTGAAAAAAAGGTACTTTTTGGGATTCTTCATTATTTTTTGGAACGAAATATATTTAAAAAACTAAAAAAAATTAAAACGACTATTTTATGACATTGTAAGATTAGTTTTTTTTTGTTAGATTGTGTATATTAATACAATTATATTTAATAGTGGAAGTCACACTAATAGAAATGCTTGCGTTTTCCCATACAATATTTCTTATGACTACAAATATGGCAACTAATCAAAAAGTTCTTGACCAATTATGTACAGTTAATCCCTGTTGAAAACGTTGTTTTCATTAAATAAGGATTTATATTTGCTTTCATACAACGTGTGAAATTTTTTATGAACGCGTCAGCACATTTTTGTTCATTGTACATTAGTTCAAACCTTAGCTTATAGTTTAAAGTAAATTACAACTAGGAATATAATTAGTACTTAGTACTAATAGTGGAATAAGTAGCTTAGTATTTTTTTATTATTGGTCAAATTTGATAAGTCAATAGTTATTAATAGGCAGTTGTACGTAGAGATCGCAAGCGTTTCTAATTATATTGCCACCACACTGTAGGCCTAATTTGAATATAATTGTATTAATATACGTAAGTGAATTGAAAAGTTTTGAGCCTAAGGTTGATAACGAAATTAAAAACAATAAATAACACTGGCACACGCCACACATCAATAAATTGTATCAATCTTCACATGTTTTCTCATCATTATGCATTATCTTTTGTTTTTCTCCTGTCACAATTGTAAAATTTGTGACGGGAATACTAAACAAGGTATGCGATTTCCATAATAATGGATAAAATTGAGCAACGTTCCGTAGATAATCAAGTACTTACGAAAGAAAATTTTCGAAGACATGTGCCAGACATTAGGGAAATCCGCCCCATCATATGCCACTGTATAAAGATGGGTAGCGGATTTCAAACGCGACAGAGAAGCAGTTCAAGTAGAACCTAGACGTGGTAGGCCATTGACGGCTACTACAGAAGAAAATGCCAATAAAATACTAGACATGATTATGAATGATAGGCGGTTGAAGATCGTAGAGATAGCGAAAGCAATAGCCATCTTTTATGAACGAGCACAGAACATCATCACCAACGATCTTGGATTTTCTAAGGTGTCTGCCAGATGGGTGCCTAGACCGCTTTCAGCCGAAAACAAACGCACACGCCATACAGTATCACAGGATTGTTTGAATTTAGAATATTTCAATGTGATTCTAAATCTTGATTGATTGATTCTTGAATCTTGATCTTGATTTTCTCAGTCGCGACCATGGACGAGACTTGGGTCCACCACAGCACATCTGAGACAAAATCACAGTCCGAGCAATGGAAAAGGTCAAGGTCACCATCACCTAAGAGCTTAGGCCATTTTGTCAGCCAAGAAGGTGATGGCTTCAGTTTTTTGGGACTGCAGAGGGGTTATAATAATCGATTACCTTGAAAGGGGTAAAATCATAAATGCTGAATATTACTGTACCCTCTTACAACGTCTGCATGAAGAAATAAAAATAAATAAGCCCGGTATGGTAAGGTGGACCGACGACGTGGTTAAGATTGCGGGAAACCGATGGATGCAAGCGGCGCAGGACCGGTCCTTGTGGCAAACCTTGGGGGAGGCCTATGTCCAGCAGTGGACGTCTTTCGGCTGAGATGATGATGATGATGATGATGTTATCTAAGATAGTGTTGTTCCACCAAGACAACGCTCTTGTCCACACTGCAGCGAAATTAATCGCACAAATACAAACTTAATTGTGGGTTTGGATTGTTGCCGCATCCACCCTATTCGCCGGATTTGGCCCCTTCCGATTATCACCTTTTCCCCAACCTAAAAATAGGCTTATGAAGACAAAAAAAAACTACAAATATTAAAGTACAAGAAGCTATAAATGCATCTTGCAGATTCTTTTTTATTGCATGGAATTCTGAAGTTAGAGGCGAGATGGCAAAAGTGTATAGATCGTTTTGGAAACTATGCAGAAAAATAAAATTGTTATAATAGTTAAAGTCTTTATTTTGAAGGTCAGGTTCAAAACTTTTCAATTCGCCCTCGTACATAGTCTATCAAAAAACGAACCACAGTTAAATAGTTTACAATTATGATTTTTAGTTTTGTAAAACTGGTAATTTTTTGACTGCAAAGTTAATTCGACACTAAAGTCCAACTAATCGACAATCTAAAAAACTAAATTCATACCTGTAGGCTTAACTGTTTAGATTGTATAAACTTACAAGTACTTTAACTGTAACCTTCGTAGCCATGATTTAATAATGTTTACATATTGTTTTCTACAAACTATCTAATTATGGATGAATCTCTCGTATAAATTATTATATGTTGCATTCAGATCACAATCATTCGGGAAAAATGGTTAATAAAATAAGATATTGCCCTAAATTACATCAATAAGTGAAATTACTCTTAAATTGTTTGTCACTTGTCTTAATTTAATATTTCTACGTAACTCCATAAGTTGGTTAGTTGATGAGCTGTTTGTTTAGTAACAATGGTTAAAAGTAATGTTATTTTTTTTTATTACAACCTTTTTTTCAGGCTTCAAAAACTACTTTGGATTCATGATATATTTTAGTAAAAAACACAATATTCTCAACGTGTCGTACACTACTTCGTATATTAATAATTTTCAAACTTGCTTATTTTAATTGTCATTTGATTAAATCGTTTTCTATAACGCTAGCTTAATTTATACAATTATTTATTTATTTAATTATTTACCAGTTTATACGAGTAATAAGAGATAATTGAAAGAAAAGACTGACTGTTGAGTTTCTTGCGGGGCGCTTCTTCTTATCAGTGGTCTCATCTTGGGGAGCGCTGGTAGACTCAGACATGTAAAAGTGTCTACAGGGCCTACTTACAAAATAAGCGTTTTAATTTTAATTTTCCATCTTGAAGGATCTTGCATTTCTAATTCAGCAGTAAGCGAGATTGCAAAATCATGGAAGATCTCGGAAAAGCGACATTAGAAGCCCTAGTTAAATCCCTTGATTGATGGACTTTCTATCTATGCGACGACCGCATATGACTTAGACAACGTCTCCTAGCGTAGCGATTTAGGTAGATGGCGTTTGCACGGTCTAGTCGCGTCCGAGAATAATGCGTTACCGACACTTTTTTTTGGATGTTGGTAATAACCGACTTCATAAATTCAATTAGATAGGGATAAGCGACATGAGTATTCAAGACTTATTGCAGGTAAAAAAGGATAAGCGACAAAGATTTTATAAACTGCAAATAAGTAAATAAGGATAAGCGACAAAGGTTTATAAACTGCAATTAGGTAAATAAATATAAGCGGCAATACTTCAGATAAGGTTGATCAGGTTATTTGATCTAAGCTAATTTATATATTTCTGAAGGTAGTAGGTAAAAAGTCACAATGGAAAATAAAATCGAAAATACAGTCAAGTAAAAAAAGACAAACGACAAGTCACTGGTTAGACGCGACAAAGCAAAACTATCCAAGTGTAGTGTTATTTGTCCTGACAAATGAGTAAAAAAATCTTAGCTTAATTTAATCAAAACACATTTTATCTAACCTCCATCATCTAAAAATGAGTCAAAAATTACGTCGTTTAGTAAAAAAATTTGTCCGTGTTTCTCAAAATCACCGATGGGATAAGCGACAACAAAGTCGTCAGATGAACACGAGACCTAGCTCATTCGATGCGGAAAAATCAGCCGATTCCAACGATGTATATAACTCAATATCACCAAAAATGTCGCTTATCCCATTTCTCCTTTCAAGCGTCGATATATATATATTCCCAAGATGGCATAAATATCTACACACCCCTATGCCACTGATAATAAGGTCTATGTTTACATATATTTGGCGCGATGGCCGTATAGATATTAGTGTTTTTGACTGTACTGCCAGTAAGTGGCCTACAAAGTTAGCGGTCGCGGGTTCGACTTCGACCCGCAGTAAGGACAAATGTTGGGTTCCTGAAATGTAAAGGTTTTCTATGTTAAATCAGTATTTATATATAAATAAATAAATATCAGAGGACAATTTCACACAAATTACTTATAACAAATATAAACAAATATACTCGCGCTCATCACACAAATATTTGCCCATACCGGGATTCGAACCCAGGACCGCTAGATTCGTAGGCAGGGTCACTACCAACTAGGCTAACCGCGTCGACAAATCATAAAATAAAATGCTGATTGACAAAAAATGCAAATCTTAACCAGTATTTAGAGAGAGAGTGTATTTTGTTTTTTTGTGTGTATGCGGAGAGACATCTCCGGAACCCTGCACTGCGCCTATTTGAAAAAAGAGTATTTTTCATAAAAAATCCTGTTTAAAAAGTCATGAATCTGAACATTAGTATGAAATGAAATTCTTAACACATTCGCCACAAAATGTTGACATAGGTAAGACATCAAATAAATTACACTTACAAGGTTGGTCACTACAAAAAAAAACTTAAACGCAATTAGTACACAAAAACAAGTCTAAGTACTTCGTAATCAACATGGAACTCCGCTACACAAAATATTAATCAAAAATACAGCATTAGACATACCCATAATCGAGTTTCAGAGCGATAAATGAAAGGAAATTACGCAATAAATGGGTGTTATTATTGAATTTATATTAAATGAATGCCCCCCCTAACATCTGTCGTGCGTCGCCCCCCGGAGATGCGCGTGATTACATTATGCCGCTTGTTTTCTGAGTTTGAGTCTCGTGATGAGTTTCATGCTATTTAATTACATACATACTTTTGCATCGATAGTACCTACCTACCTTATTAACCTGAAAGTCTACAAATTATCAATTAGGTACATCTGTACTGATGGCTCCATATATCAGTCTAGGTCATTAGTCTAAAATTAGTTTTCGACTGTACTGATTGCTCTAGAATACCTAAATTTCTACGAACACAGTCGTTATAGAAGTACCCCTAGGCTAGTTCATTATGAGTTCAATCACTTTTTATTCTTCTTATTATATTGAGTACCTTAGTTAATTTAGGATCTTATTATTGAATACTCTTCTTATTATTGTGTATTGAGTAACTTAGTTAATTTAAGAAACTTAAATAAACTGTAATCGCCTCTATTTCTTATAAACCATTCCGTATTATTTTCAATCCCCGACGCAAAAAGAGGGGTATTATAGGTTTGAAGTGTGTATCTGTGTATCTGTCTGTGGCACCGTAGCTCTTAAACGGATGGACCGATTTTGGTTTAGTTTTTTTTGTTAGAAAGGTGACTCAATCGAGAGCGTTCTTAGCCTGGTTTTATGAAAATCCGTTAAGCCATTGAAAAGATGAGCTCTGAAAGAAGAGGTCCCGATTTTGCCGAGAGTTTTTATTAACTCTGTTATGCTGGGGACACACTGTCAGTTAAACTGATCAGTTAACTGACGTACTTCCAAAAACTGACTTTAAGTTTGCTTTCAGCTTTTGGATCTACGTCATTTTACTGATCAGTTTAACTGACCATGTGTGTCCAGAGCCCTTAGCCAAGATGCCCATCGCTAACTAGCGTTTCTATCCGTTTCGTTTTTAAACCAATCGCGTCACTGGTAGATCACGTGACTCTCCGTATGACGTGATCTACAAATGACGCGATTGGTTTAAAAACTAAACGAACAGAGTTCTTAGCCAAGATGACCATCGATAACTAGCGTTTCTATTCGTTTCATTTTTAAACCAATCGCGTCATTGGTAGATCACGTCATACTGAGAGTCACGTGATCTACCAGTGACGCGATTGGTTTAAAAACGAAACGAATAGAAACGCTAGTTAGCGATGGGCATCTTGGCTAAGGGCTCAGAAACACTAGCTAGCGATGGGCATCTTGGCTAAGGGCTCAGGTTAGATTAGGTTATTTATGGCTTGGAAAAGACCAACGAGCACATAGGTCAGCTGATAGTAAGTGGGAGCTAAGACCCATGCATGTGCAATCTCAAGACTAATCATAAGAGCCGTATTAGTAAACTGATCTTCGCTGAGATGCCCGTTTCAAGTTACGTCAACGGTCAAGTCATAGAAAACTGCCATTTCTAATATCTTGAGACTGGTGTCGCAGATAAGATTAATTCTTTAAAACAGTGCTAAGACTGCCCTGAGGACTGAGATAGAATGTCTCTATACTAGTCATTTCTTATTTCCACACCGGAACACAACAATTCGAGCACTTCTGCACACATTATTATCAATATTAGCTCTGATTTACTTGACCGTAAAGGCTGCCGCATCGTAACAAGCATAAGAGATCCAAAATGGCCCGAATGGCTTCGGGAAAAGGATGGTACGGCCGTGCCTTTTTTTGCTCGACTTGGCGGGGGCACTACCGTGCCCTCAGATAGAATAAAAAGCAAGAAAGGTTAAACAAAGTGGAACAGCTCAGATGTGCAATTCAATTCAAGGAATCGAAACAGGGGTTGTATTCTCAAATTCAATCGACCGGTCAATTCAAGGGATCGGAGGGGTGTATTCTCAAACTCAATCGACCGGTTACCAAACGCGCGAAAAGTGATTTGTCGCGCGGTCTCTACAAACATACAAATATGTATCAGTTCAATTATTTTTTTCTCTGTCCATTTCGCCCGTTCGCGTACAGTCTGCAGGAAAAACAAAAATAAAATAGTAGAATGTAATACAATTTAGTATTTAGTTACAATTTGACTTTTAAACTCACTTGTTAATTTGGAGGTTAATTAGAGCAGTAATAAATTATTATAAAAGTTATTTTTATCTAAAGTGACATAGTTATTCGTTTATATTTCTATGGCACGGGATGGGCACACAAACTCTAGGCTAGGCCTGGTACATAATTTTGCTGTTATTTTAGCACAGCACTATAACGACGACGCGGTTAGCCTAGTTGGTAGTGACGCAGCCTACTAATCTAGCGGTCTCGGGTTCGAATCCCGGTATGGGCAAATATTTGTGTGATGAGCGCGAGTATTTGTTTCTGGGTCATGGATCTTTTCTATACATAAATAAGTATATCGTTGCCTGGTACCCATAGTACAAGAGCTTGTTTGGGACTACGTCAATTTGTGTGAGATTGTCCTAAATATTTTATTCATTTTGTTAAATACCTTGTATTCCAACGGCACTCACAAGTAATTTACTAAGGCAGTATGAATCCTTATTATGAGCCCTTGATACCTGCCAAGATCCAGTCAGTGAAAGGGATAGAGCTATACGAGGCATATAACTCTGTCTTTTTCACCACCTGGTACTTGACACGTTTTGACACTTCAACAGCCCAAGACATAAACTGCAAGATACACAGTTGCACACAAAATCAGTTCTTTTTAGAACCACCGCGTGTCTCATTCGCTCGTATATACGTTAGAAATTTTGTACCTATGTTTAATCACTGACGAACGAATTCGTCACAAAACGAACAAAAGCTTGTCATCGAATTTGTTGTCGGTACAGTCAGCCGCGACGTGAGTCCTTCTGCATAATACATCGACGCACGCTTGCTGTACGGACTTTAATTATATATCTGGTACAATTTCGCCTTTTTTCGAGTATTTTTCACATTTTGTCCCCCCACACCCACCCCACTGCCGAACGGCCGCAGAAAAAAACTCTTTAAAATGCGTATGTGTGGACACTGCGTTGTTGTGACAATGGTTCCGGTGTGCGCGGGACTGAATTTCGGGATAGTTTTTTGGGACATCTTTCAGTAATACTGGGAAATGTATACCATTAGAGTGAGACCATTAGCAAGCGGAACGAACATAGAATTCTATCATTCGAACAAACAAACGAGTGATAGTTATCTAGAATGCTGAGATCTTTTATATCGATGAATCGCAAATAGATAAGTATATTGCATCTAAAAAATTTGGTGATAAGTTAGTTTTTTTAATGATGTACTGCATCTTTTTTTTTGTAGACAATTATGATTTGTTCAAAGTTATAACCTGCTTACTTTGCTAATCGAATACAAATAAAAAAGATATCAGTCCGTTAGCATTTTGAATAGGATTCGGCTTCGGGTTAAGTCGGCTAGACTCGCATTAGAGCGAGTGAGAGCGAGCGAGAGAGAAGTACAAACCCGAATCCTATAACGTACTGTACTTAGTAGCAGTAATTTGGTTAAATCATTTGCTCGCAAGCGTCAATAAAATGACACGAAGTTCGAGATTACGTCACTTTAAATTGAAATATTGACCTAAATTTTCGAGTGCAAATTAACACAATGAGTTTGTTGTAACGGGCAGAGGAAAAAAATTAAGCTGTTCTAATGGCTGAATATAAATTAAATATGGTCACTATAACAATGTCAAGTTCTGACAGGTAACTGGCCGTTAAGCACACGCTGTTTAAATAGAATTAACAACACATTATTTTAAACAAGTAAACCCGCAGCGCACCACATACCGCGCGCGCCGCATCGAACAAACAAGTCATTGTTGTGACAACGCTTCCCCCGGGACTCCTCAAAAAAATTCAACAACTTAAACTCTCATTAACTGCTCCGACAAAAGACAATTAAAGTTTGCGAATAATGAATGAGTTGTCGCATAAAAATACTTAAGCATTCGAATGCAATTAAGTCGGGATAAGCCCCGCTCAACTTTAGCTGTAACAGGCTGTTATTTCACGATCTAAAATCGGTTCTCAACCCGTTAATGACGCGAGTACAAGTGCAGATCGGCGGCTCCGTTCGGCCGCGGACCAATCTATTTAATAACCCCCGGTGACACCCTCCGGCGGCCATCGCCAATTCCCACCCCCCACCCGACACCCGCCCTGAAAAAAATCCGGAGCGTTTTAAAATTAATGAGTAAAAATCTACACACACACGCGAACAATACGACACGTGTGGCCGGCCAGTTAAAACTATAGACATCGGCGATCGCCTTTCCCTTTAGTTGCCCGGATAGTTACCCGGAAAAATACGAATTGAAAATTCGACATTCGCTAATTCGAACGGGCGGCGCCGCGGCGCGAGCCGAACGCAGTTAGATAACATTTGTAGGGGGGTGTCCCCTACGCAACGCCGTTTTTATTTTGGCCGGCCCTTTGCCCCCTTTACCCCCTTCGCTCGTCCAACTTCATCTGAATAATTACTGATTTTTTTCGTGTTCTGCTGATTATCCGGAGTTACTTGTTGACGATAATTTCGCTGTGTTCATTAGCTCACGTTCCACTTTTAGTATTTCGTTCTGTTTTACTACAACAGGCCTTAGTTGAGCAAATGCAAATCGCATGTCGGCGCTGGCACAAAGCAGAAGCGTACCTAAACGGACGAGAGGTTAAAAAATGTGACGTTCTCAATATTAAGGGACCTTATGAAGGCAGGCGGTTACGCCGTTTTTAGAACTGTTACCATAGTATACGTATAGTTACAAGAATAAGAAAACCGTAACTGCCTTCCTCCATAAGGTCCCTTTATATTGATGTCGTCACAAATATACGCGGTATCCATCTCTTGATTATCAAGAGGTATGTGTAAATATTCTGAGACCTACGAAATAATTACTTTGACCTTACTCACATGTTCTTTTTGTTGTTTCCAAGTTTATCCTTTATGATATTGCCTAAAAACTTAATGAACTTTTAACAATATTACCATGGTAGCTACCGGACGGTCATCAAGCCGTGATATATCGGCCCAGAGCGACGCGAACGCGAGTGATTTATCCATGGAATAGTTTGTGTTTTTTTATTCAACAACATTACCGTTAGTTCAAATTCGAAATTTGAATGATAATGTCTTGTACTTTGTTACGAGTACACCAATAAAATTAAACTAAATTAACCAAATAAATAATTCAATTCAAATATGCGATTTACCACGAAAATGATCTATTTTTGTAATCAAACATCATATTTTTGGTAAAATATTTCCGCCTCCAACCAAACACTTTCTTTGAAACAAACCAAAATAACACCATCTTTGAGTAAATATCTATATATTCACGAACACCTCGCTTTATACATGGTTATTGGTTATTGCATACATTCCCGCTAAGAGGTTATAGTAGAGGTCATTTTGAGCCTATAATGCATTATGTAAAGTGAAACATTTTCGAGATAATTCTCTTGTGTTATTTTTAAGCTTATCTGACTAACTTAAAAGAGAATTATCTCGAAAACTGTTCACTTTTTCATCCTCCTCTAATATAACCTCTTAACGGGAATGGATGCAATAACCAATAACCCTGTATATCTTCACATCAGCAAAACCAAAAAGTACAGACAGATCCAGTCTCTCATAAATCAGTACAATTAGAAAAAATGTCCATAACCAGAGATACATCTGAGCAATCACTTGTAATGAGCTTTTGGTAAATCAACTAATCAACAAATAATAAAGTATAAGCTTTTAAAAACCCACAACTGTTTTTATTTCTTATAAGTATTCATGTTTAATACCCATAAGTTATGTTTTTGGACTCGTTTGAAACACATTATCAATATTTTTTAATTTGTTTAATCTAACACCACCTCGTTCGTCGAACCCACCACTCGTTTAACCTCTGCAGGTTAACAAAGAGTCAAAACAAACCTCGTTCTTTGACAGTCGTAATAATTGCTACGAACTTGTTGCCAAGCCTAGTCAACTCTAAAGCGTTTTCGAAACTGTCACTTTTGAGCAGCACTTGGGCGTTTGCTAGACGAATCGTTCACATGTCTCGCATTTTCGACGTTTTGTTTCTATTCGTTATTCTGTTCGACTTTTAGTAGAAAATTCTTGCTTGGTCTTGCGCTACAAGTGAGCTCGGGTCTACGGATTGGACAAAAGTATTCCGTAGACTGTTACGACGCTAGTTTTCTTTACGCAAATAAAGATGAAGCCAAGTTGTATTGATAGAAAGTTTAAGTGTACAAGTTATGTCACTCGAAATATTTTGACAGACTTTTACGGGTGCTACAACTTATGCAGAATGTTATTTGTCTAGTTTCACTGTTCCGTCTTATAAGTTAGCTATTTTGTTTACTTCAAAGAGGATCGAAAAAAAGGCACAATATAATATGATAACCATAAACTTTCTAACACAATCGAAAGTGTAAACGGTGAGCATAGATAGATAATTTTCTTATCCATAACTAACCTTAAATATTGCTAAATTAATTTTAGAGCGCTCTGAATATTGCCCCTCTCACTGACTTTACTGCACTTGTCGAAGCGTCGAACTTCGAATTGTACTGAGAATTGACCCCTTTCTGCAACTTCGCACGCGTGAAACTCGACTACCGCTATTCCCCTTCATTTAACCCCGTCATTCAGTCAGACGATCAATCAGTCAGTAAAACACCGTTTTAAAATTTTAGACAATAATGTCCTTGTCGCGTTGACAAAAAAGCAAATTAATATTCACGGCTTAATCGTAAGCCGAGATGAGACCGCGATCTCTAAGGATTAACCATAGATTTCGATTATGCAGGACATTCAGATGCAGTGGATTACCGGCCTAACATTAATTAACCGAGTGAGAAACGACCAATCAAGACGTCACTGACATTTGGTGTTAATTATTAATTACCATCAGACGCCAAGACATTATTGTAAAAAAAAATAATTAGGAGTTAATGATAAAATATATTGTTAATTTCCACATAGTATGATGAAACCTGAATGAAAATATTAAACCAAATTTTTTAACACTTAATAAAGCAAAGCGTACCTATATAGTAAGTACCTACCTAACTGAATTCAAACAACGAAAATTAATTAATAATTACTTACAAAAAAAACCTTAATTCATATAAAGAACCCAAAACACAGCACCAATTATTAAAAAAAAAATCTAAAGACGTTTTGAAATTCTCTCCGCTCTCAAAGGTGCCTACAACACTTCCACCGCGCGCCATCATTCGAATTATAATTAAAAACTAAATTAAAACTTATTATTATGCTCATTCGGCAAGTGACAAGTCGGCCGATGGCGATCGCTTGGCAAGGATTCGGAGGGGCCACCCACCACCCCCGGTCCGCATTTTTTCCAGCCACCACTGAAGGGGTTGATTTTTTAAACTGATGACGCGCTTCCATTCCGCTCTGTACAACTTCGGAGCGCGGATGTATGTACCGGTTGATAGATAAAAAAATGAACGCTTTGTCGATAGTGTCCGGCGTTCCTTTTTCGCGGCGGTATCTGTGTTGTCAGTGTAAAGAATAAAAAAAAGTTTCGAACAATACAAGTTTTGGAGCGTGTGATAAACAGTAGTGGGGTTTTAGACGTATTTCGGTGGTGCAACCGCGCGAAGTTTGACGGACTTTGAAGAAAGTTGGCGACTTTGACGGACTAAAAACGTCTAATAGCATGCGGTAAAGTGCGGTTTGTTTTCGCGTGGAAAACACTTCGCCGTGGATGC
Organism: Tortrix viridana; assembly: GCA_963241965.1. Classification (NCBI taxonomy): domain Eukaryota; kingdom Metazoa; phylum Arthropoda; class Insecta; order Lepidoptera; family Tortricidae; genus Tortrix; species Tortrix viridana. Next base: position 11,285,479 of record OY725183.1, on the reverse strand, counting down.
GGAGAGAATGACATTGTCCTTTGTAAGTACTTTTGATTACGGTTTAATTAGGGCTGCTTATATAAATATAAAATTAACCCTAGTAGGTATCAAGTCGTTTAAATAAATAAAAATATTGACAAATTTTAGTACTTACTTAAACTTAATTTAACTATCGTAATTATTAATTAAACATTTTGATAAAAAAAATCGTTAAGACCTAATGATTTTCTATAGAAAATAGCATTTGAATAAAAGATAGAATACATTTTCATTTAAAATATTTGATGCGCAGAAATCAAATTTTAGCATTAGAAATTATATTTTAAATACAAGCAAATGGATCATATTTTTTTTTTTAATTTTATGGGAAAAAAATTGTTTCATCAGACAACAATTTTCAGGAATCAAAAATAATTTTAAAGTGTGGTATGATTAGTGAGACACAATTAAATATAGGCTGATATAATAATATAATAATAATAATTAGCCTAATTAGTTTAGAGGTAAAACGCTAGCTAAAATAATAACTTGTTGACAAGTTTTAAGAATAATATATCATTATTATATATCTAATTCTTATCTTGTCTTGTCTTGTTCTTTAAACCTCAGTTAAGTACTGAAATAATTCAGTACTTAACTCAGGTTTAAAGAACTTACCTAACCATTCAATATTTAAAGTTAATTTGATATTTTTCCTAAATGTACAAAATATTTTGTGATATAAAACCTACAAGAGAAATATTTACTTTAGTTTTAGTTTAGTTAGGTATAATACGAGTGCATAAAACTCTTTTAAAATCGGTAAAGCATATTTTTATTATGTTTTTCGGCCGCACTCAGAGACGTCAATTAACTTTTAATTATTAACTTGGGAATTCTTGAATGGATTCTGCAAAAGAAATAATTATTTCGGTAAATTGATTCTGCATAACGCTCTATCCCAATAAATATTTTACGTAGTTTAGGTTTAGTTTTGGTTTGGTTGGGTAGTAATATAAAAAAATCTTCTATCGAAAAATTATGTCTGTAATTATGACAATTCGGGATTTCAATCAATACGGCATCTCGAGTCTTTTAGTGTAAGAATATTATGGTTTCTCAGCACTTGATAGGGAAGGTGGTCGCTTTGTAGAAAAGCAAAAGATTCGAAAGCAAGATGGGTACAAAAAGTGGAATAGGAATCTAGATTAAAGCATTGAATGTAACAAGTCTGAAGTTAAATTTAATTTACCTCGATATTTTGGCTGAATCGCAGAATAACTCTACAAACAAGTATTAGAATTTGATGCTATTACTAGTAATAGCATCAAGTTCTAATTCTAATTAATGTCTAGACACTGAGCTTTGAAATACTGCATTTAATAATAAACATGGTTAGGTTTCCAATGTCTCATTTAAACCGTATCCAGTAAATTGTTCACGTTTGGACGTACATGAAGGAATAAAATGTCCACTGTTTCGTAATAGAGGCTGATATTGTCAAACTGCCGCAGTCAGAGACATCAATAAATTTTCAAGTTTTATTAAAGTTGCTGCGTCTTATTCTATTGTTATAGCAAAGAAAACTAACTTAACTTAACTTCATTTCAGCTTGGCTGTTTTCTGCATAACGCTATCTATTTATAGATTTTTTTTTAAATTTCTACACGTCATCCTACGTTTCTATTAGGTATATACAAAGTAATCTGTGTCGTCGTCGTCAGCGACAAGCGAACTCGCAAAATCGCACTCATCAACGACTGACTAACTAAGGGAATGCCAATAAGGCGAACCTTGCGCCCTATGTCCTGTAATTTGGCTATGCTAAGGTCAAGTGGGGCAAGTGCGTCTATAGGGCAAGTGCGTCTATCAGGGCAAGTGCGCAAAAACATCAAGTTTCTCCTCAATTTGTAACGGGCAAGTCTTAATATAAAGACGTAGAATGTCACTGCTATATTGAAGGTAACTGTGCCCTAAATTTAACGTCGATTGGAGGATGTTCCCAACTCCTGCTAGAGCTGGTTTCAAAGCTTACTTTTGAACGGTTCAGCAGATGATCAAACCTGGCTACGAACCACCTAGAGAAAATTAGCTAAATTATTAGTCTATTCGTCGATATAGACAGACCCAACGACGACGGATAAAGAAGTCAAACTTATACACACACTAACACTTTTACACAAACTAAATACATAGAACTCAATATAATGTGTAATTGAAATTAAAATCAAAGAAAGAGAACATTTGTTACATTGTTCGTAGAAAGAGCCCTATTTTGAAACCCTTATTAGAGCTCATCTACTGCAGAGTAGGGTGCAAATGCCCTTCTCACCCTCCGTTTAGGCTTTTTGTTGGAATATCGCGCTAAACACAATAGATTTAAAGTCAACCTCCTCTGTCCCCGTCCCCTCTGACTTTACTGACTCATTAAAAAATTGCTGATTAGTCAAAATGGGTTAGTTTTTAGTCGGCTACGAAGTAAAAATTATGTTTTAAAACTTTCGACTAAAATAACTACTGTCTATTATGAAAATGTTTAGGTTTTAATGCGTTGTTAAAAGCAGCGGCGTGTTTTGCGACAGATCATTAGACTTAATTGTACGTAATCGGACAACTAAGGTAAGACGATTAGTTCGATGAATTTACCGAAATAATTATTCCTTTTGCAGAATCCATTCAAGGATTCCCGAATCAAGTTTCCACAGTCGCGTTTTTTGCGAAGCGCCTTCTTTTGGGTGGTTTGACCCTTCAGACTTGCTTCAAAAGTGACACATTAAATTAAATTCACTTGTACCTTCCTTTGTGTCTTCGATGCTACAGTCAATTATTTTTTTTGGGTACGCGCTTACCCATTCTCCTTTATATTTTTTCTCAAGAGTCTTCTCTACCTTGCCTACACTTACGGACTTACAGTATTAGGTAACATGAGCTTTAAATACCCCATGTAGTAGACCTACCATCATTTGCCAGTGGGCGAAATCCAACCTGGAAGACGCAGGAGCTTGCCAAAGACGGGCTTAAGCATCTCTTAGTGGTCTTTATGTTGATTAATAATAGTTACCAAGAGCCCATAATACCACTGTAGTGTACCATCGTTTGTCAGCAGACGGACTTTGGCCGGGAGAGCGGCGTAAGCTCGCCAAAGGTGCACATTTGCTTTCCGCGTGGTCCTTATGTTACTTAGTAATAGTTACCAGGAGCCCATAACAACCACTGTAGTGTACAATCGTTTGTCAGCAGGCGGAGTCTGACCGGGAGAGCGGCGCGAGCTCGCCGGAGGGCGCGGCGCGGCAGCTAGCGGAGCCACGCACCCCGTCCCCGCGCCGCACCCCGCAGCACCAGCTGAATGGCTCCAGTGAGTTCGTAATGCATCGAATCTTGATTATCTTTCATACTTTAGTAGATAATGCAGATGCTCAAATATTAGACAAGACAGAACCATCTTACCGTAGGTTAACCGGTGCGGAGGATAAGACATGAAGTCAGTAAAATGAATAAACATAGATTTATTTCATCTTAGTCTTCTTGGATGCATCATCATTGTGAGCGACTACAATAAGCTTTCAATATCGACCCTGCCATTTGGTAGTTTTCGTCTCTAGTACTCTCTAGTGCCCAGGAATACCTAGCTAGACATTTGAAATACGATCCGTGACTGGAGTATTTACAAACTTGTAAAAAAGATGGCAATAATCTATCCAATCCTACTTATTGACTCTTCGTGCATGTATGTTAATAGTCCCGCAATTTTATGACCACTGAATAATTTGGTAACCTTACACACCTAAACTTAATTAAAATGAAAGCTAAGCTAACACGGAACAAAAACTAACACGTCCCTATTCCCACAGTGGCGTCGATGTTCCAAAACCTGCAGAACCTCGCGAGCATGCAACAGAACATGCCAATGTCGCAACAGTTGCAGCAACAGATGTCGCAGCAGATGTCGCAACTCGCCGCGAACCTTCAGGGGCTGACGTCAATGCCGTCCAATCCGGTCATCAACTCGCCTTTGAACTTAAGTGTTAGCGCTCCAGGTTAGTCCAGAAACCCATTATTGCAACAGACAATTATTGGAGATTTTTGGTCTAATCTCCAATAATTGTTGTAGCTTTTAAATCTTTTAAACATCGACCATCACATCATTAGACTTGAACAAAGAATCTACATTAAAGTCGGGCGGTGTGAACTCAAAGAAATAAAACGTATCATTTAAATCACGGCAAGCGTGATTGATTCTGCCGTATTTATACGCCGCCGTGTCTACTGACTTTTCCTAACTTTTTCAACACATTAGCATTTCAAATAGCCAAGTGGCCAGACGGCAAGGGGCTCTAATTAGACCAGGGCAGGTCAGGATAATCAGAAATACACGGTTCGCGCATTAAAACTCTTAAAACTTGAAAATCACGTGGTACGTAATTAGGTGATTACCAGAACCAATCGATTTAATGAATTCAAGATAGCGGCTCCACTCCGCCGCCATTAAAGCTATGCCGTAATGGACGAAAAAACCTATTTAAATAATGAGTATAATTACATATTTTTTCACGAACTCACGGATATTACTGTTGCGGGATCATTAAGAGTTTTATTGTCTTAATAGGGCTAATTATACATTTTTTTCGGTTCTTAATTGATGCGTTGTAGGAAAGAGCATTTATTACAAAATGTGAAATGTCATGGTTTAAATGAATACGTTATGTTAATGCTGGATTTAACGGGCTTGTAAGGCATGCAGATGATGTTTTAGATTTTGGTGAAGCCGTTTTGTTCGCGGTAAATTAGTCTTGGTCGGTTGCCGATGGGTTCGGGTAATTTCCTATGGCTCGGGAGGCGCGGTCTCTCGTAAGTGCAATATTATTTTATTGTTTAATTGCATAAGTAGAAAGTTTGATGAGGGTAGGTCAATTAACCCGTTGATTACCGTGGCCGATGTGTCTGGGAACTTATTGGCTTGTTTGTTGGATTTGGTGTGTAATTGAGTTGGAATGCTGGCTTGTGGTCAGTTAGGTACCTATGAGAAGGGATTGCACATGTGAAGCTGTTAAATTAATTTTAATCTTTAGGTTAAAAACGCGCTTTCTCACCGACTTTTCTGTGTTGCCAGTTCTATAAGTTTTATAAAAACATAAAGTAAAAAATTGCCTATAAGACTTAGCAAATCTTAATTGATTTCTATTTGGCTTGCGCCTACCGGTTTACAGTAATAATTAGTAACACTACCAGATTTCTGATAAAGTCAATGTCGGCAGGCATGGGCTCCCCGAACCCGGTCAGCAACAGCAACATGCTGCCGCCAGCAATGCCGTCTCCGATGCCACAGCTGATCCTGGCATCAGGGCAGCTGGTGCAGGGCATCCAGGGCGCCCAGCTCCTAATACCCACGTCGCAAGGTTCGTATATCATTAGTTTTTTAAACTAGCAAGGTTAGTAGATATCTTAACCTAGGTGCGATGTTATATCAATCACAAGTTTTTCAACGTCATCACACTTCAAGATGAATGTCAAATACAGGCTGTTATCATTAATTAACTTCACTTAGCGTCTTAAATTAAATTCATTAAAATAATACAAGGGCTTCGCTCTTGTTTGTACAGTGACCCCCATTCTTTTATACCATTTTTTGACTTATTGTTATTATAAATATAAATAATTTTAAAGAGATTCGTCTGCTGCCCTCTGCCTTTATTTCCAAAAGAAAACCAAGAGCGCTAACTTAAGCTAAATAAATTATGATTTGATACCCGAGCTACTGGTCGTCATTTGTTTATTTTCTAAGATCATTCCTCCACAGGTATCGCAACGCAGACCATCCTTACGATACCAGTAAACCACGTCAACTCGAACGACCAGATGGTGAACTTAGCATTGAATAATGGCCAAGTGGTTTCCACGTCGTTGGCCAACCTGCAGGCGATGGCCCAACCTCACCAGCTCTTAAATTCGAACCCGCAGCAACCAGCCAACATTCGACCAAACATGCTGAACCCAGCATTGTCGAATGCGCTCCTGAATCCAGGACTGCCAAACTTCTTGCAGAATGGTGCCGCAAGCGCTCAGGAACTGTTGCAAGCCTTCCAACAGCCTCAAGCGAACCACAACCTTCTGCAGACGGTGCAACAGAACAATCTAAGTCAGCAGATGCAGGGAAGACGGTCCTCGTCTCCGCGGCCTGACAGGCATTATAAAGAGAGAGAGAACTTCGAGAGATATGCTAACAGTGCGAGGGAAAGGAGCGAGAGGGAAAACTCGGGGAACGCCATGAACAGTATTAACAGGTTAGTGACTTTTTACAGGAGTTCAGGAGAGATTGTGCCGCATTTTAAATATTTGAAAATAGTATGCGGTACATTTGATCTATAATGCAAACAATACAAATGTATGAGTTTATCCAAAAAGATGGTAATGTTTTTTAAGGTATATTTATATTATGTAGTTGTTAACCCTGTACACTATACGGCTTGACGGACTTTTACTTCATGATGAAGTCGTCTAGGCCACATTTCATTCTCAAATTCTTATGCTGTAGAGGTACTATCAAACGCGGTTTCAAGATTTGTTTATTTTTATTTAATGTTGAAAATAACAGGTAAAGACGTTTCTACTAAATGTTAAATCCCAACTCCTCTGTCCCCGTTTGTGTTAGGTTGAATTACGTATTTTATTAAAGCCATTGAGTTCAAAAGTTTTTGTTTGTTGAATTCACAATATAATCATATCATACTATATCATACTAACTATCGTCTTCTTATAAGACCTGATAAGCAGTACTAATTTACCTTACAGAATCATTCATTTATCATTATTAATTTTGTTTTAATTATTTACGTTAAAAATGTAGGATTTTAATTAATTATTTTATTTTATTTATGTTAACGATGTGATCAATGTATTTTCATATATTTTGACATGCAATGCGTTATATTTTGTATACATCGATGAATAAATAAACTAAACTAAATCTATTGTTTACTCAAACTTAAATTCCCTGTCTGTAAAGAAAATAGCAAAAAAAATAAAAATCCTTTTAAGATCGTACACTAATCCTCAACTGCAGCTATATCTAATTACCTCACTTAAAATGCCAACATAATCTTGTTTACAACACTGTTAATAATAGACAATCAGCGCAGATTATCTACAAACAAACCTACAGCCATAGACAACTTATAGATCGAAGGCACTGTCCTTGAGTTCACTGACCCTTCATTACCAACTAATCGCTAATTTCAAAAATGCTTTCTTTGTTGTCTTAACACGTCATCGCAATCCAGTAAAGGCCACAAAGTTAGCACTAAACAATTTAATCTATTCCAAACTTTAACCGGTTGCTTTAGAGTGGTTGGGAGCGTAAATGACGTTTGGTAAAGCGTGGGTGCAATGACAAATGTTGGTAGTAATTATGTGACAATGAGTGTAATTGCGGGTGTGCGTGTGTGTGGGTGCTGTGTGTGTGTGCTAATCAACGTTTGTTGTCGGAACACGATATGCAGTAAAGCTGCTAAAGGGGCAAGCTGATTGGATCTTTTCGTCATTAGGCTATTTTGGATCGTAATCGTGGAATGTCATGTTGCTATTGTGGACTAACACTCGACAATTACTGAACTCTATTACGGAAGATCAATATGGCGAGAGTTTGTTATTAAAAGCAGGTTAAAAGTGTGATGTAGCGGTTAAAAATACGTGTTTTGCGGGAAAATTGATATTACTTTAGGATTTAGGAAAACATTTGACACTTTGACGTATTTAATAAAAGTTTAGATTATTATACTCAAATACTCAACGTTTATTGCAATTTATAATTTTAGTTTACAAATGTAAGGCTAACTTAAGTTAATACAGAAATGATAACTTAATTATGGACTCTGTTGGGCACAGCAACATTTGGAGAGAAAAGGGATTCAGCTTATAATCTAGTATTATATTTACTAATTTAATTGCACATATATTATCATTTAAATTGTGTCCCCTTATTAAACTTAAAATTAAAAATTAAAATAACGCCCTGCAAGGGCACAGATCGATCGTGATCTATTAAGGTTGAGGTAAAATTTTACGTTAAAATTATTAACCAATACGACAGCGGATTCGTAGAAATATTCATAATAGATAAACATAATTAAATAAACTTGTCCTAGTTACACGTGCCGGCGTATAAGTAATTATAATTATAGCAGTTAAATACTTAGGAATACATTATACCTACATTAAATTAACATGAGTAGGAACTTGGAAATAAGATATTCTGCATTAATCATTTTGCTGTTACTTTCGGACAATATTGCCGATTTATTTTCTTTAAGGGATGTGTTAACTATAAAAAGCACTACCATGTTGATCTTCCTTATTTATAATTTTGAATAAATAATATTTCAAAGTTACAAACTAAATCCTGACCGGCGGCTACCTCTAGTATGACGCTCCCTTATAAATTTTATGTAACCTATTTATACTTTGACAAATAATACAGCATGCCCTTTATTTATCGATTCAATCACTTTTTGATCACATAAATACATGCATAGACTGTTTAACTCAAAACCCTCTTTTAGGCTTCACGCAGTCGGTAAAGATGTGCAAATGTACAAACTGTAAGAAAATATATTTACTAATTTCCGACGCTGAAAACAATTGGACCTTCAATCTACCAAACGGCCATTTTTCCTTTAATATACATTCTAGAGATGCAATGGGCTATACCCGGAATATCTCTGCGTGATCGAATCAGGAATGAGGAGATCCTCACGAGAACCAAAGTCACATTGCCCTAAGAATTGTTAGACTTAAGTGTGTAAGACGTAAGGGGTGGGGCATATCGCTCGCAGAACAGATGTCTGTTGGAGCCGAAGAGTTCTCGAGTAGCGTCCGCGTACCGGAAGACCTCCAACAAGGTGGACCGACGACGCGGTTAAGATTGCGGAAAACCGATGGATGCAAGCGGCGCATGGCATGACCGGTCCTTGTGGCAAACCTTGGGGGAGGCCTATGTCCAGCAGTAGACGTCTTTCAGCTGAAATGATGATGATACATTATAGAAACTAACCCATTATCCATTTAATTTTTATTATCTATTTATACTTAAACAAGCACTTAACTTATACATCATTAACTTGAACACTAGCATTACGTGTGCCTGACATTTTCAACTAAGCATCCTTCTTCATTATTAAATGGTTAGTTTAATTAAGTAGGTACATAATTAAATGACTAATTGCAACGTTGCATCCATGCATTATAGAGCTGTAATAATGTTACAATCGCCTCAGAGATCCTTGGTGCAAGGTCAGTTGCGGAAAACCCTTATGTTTAAGAAAAATGCAATTATTTTCAACAACCAACATCATGTTTAACCAACGACGCAAAAAAAGGGTGTTGTACGTCTAACGTGTGTGTCTGTGTGTCTGTCTATGGCACCGTAGCTCCCGAACGGATGAACCGATAATGATTTAGTTTTTTTTTTTAAGTGACTTAATAGAGGGTGTTCTTAGCTAGGATTGGTGAAAATCCGTTGGGACAAAGTTATGGGCTCTGAAAGCAGGAATCCCAATTTTGTCGAGGGTTTTTATCTATTTATATTATTAGCAGATTAAAGCTTAAAATAAAAGTAATTAGTGTTTTACAATCACTGAAAACACACATATGCGAAAATTGCAGCAGTAAATCGTGATCATAATAGACTAAACATGTAAGTTAGATAACTTACGTTACTCCATAGGACAAAAGGTTGAAGTCATAGAATCAGTAAAATTGGTTGTATAAACCGTACTACGTAAACACTAAATTCCCTTTATGATTCATTCATAGTTACGTCTATAAATACATACACACACAATACACATTGACAAAGGACTCAGCTCGCCAGTTTCTTTTTTCTTTTCGGAAAATACTAATGTTTTTTTTTGAGAAAATAATATTGAGCCAGAACCGACCGTTTCTAAAACTATAAAAACTCTAGCTTTTGCCCGCGACTTCGTCCGTGTAGAAGTCGTTTATCTCTGTTCCCTCAGGAACTGTCCAATTTTCTAGGATAAAAATTATTCTATGTCCTTCCCTAAAACTCAAACTATCTCCATACCAATTTTCATCGAAATCGGTTCAGCTGTTAAGCCTTGAAAGCGAAACAAACAAATAAACAAACAAACTCACTTTTGCATTAATAATATAAAAAGGTTTGAATCAGTTTTAAAACAGTAAGTAGTACTAATAGACGTAGAAGACGGAACTCTCTTCCAAATCTCAACTATATATATAGGCATTCTTATTGAACAGAACACTGAAGGGTGAGCTCCCATTATGCGTTATTATATCTACTCCTGCGCATAATTGCGGGTTAGAAAGGTGGCGACATCAATAAGGCGGTCAGCTGGTTCATTATTGATTTATGGCGTCTAATAATGATCAATGTGATCATCGTTTAAATAAAATAATTACAATTTTTCATTAAAACCTTAGATACCTAAGATACTCTTAAGTATGAGCATTTGGGATGTCAACTTTTTTGTATATATACAGGTGATTTTTTTTAGTAAAACAAAAAAAAAAATTAGCGTTGAATCGTATTTGCTCTATTACAACAATCCATATAGCTCCGTTTTGTTACCAACTACTGAAGCCAGAAGAATCACGGGAATACTCATTATAGTTCCAAGCAATAAATATGCACTAAGAAGAAATTCAACCTCTTAAAGAATTCTACTTGTGTAGGCATAGTCAGCATCAAATAGATAGGAGCGGTGAAAGTGGCCAAAATATCGCAACACATCTTTATTACTATACGAATAAGGATGTGTTGCGATATATTTGGCCTTTTTACTGCTGCTATCTATTTGACGCTGACTGTACAGTCGCGAAAAAATACCTATGCCTATTTTACCCTCAACATTAGTAGAAGAATCGCGTTTATTGCCGATCTTTAACTAAAGAAAGTTTAGTATCTTGAAGATCACATACGACTGCACTCAGAGATGTCAATTAACTTTTAAGTTTGATTAAAGTTGCTACTGTCATGTCACTTTCTTTGCTATAGTAGTAGAATAACTACCGCACTCAGAGACGTCAGGGCCCTTAGCCAAGATGCCCATCGCTAACTAGCGTTTCTATCCGTTTCGTTTTTAAACCAATCGCGTCACTAGTAGATCACGTCATACGATGTGTCACGTGATCTACCAGTGAGGCGATTGGTTTAAAAATGAAACGAATAGAAACGCTAGTTAGCAATGGGCATCTTGGCTAAGGGCTCAGTTATTTTTTAAGTCTAATTAAAGTTGCTTCGTCTTATTCTATTGCTATAGCAAAGAAAGTGACAGCAGCAACTTTAATCAAACTTAAAAGTTAATTGACGTCTCTGAGTGCGGCCGTAAGACGTTACTTTAATCAAACTTAAAAGTTAATTCGTCTCTGATATAACTGCCGCACAGTTAGCCGTAGCAGTCCCTTAGTTATAAAGGGGTCGAAGCTATTTTATCTTACAGGGACATAATGTAGGTACCTATTTGCGTATAAAGAATGTACCTTGTAACTCTGTATCAAGCTGCTTAACTAATGCAGCCAATCTGTTTCCTTATGTCTTGGTCATTATTTCAATAATTATACACCGGTAGCTACGGCTGACCGCGTGCTGTCGTGATTATTTTCGTAATCATTCACATTAAATAGACTGGTTAAATGGTATATAGACTTTATATGTCCTTGTGTATATACTAGATGTTAGTCTGATTTTGTGGTGTATTGTATACATTTTTTTATTGCCTTATTCCATTTTTAGGGTTCCGTACCTCAAATGAAAAAAACGGAACCCTTATAGGATCACTTTGTTGTCCGTCTGTCTGTCTGTGTGTCTGTCAAGACCCTTTTTCTCAGGAACGCGTGGAGGTATCAAGTTAAAATTCATATCAAATACTTAGGTCTGCAATCCCTTGGATCAGTGAAAAAATCGAACATCTAAGTCAACGCAATCAAAAGATACGGCCGTTTATGCCGCATATTGAAGGGAATCTTAAGGGAATCAAAACCTATAGGGTACTTCCGGTTGACTTCGAACCATGAAATTTGGCAAGAAGCAATGTCTTATAGCACAAGTTAAGGAAAAAATCCGAAAACCGTTAATTTGTAGTAACATCAGATAAAAAATAAGACCAATATAAACTGACACTTAGTGCATACTTATTGCGTGTCACTTTATACTGGACTTTGTTTATATTGTATTCCCGTGATTTACGAACTATTTACATGCCTACAAGTTTGTGCGGAACCCTCGATGCGCGAGTCCGACTCGCACTTGACCGGCTTTTTTTTTATTCCAAGTATATCAAAATCAGCCCTATATCTGGTAATATAGATAAATTATAGCTCTATCCTTTCCTTTCTTATGGCAGAGGAAAGGAATGTCATACTCGTAAGCTAACTTTTTATCTGGGCATTGGAACAATCGGGCCCTTAAAATTAAATACTTCTAGTTTAAGACAATCTCTTTGAAATGACGCGTGAAGTTTGTCTAAAAGCTGATCTGTCGGCCTAGAAAAGTTGTATTCTGTAAGCACTCATGTCATTTCATATATTTTGTCAGATTCCTACTGATTTCTAGGATATATGGATATTTTTTAAACATCACAGTGTGTAAGTCTATGTTAAAACCATCTCAGAAGTAAAGTAGTTCCCGAACTAATTTAGTTAAACGGTGCAATATGGTGAGATAATTGCGATATAAAACTTTTTTATGAAGTCCGTTAAAAAATAAAGTAAAATGTCTAAATTATTAAAAAAGCTAATAGAAACCTCTCGGCCCTCATTACGCCCGCGGAAACCCTGAACCAGTATAATCTAGGTAATGAGCCTATACTAATGCAGGACGTGACGTAACGGCAATAATTACACAAAATGTCTACGTACCATGCAAATCATTTTCTGGTGAGCGCGTACCAAGCTAGCTGAGATTTTGAGATTACTGGTTCCGTATATTTGATTTTAATATATAATAATACAATAATGAAAGAATATTACGATTTTAGTACGCGTGGTAAAAATTATATTAGTTATTCAAATATTTATAGAAGTAATGAGTGTAAAGCTGCAGGAAAAAACGTTAAGCTAGCTTTTTTCATAAATATATTTATGGTTTAAATTGAAACGGGTAGTTAGGTAGTTGTACAAAGCCCTTAGCTAATTTTTCTATTCGTTTCTATTCGTTTCATTTTTAAACCAATCGCGTCACTGGTAGATCACGTGACTCTTCGTATGACGTGATCTACCAGTGACGCGATTGGTTTAAAAACTAAACGAATAGAAACGCTAGTTAGCGATGGGCATCTTGGCTAAGGGCTCTGATAGAGTTCTTCCTGAAGAACTTTGGGTTTTTGTAATAAAATAAAAAATAATTTTAGAAAAGTTAAAATACAAAATTAATACTTAAATGTACTTACTGCTAGTTCTTTTTGGCCCAAGTTTTTATTGTATGTCAGCAAATACGTTTTAGCTTATCCATATGTAATTTATATGCTATTAATAATTTATTGACTTATTTAATATGTCGATTAGTCTCAATTTATTAACATAAGACATTGAAACATTTAATCAACAACAAAGATATAACTTTATTTATGATGCGTTTGCAAAAAACTACTACAATTAGCGACAATAATGAAGCAGAAGTTAATGAAGTGCCGAACAAAAATAAAACGAAAGTCTTCACCTTTAAGATCATTAAGGCCTGTGTCACACTAAGCACGTGTTGTGAAGCAAAGATTTAAGTAATAACTTGGTTTGACAACGCGTTTAGCTTAGTTGGTAGTGACCCAGTCTACGAAGCTAGCGGTCCAGGGTTCCTTTCCCGGTAAGATAAAAAAAAAAGATAAAAGATATTTATTCAGTAAGTAGGCCGCACGGGCACTTTTACACGTCAAAATCTACCAGCGCTTCCCAAGAGGAGACCACTGCTGAGAAGAAGCGCCGCAAGAAACTCAACAGTTAGTCATTTTTTAAATGAAAATATAACAATGTCACTACTTATTCTAACATTATATAAAACTGTAAAAATAATATTAAATATCTGCGTAGTTTTGCAGGAAAACATGTCAGAATGACTACGAGAAAATTTATATATATATATCACACAAAACAGTTTGACATGTCTTCCTACATAAACCGTGTCCCCTAGACAAGATACAGCGTTTACATGATTTAATTAAGGATAATTATTTGAGTGATGAGCGCGAACATTATTAGTTCCTCAGTCTTGGATGTTTCTATGTATTAAAGTTTGTATTTCTCTATATAATTATGTTTATCGTTGCTTTGTATTGCACAAGCCTAGAGCTAAAGTGGAACTAGATAAATGTATGTGTTTTTTTTTTTAATTAACTAGCCTTTGGCTTTGTCTTTGTAGTTATTTATTATTTATTGTTTCCTTGGAGCTAATAATTTTTTTTTGTTTCTAACTTTACGTTAATGCAGTGGACATACTCAACGAGGTTTTTACCTGCAACGCGGTACCCCAAAATTAATTTGAATAACTAATTTCCTAGATGGAAATTGGTTTATTATGCTTATAATAACATCGACGATTTTTAAATAATAACGAACAAAATGGGATAGTTCAAAAATATGATTCACAATTCGTTATGTTTATTGAATTAACTTTATACCTTAAAGACAACTTGTAATTATTTGAGGTCGACCAAATCGAAAGGGTCCTTATGGCGGCGGACGCTTACGCTGTTATAGTTTTCATAGCCTTGTCATTAATATAACAGCCGTGTGAAAAAAGGCATTACCGCCTGCCGCGATAAAATCCCTTTCGATTTGGATGACCACATTTGACTTTTTAACTATTAAAAGGACGTGATTTTAAAAAGGCGTCATAAAGATGCCAACCGATTTTAAAGCGCTTCTCTTATCTACCTACACTAATAATTATATAGGGTGTCCCAATATCGGCAGGCCACATTGACACTGGAGGTAGCCCAAGACGGATTGAACCAGACACTTTTGTTTCTGTTTTTTTTTTTTTTGTTTAACGGAGTGCAAATGCTTTACACATTGTCCACACACCACACCGAACCAGCCTAACATGACCTTAATAAAATCGCATGGTTTTCAAGATTTGCCAGTTTAAAGTTCTTCTCCAGTACAAACTTTAAATTGGCATATCTCGAAAACCATGCGACTTTTACTGAGGTCATGTTAGGCTGGTTCGGTACCTCTTAAGCTGTCAGCTCCGTGTCAATGTGGCCTACAGATTTTGGGACACCCTGTAAAAAAGTAAAGTTTGTATGTAGGAGTTTGTAGGTCTCCAAAACTACTTGATCGATATGAAAAATTCATTCACCAATATTTAGAAATTAATTACAGAGTGGACATAGGCTTAATTTTTTACTTACATTTGCCGAAATCAAAGCGAGGGCGGGTCTCTATTCTATTTTACAACCATTATTCTACCATAAAACATACAGCGGGGTTAGCATGCATGCGCGAGATAAAATTTGACAGGTGCTATCTATTCCATATTCTACCGTAAGACAACGCTTAAGGTTTAAAATAAAAGTATCCCGTCTTGAAAAAAATGCTATAAAAATGTGAAAATCGCTATAGTCGCTTAGTAATAAAAGTCAGGACGAGGCACTTTTATTTTAAACCTTAAGCGTTAAGTCTTACGTTAGAATATAGAATATATGTATTCATTTCCCTACCACCTGTTAAATTTTATCTCGCGCATGCATGTTAAGCCCGCAGCGGGTAACTTAATACCGCGTTTGGTTATAAATGTAAAGCTACTAACCTAATAATACAACATCGAGTTGTATATTACTGTTAATATCGAGTCAATAGACCAAGGTCTTATGCAAAGCGATCGTAATGAGGCTGGCTTTAAAAGCTCCACTAACGGTTAGAATATCCAAACGCCGTGTTCAATGCCAAGCTATCGTCTGAACACTAGGGTGTTATTAAAATGGAATTATGTTTTGAATATTTTATAAAAAATATAATATATTCAGTAAGTACGCTGCACGGGCACTTTTACACGTCAAAATCTACCAGCGCTTCCCAAGAGGAGACCACTGTTGAGAAGAAGCGCCGTAAAAAACTCAAAGTTAGTTAATCTATAAAAAAATCACTTTTTACAATGATACAACCTTATAAAACTGTAAATATAATATAAATTATCTGCGTAGTTCTGCAGGATAACATATCAGAATTATTTTACAAAAAAATATCTACATGTTATTTGATAAGTAAATGTTGGTAAGATATCTTGGTATTTTATAAATATGACACGTTGGTTTTAGGGTTCCGTACCAAAATGGTAAAAAAGGAACCCTTATGGTGAGACTTCGTTGTCTGTCTGTCTGTCTGTATGTCACAGCAGTTTTTCTCAGCAACTACACAAGCTATCAACTTGAAATTTGAATGTCATATGAAAAGGCTTAATCTACACTACACATTTCAAAACTATTTTTTATTTCAAAACTATTTTTTTTGACGTGACGTACTTTTTGATTTATAACCAAAAATGTTCAAAAAATTATTTAAAAATTCCTCAAAATTTCCTCCCCCCCTTATCTCCGAAGTTTATGAACCGGTGTTCAGAATTTATAGTTTTCGAGTACCTACCTAATTGACTAAAAACTTTAAAGATCTGTCCTAAAATTTAGGCAAGTCAAAACGGACCTTAATAAATTAACCTTAATAATTAAAGTACATAACATAAAGTTACTTTGTATAATAAAATGGAACCCTCGGTGCGCGAGTCCGACTCGCACTTGACCGTTTTTTTTAATCTTATCATGATTTTTTCATAAATCTTGATACAATTCTAAAGCGATGTAAATTCAATCCTATTTATTCTCACTGGAACCATTGCCTTACCTCCTCGGATAATGCAAAGCAATTACGCAATAATGACTGCTTAACATTATCTCACGTGCGTGTGTGTGTGTGTTGTGTGTGTGTGTTTATGCGTGTATGTGCGACAAACAGGGCCACTAGTTAAAGGTTGCCAGTTGTAAATAGTGCCGTTTAAATTAACTAAGATTTATTTGTTAGGCCAATTTATTTATTAATCCAATAACAGCTGCTTAAAATGTACGTTGCCATTTTCTCACTTTGACAGATTGTAGTTCCATGTGTTATAATGTTAAACTCAATTTTGCCAAAGTATAAAATCGGTTCGACTCACAAGAGTCACGAAAGAGAGCGATAAAGCACTTTTTCCGTCTCGCTCGAGCTAAGTCACATCATGCGAGTTTCTTAGGTTAACAAAAAAATATAACTTTTTAAATGACACTTTATAGCTACCAACATTATTTGGTGACCCTAATTTAATTTTAATATAATGTGCCGTTTTTTGAAAGTTGGTGTTTATTTGCATTACGGATATCTTGAGGCTTGGACATTTTTTTTATATGTTGTCGTTGTTTTTTTAATTATAATTATAACAACTTTCTGTTTCACTTAAGAACATTTAAGCATGGGTACTCGTTACGGTGACACTTGAGTAACATCCGGTGAATATTAACTCTACATTAAAATTAAACCTGGTTTGGTCGATAAAAATTATAATTTTGTTTAAAGTTAGTTTAAAGGGACAATATGGCTAGTTTTCCAATCCAAGTCTGTCACAGGATTATAGACTTATCTTATTTTTTTTTACCCGACTGTCAAAATAGGAATGTTTTGGCCCTGTATGTATATATGTATGTATGGTTCTGTGTACCCTCGTGGAGGCTAAACGGATGACCCGATTTCGACAAACGAGATAAAAAAAAAGATGTCATTAGATTTGTCTAAGGGCCAAAAGTGTCAAAGGAAAAAATCTTCGAAACTCGATTCCCGTGATTTACGAACTAACAAACCTACAAGTTTGTGCGGAACCCTCGGTGCGCGAGTCCGACTCGCACTTGACCGTATTTTAATAGCATTTAAATTAAGAGACCACGCTCCTATTGTCTATTCTGATTGTAAAAAAACAATACGATATATGGCGTCAATTCTCAAACCGTTATCAAACTAATGCGACCATATAATTACTGGGGGCATTAAGTATTCCAACACGTATAATTACCTTCGCGCCCGTGACGCGTTTAATCCGGCAAGTAATGGAGATAAATAGATCGGGATATCGCCTTGGAATATATCAGCGTTTAGTCGCATAGTTGGCGGGATGAAAGTCGGAATTGGGGTTCCGGTGGCGATTATAGCGCCTTATGTGACAACGAGAAAAAACCGGCCAAGTGCGAGTCGGACTCGCGCACTGACGGTTCCGTACACGTTTGGCTGGTTTTTAGTATTTGTTATTCTATAGGGTTTGTTTTATAATCGTAGCAAAATTGACGCTTGTATGTTTTACCGTTTCTTGTATGGAGACCCCCTTTATTATTTCACTTTATTATTGTTTTTTTATTTGTTAGTAAATCCGCCGTAATAACACATTCTGAAAAAAAAAACAACCCGCTATCTATTACGGTTCAAAAGATAGGGTGCATTGGGGTTATTCCGTGTGCGGGGCAATTCCGTAAAACAGGCGTTTATGCCCATTCATAATGGCGTCACGCCACCATCTCTTTTAAAAACATAGAACTAACAAACAAACAGAGTTAACAACGGCGTGCCGTTCTAGAATGGGCATAAACGTCGGTTTTACGGAATTGCCCCGCATACGGAATAACCCCAATGCACTATACAGCTCTTTATAGACAGACGGCCGGACGGACAACGGAGGCATATTAATAGGGTTCCGTTGGGCGCCCTTCGGGTACGGAACCCTATAAAGGATTTTTAGAGGCTTGTAATGAATTTGTAATTCATTTAGGTCCTGTTTCATAAACGACAAGTATATTTATCTGCCAGTTAAAGTTAGCTCTCTCCTTGTCTATTTTCAAGTGAAACAAAGGGAAAGAGCTAAATTGTTAAACAGGCAGTTAGATAGCACGAAAGACTGCAGATATCAATGAATATGGTTAAGATTGAGGTAAGCTCTCGTGCGTTCGCTTACCGCTCGCTCGCTCGCTCATGTCAATGCCATACATTTTGACAGATTTGATTTCTACGTTCGTTATCTATCGCTAAATGGAGTTTCTAACCCTAATGCACCATAGTACCTAATTGCAAGAAGGCCATACATTGCGGAGATTTATTTTCTAAGTGACCAGATTGTACGTTGTCGGCCATTTACTGTATAAATCTATGTATTTATTTAAAATGACTCGAAACAGACAAATTTAATTTTTCATCTCACTGTTAAATTTCACTACCATAAATACCGATCTACAGGTTGTCCCATAATATGGCTGGTTCGGTCCGTCTTAGATTGGTTTACCTCCGGTGTCAAGGTGACATACGACTTATGGGACACCCTGTATAGATATTATTTTTCAAGTTTTAGTCAGTCGAATAAAAACTTACACAATTTCCGCGTTTATTTATTTATTTTCACACTATAACAGGATAACGATCGATTATTAAAAATAATATTTGTATCAATGATGGAAATGTATTGCTTTAAAAATAATACTGCTTATCGTCATTTTGTTCCAAACTCTTTCTAGCCTAAAGTCTAGAAAGAGTTTGGAACAAAATGACTTTAATCTTTTATTTATTTTTGAGGTAAGGTAACAAAATGTAAATTTAAAAAAATTGTAGTACACAGTTACAAGGCATTTACTACGTTTAAAACAATAGTCATAGGTGCCAAGACATAATTCAAAATCGGAATTTAAAAGAAAATAGTGAATGTAATGTAAACATTGTACACTCACTTCAAAAACGCCGCAATATTAATTAGGTAACTATGACCACGAGCCACGATTAAATCGTAAAATAATACAATGAACAAATATTATTGCTGGTCATAAGGAAAATATAATAATATTCAAATATCTACAAGGTAACGCGTGACTAGTGTGTTCTAGTTAATCATAGAATAATAATGTAGACTAAACAATATTTAAAATTTTTGCTTCGAGGGTTAAAAAAGCATCATATTGTTTACAAACTTACGGATATGACCAATAAAAAAAAAATACTTTCTAGACCACACGCTATCTTTACAAATGAACAATTCAACATTCAGTAAAATATATTGTAATATTTTCCAAAATATATAGAACTAACTTGAATTGCTAAAATCATACGAGCATAAGTGAGTAAATATTCATATAATATATTAAAATAACTGGTAATTGTAGCTAGAATCATACAAGTATACTCATATACTATATTTCTCTACTTCCTCTGCATACAATAATGTAAGTAAGGAACCCTCCACGCTGCGCGTGTGTGCGTTCGCTTCAAAGACATTAAGTTAATGCGACCTCATAATTACTAGTTGGAGGCATTAATTCTCGCATCCATAATTAAGTCTAATACCTCGGCTCTGTTGGCCTACAATCTAGATAAATATTGTATGTCATTCGACGTCAATTAAGCAGGCATTAAAATAAATCATTGTGACACTGACTTTGTTTTTGTTTGGATATTTATACGTCGTGGATAATTTTTACAGTAGTTTATGGCGAGTTTACAATGACAGTAAGGGATATTGAAGAAGTTAGTAGTTTGATTTAAAAGTTTAACAAATGGTGTTTTCAACCCCCAACAAAAAGAGGCCGAACATAAAATTATGTTTGTCTCTGTGCCCATCTGCCGAGTTAAACGACTTTAATGCTTTTTTTAAATATATTTTAAAAAAGCTAAGATAAGTTTAATGAAAATCAGTTATTTTATTAAAAATCCAGAGTTCCCTTAGATGTCGATTATAAAATAGCCGATAAGTACTTAATTCTTAAAAACACATTTTTCATAAAGGATTAATCTATTTGTGTTTCTTATATGTATTTTTAAAAGGAAATTATGTCGCTACTCATTATTTTTTATGCCATTACAAAGCTTATAGTTAGCTCGCCTTGAATTGCTTTTACAAACATTAAAAAATTAAACCTCCCGACACATTTCCCGGCCAACATAAATATAATAAAACCATAAAAAACGGTCAAATAACAGTTGTAAACCTGCGGGCTGTCAAGATTGTGCGGGAAACATTTTCATGAGCATTAAGTGTATTAAAATGCAATTATTGTGGCCAATAAAAATGATATTCTTTAATCGCCGCCCGAGGGTCGCATTATGTGCGTTCGTCAAAACATTCAGTAAATTGCTTTTTATGCACATATAATTAAAGGTCACGGCGGAATGACAGGAAAATTAGCGAGCTATTAACTGGTGACTAAGAATTTCGATCTTAAACAAAATATAATCTACTAAGGGGCTCATTTTTAGGGTTCCGTACCTCAAAGCAAAAAACGGAACCCTTATAGGATCACTTTGTTGTCCGTCTGTCTGTGTGTCTGTCAAGACCTTTTTTCTCAGGAACGCGTGGAGGTATCAAGTTGAAATTAATATCAAATACATAAGTCTGCAGTCCCTTGGATCAGTGAAAAAATCAAACATCTAAGTCAACGCAATTAGAAGGGAATCTCAAGGGTATCAAAACCAATAAGGTACTTCCCGTTGACTTAGAATCATGAAATTTTGCAAGAAGCTATGTCTTATAGCACAAGTAAAGGAAAAAATCCGAAAACCGTTAATTTGTAGTTACATCACATAAAAAATGAGCCCAGTATAAGCTGACACTCACTAAATACTAAAGTGCATACTTATTGCGTGTCAGTTTATACTGGACTTTGTTTATATGGTATTCCCATGATTTATGAACTATTTACATGCCTACAATTTTGTGCGGAACCCTCGGTGCGCGAGTCCGACTCGCACTTGACCGGCTTTTTAAATCTCGAGATACAGATATTTCTATCAGATATTTTTAGCTCTGTTCTTTTCTATCATTGATAAGAAGAACAAACTGATAACTGTGTAAGTTTGGGAATATTTTTAAGTCAGACTCTGCACATACTCTCATTATTAAAACCTTTAATTTATACTTACTTAATGAGAATTTATTTTTAAATATAATGAAAAACAACGTGCCTCCACATTGTCTGTCTAGGTTGTCGTGTGATAAGATCGTTCTTATTGCGTTTTGTCTCTTTATTATTCTGTCTACCCATCAGTAACTTGTATACTTTTGTTATTTAATATAGCTTATTAAAAAATAAATTTCGTATCACAAAATAATGTAACCATCTCATTTTCACCATAAAAGTTGTCCTTTTTAAAAGCTCCGGCTTCATAACTTCACTCCAATAACACATATTGGAGTGAAGTTTTTTAAGTCAACTTTTTTAAAATTTAAAGTAAACAATACGTCATTTCCCGGCTCGCTGGCATTAAATTAAAAAAATAATTATCTCAAAAAGGCGCAGCGCACGTTTGATAAATTGAAGGAACAATTAATGTTGTGTGGTGCAATGTGGGTGTGGTGCAACTAATTATACATTATGATAAGTTCATGATTATATTCGAATTTATGATAAGGCAGTAGGTACATACCTAATTGAGTTTCGAGACATGGTTCTATTTTGTAAAGGATGTCACAGCTAATAAAATAGTAAAGTACAGTAGACTGGAACGCTTAAATGGCAAATACTTCTTAATAACGCTATAAGCTATCCTTAAACATATCTTTAAAATTGGAAATAAATACTCATTAAACGTAAAAAACATTTAAACTAACCGATAATTTTTATGATTTCGTTTAAGATTTACATTAAAGTAACGTTAAATTAGAACGAACCCCACTAAGGCTGGGTTTTAAAAAGATCCGTTAGATCCAATTTCGATGAGGAATGTCAAAAATTATATGAAGTTGCTATAATAAGGGGTTTTATAAAACCGGGGCCAAGTTAACAAACGATGTAGGTACTGTCGTTTATATACTATGTATTTCCATGTCGTGCCTTAAAACATCCGCTGTGTTGCAACCACATTCTGACATCTGTTTCACTTTCTGTTGCTACTGTCACATTGAAATGCAGCCTTTATTTTCACAATATTTAATTGTCTTACTCGTTTATATGCAAACTAATCCAATTATTGATACTTAATTCATCCGTCTGTATATCAATTAGCATAAGACCCACTGCCATTTACTTAAAGGTCAAACCTTCGTGCCTGCTTTTGGAAGCTGTTAATTATAATTAATTTTTACTTATTTTTTTTTAAATTAACAAGTTTGTTAAGTGCTGATAGTATTGTTTAAATTTATTTAAAGTTTAGTTCCATTTTGAGTATGTATTGTGTTAATGAATTTGATAAATGCTAAAATATAATGTTTAGCGATGCCACCAACAGCGGTGTAGGTGCACTATTGCAACATCTGATCTTGTCTGTGGAACTTTTATTTCGATGTTTTTGCCGATATATACAATTTATTTAAAGTATAATATCATAAGGAATATAAAAAACCAAACAATCAGGTTATTTTGTACATTTTTATCGCCTGCGGCAATTTTTAAAACTTTAACGGCCCTTTGCTAGATATTTTAATATTTTGACTTATGCCACTATTACATTCGCCCAGCGATATTGTCCTCTTAATCATTTGATGACTAACCGCAGCATACCAACATGTCTGCTCTTCTCGTCTTTGCCAGACTTTTTCGATGATAACGTTCCACATCGTAGGCACATTTATTAGTTACTATGTTCTTTAATACTTTGCCTTGTGACGCGACTTATTTGAACTTTTGCGTCACCTTCTAAACCGGTAGCGCTTTTCATTGACAATTTTTTCGACGACATTCCTCGCGCAGCTAATTATATTTTTGCTAGCTGCATTTAACGCGCATTGCACCGAGTGCGTTGCAGCGGATGCAGCCTAATTAGCCCCCTATTACCACTAATGCGCGTAATGAACCGCTCATGAACGTATTGTTTGAGTCGACAAAAGAAGTGTCGTGTCACTACTTCCCGTTAAGTGCGGGGCGACAGTTATACTGGGACCCGGTGCTGTTTTGTTTTTTTCTTACATACTGACGGTTTTAGTCATTAGTATTTTGATATGACGATTTTTTCGGCGTGTGACGTGGGTCTCAAATTCTACGTCTCTAATTAAAAGTCACGTCTGTGTGAAGTGCCGTTGAGAACCAGGTGTGACTCGGCTAGTAGCTTCGAGCGTAATCAAGCTAGTGTTTTGCTAGATTTGTCCCGATCCTTTGTTTTCATTCTACTTGTTTGAGAGTCGTCGATTATGTCACTCTATGTTACATGACAAGACAGCTTAATGAGCTTTTTATTAGGATTCCGAAGCCAAAATGGCAGAAACGGAACCCTTAGTTTCGTCATGTCCATCCGTCCGTCCGTCATACCGTGTGTCACAGGCATTTTACTCAAAAACTACATGATATGTATTGATAAAATTTGGAGTATATTTATCTTGTTTGCCGCTTCTTAGTTTGGTAGTTAAATAACAAAAATAAATATTTCTAGGACTCCATACATGTAACAGAAGTTGATTTTTTTTTTCTGCAAACGTGTGGCACATATTTTGATAGTTCTTTTACAAACACTTTAAATTCCTAAGTTTTTTTTTTTATAAGTGAATATTTTCTGAAATAATCGCTCCGAAAGTTGCATAAATTGTGTCCCCCCTTTATATTTACGACTGTATATCCAAAAAATATGAAAAAATTACAAATAATAAATACCATAAATAATAAATTGTAATAAATAAATAATAATTAAATAAATAATAAATAAATAAATAATAAATTGTAATTGTAATTGTATAATAATAATAAATTGTATACCGTTTTTGATTGCCGAAAAATTGCGCTTCTCAACAAAAGGACGTAATTTCCATGAAGATACGCACTTCTGCTGGTGCACTTTATTTGTAATTGTAGTATTGGCGACGGAACCCTACACTGAGCATGGCCCGACTTGCTCTTTCGCGGTTTTTTTTCTACAGTATGTCTCGCCGTCTCACCCATAGTAGAAGCCTAGACATTAATTTGGGACATAGACAATTTGTTTATCTAATTGTACTATTTGTTATTTAGTTCCCCAAAAATAAATCTAATACCAAAACACAAACATATTATATAGCTATCCCTTTCTCCCGCACAGGCTCGCAGCATCAAACGGCGAGATCACCATAACAACGTCAGCGTCGCACTCCGCCGGGCCGGGCAGCAGCGCCGGCAGCGCCGGCTCCTGCCCCGCGCCGTCGCCGCATGCGCCGGTCAAGATGTCGCCCGGCTCGGCCAAGTCACCCTCGCACGATGACGGGGACCTGCTGGCTGATTCGCCAAGTAAGTCCAGCAAATTTTTGTGCAAGCGCGGATCCAGGAGGGTCACAAGTTAAAAAATAAATAATCTTATCCCCCCCCCCCCCCCCCTGTACCGAATCCAGGCCACCTGGGCCCGAAGCTTTTAATTATCTTACGGTTTAAGTTTTTATAAGGAAGAAGCTGCAATAAGGCTCTACTTCGAGAAACCTTCGACTCTCAGATTTTTAAATGCTGCAAACTTCACACCAATATTATCGTGTCCCAGCATTAGCAAATTCACAAAACACCGAATTTCCCATCAAAAGCATCATGAGGGCTGTCGCGTGTGAATTCGCCGCTAGAGGCGCTAGTGTAGCGTGAGGTCTCCGAAATGACAAAAATTCACTGTTTGCGGATGACGAGGGTTTATTTCTAATTAGAATAATGTTGTGAATATTTTGAATTACCTAAGATTAATTATGGCAAATATGAGTTACGGGTCAATGAATATCAGTGCTTTAAAAGCGGAGCTAAGAAAAAGAGATGCAAAATTAAGCAGGCTGAAAGAAAAGCTGATTCAGAAGTTAGTTTGTTTACTGTTTTTAGGTTTTAAATATGATTTAAATGTAAACTTTAAATGTAAACGCCCGTAATAACAAACTTTGAAAGCTATACTTCAGGACCTTACTCTACAGTGGCGCCAACTAGTGAGCACTAAAACGATAGCCTTCATTGAGGCGGAAGTTAGCACTGGTTCATTAGTTTCTTAAACACATTAACTGTAGCAAACTGAAACGCTATTTTCGTCCGCTGTAACTCTGTTCTACTTATCCATAGAAGTTGTTCGTTCTAAGCATAGCAACGATCCATTAGCGTAGTCTGCGCTGTCCTAGGTATTTCACTTAATACTATAAAGAGTTGGGCCACGGATGCACTGTTAGGAAGTTTGCTTAAGTAGATTACTGACTTGTGAGAGTAGGCTGACGCAGGTGGATACAATTCAGTTAGGTAAATGTCTTGGTCATTTCCGATTTGCTGAGGTTAGTTTGGAACTTTACGGGAAAGCCAATATAATGCAACATAATCAAATACTTAGCCACGTATGCACTAAGAAACATTTGTTTATAATTACGTTTCAGAAACAAAATGTGCGTGTTTCTGAAGAATATAGAGACTGTTGCGATAAACATAACTGTTTCTATGGCTGGTGGATGTTTCTCAGGCCGTCCACACCGTGTCAGCTAAAACATTGTATTCTAATACGTGGTGTTCAAAAACAGTGCATCTGAAACACGGAAAACGGCCCTAAATGTCAGAAAGAAGTATCTATCAGAATCAGAATAATATGACTTACAAGTAACTACTACCTACTACTAGATAAGAAGTCAATCCTGACACATGTCATTCCAGTACAAATTATAACCTCAAACCCATGAATAGGTTATAAATTGTACTGCGATGACAGGTGTCAGGATTGACTTCTTATCTGCCTTTTACTGTAAGAACCCAGAAGTAACAGGATCTTGGTTATTTACTGACTGTTACAATACATATCTATTTACAACCATGTTGCTGAGTGGAGACCAATTCAGCAGACATCACCTTTGCTTCAACCTTTAATAAATGTTGTTAGGTGATAACACTGATAAGAAGTAGTTTCATGATGTTTTTTGATATTTACTTTGTAGGTACTATATTGATGTGTCTGTTGAATGTTTTTCTTTTCTATAATATTATATGCAGTAGGTATCTGATACTCATGTTTGTGACAGCTTTTTATGCGTGTCAAACATACACAACACTTCAATTCTCATGGCAATAATTATGTTAATTAAATTAGGTATTCGTCAGACATTACCGAGTGCAACGTGCAATATCAATGTCATCTATTTCGTAATACAGCTAGGAATAGCAGAAGTGTTTGTTAACAAACTGCTACAGTATCTCTTTTTCTTCTTCTCCTTATTTAAGAGCTATGCTCTTGTCGGTGTAGCTCAAAGCAAGCCCTCCATTTTGTTCGATCCCAGGTACACCTCTTTGATGTATGTATGTATATTTCCTAAAATAAATGTATGTCACAGTCGTCTAAGGCTTCCATTGGCCCATTTTATTCATTTTTAGATCGATAAGCTTCTTTTGTGCTATTAAACCTACCTTGACCTGTAGTCTAGACGTTGTATTTGTGGCGCTTGCAGTCTGAATATAGGTGCCATGATTATTAGATGAGATGTCGTGTATAACTTGAGACTAAATTTAAGATTTGTAGTGAGTGTAAGTCTATGTCTAAGAAGATATGTCCCGGAACTTACTTTGGGGCTAGGTTAATTTGCGTGAGATTGTCACCTACTTTTTTATTATTTAATAAACAAAAAGCCCAATTAGACTCTCGGATTCTAAGCCTATATTTTAAATTATAATTATTAACTATAATAAGAACAAACTTAATAAAAGTATCTTAATATCGCACAGTTGCTACCATCACAGTTGCTACCGATACTGATCGTCTAATAATTATGAAATTATGGTAAAACAATATATATTTAATGTATAATTCTGAGTCGTGAGTTCATGCTGAAATTATACTCAACGCCAAAACGCCTTTGCTCTTTATCTTCTACATATCACCCGAAAGTCGTTCACTCTTATCCGGAGCGCGGTAGATTCACTCCATACCGTTGTATAAAAGAGCCCGTATGTGGCCAATTTACTGAATAAACATTTTGAATTTCGAATGAACCAAAAAGTATTTAATGTGCAATTCCTGGTTCTATAAAGATTCTATAAACGTCCCAACGCAGAGGTGCGGGCAACTAGGCTAATTGTCACATAATGACTCCATCGATTCAGGGCTATTTCTGCATTAATGCGATCGGACTGATGCAGTCACTGTAACTGGGTAGAGTAAAAACAGGCATACGAGTAAGCACTCAATTCTTTTTAATTATCTCAAAATAAAATAGTGAATAGTCTTGGTGGATATAGCGAAGCGAAGTGGTGGATATGGAATTGGTGTATAGCGAAGCGAAGAAATAGGAGTCCTGTTCAAAAAGTTATAGTTTTTCCCGCGTCTCCAGCGGGCAGAAGTCGTTTATCAGCTGGAACCAGACAAATTACATTATGGGAACGTAAAAACTCAAATGGAAAAAAAAACATGAGCTGTCGCGCACTCGGTCGGCGATTTGGATTAGATTTTTTAATTCTTACAATCGCAAAACTTTCTAAAATTTCCACCTATCCCGTACCTAGCCATTTGGATGCACCATTCATAAAAACATGGTGGAATTGTGTTTAAAGAAGCAACGTTTAGGGGTCAATTTGTGTAAAACTAGTGGGTCTCCACGAGCGTTTCGCTGCGTTATATTTACGGCAAAGAATAAGCGAACTAAATTCGTCAGCCTCTCGAACTTTGAGCCCGGTGCCGTTTAAAGCAATAGCTACGCAATTCCGCTAGGCGCTTTAGACTTCACGTTTCTAAACAAACAGCGTGATGGCACCAGTTATGGACAAGAACCAATGATGGACACATGATTCTTATTTTAAAGAAGATAAGGGTTATTCATTTATTTTGCAACCATACATTTATAACCGTTACAAATGCTTTTATTTCACTAACTAAATATTTTTTTCCTATTTAAATAATAAAAATATTTATTGTACAGTAATACAGATATTGTGCAGCTACATTATCTACATTAAGAAAGGTTTGTAAATTTTGTCACAGTGGATTGGTTGAATGTATGACCCCGAAACTAGGTAAAACCTGTGACTTAGAGGCTAGAGTTCCTTCAATTATGGGAAAGGGCTTACAAAAACATTTTGGAAAAAAGAGATTGGAAAATAATTGAAATAGGACATTAAGCAAAATTGACATGAAAGTCAGCTGACAGTCAGCTGCAGAGAAAAGTAACCACCCCTGCATACAAGTTGTATAGCAGGGGGGGTTAATTTTCTCTGCACGAGTACTGTACGAGTATCAAAGATGTTTTAACATGTTCATACTACCTATCTCAAACGTGATTTTTCGTTGTTATTTTTACTCAATTTTGTTATTAATTCATATAATTCTTTTGTAACTGTTACGTACAGCTTATGACTTTTTAATTATCAGAAGACCAATTTTTAAAGGTACGTAACGATTTAATAAATAAACCCCATCGACGTTTTCTATTTAACCCTTCAGATCGTATTGCACTCGTATCGTGACACATAAATAGCCATTGTCGTGTCCCCGGGCCCCAGTTCTATTGATTACTATTTAATTCGTTGTTAGTGGAAACAATTACTAAATTACCGAGTTCCTCTCCTGTTGGCACGAATTTATATAAATTAATCGATTGAAACGATTCGATACAGATATTCGCTTGGGAATGAGTTACGTCATCGCCTGAGCAGATGTTTTGGACTGACACTGGCTGGTTAGGGCATCTCTAAAATCAAATAATTAAATCGAATTAATACCGTCATTTTCAGCTTATTCGAATCATTTTACATTGATGATCAGATTTAAAATGTTTTGGTACTTCGATTTTTAAATTTACGGGTCGCTTAACTAGATTGAACCGTAAATTTTGAATTAATTTTGCGATCATACAGTTAAAATATTAACGTAAGTAAAAGATATCAATGATTTTGTATTGAAAAGGTGTCTGCATCAACTTTTGAGTTAGTTTTCCGTGTAAGGTACGACATAATAACTTTGAATTACGTTTCATGGTGGCACTTAACTTGGCTATTATTTTTCAAACAATTTTGTTGCATCTCTTTCATTTGCTTTGACAAAAGAGAGACGTAAGATATTATTAATTAATGTAATGCCAACATCACAATATAAATATAGTCAGTCAATCAGGCAATGCGTAATGTAATAAAATGACTACTAGGTAATGAAAATGGCCACTTTTAGTTGGTATTAGATACCAATAATGGACACTCTTATTTCAAATATCAGCAAACAATTATAAAATTCCTTAATTATTTGTAGCATCTATAATACAACGATAATTACTTTAGTAATCACTAAGCTGTGTTCATTTTAATAATTGCTCATATATCAACCACAAACAATATTTTCAAATATTCATCGCTACCATCTATTAACTCCATAAATTAAGGCCATAATCATTGGTAATTTGATATCTTTATAAATAACAAACAGTCCGGGGCCTTTTAGCCATCAAAGGGGCCGAGAGAACAATATAATTAATCAACTAATTAAAAACCATTACAAATAATTAAGTTAGTCGATAAACGAGGATCGATAAGAAAAGCTAATGGCTGTCGCGAATCGCTAATTAACGAACAGTAGAATTACATTAAAGTAACTAGACCAGAGATTTTGTGTTTTTACGTTTCGCTTATAAATACACATACCTAGTAATACGTATATTATATAATATCATATTCATAGAAAAACGAGACAAAAACTCTTGTCTTGTTCGCTTTGCAGAAATATCAACATCGTTTTAGTAATATCGAATATTAATAAAGTTAACATTTACTTTGATTAGTTAATTCTAAAGCCGTATTTATATCCTACTAATATTATAAATGCGGAAGTTTGTGTGTGTGTGTTAGTTTGTTACTCTTTCACGCTGCAACGGCTGGACGGATTTGGATGAAACTTGGAATGGAGATAGCTTATACCCTGGATTAACATATAGAATACTGTTTATATCGGAAAATTTGGTACTTGCCAAGGGAAAACCGATAAACGACTTCTACGCGGACGGAGTCGCGGGCAAAAGCTAGTTAATAAAAGATATTAAAACTTGCCAATTTCCAGACAGGGAAAGGGATAGAGCTATATCATTCGTATACCTCTGTCCTTTTCACTCCTTTGACTTTATTCGTTTTGACAGTATGACCTCGAGAAAATATGGACCAAGAATTGTGTCCTACTTAAAAAAGAGCTAGGTACTTCAGGTTTCATCTAGTTTGTTAATATATAAGTTAAAATTACAGCAATATGATGAAAAAAGCCTTAATTTTTTAATGGACTAGAAAAATATGTGACGTTCTCAATATAAAGGGACCTTATGGAGGCAGGCGGTTACGCCGTTTTTAGAACTGTTATTATCGTATTTGTATAGTTACAAGAATAAGAACAGCGTAACTGCCTTCTTCCATAAGGTCCCTTTATATTGAGAACGTCACATATGAGAAAAGTTCCGAGTCTACGTCCCTGCTCTTTGCTCCCGATATTTAGGGCTCATTCGGAACACGCTTAATTGCTTCTAATCGACTTAATCCGTAAATTGCTATACTGGTACCATTTGTTACCCACTTTCTACTTATACTCAAAGTAGTTACTTAGTAACGTTTGGTTCATACATCTACAACATAAAATCTAGAACAAGATTGTAGTTGTTCTAGATTTTATGTTGTAGATTCTATTTTGAAGGAAGCATTGTAATTTTTTTAGCGAATCGCTTTCGATAATATAGTTCTGGGAAACTTTACGTTCGGTTTCGTTCAGTGGTTCGGTTTTATTCAATGTTGGTTTGGACCATGATGTAATCATATTGTTGACTTATCCTCCCTGAGGTCCAACGTTTAGGACAATTGTCAAAATGACTTTTAACTTTTGTTCACTGACATAAGATTCTGTTTCGAATAAGCGAAATTTGACGTGAGCCTTAGGAGGTTAAGACAGCTCGTAGTTATATAACTTGACAGTAAGAGCTATCATGTCATCAACAGTGATATTAATATCAAAGCAAGACGTGTTAAGTAAACCTTCTTGGTCATCCCAAGACTATAATCTAGACAGCTGATTTCTATAACGCCTTTATCTTGCTTTGTCAAGAATTGGGATAAAAAATAATAAATATCAGGGACAATTTCACACAAATTGACCTAGTCCCAAACTAAGCTCTATACTTGTACTATAGGTACTAGGCATTGATATACATACTTACATAGAGAAATAAATACTTAAATATATAGAAAACATCCATGACTCAGGAACAAATACTCGCGCTCATCACGCTAATATAACCCGGGACCGCTAGCTTCGTAGGCAGGGTCACTACCAACTAGGCTAACCGCGTCGTCAAAAAAGAAAGAAAAAGAAGGAACATTACCAATGTAGAGATCAAACGTTTTAAATCGGATAGAAAATGCAAATAGGTATATACGTACTGACCATATGGTCTCCGGTCGCGGCCATGTTGACTAATTATTTACTAAATGGATAATCGATTACAAGTCTTTTGTAGTTACAATTATATCAATTATTAATCGCTAGACAACCAAATGAAAAGCCTTCGATAAATGCAAAGAAAAGGTCAAACTTCTATTAAACAGCTTGAATTCTTAAAAGAAACTTGTTCAAAAGCACTTACAACAGTTACTTTAATAATACGCGTTAAATACAATCGATATCGTTTTCGATTCTACATCGTAATCGTAGCCCGAATCGAGTTGATTCGGCTCGCGTAATTTTACCCATTATGCGCTCAAAACTTCCTCCCGAAAAGCACATTTGCGTTCAAAACTACTCTTTGTTCCATCGACTTAAGAAACCGTTAAATCAAACTCAAACGAAAATGTTAATTGGTAAAAGTATGTGTTTCACCCTAATCACTCGAAAACTTTAATTAAGAATAATCAAGCGTTGAATATAAAATGTCGAAATAACGGGCTGATTCGATTATTATGACGAATTTTTCGGTTTTAAATATGCATGGAGTTAGCATGTGAAGTCGGTATTAGACGATTCTAAACGCAAATTCGATATTAGAGGATAATTCCTTAAAAGTAATGGAAAATGTATGGGAATCACGATACGTCTGGTAGGTGGCTGACCTTTTACTATTCAAGAAAGTAGTTGCGTAGAATTGAGATAAGAAATGAAGCGAAAATTACAACGATGCTAATTTGTACCTATACGTCAATATGCACACTCATACAATGACACTGAATACAATTTAATGACAAAGAGATTTGTTATTAATGGAGTCCTGAGTTACACTAGTATTGTAATGAGGTAAAGTTTGTAACTTTGGATGTAGGAGGTAATCTCCAAAACTACTCATCCGATTTCATAAATAATTTCACCAATAAATTGCAATAGACGTAGGCTATATTTTGACTTATATTAACTGAAGCAAAAGGGCCGGTCGCTAATTAATAATAATTTAAAACGACCTTTAATGGTGCGATCGAGAAATTGATAGCTAAACCGTTTTTCCCATTTCGTTGGTTGATAATAATATTTTACACTCGTGTTTCATGTGTTTCAGAAATACGAAGACTGCCGATAGATATTAAGGAACTGGTAGTACTGTGCTTTTATTTTCAGAATAGTCTAATTATGGTGCAAAATTGAGTTCAAAGAAGTAATACCCTCCATCAAAATGATGTGAGGCATCGCTATGCATACAATTGGTCTTACTCCCATCCGAAGTTAATCGATATGTTACTCTATTATCTGTTTTGCTCGGTTTCCTTTGGGGTGACAAAAACAATGAGATGGGCCAGTTTCAAATGTTATGACTATCTTACAAAGATAACGTGACAATCGATTAGAGGTATAGTATTTCTGAATTTGGTTGGCCGCATCTTCTAAGGAGCATAATGCGGGATGAGGCCATCCAGAAGCAGAAGAAAAAGAAAACACAAGAACCAACAAAGATGAGAGATGTTTGAAAAGCTCTACATCTTGGCATCTCCTCACAAATTCTAACTTCTAAAATATTAGAAATATTTATTATTGATGCCCAATTTACCCTGAAATATATGTATCTATTGTAGAAACATATATATCTAGGTGCGTCACGCAGAAGACACGCGAACTGTAATCGTTCCTAATTAATTTATTACAAGAATTAAACAATTAACTCTATCTGATGCATTATTGTTATTGAATTTCGGTCTGCTCAGCCAATTGACTTATCTTTGGAAGTTAATTAATGGTGGGGTTATCACGCGATGCTCCTTAATTGCCCGAAAAAGCCTTAGCAATTCTAAATTATCGCAACGAAACGCGAGATACTTTTGATATTGTTCAGTTTCTTGAATAAATAAACGATCTTAGCTATCTAATTATTGTAGGATTCTTTGTTTCTTTATGTACTAAAAGCTACCGTGCTTTATCTGGGTCATTCTGCCCGATAAATATAATAAATATGAATTAAATGGAGTCAATCTTATGCAAATTGGTATTGTCCCAAACTATGCTTTAGGACAGTACAATGGGTACTAGGTACCGATTAAACATGCTTATGTGTATAGAGAATCAAAAATTAGAAAAGGTACATAGAAAACTCACAAATATTGCAATATTTGCCCTTCTTATTGGACCCGTGACGGCTAGCTTTTAGGGCCCCTTCACACAGGCGATTTGGTCGGCATTTCTCGGCCAGTTGTAAATGAGAAAAAACGCCGCGTTACCGCAGCGCGTACGCCGAGTGCTTGCCGAGTGTCGCTTCTTCCGTAACACAGAACTTGAGTAATGTTTAACCATTGTCCTCTTCATCGATATTCTGGAATAAATACCTTTTTTCAGATTTCCGAAGTAGCCAATCACCCTTTGTCAAT
Source organism: Tortrix viridana (assembly GCA_963241965.1). NCBI lineage: Eukaryota > Metazoa > Arthropoda > Insecta > Lepidoptera > Tortricidae > Tortrix > Tortrix viridana. The sequence continues at coordinate 11,250,821 of OY725183.1, read as the reverse complement.
ACCCAAAACCCCTAAGCCTTGAGACAAACAATATCCAAAACGAAATTATATTAGAAATCGTCTGAGCATTTTGTACCGGTAAATGGGAGAACGATTGCCAATTTAGCAACCCCACCTTGTCCTAATTGATCCAGACTACTACTTAAACTACCGGGGAGATGGCAGAAGTAATTTGTCATCTGAGGGGAATCATCGTGTCTCTAATGGCGTTAGGTACGCCTTATTAGAAACCGCCATCGACTAATTACTTGAAATTGGCCTCTAGACTGCTGTGATGACGCGGTCTTAAGAGGACTGTGAACCAGCTGCAAAATCTAGCCTTTTCATACAAACGGCGATAACGTTTTCCACCCCCTAAACGTTAACCGAATTCGACCAATTTTTGATATTGTGGTCAGTCGGATCAAAAACTATGTCCGTACGTTTCGTTTTTTAAAATATTGATTAGTTATAAAGAGATTATGGCCGAAATTACTTTTATATGACAACAATAAAACGGGAATAAATCGAAATTTATTAATGATATTGAAAAATACGAAACGTACGGACATAGTTTTTGTTCCGACTGACACCGTATCAAAAATTGGTCAAAATCGGTTATCATTTAGGGGGTGGAAAACGTTATCGCCGTTTGTATGGAAAGCCGTCACCTCACAATCCTCTTAAGATCCAGTTGCGATTGACTTAGGACACGTAGAACTGGGAAAGAGCCTCTTGGGATTCGTTTTGGTTATGTATCATATGGCGAGTTGGTTGAGGCGAATCGAATGAGTTTGATCTTAAAATAATGTTTTGTAGAAGTTTGACTTAGAAGGTATGTAAAGGTATGTTTTTGAGATGCGATTGAATCAAATTGATAATAGAAAACCGTCTGAGTTGAACTTACTTTAAAATAACAAATATAAGATTAAATCGACGTAAGACACGATATTATTTTTATAACAATAGGATTATTATCATTTTCAAAAAAGACAGACATAGATTATTACGCCACGAACTACCTAGCTATTCAAACGATTGTATATACCTAATTTGCGCGTGGGTTAAAGAAGATATCTGACCGATTTTTAAGCAAGTTGTTTTTTACAGATCAACCGACGATAAGTCAGTCGTCCAGTAATGTCGTTGACGGCATCAACCTAGAAGACATCAAGGAGTTCGCGAAAGCCTTTAAGCTTCGGCGGCTGGGCCTGGGCCTCACGCAGACCCAGGTTGGCCAGGCCTTGTCTGTCACCGAAGGCCCGGCCTACAGTCAAAGCGCCATATGCAGGTATACCAAATCAACTTAATTACGAACGTACCAACAGAACTTCTCAGTAAACGTAGAAGAACACTAAGCCCACGTATACGCAACGTATGCGATGCATTATGATATCTGGACTCTTGAATTTGTATGATTAGAAACACTTATCAAACGTGGCGTTGCGTATGACAAGTGTGTTTCTAATACAAATTCAAGAGTCCAGATATGTGGGCTCAGTGTGTTTCTACATTAAATAATGCGCTTCGGTAATCTTCGTGCATATTCGGACGACGGAAGTTACGTCTCATGTACTTACATGACAAGATTATAACTCATCATGCACGATTCTGTTCGAAATTTAAAAAACGAATATCAATTTAATATCATCGAAGGGCATACATTTCGCAGTATGTTACTTAAAACAGGTGGAGGAAGGAGTGAACGAGCCGAATAAACAGTAAATTGTAATCAAACAAGATAAAGTCGCATGCTTGTCAACGTTTTTTCAACTGACAACCCTAAGGGAAACAAAAAAGGTTTAAATTATTCATCACTCTTTCGGGGGACGTCGTCACGCGGCCAAGTCGCTCGGTTATCACTCCAACTTTTTAATATCGTTAATTGAAGTGATTTGTAAAACAGCATGACTTCCTTTCATTGCTTACAATTCTTTTAATTAATTACCGTTCTAGCGGCTTCCGGCTCGCTCACTACGGCGTGGTTTACACCATTTTTTATGGCACGGGCGCGTTCTAATTAACTATTATTTTCGGCGCCTTTTTGATTTTTTGATCTATGATCGCAGCCAAATCGTTCTGTTATTGCTAAGCAATTCAAACACCGTAATACAAATAAATACCCGCCCTGCTACATGTAAATTGAAAGTTAATTCAGCGCCAAACGCTGAATTACATGCTCATAATGTTTAATTGAATCAAATCAAATCGCTCGAAACGACGTTTTCTGCGAACAAATCGAATTTCGATGCAAAACGGAACGCAACCGGCGCAGGCCGAAGGAAATTTCAATTCAGCCACCCTCACCGACCTCCTTCGTATAATAAAATCATTAATCGTTACTTCTGTTCCAGTTAATTAATTATCTTGCCGTAATTACTTTTTTCGTGTAATTAAAAGAGTAGAATTCTCCTGTCTTTGTCCCGTCGTGATTTCATTTTCCATTAATTTTTCTTTCGACTCCCTCCAATTTGTGTCGTGACGTCGTCGCTACATGGTAGTTACCCCTTTTGATTACTCTAACCTTATATACCTACCTAATGAACAGAAATAACGAAACCTTTGTACAATTTTATTGTGTTCACAAGCTTTTATTTCATTTATAAGAAAGGCTTCTCAGATAAAGCGAAGTTTAAGAAAGCATAATCGAAACTAGTTAGCCTTAGAAAGTACTTACGGCTAGATATTTAACTTAATTGGTTTTACTGTTTTAAAGTTTTTAAAGTTGTCATAATAATATTACGAGGGCAATTTGCTATAAAGTTTGGTTTAACTAAAGATATATTTTGGGAGCGTCTCAGAATTACTTAAAATTACTCGTATTTCAAACACTGACTACACATTGCAATCTATGCTAAATCGACTTGCATTGCCGGAAACGCCGCATTTGACACTGCATATTGGCTCCATGCGTCTCTCCACAACCAAGGGAGACTAAATTAATCATTGAAACATCTCTGTTATCCTTCCATACAAGATAATGTATGCTCAACCAAAGACACCGTAGTTGAATTATAAACACGAATATAAAACTTGGCCCAGGTCGGTAGAGATTTGAATTTTATATTGGATCAACATGTCAGTGTGGTACCGATAAATACATGATAAACGGTAGCTCACTGCATCTGTCGATGTTAATAGTTTGTTTTCCTCGACTGTTTTTTGTTTTAAGAGTTCAATATGTCATGGGGTTAGGTTTAAAACGTGAGTCCGCAATTTATACAGACAGAGTTGGAGCTCGTTATGGCGATCCTGAGGGGAGGCATGACTAGCAATGGATGTATTTCGGTCAATATGGCGATGACTATTGGAACATTAAACGGAGTGACCTTTCATCCTAAAATCTTGGTTATTACTTACTAGCGTTGTTTCTGGACGGCAGACGAACGTGCGACTTTATTGACTCTTGGACTTCCATTTTGTTGTTTCCCAGACCATGGGAGACTTGATGTTCCACTGGACCCAACTCTAACATATTATTTGTTACCGTCCCCAGTGCCCTGGCTTCGCAGATGCTAGCTGCTCAGCTGTCGTCACAGCAACAAAACATGTATGGGTTTTTTTTTACCCCTTACACTCCGTATCGCCAAAATCATCCATCACATCTGAAGTTGTATAATCTGCGTTTGTTTTGACGCCCAATGATAGATTATTTTGGAGATACTTACATTAAGCACACGCTTTGACTGCAGACCCAGTCTGCATGTAGAACGTCTTAAAATCAAAATGTTTCAACGCTGTTTAATGCAATCTTATCTCGATCGCCGATCCGTGCATACCTCGTGAATGTATGCCGCATATAATTATATGTAATTACCGGTCTCGTTTGGACGTTTTTCTTTTTCCTTTTCACACGTACCGTATTTGCATACGAATAATTACAGTAAGAAGGCGCCATGCATCATACCCGACTCACATTTTGATGTTAAGACAAACGCGTCGTACATTAGCGGCCGCTACCAGAGCATGGCGGTCCGAATCCGACGTTTGACTAATCGCTATGAGAAATTTAACACGTCTATTATTGTACATCTCATCAGTTCTAATCTAGCATGATGTATTATTTCATTACTCTTATTTTTTAATATTCATTTTGCGCAATTCAAAGCCAGGGCATTGGCATACGTTACCTTTCGTTTCTAATTGAATTCGTTGTTTTATTGTTACCGTGTTCGGTATTAATCAAACTGATTACCTCGGCAGCCTAAATTGCCTATTGTTTTTTCGTTTTCTCTGCATAATTGTTAACGATGTCAATGTCCTGTTAAAAGTTAGCTCGAGAGGTTGCGTTAGTGCGTTAGCGCGTGCTTTCCCGTCGCGTTAGACTTTTACTTTGAGCGGTGCGTGCTAGCAAATCTCTAACATTAAATTTATGTTCGATACAGATTTGAGAAATTGGATATAACACCAAAAAGTGCGCAGAAAATCAAACCGGTGCTCGAACGCTGGATGAAGGAAGCCGAAGAGAGGTAAATATGTTTGAGTGAATGTCGTGGTGTGTACCGTGTTCGTGATATTTGGCCCGTAACGCTTTGCAAAATGCGAAAGACATTTCTCAAATCTGGACTAACTACCGCTTTTATCGGCTAGGCTTTTTACTAACACCGTTTTGTTTTTGTTTTAACAACTAAAATTAGGAACATAGCAGTTGGTAGTCGGGTATAACACTCAAAATGCACGCGCGCGTTGAAATATCGGACGTAAAATATAAAGATGTTTCTAATTTTGGTATCATACTTAGTTATTGAGCTACATTAAATAAGAAACTTTCACCACGTTCTTTGGCATGGTCCTCTCGTATTGTCTAAGGTATACAAGCACAGGTTAGTTTTAATTGTAAGCTTTTTGCACGATCTAATTCTTAATTGTAAGTCCTGCTCTTTCAGTCACCAAGTCGCTGTAGCACACGTGCTTCTTGCTCATAACTCGTTAATATTATATTTATAATCAAATCATAAACATTTTTTTCACAAAAAAATATCTTCCAAAATAGGTACAAAGTTGAAAGTTGTACATCGTTTATAATTCCGAAGATTTGGTCAAATAATAATTTTCATTTGCGTTATTTAAAACATGACTCAATAAGAAGAGATACAATTAAATAAGATTCGTTAACTCAGAAGTCTCGCTTTTTACATTTTGTCCAGGTAAAAGGTTTATACCATATCTTTCCCAGCCTCACCAACGATTTTGTTAGGAAACGTACCTACTATATCTCCCATATGGCTCTTACGTATTCATCTTGAAGTTTCACAGATAATATATTTCACTGCCCTATGTTTTAAGAGTTTCCTAATGCATGTGACAGTAACTTAAATACTAAATATTCTTAATCTTGAAAATCTGGGACATTAATTTCAAGTCAAGGTATCCTTAAGATCCGTTCCTCGCATCAATACCGTGAGTAAAGTTCTTTTTATTCCTTTTGTCTGATTCGACCGCTTCAATTCACCGCAGTCATCAATAATACATAAAATAATATACAGTGGGACAAGCCGTAATATTATTTTCCTGAAGACGCTTCAGAACATTTCTCCATTAAAATGCATTATCTCCGTTCACCGGTGCAGGTTTAACATTGCAAATGGTGCAATGAATTTACAACGCCATCTCGTGGTGGTAATTTTTAACGAGCGACACTTTTAACGATACTCCTTGACTTAATATTGGGACGGAGAGCTCATTATTTCAAATCCTTTATTGTGGTAAATGCAAAATAAATTGAAACAAGTTTACGCGCCCAAGTTCTTTGGATGCTGTCGAATGATCCTGCAATTGTGGCAATCTTTAGGAAAGCATACTCAATGTGATATTGAAAATGAGATGCACCAGACGAATGCTGAAGCACTGAAGTTGTATTCAGACTACCAGGAAATTTTGGAGTATTTTTACCATTCTTCGACGTGACTCAGATAAAGATCTCAATTCACGGAGACAAGGGCCGTATTCATAAACTCATCTCAACTGTGATGCCCGTTTCAAGACACGTCAAAGTTTAAGTCAATATTACTATTTAAGTCTATAGAAAACTGACATTTATGACGAATCTTGGGACGGGCATCTCAGTCAAGATAAGTTTGTTAATATGGCCCTTAGTCCCCAGCCTGTGGCAATGCATAAGCAGTCTGAAGATTTCTGTCTTGGGATATCAAGTGCTTTTTTATTATTATTGATAATGGGCTTGCTCTTGACTAACTCCTGCCCTTGGAGGACAAAGATTCAGTCTACGATGTGGCGAGCTCACCCAAAAGATGCCTATTCATATTATTCTCGTAATTTGGTAGCAGGACCACGAAAAACGTTGCATCTACTTACTCGTAAAGTGGTTTTATCAATTTTGAACATTCAGGAAAAAGGTTTGATTCCATTTTATCCTATTCTCCTATCCTATCTTTGTAGGTATAGTCTAAACAAAAAACTGAAAGCGTAGCCAAATGGGGGTGCAAATATTTTTTTAATTTGTGTTGCATGAATTTTAATAAAAAAGGTACCTAGTTATTATTTTGATAATACGGCGAGGTTTACATATTTCTAGTAGGTACCTACAGTTATAAAAACTTTTGCGTTTATATCCGAAAGTTTGCTCGCCCAAGCGAGATTCGAAGGCACAAATCTAAAAACAGCAGGTATCGCTATCCATGTCAAAGTCAAAGTCAAAGTCAAAATATTTATTCAGTAAACAGCTATGTTATTCTGTTATAACGCATCGTCGTTCAGTTCTACTCAGTCGATGAATAATGAATAGCCGGCGAATTTACGTCGTCCGTCAGGGTGGGTAAATGACATTCAACTGCCTGCTCATTCATTTAGTCGCTGGTTTCACAGACTACAAGATCGTCCCTCTGAACTACAGAATCAAACTGTGATTCTGTCATATTAATCTTTTTCCCCAACAAGGAACGAGTTAAAATTACGGACCTCGGTCTCGTTTCATAATGCCCATGCATTAAATGCTCCTACATATTTAATGAACCGTCTATTGAGTGGTAAGGTGAAGGATTATGAATTTTTTATCGCACTTGATATGAGCGGATTTGATATTACATAAAATGAAAGGGTACCGTGTTAAGCATGGTATGATAATAAATGGGCTTATTAACTGCACGTAATATTGTATTTAGATGCTTGCTTTAAGACATAAGTTTCCATAGATCATTTAGTCTCATATTCATGTTTCTATTTCAATATTTCAAAGAAGAGAAGGCATCAGATAGATTTTAAAACGTATTACTAAAGGCCTTGTTGTACCCGCCCTTTCCAGGTACGCGACAGGGCAGAACCATCTCACTGACTTCATCGGCATGGAACCGAGCAAGAAGCGCAAACGGCGAACTTCCTTCACACCGCAAGCTCTGGAACTACTGAATGCACACTTTGAAAGAAACACGCACCCATCTGGTTAGTAACTCTTTGCATACTTTCGACTGTAGCGAGACTAGTGACATCCTGTGGCGAGTGGAAGAAACCAAACGACAGCGCCTCCCTGTGGCAGATAGAAGAAACATATGCAATCACGTATCGAGTAGTTAAGCTGCTTTTCCACCGGCGAGGCGCGGCGAGGCGAGGAGGAATTGAAATTTGTATAGTAAAATTTCCCTCTCGGCTGCTGTGGAAATGGGCTAGAAGAGAATTGAAATATTTGTTGTAATTATTGAACCGGATTGCTATAACATAGAGTGTTCATTAACTCTGCAACGAAAACAAAAGCGATGCGATTTTCTCGCCTCGCCTCGCCTCACCGGTGGAAAAGCACCATTAAACTGTGCAGTAGCGATGGTTAGAGTGAGATAAAGTAGTTACATCATACTGGTGGGCAGCGGCACATTAGCTACATATTTGTTAAATATTTTTTCACCTCACCAGCTCGGAAAGGCTTTCTTTCTCGGTCAAAATCTGCGCGCAAAAGTCCACTTTAACCGCTAGCGTGGAAAGTAATGTTGGTGCTGTGCGCGGAGGGGGCGCTCACAAGGACGGCCACAACTGATATGGCGCTCGTGCAATTGTTTTCTAACACCAAGTGGTTTCCTCGCTACATTGAGGTGAAAAATTGTGTGTTTCGCACAGCAGTAAATTTTTTTGGCTCTCGAGGCCTTGAATCCTTTCTTACGCTTAGGATTCTATTTTAGAACCACTTGCTAGGCTCGTGGTTCAATTTTAGACTCCATCGCTAACTCGAGATTCAATACTGGCTCTCGCGCCAAATAACAATTTTGCAGCCTTGCATAACAAATAATGACTATTGTTACATCTTTTTCCTTAGGAATTATAAATGTGGGAGATGTAACTTGTCAAGTTTAGGAATGTTCCGCCATGCCATAGTGCCTCCACATATTTCAATTTTATTAATGTAATATGTAAGCAAATCAAGCATTGACCCGCAGTTTCTAAGGCCCAGTGTCCGGTACACAAAGGGATAAGAGTTCATAGATATAATCTAAATTAGGTAGGTATGATCGACCTTATACGACCAATGGAGAAAAGGTCTAGCACGAATTCGAATCAAACAAGCGACATCTAATGGATAAGCGGGAAAAAACGCAACAGCGCCATCTGCCATCGAGTAGTATTACTACCATTCTTCATATTTATAATATTTTTAAACGTCCTTGTAACACCTACCTATGTTGGAATAAAAGTATTCTATGTCCGTCTCCATATAACAGACTACATTAGGCTCGTGCCAATTTTTATTCGGCCACCGTATTCACTCGTTTGGCCGTGGAAAAAAAACACACTTTTGCATCTTTAATAATTATTAATTATTATGTAGGTATACCTATGAAAAATTATATACTTACTATGATTCGGTATATTGGTAGTCTACACTTATTTATTGATAAAGATAATAATAATCTAAACCCTTGTTCTACGTAAATGTTGATATACTTATCTGTTTCTATTTTCAGGCACTGAAATAACTGGACTGGCACACCAACTAGGGTACGAACGCGAGGTCATTAGAATATGGTTCTGCAACAAACGTCAGGCGCTGAAGAACACCGTCAGAATGATGTCAAAGGGCATGGTCTAAATTTAAAAGACCTGTTGAAAAAAACACCAACATAACTGACGCACGGGCTCCCGCGCAAATTTTTAAATTTCGTATCTGGTTGTTTTAAAAATAGCGCGAAACACTATGGAAATGAATTATACCTAAGTGGCATAGTGATGGGCTATAAGACTATCGATGGTTTTGTTATGACAGTTTAACTTCACTCCGTGCATAGAATCAGTTTATTGGTTTGAGTTTTTGAAAACTTGGCTTTTGACGGATCTGCTTAAATTTACAGTTCTCAAAACGATTATGTCTTAGTACCTATTTAAACTCAGCTCTAGACTGTTTGAATTCATTGCAACTGTCTGCAAGTTGCCATTATCAATTAATCCGATTACGTGTTTGTCCTATTTACCTGACCTATTGTTAAGTTTGCAATGAAAAACTAGTATCTTAGTAGACATTTCATATTTAATAATGAAAAGACACTCCAACCCACCTATACCAAGTTCCTTTGGAAACATTGTAATAAAATATACGATCAGAAAAAAATAGCGTAGTAGTCAAAGTTTCGTTTATTGCACACATTTTGCATAAAAAGTTTTTATAAAAACTCACAGGAATTTTGCTCTTAAAGTAACATTGGATATCGATAAGATTTTTGATAAAATGTAAAATTAAAACAAATTTTGACTGAAATATATTCGTCTCGGCGTAGTAATAAACGTGAATGGATTACTGTAGGATAGGCGTAGGTGTCTAGTACAAAAACATTAACCATTCCTATCGAGATCATCTAACACGAAATTTTGCAAAATTATACGAAGATTCAAAATCTGATTCACCACCCGCTTGAGAGTTCCCACAACCCGACTAATTCTGTGAGCGCTTTCTCATTATCTAATACGCATCGTACTTTGGTATTTAACAGGGCAGCATTTTTTTATTTAGAAGAAATATTGCATTTGTAAATAAGTACAATATAAAATTCTCGATACATTGATAATGTAGTTGATAAATTAATTTATTGAAATACTCTGAGTTGTTCAGTTCTACTTAGCGAATGTTGCACTTTACAAGTTTTAGTAATAATCGATATTATGAAAGTACGTAGATTTAAATAACTATGTCGTCTGTCTTAGTGGCCTACTGAGATTTTTTTATCTTGTAGGTTTTTGTTGATAGATAGGATATAAACGATGTGTAAGTACATTAGTTAATAAATTTGGCGTAATTGTAAATATCGTTTGTGTTTTGTTTCGTATAATGTATTATTAGTTTATAAAATAAAGGTATTTTAGCTTTGGACGATTATTTTATATGAATTGACAAGTTGGATTTTGTGGCCACTTAAAAATTGTTTCACAATTTTTTTTTTATTAAATCTTTGTCTTGCATTTTTCACTATTATAAATACATGTAACAGGGGGTCTCCTTGATACTATATGTTCTGTGCATATTATTTTGGGTAGTTATTATTAAAAAGAAACTATAAAATTGCCTCGCATTTGGAAATGTAGATTTTGAAATAAATTATATTCAAAGGTTTTCAAAAAGGTATCGTTATAGCATTGTTTTATATGTGTTTTCACTGCCCGGAAAGTATGCACAAATTATAGTCTTGAAGTAAATTGTTCATCTGTTGTTTTAATTACTTGCAACTCAAAGAAAATGTCGATGCACCAACTATTGACTACTGGGAAACCTACTCTCAAACTAGAAATTAGCCGACTTAAGCCTTATACCTCTATAGTCATAAAAAGAATGAATGAAAAACGAACGTCGAGGAGGAGGACGAGGATTAATTCACAGTTTTTGAGTAGGACCCCTGGGAACCAATGCATTGAGCATCAAAACAAAAACTAACCCATGCAGTTGCCTCCTACTGGTTGATAGATGCTCAGCCAGCATCGGCTAGTATAAAAAATAGTTTCAGTTACAAAGAAGGTTTTTATATATAAAAAATGTACCCATCGCATAAAGTGGAAAGTCTGTATAATTTAACTAGAACGTTTTCAACTAAGACCTACTGTTAACTGTATTACCGGTAGAATAAGGTGTAATTTAACGTATGTTAATGACCAATGAAAACCAACTTGTGATCATTAATATTTGTACTGTTACCTACTACTTTAAACAAGAGTCGTTAAAAAATAATATTATAATAAAATTGAACATATTTTTCGGCTGTTGAAAAATTGTAAATACAATATTAAGGATAATAAAAACTATTTGGATTAATATTTAGGAACAAAGGGAAAAAATATTATCAAAATTTATATTTTCAAAAATTATTACAAGTGCAAAAAAGTGTATTTAAAAAAGGAATGTTTGGCCATAATCAAAATTTTTCACGGAACGGAATGTTTTATCGACTTAAGCACACCACTACACACACAATAAGCAGTAAGGTAAACAGTGACTCAAAATTGTGCGGTGCGATATTGAACGTAATCTACTCAAGCTGGAATCAGGTTTTCCATTTCATCTCACTTTACGCTCTAGACGACTTTAGTAGTAATCATTAAAATAATCCGAAAACAGTATAGTAAACATGCTAACAAACAAAAACTAGATACTAAATACAACGCAATGAAAAATCTGATTCCCATCAAGCATTAGCGTAATAGAAGGCATAGAATGCTAAGTACAAAGGATAATTTAACTATTAAACTGCTAGTCCCGTTGTATAAATTAATTCTTAATTATTACTGGGCAAAATCGCGTCGCACTGGTTTTCATAATTCGCATGTAACTTGTAAACAATATAATAGTCTAAATACATAAAGTCTACACATAACTCAGCTGTAACACATATGCAAACCAAACTGTAACAATATGTAATAGTGTATTAATTTTTCTTCCTGTAATGGTACCGAACGAATGACTATGGCTGCTGGTTTATGAAGAAAGACGGAATAAAGGCAGATAACTGTTTGAATATTGGTTTTATTATTTACTACCTTACTCAATGTTTACATAAATAATTAATTTGAAGTGAAGTGCTTGCTAAAGAAAGAAAGAATGATGCGGCTCTATCTATCTTCCGACGTAACACATCTTAGGACCTTCTCAGGCACTCTGAACAAACCTAATTACTTAATTCAGTCTGGAAACTATCAGTAATATGAACAAACAGGCATTTCTAGGGTTCCATACCAAAATATAAAAAATAAACGGACCCCTTATGGGATCACTTTGTTGTCTGTCTGTCACGACCCTTTTTCTCAGGAACGCGTAGAGGTATCAAGTTGAAATTAATATCAAATACTTTGGTCTGCAAAAGATACGACCGTTAATGCCGCATATTGAAGGGAATCTCAAGGGAATCAAACCTATAGGGTACTTCCCGTTGACTTAGAATCATGAAATTTGGCAAGAAGCAATGTCTTATAGCACAAGTAAAGGAAAAAATCTGAAAAACGTTTATTTGTAGTTCCATCACATAAAAAAATTAGGCCAGTATAAACTGACACTCAGTAAGTACAAGAGTGCATACTTAGTGCGTGTCAGTTAATACCTAAAAACCTTTATTAACATCTAAAAACCTCGCTCTTCCCGGGCATCAAAATCCTACGACTAAATTTTGGGAAAAAAATCAAAGTCATATACCTATCCAATACCTACCTACTTTGTTAAAATTCACCTATATAATTATGTATTATATAAGTCCCAACCTGGGAGACAGAGCGACGTCGCTTGGGTCGCAACCGAATTTTCATCGATTTTCTATACAAATACAAAAAAAGAAAAAAAAAGATCCATAGTTGGGACTCGAACCCACAGTCTGCGTGGTAGTCCAACGCTCTGTTCAGGGCGGCTAGCACAAGTTGCCCGCGACTCGTTTGTCGCTAGGTAGGTAATCCCTCTCTACCTAGTCTGTAACGAAAGAGACGCACTGAGCGACAAGCGATAAAATACAACTTGTGCTAGCCGCGCAGACGGCGGCAGCCGCCGCGAAATTACGAACCATATTGCGTGCGAAATATCTAATGAGAGATCTTGACTACAACCAGTATAAAATCCTGACTTAATTACGAGAGAACTGTAATATAATTAAAATATTACACCAAATTTTCTAAATAAAATTAAAACTTTGTGTACACCATGCAGTAACGAAACGTAACGCTGTATGACGTGAGGTCTATCTGTGGTAATTCAATATGGCGACAATTGCTAAAAAAAAATAAACAGTAGCATGAAGGTGGATGAATGTAACTCGTAATTTTAAGTCGTTTTATGGCTTGTTGAGCTATATTGAAGCCTCTTCATACGCAACAAACCTCTAGATATACGACGCTTATTTGTTACACCGACTTGTCTTATGCAACGAGTAAGAAAGAGCTCATAGCAGAGCCGCTACTCATTGACGACAGAAGAAAAATACATGAGTGAGGTCAAGTGATTCACGGGGTTAACTCAGTTTACAACTATAATCAATGATTATAATTCGTAATTGAGTTGTGTCTGTGAGCGTGTGTAGTGTTGCAAAGAGAATATAACACTGTTGTTTGTTACTCTTCGCGGAGTGACTGCGAACTGGTGTCTGACTTATATCTAAGGAATTTAATCCGGTTTGATGAGTAATCGATTAGATGAGATGATCGAGAGCGTTTCGCGGCGCGCCTTCAGTAGTTCCAGTGGTACTTACAACGTACGGGCGCTGGAATTGCAGAGAGAGCGAAAACTCAATATAATTCATGTTGCGGTGCAGTTTTTGGACGATACCCAACACTCGTTTCAAATCGAGGTAAGAGAAGATCAGCTGTTTCGTTGTTGTTCTTGTAAGAAAGTTGCCTGCCAGCTTTTAAAAATAGAACTTGGGTTAAACAATTAACCTCTTTTAAATTATTTGAGCTTGAAGGCCAGAATTATGAATAAGTCCTGGCAGAAAATAAACCAGTGCCTTTTTATAAAGATAAGATATGTTTTGTTATTTTATAAAACAATGGATTTGACATAAATGGAAACAAGAAAACAAATAAAAGAAAGAAGTAAAACTCCTAATTATTGGCATCCAAAATACCATTTATTGTAGAAAAACCCTTATTAACTTGAAATAATGTTTTTGTGCCAATAATGAACAGGGTGTCAACATTAGGTCTGTTATGATATTATTCAATTTGTCAGGGATTACTGAATTGCCTATGCACACTGACTGTAAAAGCGAATCTGAAGCAGACCAAACTGAGATGAGATTAATCAATGGAAATCATAATCATAACAATATATTTATTTATAAAGTCACAGTAACAATTGATTGTACAGGGTTATAATTAAATTCCTAATTGTACTAAAGTAGTGGAAATGTAATTAGGTACCTAAATGTGTATGATTAATCCTTGTTACCTTGTTATGACTTAATCATATTAATGCAAATGATGTGTTCTATTGCCAGTTTTATGTTTTATGTTATTGCAATTGATTTAACTTTTCTTCTTTAACCTTTTCAACTCATGTCAAACACAAAAGACATTACTCACATGCCAGTGACAGCTAAAAACTAGAGCTAATGTCAACCTTAACCCATAGACACTCAGGTCTATTTAGCGCTGTCAACCATGATGGATATATCCATCGTTGACGTTGAACCAGTGGTGCGGATATATCTGTCAGTAGTGTTGAAAAGGTTAAATATTTTTTGTCTGTCTTCCGGGTTTGACACCTGTATTTATTGATGTATTTGGAACAGAGGTAGTTAATAGACAAAAATACGGATGGACATGGACATGGGGTTTTTTATCCCCGGTTATAGGATAGGATATTCCGCAGGGAATAGCTAGTCACAGACAAAAGCTAGTTCATTCAAATTAAAATCATTTATTCGATAAATTGGCCACATCGGGGCTCTTTACATGTTGGTAATATGGTGTGAATCTACCCGCGCTTCAGACAAGACCAACATTGCTAATCTACAGGAAATTTGAAAAGGGGAATGAGGGTGAATGAAACGCTCGAAGAATTACCCAAGTACCTAACATCACAAACAGTAAATGGAAAATTTTAACTAACAAAATAGTCATACTAAAACAATAATAAAAAAACAGTAATAAATGTCTGCAGAATATACAACAGGTTGGTCAATATTAATTAAAGATTAGAAAATTTAAAAAGAAAAACTTAATAGGAGGATTTAGAACTAACAATTAGTGATAATACTTATATTATTAATTAATGATAACTGTAATAATTCTGGATTTTCCCAAAGTACCTTTTCAGTTAGGCACAGAGCCTAACTGAAAAGGTACTTTGGGTAGCCTAAAATAAAACCACAATAGGTACACAATAAAAAAAACTGGTTGATACATGAATATCTTTGTCTTTGACTAACCTGTATTAAATATTACCTACGCATTAATAATATTTTTTAATAATTAACAAAACTAGGCAGAGTCACTACTTACTTAAGCTCATTTCCATCAAATATATTTTCAAATTCAAATATTCAGTTAATAAAAAATTAGCTATATTTTAACTTGCTAAGCAAAGTATAAACTTTACATTTTTATTTAATACTAGCAGTTGCCTTCGACTTGGTCTGCGTAGAAGTCGTTCGTCGTCACTAGGGAACTGTAAAAGTTTCCAGGATAAAAACTGCCCTGTGTCTGTCTTCAGGTTATGAACTATTTCTGTACCAAATTCCATGTCAATTAGTTGAGGCAACGAGTCGACTTTGTGTGAAATAACAAACATACAAACACTCATTTATATTTCTCAGTTTGACCTTACAAAGTAGAGCATAGTACAAAATATAATGCATTGTTAGTTGTTAAAGTAATTGTCCTGAATACTAAATTGATAGGATATATTAGAACAGGATAATTATAAACATATATATAAAAATTTTCTGTTATTGCAAGTAAATCTATTTCACCAAATGGATATCTTATATACAAAATTGTTAGTTCTGTTTTGAACAATATAAATAAGCTAGGGACTGTAATGTCTCCATTGTATAATAATGAGAGTTAAACAAAGCCAGTATTTTTTGTGAAATACCTACAAATTCATAATTGGACGTAGCTTAGGGAAAAGGATCCAATTCAACTATTTCACACTTGTAGAATTTGACATAATATTGACAGCAATAAAGTTCAAATTTAAATACATTTTGCTTTGTGGGTTGGATCCTTTTCCCTAAGCTACGTCCAATTAGAATTACTGCCTAGGCACAATAAATACTCTTTAGTCATAATTGATGGTTGGGTTGATGAGTCTGCCTGAACTACTCAGCGTTCAAGCAGAATGGTGTTTAAATTATATAATCCATCAACTTAACTTTATTACTATGGTTCAATCATCAAAGGGAGCTAACTGAACCCTATTAACTACTAACCCTATGCCTGTTTTTGGACTACTATATTAAATTTTTAACATGGCCGTAGTGCACACTGACGTCACAGTTCATGTCAGCTCTCTGTCTATTTATTTGTGTATGATCCGTATTTTTTGGCCGATTTTAATTTTAATTTCACGTTTTGCCATCTCTTTTACGGTATTTTCAATTTTCATATTTTGTTAAGATGCGCTGAAAATTCCACTGACTGACATTTTTAACACAATACCTATGGTATTTATCTTGTTTATAACATTTAATTAGCATTCATATTGCGCGATGTACAGAACTATGCATGAGTCAGACTTTTAGTTTATCTGTTTTTCTTTTGATCTGTAACGGCACGGCCAAGAGTTTGAGCGGCGGCGGCAGCGTCGAGCGGATTATCTCTTATTATGCCTAGATCCGAATGTTACCTTTTAATTTTACCGGTTAATTGGCATTACACGCCATGTATTAGGAAATCGCTCGTCGCGCCGCCGACCGCGCAAAGTTGTAGCCCTAAGGCATGTTTCTTTTGAAAAGGTAATTTTGTATGTTAACGGCACGGCATCCTGCCTCAGGTTAATAAATTTAATCAATATTATACTGGCTATTAGTATTATTTGTTTTCTTTTTTCAGAAAAAAGCAAAAGGCAGTGCACTTTTAGAACAGGTGTTCCACCACATTGAATTAGTTGAGAAGGACTATTTTGGGCTGCAGTTTACTGAGAATGGGTCAGCACCGAATGCAACAAACACTGAAATCACGGTAATATTGTATTTATTATTATTTCTATTTCATTAGGTTGATTAAATAAAACAGGATCATGAAAGATTGACTTATCATTAGACAGAAGTTTTGATATAGTGTTTCCAATCCAATGCGGCGCGCCGTTTCAAGGTTGCGCCAATGGATTTAAAATACTATCTCTAGTGATGACTCAACAGAATGATAATGTAAAAGATTAACTTCATAATGGTCAGTTAATCTATCTCTTATTTATAGTTAAAGATGTGAATATATATAGCCATTGTCCTTGAGATAGAAAATGAAATAAAAAATGACATTATAATATGCCGAGTATGTCTAAAAAAGAGATTGACATTTAAATGTGCAGAATGTGTACATGGAGAGCAAAACTCCTCCTGTATGGAAAATGGAAGATTTATTAAAACTTTAGTTTAAAAAGTCTCCTAATATATACAGCCTGTACTGTAAGTGGCAAGTTAGTAAATTAATAACTTTTATGTTAGGGGGTGATAAAGTAGTTTAAACTGTGTGCATATTGTTTTCATGTTTACTTTTTCAGACTGTTAAAAATATAAAAGTCCATCTGTTTCCTAGAGTGAGTATGATAGACTCTATGGATGGTGGTTGAAATCTTATATTTAATAATAATAGAATATTCTGAATAAACAATTAACGAAAAAATATAGCTACTTATTTAATTGTGTTCATGAAATGTCAATTTGATGTGTCAAGTTATCAATGTTGCAACAGGAAATTGCAATAAATATTGTTATCATTATCTTAGTCTTAGTTTTATATTATCAGTGTGTCTGTTTGTTTGCTTGTTTCGTCTTCACGGTTCAACGCCCTAACCGATAGACATGAAATTTGATAGATGGAACGTTTGCAGGAAAAGTGTACATAGTTAAGAACTGTTAAGGACTGAAGTTAAGTTATGGTAACTATTCCGTTTCGTAACGGAAATTAACGATACTAAATGTATGACTAATTTTCGTTACGAAGCAGAAAAAGTTTCCGTAACTTAACTTCAGTCCTTGAACAGTTTTTAACTATGTATACACTTTTCCTGCAAACTATCTAGTGTATTATAGCCTGGAAACAGTCATAGTCTACTTTCTGTCCCCGAAAATGGGACAGATGGACAGAGTCGCATGCAAAACCTAGTCTTTTTGTAATACGTTAATTATAATACGTATAATATGTTTTTATTGCTCTGCTGTGTGTTATGTTATTGAGCGTACAGTCGAGGACAGAAAGATTTATACACTTTTGTACATTATTACAATGGAACAAAGTGAAATAGTGTATACATCTTTCTGTCCTCGACTGTACGCTCAATAAAAACATAACACACAATAACAATAACGTTTATCAAGCTGTCCTGGTCTTTCCCGTTATGAGGACAATGCGCCGTAAAGTTTATTTACGTATTAATTACTGTGACATAATAATTGTTAGGAAATACTTAATGTCGTCCGGGTTATGCAGGTTTTCTTCTTCATCAAGACTACTTTTCCGTTCATGGGCTAGATCTAAAAAGCTCACAATAAATAAATAAAAACCCTGTCATAACTGCAACCTCCTTCTCCAGAGCAGATAACTCTTAAACACCCCAATCGAGATTGTCCACTGATATTTATTTATTTATGTCACAGACAGACATACAGACAAGCGTCAAATTTATAACACCCTTCTTTAGGTATAACATTAATTAACCCCCGACGCAGAAAGAGGGGTGTTAAGTTTAATGTGTGTATCTGTGTGTTTGTGTGCTTATCTGTGTTTCTGTCTGGCATCGCAGCTCCTAAACGGATGGACCGAATTTGAATTAGTTTTTTTTGTTTGAAAGGTGACTTAATCGAGAGTGTTATTACCCAAGTTTGATGAAAATCTGATGTGCCTTTTAAGAATTATGAGCTCTGCACGGGTAGCACACGTTGTATTTTCTCGCTTGTCGCTCAGTGCGTCTCTTTCGGTACAGACTAGGTAGAGAGGGATTACCGAGCGACAAACTAGTCGCGGGCAACTTGTGCTAGCCGCTCTGGAAGTAGGGTCCCAATCGGTCAGGAGTTGTTATATATGTAATAGTTTTACTATTGGCTATTTTATTCAGATATCTTACCTCGCCTTACCTTCTTTCCAGCGTTGGTTAGACCCAAGCAAGTCAGTCAAGAAACAAGTGAATGGAAACGCGCAGTTCTGGTTAGCGGTCCGGTTCTATCCTCCAGAACCTTCTAGATTGGCGGAAGAATTCACTAGGTACTTACTCTGTCTGCAACTGAGGAAATTGTTACTAGACGGCAGGATGACGGCGCCTAAAAATACTTTGTTGCTTCTAGCGTCATTCACAGTACAAGGTAAATGTCTAGTTTAAAATTGTAGGTATTCCTTTGCATATGTATGTATGTTTATGCGTGTAATGAAAGGGTGCAAGCTAAAGCTCGACTGGCGGCTGTCGCACCCTTACAATTTTCATACACTCGCACGTTTTTAGGGTTCCGTACCTGAAGGGTGCCAAACGGGACCCTATTACTAAGCCTCCGCTGTCCGTCCGTCTGTCTGTCGCCGGGCTGTATCTCATGAACCGAAATAGGTAGACAGCTGAAATTTTCACAGAATGTGTATGTCTATTGCCGCTATAGCAACAAATAATAAAAATAAAATAAAATTAAAAATTAAAGAGGGGCCCCATACAAGAAACGTGATTTTTTTTGTTAAATCCGACTGTATCTCATGAACCGTAACAGGTCGACAGATGAAATTTTCACAGAGTGTTTATTTTAATTGCCGCTATAACAGCAAATGATAATAAAATACAATTTAAAATTAAAGGGGACTCCCATACAAAAAGAGTGATTTTATAAAATTTTGTCACTCCGCGCGTAATAGATAGACTGTTGAACTTTTCACAGAGTGTGTATCTCTGTTGCCACTATGACAACAAATAATAAAAAGCACATAGTATCTATTAAATCTTGTACGCTGATACGGAACCCTTCGTGTGTGAGTCAGACTCGCACTTGGCCGGTTTTTTTTTACTAGTAACCTGCTTACGATGCCAGCGCTCTCGAGTGCAATCATTCGGTGACGGCAAATATTTGTTATAAGTACGAATGTTTGATGCTGACTCTTGGCGTTCAAGTAGTTGGAGAGATTGCCTTTATATTAATTTATAATAATAATAATAATCCAGCCTATATACGTCCCACTGCTGGGCACAGGCCTCCACTCACACTGAGAGGGTTTGGTCTATAGTTCCCACGCGGGCCCAGTGCGGATTGGGAACTTCGCACACACCTTCAAATTGCTTTGCAGGTGTGTGCTTTGGACGATGTTTTCCTTCACCGGAAAGCTCATGGTAAATTTACAAATTATATTTCGCACATAAATTCCGAAAAACTTAGAGGTGCGAGCTATATTAATTTATTTAACTTGAATTACAGCTGAATTAGGCGACTACAACGTATCAGAGCATCCACCAAACTATCTCACGGAACACAGATTAGTGCCCAAACAGAGCGCGGAGGATGAGCGCAAGATCAGAGAGTTACACAAACTGCACAGCGGCCAGGCGCCGTCGGATGCGGAAGCGAACTTCCTGGAACACGCCAAGCGATTGGATTGTTACGGCGTAGAGTCTCATCCAGCTAAGGTATGTAAAACACTACACCATTGAATAAAAGGTTAAGTTTAAGCTAGAAAATGGCAATAGTATAATATACTGTAATGTTCTGTATAGTCAACCAAATGAATTTCTGGGCTACTATGTCAAAGTGACATAATAAATCTTTGGAAAGAAGTATCTTAGGATTTGTTTTTTTGAAGTATTGCATTCCATATTGGCTTGTAAATCTATTAAGTAGACTGTACATGTGATAAGATATTGATATAAGTTGTTAATAGTAGCTTTATGGTACATTATGGTTCGGTACATTTGGTATAAGAGTTATTCGCATAACAATGGTGTCTTCCCAATATTACGGATGTCGTCCACCCATCGGGCAGGGGGTCTACCCATGGATCGTTTTAAATTCCTTAGCCACCATTCAGTAACCGGCTTCGTCCAACTGCCATCATTTCGGTATTCGCCTCCGATGATAAATATATGCATATGTTTTACTCGTATGTAAATTCATGAAGTTTTGCTGCTAGTGAAATGTTGATTGACAGGCTGTTATTTCAGGGATTGAACTAGCTGACTTTCAGGAAAGGAGTTTCCTGAATTGCTTAACTTTAGCACAAAAGAAACAAAACCCAATAGGTTTATTTACTGTTTATGAATATGTTAAATAAGTTCGAGTTTGTACATACTGGGTTTCTGTTGCTTGTGAGACTTCAGTGTCTGTCCGTCTGTCTGTATGTCACGGCAGTTTTTTATTATGATATTCCCTGTTTGTACAATGAGGTGTTGAACATTTATACATAATTTTTGTTAATCATTATATTTATTTCCAGGATTACAATGGAAAAGACATATTTATTGGCGTAACGTCAATAGGTATCGTCGTCTTTCAAAACAACATTCGAGTCAACACATTCTCTTGGAGTAAAATCGTCAAGATTTCCTTCAAGAGAAAACAGTTTTTTATACAGTTGAAGCGAGAACCTGTAAGTTAAAGTATTTTTTTTTTGTTGACGTGTTTTTATTCATGATTATGGCGAATATAAATATTGATGTTCTTAATACCGTCCCATATATATGTTTTTATGATAAAAACATACTTTTCCCGTGCTTATAACTTTTTCCGGAATTTTGCCAACTTTAAGAAAATATCCGAACCCTAGTTATTGAAAATATTGTTTTAGAAAAACTTATTGTTTTTAGTCGGAGTCCTACGACACAGTCCTCGGTTTCAACATGCGCTCCGGGCGCGCGGCGAAAGCGCTCTGGCGCTGCAGTGTGGAGCGCCACGGCTTCTTCCGCCTGCGGGCTCCGCGGCGGAGGCCTATCCTGGGCGCCTTGGGAGCCCTGGCAGGCATCACGGCCCCCACGGTCCCCAGGACTGAGACCCAAGCGCTGGAGGACGCGAGGAGGTCGCGCTCGAGCAATAGGGTCTTTGTCAGGTACACTAATGCCGATAGCACACCTCCGCCGCGAAACCGCGAAACTGTGGGGGAATCGTGATATTTAATACGAAATTGAACTTTATTACGTTGCCAGAGTTTCGCTACTACAGTTCCGCGGCGGAGATGTGCTACCGGCGTAAACTACACTGAAGACGTATGTTAAGTCGGCCAAATAAATGTTCTTTTAAATTGGAAACAACTTTGTATGAAATAAAAATTGCTAATGTCGAAACTTCGAATCTAATCGACCTTATACCTTCGGTGTAAACGGAATTGTGACAGACCACGTTTGACTGTTTAGTGTTTTTGTTTGAATTGGATGAAATGGAATGGTGTTCTTCATAACATGGTTGTTCTGATATTTTTATTTTCTTTAAGTATGACCACATATCTTTTTTTTAGAGTTTTCCCCAATTTAGTTCAATGCTAAACTCGAAATGCATAAATGTGCCTGTTTTATAAAAACGAAGTGCAACTCCTATTTTCAATATTTCACCCGGACTCAAACCGCTCCGAAACCAACATCACAAGCATCACTATCCATTGTCCTCAGAAGGAGTAGTTCCCGCAACAGATCGCGGTCCCCCGGCAAGTTGTCCCTGGGTGCTCCGGTGACTGCGTCCGCGCGAGGGTCGAGGGTCACGGGGCACGATGAGCCTCCCCCCAGGGCTGCCTGGACCGCGCCGCAGGCAGAAGCTGAGTAAGTCTTTTGTAAAAAAAAATTGATGATTAGGATAATCTTCTTGTGCTTTTTTCAGATGGGCTCGAAAGTTTCATTCGAAAATGAAAATGAAACGATAAATCGTTATTTTTTGTTGTGACGTTCTTTCTCATTCGATTTATTTTTTTCCGCCCGCCTGTCGTTTTGAGCACTAACTTTTCAAAAATCGATCTCTGGGTTTCGAAGGGAATGGTAGGGAATATTATACATATGTCATTTCACGTTATATAATTTAACCCTCGATGTCCAAAAAAAGGCGTGTTTTGATCATCTATCTGTATCATCGCGGTAGTTCCCAAGTGGATTCGGACGCGTTTTTTTTAAGAAAGCTAGACTAGCTAAAATCATCCGATTTTAACTAGGTTGGGGTATTAAAGAGCTACTTCTGAAAGTAGGGATCGCAATTAAGTGTTGTGTTTTTATGTAATAGTGATGTGATTGTCGCAGAGACTCGGGCGGGTTCCTGGAGCGGGCGCTGGCGCTGCGCGCGCCGCTGCAATACGCGGACGACTCGGACGGGTCGGAGGCGGGCGCGCTGCGCGTGCGCCTGGCGGCGGGCGCGGACGGCCGCTTCGGGTTCAACGTGCGCGGCGGCGGCGGCGCGCCCGTGCTCGTGTCGCGCGTCGCGCGCACGCACTCGCAGCTGCAGGAGGGCGACCAGGTCACACTGTACTTTACTTTATTTATTAACCCCCGACGCAAAAAGAGAGGGGTGTTATAAGTTTAACGTGTCTGTCTGTATATCTGTCTGTGGTATCGTAGCTCCCAAACGGATGAGCCGTTTTTCGTTTAGTTTTTTTTTGTGTCATCGATAATTTTATCCTGAGTGTTCTTAGCTATGTTTCATGAAAATCTGTTCAGCCGAAGATCATCAGCTCTTTTCTAGTTGATGAGGGGATCTGATTTTTTAATTCTTGAAATCTTCTAGTGACGAAGTCCCTCCAGTGAAAATGTACATGCTTGGAGCCCGTTAAAGGTTTTGCTCATTGCTCAGATGGTTTTTAGGCGCTGATATCGGGGGTTTTTAACTCGGTTAGGTTATGTCTACTCGCTAACGCTAACTAATCTATAATAACATTACACGTCATTCCTATAACCGTATACACCTGAATAGGCCTCGAAATGTCGGAACGTTAATCTAATTACAAGCGATAGTCTTAGTTTCGTTACAAGTTAAACAGTCAATAAAGTTCATGTTTTATTGCAGGTGATATCAATAAACAATCAAATGGTCGACGACCTCACGCACGAACAAGTGGTCCAAATCATCAGAAACACCACGGGGGTGTTGACTCTAGTCCTAAAACAGAATGGTGAGTATGTCGAAGAAACATACTTTGTTTGTGAAGCTTGAGTAATGAAAGTCAAACAGACAGACGCTTATTTTACTTTTCACTTCTTAAAGTTCGTTTTTATGTCGTGCGTAGGCGACATAAAGTCGCTTATAAAAAGCATAAAGTAAAATCCTCGTCGAAGACCTAGGCAATCGGTCCAACCGCCACACGAACAACTTTAACTTCATAGAATAACTTCTTTATGTTATTTCGTTTCGTTATTATTCTAAAACCAACAGCCAAAGTACATAATAAAGCTTCATGAAATAAACTTATAATTTTTGTTTCGTCGCATTTATTATTATTTTTATCATGTTGCTGTTTCATTTCCTCGCAATCGAAGTGAAAAGTAGAGTGTACAACTCGTCCATAAAACCCATTTAACACTCGACTTTATATGCATCCTCGCTCGCAAGCTCGCTTGGATGGATAAACGTCTCGCGTAAAATGGTGCGTTTTCTGCACTTGTTGTACAATCTATGTACTATTTCTGTCCTTCTTGTGGTTCTTAATAACACTATTAATTGACTTAAGACATAATGCACAGTAGAAGTTTCAAATGTATTTCAGTACTTATGTTCCAAAAATATATTTTCCGCGACACATGCGGTTCACATTGTCATCGGAAAGTAAAACCTTTCTCAATAAAAAAAAAAAGTGTTTTATTTCGTCGCAGTACTTCTGAGATGAACCTGTCAGGCTCGACGAAATAAGCAACACAGACTCATATACTTTAAAGGGCCTTAACTTCGTTTACGTCTACTTCACTCGTCCATATATTCCCTTCTTCCCGGCCTTAACTTACAGTATGTACTTATTCCCAGCTGTATACGAACCAGAAGAATGCGGTCCGGAAGAGCCAGCAGTGTGCTTCGTCCCGCTCTGTTCCGGGGAGTTCGAGGGAGACGCCCTAGAGCAGTCCATGCTACTGCTAGGGGATGGGCTCGCGAGCGGCGCGGCGCTGAAACAGTATGAGACTCTACTGAGGAGGGTCGCGGAGGAGCCGACCACCGCTGCGAGGCTGCCGTGCAACCTGAACAAGAACAGATACCGGGATATTGCACCTTGTAAGTACATAATACTGGGTGTTTTTTTATTCGTCTACATAATTTTGGGGCTTAAATCAGTAAGTCATACTGACCAACTTTCACTATGGGACCAACCCCGAAATCGCAAAAAAAAATTTGACCCTCCCATACAAAACATCGTCAGCTGACTAGCCAAAATGTATGGGATGGTAAATTTTTTTTTTCGCGATTTCGGGGTTGGTGCCATAATGAAAGTTGATCAGTATGACTTACTGATTTAACCCCCAAAATTTTGTAGACGAATAAAAAAAAAACCAGTATATAATTGTCAATTTTGTCTAATCGGGTCTGTTGTGCTCGATAACGGATGTTATGTAATGTAACTATGGCTTCTTAACCACAAATTGTTAATATACTCAAGTCACGAGAAAAAAATATTTATTTATTTATTTATTTAAACTTTATTGCACAATACACAAAGTAAGCACAAATGGTGGACTTGATGCCTTTTGATAATTCTAATAATGAGGTCTCGCACTGCAATTCTTTACAGAGGGTTAAGTACTTAAAGTAAAAGATGTTAAAGACTAACTGCCGCACTCAGAGACGTCAATTAATTATTAAGTTTAACCCTTATCAAGGTAGAGGCGATTTAGCGACCACATACAAGTCACTCAAAGTTAACTCTACTACTTACATGTTTTGACACAAATTCTGAAATACGACTTCACTTATTAGTAATTTTCAGAAAATTACGAATTCGAGGCTGTATTCCATATTTTGGTAGCGTTCTTATTTTAACGGGGCCTTGATAATGGTTAACCTCAGGAGGTTAGTAGCTGCGTCTTATTCTATTGCTATGGCAAAGAAAGTGACAGCAGCAACTAGAGTTAATTGACGTCTCTGAGTGCGACCGTAAGGCTGTGATCTCACTGACGTCACAGTTAAGTGTCCGTCGCGGGCGGCGGGTCAGCGAGACCGCGTCCATACATTCGCGAATATAGCATTCGGTTCGACCGTTGCCGGTCGCGGCGGTCCTGCGTCGTCGGTCGGAGACGGCGGGTGGTCAGACAGACCGCAGACTAACCTGACTAATGACCTACTTGACTAATGACCTACATGGTCATTTGTCAGGTCAGTCTGCGGTCTGTGATACACCCTTTTATTTTTTATTTTTTTATATACCCAATTGGGAATATGCATGAAAATTTGTTATCGCATTTCTTAACAAAATAGGAAAATATTGTAAAAGAGATGGCAAAAAGTGAAATTAAAATTAAAAACGGACAAAAAATACGGATAATATAAGCATTTAAAACTACTAATTAGAGAGATCCGACATGAACTGTGACGTCAGCGGGCACTACGGCTATATAAACTCCATGTTAAATTCTGTATTGCTAGAAAGAGATATAAACAAATATTTAAAGGCATACATATTGGCTATTTTTATAGTTATTGGAAAAATATTTTTCTCTACTGTTTGTTACATGAATGACTTTTTAATAAAGCAAAAAAATAATGAATGCATATTCCTTATTATAATTACACGTTGATGACGAATCACATGATACCCTATTTATAACCCAAAACCCAAAATAAAGTTACCAAATATGAATTTTATTATAACTATGTATTACTTTCAGATGATTCAACGCGCGTTGTGCTGAAAAACTGTCCAACTGGGGACTACATCAACGCATCCTACATCAACATGGAAATACCGACCTCCGACCTAGTTCTCACATACATCGCGACTCAAGGTTCGTTTCCCGTACCTTTGTCAGATACGACGAGGATCTCTATTGAACTTTGTTTTAAAACCAATATACTTTCAAAATTATATTGTTTATTTACGATTCCAAAAATGACCAGTCGTTATATGTGGTTTTCCTGTGATGATGAGCATTTAGTTCATTTTATAAAATACACGTTTTTGAAAGGAAGAAGTCAAATAAAACGGGTTGTAATCTTACAGGCTCGGGACTCGGGTTATCGGGAATCAAAAATGGCTGCGTGTGTCTCGCTCTGCGTTTATTCAAAAAGTGTCTTACTAACTAAACCCTTACAATTAACAATTCTTAAATATAGCGCCACCTATTGGTGCTGTCGCGAACTAACTATTGAAGCTAGATCCAAGTAGATCTTAATTATAATTAACAAGCCATCAAGTTGGTTCAGATCCTGGTATATGGCGCTGTCAGTCATTGACACGGGTGTGTCATTTCAATACATTCGCTTTCTATATAACAATATGGAAAACCATATATTATTATATTAAAACAAATTAATGAATGTGTGCTGTGTGTTGTTTATATTTTTATCTATCCAAGTCTGATGTTGTCGTTAAGCTTTTGAAATTTGGACAGTTCCCGTGGGAATAGTGACTTATACGAAGTTCTAGCCGATATGAATTCAATTAAAAATAGAGCAATTGGCAGGTCCGCTCCCGTCGACCGTGGGGGAGTTCTGGCAGATGGTGTGGGAGAGCGAGAGCGGGCTGGTGGTGATGTTAACGGAGCTGGCGGAGCGCGGGCGCGCCAAGTGCCACGAGTACTGGCCGCGCGCCGGCGCCGAGCTGCGCGCCGCCGCGCTCGCCGTGCGCACGCGCAGCGAGCTCGACCGGGGCCACTACACCCGGAGGGAGCTGACCATCACGGTGGGTCTGAAGGCCGCGGGCCTTATCTTCTCAAATAGACATGTTTTAAGTGGATTGTGACTCTGAGCATGTCCATACAAAATGCGGTAACGTTTCTCTCCCCCGATCCGTCCTAGTCCGATTTTTATGATATTTTGAATATATTGTGAAATACGTTTGTCTGTACGTATTGTCTGTACGTTTTCCTTTCCTAGAAAATATTGATTGGAAAGGAACAATAAAAAAATACAAACGTACAAACCTAGTTTTTCATAATAACTACAACATATTCAAAAAACCGTTCAATTCAAAATTCGGTGTTTCAGTATTTGGTACGGAACCCTAAAAATCGTGGAAACAAAATTTGTATGGAAAAATTGTGACAGGTACGCGATTTTAACGTCGCCTCAATCCACTTCCGCACGAAAAAATTTGCCGAAAAGCCAATGACCAAAAAAATAAATACCACCTGAGCCACGCAACATAATTCGGCGTCGAGCAGACCTACGTGCAGATGCTTGCCACTTTCAGAAAGGACTTGGCAAAGGTCGCAAAAAACAGGAACGCGTGGAGATACGAGCTTTGCCCAGCAGTGGGACGCTTTAGACTCATCTTTTTTTTAATGTGTTGCCAACTTTATTCAATTTTTGCTGCCTTAAAAATATTAAGTAATGGAGGACAAATGATCCCAAACGTTACATCATCATCATCATCAGCCGCAAGAAGTCCACTGCTGGACAAAGGCCTTCCCCAAGGTTTTCCACAACGATCGGTCCTCTGCTGCTGTCATCCAGCGGTTTCCCGCGATCTTTATCAGATCGTCCGTCCACCTTGTGGAAGGCCTGCCGACACTTCGTCTCCCGGTTCACGGTCGCCACTCTAGAACCTTTCCGCTCCAACGGCCATCGGTTCTAAGAGCGATGTGCCCCGCCCACTGCCACTTAAGGTTAGCTATTCGGTGAGCTATATCAGTTACTTTAGTTCTCCTGCGGATCTCCTCATTCCTGATTCGATCTCGCAACGAGACACCTAGCATAGCTCTTTCCTTCGCCCTTTGAGTGACCCCAAACGTTTACAAAACCTTAATTTATCTTAATGTTTCCAGGACTCGAGCGGCGAGACGCGCAACGTCACCCAGTTACAGTACACTGCGTGGCCCGACCACGGCGTGCCGGAAGACGCCGCCGCCTTCATCGACTTCACCCGGCTCTGCTCGCAGCTGCGGACCCGCCGGGCGGGTATGTCACGTGATTGTTTATTTACATCTGACCAACAGCTTGCCAATATTCTGACACGGTGTTTTGCGATTGTACGGTCGCCGTCGAGTGTGTTAAAACGCACCAAGTTTGATGCTTTTATTTATTACCGGTGTTACGAAAGAACACATATATAAACGTTTTTTATGTGATTTTATTATTATTTGTCTTCAAATCCGCCATTTGTTACGGGTGCCATTTCTTATCAGTCTAAAAACATTTTGCACGTTATGCTAAAACAAAATGTACATTAGCATCGATTCGAAGAATTATGAATTTTGTTCTTATGCATTTTGTTTTTATATCTTTTTATTATTATACCGATCTAAATTATGCTATTCGTGTTATGCAAAATGAAAATTAGTACATTTGTTGTTATGCAAAATATTTATTACACGCTGTCTATTACAGTTTAAAAGATACAGCTCTTTAAAGATACAGGGTTCCGTTTGGCACCCTTTGGGTACGGAATTATAAAAAACTGGTCAAGTGCGAGTGGGACTCGCGCACCGACGATTCCGTAAAGTCCGTACTTCAAAAATATACCTTTTTATGTACTTTAATTTTATGAAATAAGGTCCATTTTGACTTGTCTAAATTTTAGCACATCTCTTTAAAGTTTTTGGTCAATATCTAGAAAATTATAAATTTTGAACACTTCGTTTTATTTTACCCGTAAAATATAAGTAATTATCTATAAGTAAGAAATTTTTCAAATTTTTCGTTTCATAAACTTCAAAGATGAAAAACCAACAAGATGAGAAATGGCCAACTTGAAATTTTTTTTTCAGTAAATTTATAAAGAATTGACAGGGGGTCACTTCTAGACTTTTAATTAGAATATTGAACTACGTCGATCTGCCGAATTAGCCAAAAATGTCCGGTCCCAAGGGTTCCTGGAACACTGTGCGCCCTGAAATTCTCCCTCCGGCGAAGTAGTCAAAGCCATCAGAACCTAACTACGTAGGTCCATCCAAAAAAAAGCCCGAAAATCACCCTAATCGTCATCTTCCAGAGATCCCCACCGTGGTCGAGGAGCTGGCCGGGTCGGCCTCGCGCGCGCCGGACCCGCCGATGGTGGTGCACTGCTCGGCGGGCGTGGGGCGCACGGGCGCGCTGGTGCTGGCCGAGACCGGCGCCGCGCTGCTGCGCCGCCGCCAGCCGCTCTACCCGCTCGACCTCGTGCGCCACATGCGCACCATGCGCCCCATGTGCATACAGAACGCGGTAACATATACACATTATTATTATTCAGGGAGCGGCTATTCAAGGCTTAGATATCCTAGTATCACTGCGACCAGAGTTGATCTATTGTGATCGCCACAACCTACAGTTCTCCGCTAAGCCCTGTTAATTCCAGGAATTGCAGGACTTTTTTGGCGCCGAGATACTTGATCTCCTCTGGGCACATAATGTGCTTTCCCAATGAAGAGCTACGATGACGCATTATGGTCGGGCAGACGGTGAGAATGTGCAGGGGTGTTTCCTCCACATATATACATACTTCTATTTCATACTATCTTGTTCAGGTACCCGACTTAACATACGTCTTACTAAACGTCAATTGGCTAAGTAAAGTTTTTGGAAGAGATGTAATTTTTTTTTT
The DNA here is from genome assembly GCA_963241965.1 of Tortrix viridana. Lineage (NCBI taxonomy): Eukaryota > Metazoa > Arthropoda > Insecta > Lepidoptera > Tortricidae > Tortrix > Tortrix viridana. The sequence goes on along the minus strand of OY725183.1, from coordinate 11,220,128 downwards.
CAATAGTCCTTATCCTAAAGATCAAGGAACTGTGGCTCTTTTATTTTTATTTCCTCTAATATTTTAGAAATATTTTTTTTTGGTTATTAAATTGACATTTGTAAACTTTAATGACCGACAAGCTTGGCCTTCGTACTTAATGAAAAAGAAAAAACAACTGTCACATCTGTATCTGTCATCAAGGATCAAAGATCCAGGATCTTTACGATGTGGACTATCAAAAAAAAATTACATCTCTTCCAAAACCTTTACTTAACCAATTGTTGACGTGTCTTGAGACGATCTTGGCTGTAATCAGCCAAGTTTATTATTACGGCCCTACTACTGCTAACTACTAGTGTCTAAATCATATAATACTGTCACGAATTATTTATTTATTATAATTAAATAAACAATTATAAAATTTAAACTAGCGTGAGTAATTATTAGAAACGAACGAACACATCGAACGTGTCGGGCCGTTACCTGACTGATACTTGAGTAAACCGTTTCAGTGTTCGATTGTTTTTACCCGACTGCGCGACGCAAAGGAGGGTAATGTGCTTATTTAAATAAACAATATTTCACAAATATCTATACGCCGCTTTTATGACAATTATATACATATATTCTACGCGATAGATGTATGTATAGATTAGTTACTATAGGAAGTTACGTTGTCAACACACGACAGACGGTTTTTATGATTGTATTTATTTGAAAATAATGCAGAAAAAAAGGGACTACCGAATAATTTTCACCCAAACTATATTACCACTTAAATCCCACTTTTTGATGCACCTTTGAAATGTATCTATTTATCCCAATTTTTTTTACAGAGCCAGTACAAGTTTGTATGTGAAAGCATACAGATGGCGTACGCTCAAGGACTGATCAAAGAGGATTCAGATAGCGGCTCCAACTGAACCACAACTGCCATCTTTATCAAATAGTAGTAAGTCTCAGTCAATACAGATTAACTTGAAGATAGCTAAAGATAAATATGCAACAGAAACATTTTGTAACGACCCCACGCATTTGCGTGTAATAACCATTCGTTATCGAATAGAGAAGTATCACTGAGCCGAGCACTTTGCAGCTCGTTCGAGATTTACGAATGATGGCGGACGAATTATCTTAGTGGATACTCTCTTTAAAATAATTTGTAAAGCATGTATCACATACTTGTATAGCTTGGCAAAAGAGAGTATGACGTTGTGACGGGTAGAACTACGATATTCTTAAATGGTAGCATTTTGGGTGAAAATTGGATCATGTTGCCAATTTCACTCCTAGACAACCTTATTTTTCCAAACTCTTTTGCCAAGCTGATTACTACCTATCAATACCGCGCGGATGAAATGGTCCGCCTTGATCGCTGATGACGTAGGCGTGAAAGCACCTTAACATTATCAGATATTTTCTAAGACTGAATGGGTAGTGGCCTTAAGCGACGGGAGAAAACGGCACCTTTACGTCTAAAGGAATGTAATAAAACGTACATTGAAACGGATTTGAAACTTAACTGCCTTTGACTAGTAATACACTTGAAGCATCAGCTAATTGTTTCGAGGATATCTATAAAGGACCAGTATAACGTAGAAATTATTGATAAGAACATTGACACCGACAAAAAAATGCGTTCCGGTTTTATTCAGTTTTAACGGTACATGATTTTCGCGTCATTTTAAACTTTGTTGTTTAGGACTAACGAGACAAATTCGTTTGCGTTTCCGGAAATGCACGAAGTATGCCGAAGCGCATAACTTTGTCGGATCACTGTGTATAAAATATAATGCAATATTTTTTTATGAATTTGCTAGCGACGTCACATGACGTCCTGTATCTAAGATTTCAATGCATCGTGTACCCTTTTACGTTGCTAGAAGAAACTAAAGTAGTTCTCGAATAACACCAGAACATATCAGTAGTTAATTAATACATTTACTACGGAGTTGTATTTATTTTCTAAATATTTTTATTTTACACCTAAATACTTTGCTTCTGTTCTGTGATTCTTCGCTGTCTTGCCTTCGGAACGAATTTATTAATATCTAATTTATAACCAGTAATTAGTTTTTAGTATTTATTCTTATTATAAGATTTAATTTCTTGTGCCATTCACAGATGATATATTAATATATTGAAATTTATACCACTTAGCTATTAATTGGGTCTTTTAGCCGCTGGGTAACTTTTAAGTATATACAGAAAAAAATAACTGCAGCACTCAGAGACGTCAATTAATTTTTATGTTCGATTATAGTTGCTGCGTCTTATTATTGCTATAGCAAAGAAATTGACAGCAGCTACTTTAATCAAACTTAAAAGTTAATTGACGTTTCTGAGTGCGGCATTTAGTGTTTAAAACATCGAACCAGTAGCGGTAATTGATCAGAATTATTTAAATACAGTATTAACTTTATTGATCATGTTATGATTTTTAATAATTTAAGGAACTACATATGTAACATAGTAATCCCCTTGATTTTTATGTATTTAAACCATATAGTAAAATAAACTTTAGTCAATAATAATTTATTGCAATGTAATGTTTAATTGATTACTAACATAATACTTCGAAAGTCAATTTAATAATGGTATTTCAAGAACCACGACGTAGTATTGTCCCAAAGAAAGGTGAAGTGCATAAGTTTTTGATGAAAAAACAAAACAAATGACTGTTTATTATGAAATTCTACTCAAAATGTAGTAAAATTAAATAACAACATCAACTTTCTGATAAATTCAGTAAACCGTATTACATAGAATGAACATATCAAAGTTAAGCGTCTACTTGAATTTTAAGGAACTTGGTTTGTATTTTGTGATTTTTTCATATTTCTTGTTAAACAATTTATTTATGCCTTTAACAGTTCACTGTGCCTATAGAATAAGTGAAGATGCCATACAATATTCGATATAATCATTAATTTAAGGAATCTGTCCCAATAATCCATAAAAGTCATAAGGTTTCATTATAAAAAAATATATTTTTTGTTTTTAATTTATTATTTATTAACGCTTTTATTAAGAAATTTATACGGAAAAAAGGAAGTGTGGCCAATGCACACATTAGCACTTTGTAATCGTAAGATGTGTACATTTTGAACGAAATTAGTTAAAAAATTTGTATTTGGCCTTAGTTTAGGGCGAATATTGTTTCTAAGAAAATGATGAACCCGATGTAGTACAACTATTACTTTTTAGTGGTTTCACGACCAGAGGGCTTATTGCCTAACGCACTCGCGATCGCGATCGACTTGAAAGTGACACAATTGCTTTCATTTTGTAGGCAGATTTGACTTCAAGTGTCAAATATGAAAGCGATCGCGATCGCGAGTGCGTTAGGCAATAAGCCCTCTGGTCTAGACTAGAATATGCCTATGGAGAAAAACATTCTAAGAAACAATAATGGTCCTAAAATTAATTACCTAATAAGTAGAAACTAGAGTCGTATTGTGTGAATGACTGATGTAGGTTAAGTGTTTTAAAAGGTATTGTTTTGAACTAGTAATACATATGCAGTTATCAAAAATATAAGAACGAGGAAATTGCTAATAATATTTGAACACATATAAGTGTTTTCATATTTTTGTGAATTTCGATATTTGTTGCTGACTGTACAACGACGTCTATTTTCGAATTTGTGATTTTGTTTACGAACGTGCTGTGCATTTTGTTCTGTGGCGATTAAAAAAGTTTATTGATTGTATTTGGTTGTTTTATTAAAATTTATTACTTTGTGTTTGACCGACCCAATTAAAAACCGGTCAAATGGGAGTCGGATTCGCCCACCAGGGGTTCCGTGTCGCCACACGAGAAAAATAAGACCTATTCGATAGTCGTTAAAGAACCGATAGCGCGAGCCCAACTCACACTTGGCCATTTTTAATAAAATTTCGATTTATCATGGCGTTTAGCCATTTCAACGCCATTGGCGGCAATATCCGTCATGGTTGACAACGCAAAATAAACCTGAGTATGTATAATTTAAGGTTGACATTAGCTCTAGATGAGAGGAGCTTTTGTTGCTGACTGTTCTTTTCTGCATAGTTATCATTTGCTTATCGAAACCGAACTAACGAATCCACTGATTCATAATCGACTTGCAAAGTTTGACCCAAACACACTACAAGTTAAGTTAAATAAGTAAAAGCTTTTAAAAAGAGCAGATTATGTCGAGTTCTTGGCTCTTGGGCTCTATTCTAATGTGTTAGCTTAGCCCATCTATATCGCAATAAACAATCAATGCCGTGTTGGAAACAAAACAACTGTGTCAACAATCATCTACCAAAATACTAAACTTTCCGCGGATCTAAAACATTTTCTTATTTAGAAGTTCTACTTCAAACATCGAAATTCGTAACGTTAACTCCGTCCCTTTCTCTTGGTTTAGTCAGTTAAGTCACGAATCAAGAGCGGGAGGAATGGGTAGGTATGTTTCGAATTGAGCGGTTCGTAGTAACCCCCAGATCCCCAGACCTGTTGATATCTGTCTGTTTGCCAACCAATCAACTCGGGTAAACGGAGGAAGCCTCGGTGATGTTATAAAGTAGCACAAAGCTCGTAAAACAAGGATTTACATACTCCACGATACGCCAGTTTCGTGGAAAGTTGATAAATCGCGTATTTCTGCCGCCCGCCGCGCAAACTCGTGGCCTGTAGCTCGAGAATATTTGTGACGTTCTCAATATAAAGGGACCTTATGGAGGAAGGCAGATAAGCTTTTCTTATTCTTGTAACTATACGAATACTATGGTAACAGTTCTAAAAACGGCGTAACCGCCTGCCTCCATAAGGTCCCTTCACCATATTGAGAACGTCACATTTAATGCTAGGACATTTTGTACTAAATAAGAACACGGGAACGCTGTTCCAATCGGCATTAGTATTTTCTCGATGAGGATAAGTTAACGTTACTTACTCGATACTGGAACCAGTGTCGAGCGAAAGCTGAGAAAGCTCTAAAATTGTTTCTATAAAATTAATTAATTAAAATTGTTATAACGTCAACCAGAGCACCTCATTATTACGCGATGGATTCTGAAAATTAAATTATAGAAATCTCACGATCACAAGTCGCTCTAAAATAAAACAAAATAATAATTACCTAGTCATTACAAGACTACTATAAGTAACATTTTACTCTCACACATGTATCGGAGCATGATAACCTTCTCCGCCCAGTTTCCATGGTAACGCCGCCCAAGGCAGAGACTCAGTCAACTCGCGGCTTCCGTTTGGGCGGCCCGCCCGCTCTGCTGCCCAAACTTTCCACGGTTGAAGTAAAAAAAACCTGGTTGAAAAAAAAAACTCGTATTCAAAAATCAATTGTAGAACTATGTTTAAGTAATTGTGGTGTTTTTAGGTGTTATTTTATTTCATAAATAAAAAAAAGTGAATTATAAAACAATTAAGTGACAAGGATAAGTAGGTAGCTTTTTTAATAAATAATATAATTTATCCGTACAATATTGTAGGTATAGTCACTTTACATATTAGTAGGTTTCATTTAAGAATACCAGAATAAAGACGTAAATAGTCTACTTCGTTTACTATCTGTGCTATACTGTGAGTTGGTCGACGAGCGCTTCGATGTACCAGCCTAAATTGACCGCCGGAGTTATCAGATATACGTAACACAGAGTTTGTGTGTAGGTAGCTGGTGTGCGAGGTATTGTAATTGCTGTGTCGGATAGACTCAGATTCCGTTCAGGGCCCTTAGCCAAGATGCATTACGCTAACTAGCATTTCTATTGGTTTCGTTTTTAAACCAATCGCGTCACTGGTAGATCACGTCATACGGAGATTCACGTGATCTACCAGTGACGCGATTGGTTTAAAAACGAAACGAATAGAAACGCTAGTTAGCGTAGTGCTTCTTGGCTAAGGGCTCTGAATTGACGAAAGCAAAAGTAAAAAACTAACAAGTAAGTAGTTAAGTATTTATATATTTATTTGTATGTTATAAAATTAAAATAATCCTAGGAAAAGTAGCCAATAATTAGCCAAGTGCATGTTGTTCGGTATAAACGGCTTTATTTATTTTGCGTCAAGTAATATTTCTGATAAACTTACCTGTTGCTTGAATATGAACCGTTCCGGGAATCGTGTACGTAGGTACGTGACGAACTGAAAGACAGCCTTTTTTTGTTTTATTTTATTTTGTTGCTCTCTTTTGTTTTGTTTATGATAGGTATGTGAGAATTATGTAAAATAAGAAATTTGTTTTGACGCCTATTCAATGCGGTTTTTAAAATCGGGCGGGTCAGGAGTTATTAGGGATTTTGTTTTTTTTTTTCAATCTACAAGTACCACCAGCCTTTAAGTAATTTTCCAGATCCGGTATAATATTGATGTATACCTACACAAAACATTAAAAAATTATTTTGCTCTATGCGATCACTATGAACCTTGTACCACAATATGGGGACCAAATAACCGCACTATATATTCAAGTATACTTTGTACTATAACGAATATACTGGAATGTTCCCTAATTTCTGTATATAATTAGTTCACAGTTTACTATATATAAGTATAACATTCGTTTTTTCGCTACGGTTGTCTAGTTAGAAGCCAACAACAGTGAACACCGTACGTCGTACCTAATCTAAACAATATTTCGATACCTTATCTTTGATAGTCCGGACAAATTGGATTTCACTAATAAGCGTATTCAAATAAATCAAAATGGTTGACGTTATAAAGACGAAAAACGTGCGCAGGATATAATATAAACTAATAAATGGTGGCTTAAGTGGATTATTATAGTTATTAATAGCGAAAATTGTGAATGTAATGTAGATTGTTATTGTTAATACTATTGAAAATTGTGAATAATGTGGACATAATGAAATGGCTCGACGTTGTGTTGGTTGTGTTGTGTGTGAATGCGCGCGTGCGCAGTGGGGGGGAAACTGTGGGGGAGCGTTCGGGGGAGCCCTTGGGGTATTCCGAGGAGTACGCAGTCCTCCCGGGACTGTTGGAAGCTCCTGAGTACTTGGAGAGCACGGAGATAGCGAGTCCAGAGACGATGTCTACGAATCGAGTAAGTAACAAATCATACTACTTATATAGGTATGAGACCAACACAAACAAGACAATATAAGAGCACGATTTTCAGACATATTTAGGTACTACTTAATACATATTTACTATAAAACGGATTAAACTGACGGATAAATAACTACCTACGTCGACGTTTCGACTGTGTTACATTATACTAGTAGGTACAAGATTAGATCAGGGACTGTAGGTACCTAATACCGGTATAATTTGGATATCGATATAAATATCGATCATTAAGTATCTTTTTATCGATATAGGTATCGAAAAAAAAAAATCGGTACATTAATATCGATATTTTGACAGAACTTCATTTATTACCCGATTTGGATTTTTTTTTATTCAATCAGGTAACATCTACTTACATACCCGAATGAAACATACTTGGTTCAGATTGGTCTCATTTCTATAAGAATGATAAACTGATGATTAAATCCATGAGGGATCGACGGAACTCTTGAAAAAACGTAGGTACAGTCAAAGGCACTAATATCTATACACACATTGCGTCATAAGGGGCAATATTTGGCCAGGTGCTCATGTAGGTATCTGATTACTAACAAGATTTGCTAAAGAAATTTGTACCTACCTATTAGTAACGGTACCAAATATTGATAAAGGTATCAATATCTGTTTACCGATATTTTAGTTTACCGATACAAATATCGATATATTCGGGAAGTATCGATACTGTTGTCGATATTTTCTTAAAAATACCGATGTCCCTGCATTAGATTAAACTAGTAGTCATGATCCTTTCTTCTCTTAGTGTATATGTTTGTCTCGTTCATCCACTCAGTAAATAGTCCTCTTTGTTTAGTTCAACTTCCAGTATCACGACGGAGTATGTACGTTCTTATAGAGTACAGTCAACAGTGTGATAAAATCTACTGTAGATCTTATCACACCAATTCATTTTAATGTTGACTATTCTGTTCTTTTATTATAAAAATCGTTAAGTTACAGTAATAATAACGCTAACTTAACGATATGTGACGTTCTCAATATGGACCTTATGGAGGAAGGCAGTTACGCTCTTCTTATTCTTGTAACTATACAAATACGATAATAACAGTTCTAAAAACGGCGTAACCGCCTGCCTCCATAAGGTCCCTTTATATTGAGAACGTCACATATTCATAATAAAAGAAAATGTATAGGATTGGCGATTAGCGACGTAAATATACAACTTTTGCACCTTATTTCAACGGGATAAGGCGGAAATTTGTTTACATATCTTTTAACTCGACTGTATCTATCGCGTTGCCCGCTTAAATGTCCATTCCCTTGTCAGCTTTCAAACATTGTTAAGATAGCTTAATGTATCTTGACCATTAAAACACGATAAATCCAATAGTAACACTGCGAAATAAATTATAACTCGAAAAGTAATTCTTTTTAATCGGCATAGCGTCACTATTCAAATGTTTTATCTAGTAATTTAGTGTCATTGTTGGATTTAACGTGCGTATGTATACCTAGGTCTCCTGTTCTGACGTTTCTGCTTGGACCATTGGTTACGTCAATTTGTCATTCATTATTCTAAGCGCCATACATTTTCTGATATTGCTAAGCATTATGCATCTTGTCTAAGCCTAGAAACATCTAATAATTTGAAAGTCCTAAATTGAAAACTCTTGGCTTTTTTCGATTACCTATCTACCTTACGTTTGTTCGGTCATTCTCCGAGCGTTTCAACCGCCCGTCGTACTTCTAATTAACGCGTCACCTAATAATTGGCTATATAGACAACTAACGTCAATTTTAAAGCTTATTCCCAGTACAGGCCTGTATGATCTATGGTTTAGCATTTGGTTCTATATGAAATTTTGTGATATAATTAACAATTTCGGTGACTCGTTAATTAGAAGGACGACGGGCGGTTGAAACGTTCGGAGAATGACCGTGTTATGTACACAACAATAGTCATCAAATTTTGACGACGCGGTTAGCCTATAGTTGACCCTGCCTACGAAGCTAGCGGTCCCGGGTTCGAATCCCGGTATGGGCAAATATTTGTGTGACGAGCGCGAGTATTTGTTCCTGAGTCATGGATGTTTTCTATATATTTAAGTAAGATGTACATAAGTATGTATATCGTTACCTAGTACCCTAGTACAAGCCTAGAGCTTAGTTTGGGCCGAGGTCAATTTGTGTGAGTTGTCCCCTGATAAAAAAAAAGATAAAAAAAACTTATATTTTAATTCGTTATTACAAACCACTGATCGTATTAGTTTAATGACAATATTTTCCGTATATTTACCTACGTTATGACTTATGACAAAACGGAATTTATAATCGATAAGTATCGGAAATGCGTCACCGTTTTGTTAAAACGCATAATTTTCAAAGAAATGAAAAGCTTATATCCAAATAAGTAAATAATAGTGAGTAGATAGCAATAGATAGATAGCCAGTAGTAAATAATCAACATTAGATTATTTATATTTGGTTTGCTTATCATAAAATATTAAAGGGATGTGCTGCGCTGGACTTCGAAAGGCTTTGTTTTAACTATTATTTGATTACTGGGAAATAAACTAAATTATTAAAAAAATCGAAATAAAATCAATTAGTGCGTAATAAAAAGAATTAATTATTCTTTGGAAATCAACGCTGATTTTACAAAGTAACATATTAACCATTTAAGTGGCAGTGGGCGGGGCACATTGCTCGTAGAGCCGATGGCCGTTGGAGCGGAAACGTTCTAGAGTGGCAACCGCGAACCGGGACACGAGACGAAGTGTCGACAGACCTTCCACAAGGTGGACCGACCTTGGGGATGATGATGATATTAATCAATATAAATCAATAACTTCATGCCATTAAATTATTAATTAAAGTAGGTATATAAGAATAAATTGGCTACCCATTAATATAAATCTTGCGTGAAAAGATTATAAAGTTTAAAACAAACAAACAATTGGCAAAATGGAATCCTGAATATGCCACAAAGAGATTATACAACAATTGTATGACAATTCACGATTTGATTTATAAAGTTGCTTCGTCCGCGTAGAAGTCGTTTATCGCTGCTCCCTCGGGAGCAGTCAAATTTTCCGGGATAAGGACTCAAACTATATTTATACCAAATTTCATCAAAATCGGTTTAGTGGTTTAACCGTGATACCGTAACAAACAAACAACTACATCACTTTCGCATTTATAATAATTAGTAAAGATTGAAACACGGTTCTATGTTCAGGGTTTCATTTTGTAAATAGTAGGTACATAATATTACTCACAAATCCTTTGTATGAATGCGTAAATAAAACCATCCTTAAATACATTAAATGCCCAATTTCTTCGCTTCCACACAAAACTGTACCAGATATTGCGTCAATAGCTCTTAATGCATTCCAAACGTACGCATTTATTTGTTTATCTTATCTTCGATATCCAATGACATCAGCAGATCGAGTGTGGAACCATTATCGGTAGATTGGACCGGAAAATTGATAGTTCCAGCTGTTATTATCATTTTAAACAACTGTCTTGTCAGCCAGGTACTACAATCACTCAAAACAGCACGGGTTTGCAGTTTAAAAACAACTACGTATTGAGAGATAGGTCGCAGTCGAAAGAAGTGGTGGCATTAAAAAATACAGTGCCAATTAGGGCGATATTTAAGTGACAAATCATGATATAATCGTTTCATTACAAAAGTGTATGTATTTGATACTAATATTCAGTTTTGTTATTTTCACTCTTCTTTAACTGGACATTTTTTTGACAACGAGTTTTCAGTGTCACGTGATTTGTCAATAGTGGTCACTGGTCGGGGTGGCAATGTGTCTGTGTGTGAGATTGTGTGCGCTGTGTTGGATGGTCATGTGGACTCTTGCGCAGGATTTTCCGAAGCCGAATTTCGGACAGAGGATAATTCCCGGATTTACACCTTCTTATCCGGGATATTTAGTAAGTGTAATTTTTCATTTGTTTTTTCCACTGGGTGACCGGCGTTACCGTATACACAAGCATATAGACAAATCGAATACAGGCTAAAGCTAGTCTTGCGGCTATGCCAGAATAACTACCTAATTAAATTTTCACCTGACAATTAATGTTAGTTCGTTAATTAAAAAATAAATACTTAAGTAGGTAACTCAATGACAACAAGAAAAGATGCTCTGGCTAAGGTAGGTTCGGTTAGGTTGGGGGCAGTTAAGATGCTCAGTCGAAAATAGAAATGAAAACTGTCCAATTTAGCTAAATCAATTTACGCGTTTGTATTGCATCGTAATACACCACATGGAAAACGTTGCTGTGAAAATCAGACGATGTTCGCTTAGTAGCCCCGCTAAAGTTTTATTTCTCCTACAATCTTTGAGAATAATATCGACGAAAAAATCTTTAAATCTGCCCTAATTTTAAGCTATGAAGAGAGAATGCTATTTTATTCCACTTAACAATAACTAGTACTCCTCAAGGACGTTTACAAGTACAAGAGCAAACTCTCTGAAAATAATGAAAGCGCTGTCAAATGGCGGAAGTGTTTTTTCTTAGAAATTTTAATTTATTTGACAGCTTGTTTACAGAATCAGCCCCTTGGTTTTTTTTTTACTATGTAGTACAATTTAATATTAAATTTATAAATCAGTGAATGGAAACATTTTTGTCATGAATTAATAGTAATTGCTATTCGAGCATTTCTAAAAAAGTTTGTACATTTCATTCAACTCTCCGATTTAAAAAAAAATTGGTAGGTAGGTTGGATAATTGAAACTAAGCAATTTTAAAATAATTTCCCAAAATGTCCCATAAAAAACGCACAAATGTTTCCTATTTTGTTACCAAAGCTCATACATTGTTGGTAACGAAATAGGAAGTTTCTATAATTTTTTTTTACATTTTGGGAATTTATGTTAAAATTGCATAGTTTCATGCACGCAGTCTATATACGATTTTTTTAAAAATCGGAGCTTGTTTTTTGAAATCCTTAAAATTGTACTAACTTTTTTAGAAATGCACATTTGGTATCTATCGTATTCTGTGAGGGTACGGAACCCTCTCACTTGGCCCATTATTCTTACTTAAATCATGTCTCATCATAAGATCTGTCATTACTTTTTATGCAAACCGTGTCGTTCGTTACGTGACGTGACGTATGATTGAAATGTTCGCGCACGCGCCTCTTTATAGCACATGCAGGAACACGATTAATATAGCGCGGGTCAAACCGCTTAGAGCAGGTCCGGACGGCTAGCACAACTTGCCTGCGACATGTTTGTCGCTCGGACCTCCCTTTCAAACTAGTCTGTGACGATAGAGACGTACCCAGCGACAAGCGAGAAAATACAAGATGTGCTCCGCTCGATGAGGATTTTACGCGCGAGTCGAGACGCACATTTCGAATCGCACGATCGTGATACTAGAGGTTCATACACTCCGTCCACATGCCGCGCGTTTTGCCTGCGTCATCTGGACCTGCTCTTACCTCTTACGCCGTCGACTGGCCGAGAGCCTATTATTGCTTAATCCGCGCGCCATATTTTGTATCCTGGGCGGCTAGCACATCTTTTGTTTTCTCGTTTATCGGTCAGTAGGTACGTCTTTACGGACTGATTAGAAAGGGATATTTGAGCGACCAACAAGTCACGGCCAGCCTGTGCTAGACGTCCAGCTACACCTTGTATGTATGTTCCTCAGGAGCCTGATCCCGACCCGCCAGACTCTCTGTACCCGGTGCAGCACGCTGGAGTCCCTCGGGAGCTGGTGGCGCTGCCGCTGCCGCTGCCAGGGTCCGACCACGAGCTCATGTTCAACGTGACCTGGCTGCCGCCTCTAGGTAACACCAGCTTCCCTTGACCCACGCCATCATCCTACATACCACTTCGATTCATCAAGCAGACTTCCATTTTTTAAGGCACCTGCAGATCGTTCCAACATACCAATTGGAAAACAAAAATTTTATTGAAGGTGGTCGCAAAAAAATAGTATCATGATTGTTTATATGAATCTATGTAAGTTAAGATTGAGATCTAAGTCATGATTGTTTATGTGAATCTCTTGGGGAAATCATCGTTGACGAGCTGACCGACTCTAACTTGACCTGTGAGTGCCAAAAAACTATCCCTCTTATTCATAATCGCACAACAACTAAAGTATGCTTAAAGTATGCTGTAGCCTTATCTTTCATTGTGACATTTGAATATGAGCGAAAGTGACAAAGCATACTTTTACTAAAATAGGTTTATTGTGCGTTAAGGGGGTATGTCTTTACGTGTCTTGACCTTGGTTCCTTCGATGCTCGCCTGTACAAAATTGTAGATACGTCCACCCATCCAATCAGCCCACAACCCCCAGCATGGCATAGCCTGGCTTCTAGATAAGAAGACTATTTCCTTAATTAATAACACCCTGAGCATTATATGCCTACCTGTTCTTCAGACCTAACTCCTGTTAGTGTTGACTAGTTCTGCTGTTCCAGGGCCTCCAGCCAGGGACTACTCGCTGGAGGTCCTGAGCGACACGGATACTGTGGACTGCCGGATGACCATGTGCTACGAGTACAACATCCCTGGGGTAAGTTTCTTGATGTCAGCTCTACATGCGTAGTTCTGTCTTTAGCCCACTAGCTTAAGGACTACTCGCTGAAGATGCAGGGTGAGGATAACGTGAACTAACCAGAATAACATATGGTGCGAGTACAATATTCCAGATGTAAGCTTCATGATATTAGTAGTACCTAAATAGTTCTTAGCGACACGGACACCATTCCTGGGCTAGGCATCATGGTCCCCTGTAATCAAGGTCCCTTACTACGTTTTGATGTTGCAGCCGCACATTTAATCACTTAATAAGGAGTATACTCTACCTATATATCTATCTATATTGTTAAGTTTATATATAAAAATATGTATTTTAGTCAGTAACGGCCTAGTAGCCTGAAAATAAATTCATTTGAAATTGAATTTTAACAGCCGTGGTGTCTGGAAAGTTTAACAATTTAAAACCGGTTGTCTATTTATGCCGCACCCTAACCTACAATTTGTATCTAGCCTACAACACTCACATGTTCTTGACGAATCATCATGACATGATTCAATCCTATAGTTCAGGAGCTAGAGTGAAACATCCGATTTCCGATTTATAAAATTTACTAACGTAAGTAATCAAATTCTAACGTCGACACTAGAAATGTCTAATTTACATGACTAAAAACATATCATTGAAGTTTTCTTAGAATTTCCCGTGGGCCTCGAGAAAGGCACGCATTGTTAATCCGGTTTATATCATTTCATTGACCCTTGCTGGGAAATTGGATTATTCGACTTTGTGCCCCGTTTACTGTCATTTTATCTGCTCAAGTTTATTCCCAAAAATATATAGTTAGTTTGTTATTTTACTTAAAGTATTACTTACTGTACTGTCATAGAAACATTAGATTGCAATAACTTATTGACCAAAACAGATAGTTCTGCCGCGAGCACGATACAAAAGTTATCAAAGATACTTGAAATTCGGTTATGATTAATTATCGCTAATCAAGATACACGCAATATATCAATATGTTTTCTCTTGTTTGTTAATGACTTTTTCCCTATTGACATAATCGACCGTCGCTATAGACTGGCAGCATGTTTTAATTCAGAAGTTTTTCAGTATCTTACATTATTAGAATCATTACGAATCAGCAAAGTTTTTAAACTCATTTGCCCGTTTTTTTTCTAAACAAATTTCTTAGTAATCACATAAAGTCGTTTTTTCCATACTACGTGTTGGGTACAAATACACCTTCGTTTTGTTTTTCACTTAGTATGGAAAAAACCACTTTATGTGATTATACTAAGAAATTTGATTTAAAAAAACGGGCAAATGAGTTTAAAAACTTCGCTGATTCGTAATGAATCAAATAATGTAAGATACCATTGAAAAACTTCTTAAAACATGAAATTAAGGATTTTTCGTGACATGGACATAAGGGAAAATTACAAAAATTCAAATTAAAATAATCAATATCTCCGAAACTAGTTAAATTCGCTGAGCATACATGGGGGTTAAACCGATAGCTTTTTAGCTGCTCTATCAACCCTTAACGGCTTGACATTGGTTTATGGGATACCCTGTTTATGCCGGTCCTCAGTATGGCAATTTTTTCAACCTGACCGATTTTATGTTTGATTGTATGACGATTATATTATACAAATATGAAATTGGTCGTATAAAAAAACGTTAAAATATACCTATCGTATCTTTATATTGATTTTGACTAGTTACAAGCTGTATTTAAAATATTATTATGGTGATCAGAAGGGTAGATAGCCAAACGGTTATGTAAAAGATTTTAAGTAAATGATGTATTAAATTCTCTTTTCGTCAGATTTAAAGTCCCGCGAGTTCACCAAAGTTCATCCTTCTGTTAGCGTTGCATATTGTATTGTGAACGATCTTAAATTTATAACTGTCTGCGTTTAAAATGATAAGATAACATTGTAGAACAGAAACTATCCTTGATTAAAGACTGCGTCTGGCAGCTTATTTGACTGTCAAGGGATGACAGTGACGGGTCTGTGTGTGTGATGTTATAAATAACTTATACGTAAAACACAAGTAAGACATTGACCTATCTCTTTCATTGTTAGCGAAACAATTGAGTGGAATAATGACTGCAGTAGCGTAGCGTAGATAATAATAGTATCTTGTAAAAAAATAACCATTTAATTTCATATTTTTGTCGCACCTTCAACGGGACAGCGAATTTGCGTCTAAAACCCACGCTACGCCACTGGGTGACTGTATCTTGTTTGTTGCAGAGCGCGACGTGGTGGGCTGTGCCGGCGCACGCCAGCCCCGTGCCCGGCGCATGCGCCGTGCGGCCCGGGTGCGCGTACCGTGTACGCCTGCTCGCGCACCCGTGGGACGGACACACGGCGGCCAGCGTGCGCGCACCGCTTGACGGTAACTACAACATAACGGGGGGCTTAGCCAAGATGCTTCGCTATCTTATCGATATTCGAAATCAATGGAAATGTATAGGATTGACGTAAGGTAACGATCAGTCGCGTCGATTTTATGTCAATTCCATACAATTTGTCGATTTTCGTAAATTGAACTAAAACTGTAAAGGCTTGATTCCGATGTTGGCGCTCGCGACCGACGACGTGTAACGACGAGGGTAACGTTACTGTTAAGTATGAATTTATATGGAGCGCTGACCAACGTAAAACTAGTAACAGACGCTCGAACTTGGTCCGGTCCGGACAACGGACTTGGTCCGCGGACCATATCCGCCGACATGGCTACACACGGCCGGATCTGGTTCGGAGCGAACCAAATCCGTTGTCCGGACCGGACCAAGTTCGAGCGTCTGTTACTAGTTTAAGCGACTGCGAACGTCGGAATCGTACCTTTACCCCCCCGGGCCAGCGTTTTGACCGCGGGGCGAGACCGCAGCATGAACTCGGCGTATATTTTATTCCAACGATATCGCAGCGTGTAAACCGAGCACACCGAGGTCTAAACTCGCTGAAAAATCTCTGACAAATCGCCGGTCAAAACAAAAAAGGCTCAGGAAATCAGGGATTTCACTAGTTGCGTTTTAAATTTTCCACTGTGTGAGTCATTGTATTCTAAGGCGTGTTATTATATGTAGCAATGGCTGGTATAATATTATGTGGCCATTGCCATTTCTAAACGATATAGTTTTACTTTGTTTCTGTATTAAAATACCCTCAGACTCTTAAATAAACATACGAGTGCAGTCCTGAAAAAAATAACAATGAATTTTCAATAACGTTATTATTTTTAATGAATTCAAGTTTTTTGGACTAAAAATGTAGAGAGTTATCATAACAAAATGCTTTCCACTCAGTAATGTAAAGTAAATGGCTTCCATAAACACGTAATTCTGTGGTTAGGCGGAATTAGCTAGTTGGAATAAACAGATTGAGCTATTTAATTTTGAAGTCCTTCATCACAGATGCATTAGATCTAGCGTTAGGTGCATGATTTTCACAGTCATAATAACATGCTGTTATAGTTATAGATACCTCGTTGACGAAACCGGCGACCAAATTAAAAATACTCGCAGTAAAATGTTAAGCATGCGGACAACTTATTTTTGCCAGTTAATAATCTGCCTACGAATTGAAATTGAATTGCGAGTTGTTAAAGAAAATCAAGTAGCTCTAACGGCTGGAGATGGTTTCGACTGGTTAAATTTTATTAGCATATTTGGCAGCAATCTTTGGCAACGGCGTACTTCCCGCATGACGCGGAGCATAAAGTTCAAAATCGTTTTTTTATGACATCACAAAAAATTTCACCAAACGCTTTATTATCTCATCAATATAATATTATTGCTATATGCTACCTATATAGAAGAATAGAGATGTTTGTTGCTTATTGAGTTTTTTTATATAGGTACCAAGACCAAATCACTATATCCGTTCCCTATATTCAAAATGCGGACAGGTGCGGACTTTCAGGTTAAAATTTGTCACATTTTGTGAATGGTAAATGTCAATTTTTAACTCGAACTTTATTGTTATCAGTTGAGCAAGATTTGCAAGTAACCGCTCTCATCCCACACGTTTTCATTCGACCATTTCTGATCGATCTAAATTTAATTCTGTCGGTACGTATTGTGCAAACAATCGACGTAACCTGGCAGAGAACTCAGATCTCGAACTTTTCGTAACATTTCTGTTTTGTCAGAAATATACGCAGAAGAGGTTAATGTAACAAAATTTCTAATATACTTAGCAAGGGTACTTTTTACAGAGATTAAAATTGCAACCCAATATATTTTATACGATGTAAAATTACAAGAATTACTTTGTAATAAATTTCTGCACATTTCTGACAGCTGATTTCTTTGTGTTACGGACGTTACGGTTGCGGTTTTTATACATGTATGATTTTAATATGAAATTAGTGGTAGCTTAATTTTACTTTGTTATTGTTTGTGAAGCAACCGTAGTTCAAAAACGGTGGCGTAAGTTATGGCTTCCTAAAATTGGATAATTATCAAGTTGGATTCTAAGGTAATCCTCAATAAATAAAAGCAACATATTTTTATGTAAGTTTTTATGTTTTATAGGGTTCCGTACCTCAAAGAAAAAACGGAACCCTTATAGGATCACTTTGTTGTCCGTCTGTCAGTGTGTCTGTCAAGACCCTTTTTCTCAGGAACGCGTGGAGGTATCAAGTTGAAATTAATATCAAATACATAAGTCTGCAGTCCCTTGGATCAGTGAAAAAATCAAATATCTAAGTCAACGCAATCAAAAGATACGGCCGTTTATACCGCATATTGAAGGGAATCTCAACGGAATCAAAACATATAGGGTACTTCCCGTTGACTTAGAATCATGAAATTTTGCAAGAAGCTATGTTTTATAGCACAAGTAAAGGAAAAAATCCGAAAAGCGTTAATTTGTAGTTACATCCCATAAAAAATGAGCCCAGTATAAGCTGACCCTCACTAATTACTAAAGTGCATACTTATTGCGTGTCAGTTTATACTGGACTTGTTTATATTGTATTCCCGTGATTTACGAACTATTTACATGCCTACAAGTTTGTGCGGAACCCTCGGTGCGCGAGTCCGACTCGCACTTGAACGGCTTTATGGTACCTTTTTGCCTAGCCTGTGTGTCCAGTACTGAGCAAAGGTATCTCCCCTGTATCTCAATAACAACAACACACGTCAGACGGACGTCACGGGTCTTGTAGGAGATTGAATGTGACTTTGTTTATCGTCTATTTTGAATGCACGCTATGCACGCAAGATGCACACTCGTATGTTTCAGCAATCGGGCCGCTGTGACCTGAAACAAAGACGAACAAACAAATTTAATAATACAAGATAAGAGTTAGGGAGAAAGACAATAAAGGGAATTCATATCTACATAATTTACCACACTTAGGGCTTGTTTACGGAGACGCGGGGCGTGCGGCGGGGCGTCGTTGTCTGCGTGCACACTGGTCGCTGACCTACTGGAAGTATAGAAGTCTTTCATAGTCAGCGACCAGTGTGCACGCAAACAACGACGCGCCGCCGCACGCCCCGCGCCTCCGTAAACAAGCCCTTATTGCCATTCAAAATGAAACGATACATTTTATATCAACAAGTAATAAACAGTCACAATAATATATATTTTGTTGTTTTTTCGCTTGTTTTCTTCCTCAAGTATTTTCGCCCCTTTGAAGATTTAGGTTACTGGATGAATTCATAAATAATTCATACCGAAAATAATCGACATCGTACTTCTGGGTGGGAAAAGTATCTTTATTATTTGGGATGAAAATATAAACAGTATTTTTTTAGTATTGACGGTAATATATAAAATATAAATAATTAGTTCGATTGAACCCAGAAACAACGTCTACAACGTAAGTGAAGTTAAATCGATATAATCGAATAGATTTGAAAATCGAGCGTTTAAGTGCAAGCGAGGAAGTGTGTAAACAGAATGCCTCTTTTATTTAAACTTTGTTTTAACTGAAAACGTTTCTTGGTGTTGTAAATGTGTGTGTATGTGAGTGTTGTGTATGTAATAGTTAGATAGCAACCCGTTTATTAAACACTTTTATTAGCTTCACTTGTAATGTAACTCAGTAAGTACTTGACTAACAACGTAGCAAAATCTCACTGCCGCGCTCAGAGACGTCAATAAAATTTCAAGTTTGATTAAACTCGCTGCGTCTTATTCTATTGCTATAGCAAAGAAAGTAACAACAGCAACTTTAATCAAACTTAAAAGTTAATTGACGTCTCTGTGTGCGGCCGTTAGAAGTCGATTTTAACCACTTACTTCTAATTGTCTCATTTACTTGTAATTTTGCATACTTATGTAAATTCTTAATAACTATTGTACCATCGAGTTGATATGATGACGGAGACGGAAGAGGCCATAGGAACTGCCCAATGGCTAATACAGAGTGTTTTTTTATTCGTCTTAACCGACGAATAAAAAAACACCCTGTATAGTAGGTACGTCGAGTTTGAACTCGTTTGGCTAGTATTTTGCATTGAGATATCTGAGGGCCTAGTGTAAGTTTTGCAACGTTTTTTACGTCTCGATCGCGTTTGCGTTTAGTCTCAATTAGTATGGATGAGTGACAGCGCCCCTTGCGGCGCGTATTCGAAACGTTTGACAGTTCCATACAAAGTGACACTTTTGCGCAAACGCGATCGAGACGTAAAAAACGTTGCAAAATTTACACTTTAAGCCCTCAGTGATATAAGTACAGTCAGCAACAATAAAGGGTCAAAAAAATTTTTTTTAGAAAAACTCATTTGTGTGATCTCTAACCTTATCGTCTTTTCAGAATGTGTCTCCGGCGTGTGCTCCTGCGCACACTCCCCCCGCCTCCCTGCGCCCCTGGTGGAGGCCGGCGCGGTGACGGTGGGGGGCGAACTGTTCGTCAACGTCAGCTGGACTCTCCCCCCACCTGCGTACCCGCAGAGGCTGCCTAAGGGGCTAGAGAAAAAGGGCTACTTCGTGAGGTACCGTCAACTTCAGTTTATTTACCATGCCGGGAAAAAAGGAAATTACAGCCGTTGACGTTGCAGTACGAGTATATGATTAGTTTTGGGTTTTAGCCAAGCTTGTAAGAAGAAATCATGTATTTACTTGGTTGGATGATGAATTTAACGTTGCTGCAAATACAGACTTGTATATTAGAAATAAATCCATAAATTACGTTACTCGTTAAGGGGAGGTGAGAGGGTCAACGAAGTGTGACGTGTAACAAGATGAGGGAGGAGTCATAAGCTTCGTGACGTCACATGTCAAAATCTAAAATTATGGAACTGCTGATTTAATTTAATCATTCCTAGATGTAAGATTGCAACATATGTGACGTCACACCAGAGGAGGGTTCTCACAAATGTGACCACCTGTGACAAAGACGGGGGATCAAAAAATCATGAAATATGTGTGACGTATTATGGATGGCCCCTCATCGGATATATAATTTATTACTTATTACTTACTTATAATAAAGATTTATCGTCTAACATAAATAATCCATACCTTCCAAACGGTGCATGTGTTAAAACCTAATGCGGAAGTATACTTTCATACTGTTTACTCTGTTATAAAACAGAGTTTTATTATTTTATTTTTTACCTCTATAGTTATTTTTTACCTCTATAACCTCCATTTTTTTAGTAAATATGTAGCAAAATCATAAATTCCATGGATATTTTATTCTAAGCAGAGCCGTGTAACGATCTGTCAGAATCTGACAATATCCAGGCAGTGAAAAAAATACCGGTCAAGTGCGAAAAACATACCTTTTAATTAACTTTAATTCGTATGCAATAAGGTCTATTTTGAGTCGCCTAAATTTAACACAAATATTCAGAATTTTGTCAATTTCTCGAAAACTTTTTTTACCGTAAATATACGTAATTATCTATAAGTAAGGAATTTTTGATATTTTTCGGTTCATAAACTTCGGAGAAAAAGAGGGAGAACGATCATTTTTTGAACATTTTCGGTAATAAATCAAAAAGTAGGCACGTCACGGAAAATTATAAAAAAATAGTTTTGAAAAGTGCAGATTAAGCCCTTTCATGTGACACCCCATTTGCTATAATCAAATTACTTTCATTTTTAACCCCCTATTCTGGACCCCAAAAATGTATTATCTATTTTTTTACTAAAAACAGATGCGAGCAAGCAAGTTATACAACTGTGCCAAATTTCAAGTTGATAGCTTGTGTAGTTGCTGAGAAAAACTGCTGTGACATACAGACAGACAGATAGACAACGAAGTCTTACCATAAGCGTTCCTTTTTTACCATCTTGGTACGGAACCCTAAAAACAGCGATATATCCTCTATCCCTTTCGATGGCTAGAATTTGGCTAGTTTTAACAGCTTATAATAATGGCCCTCCTAATTTTTCTCAAAGTCATTTTTCTCTTGAAACATCACCGGAAAATTCCACCGGAAATTAGTGACTCCGGCCGTTTGGGCCGCTGGAGTTTTCTACCGGAAGTTGTTTTCTTTTCACGAGAGGAAAAGGCTCAAATATTTACTGACATCAATTTATTTGCTTAGTTGTTTCCTTATTTTTTATTCAGATAAGAGGACAAGGAGAAATAGAGGGTGTTTTAGGGTTCCGTACCAAAATGGAACGCTTACGGTGAGACTTCGTTGTCTGTCTGTCTGTCTGTATGTAACAGCAGTTTTTCTCAGCAACTACACAAGCTATCAACTTGAGATTTGGCACAGTTGTACGAGTATAACTGGCTTGCCCGCATCTGTTTTTAGTAAAAGATATATGAAATTAATTTTTGGGGTCCATGATTGGGGGGTTGAAAAATGAAAGTGATTTGATTATAGCAAGTCATATAAAAATTCAAAACTAATTTTTTTTTTATTCTTCTTGACGTACCTACTTTTTGATTTATAACCAAAAATTTTCAAAAAATTACCGTTCCCCCCCTTATCTCCGAAGTTTATGAACCGAAAAATCTCAAAAATTCCTAGCTTATAGATAATTACTTATTTTTTACGAGAAAAATAAAACGAAGTGTTCAAAATTTATAGTTTTCTAGAAATTGACAAAAAACTTTAAAGATCGGTACTAACATTTAGGCAAGTCAACATGGACCTTATTTCATACAATTAAAGTACATAAAAATGTATATTTTTGAAGTACGTACTTAAATACGGAACCCTCGGTGCGCGAGTCCGACTCGCACTTGATCGGCTTTTTTGAGTAAATGTCTACTGGGTGTCATATAATATAAGTAAAATGACGAATGAAATGCCTGAATAAATAAATCTACTTTTTTATAGTAGCCCAAGCGCGTAATAATTTACGAAACTGTTTGGATTCAGAGCGACACCAGCTTTATTTACCTTTAAATGCGCCCGCATAGAAATAATTTGACGGGAAATACTTAATTTTTCGAGAATTATCATAATCTAAGGAGTACCCGTGTGAATCAATTGCATCCTTTAGGACGTTAATCTGTGGGACTGCAAAAGTCCATGGACCTTAGAGTGCACTTACCATCTAGGTTATTCAACTGCAATTCAGGTCATCTTGCTTCCATGTGGTTATCAAATTGCTGTCGTTGTCAGATCTTACTGTCAAGTGAATAGATAACTATACCCAAGTATCACACAAGCTGTACAGTCGATAGCGCTTCACTTTCTTCCTTTGGTTACCAACTCATTATTTCCACAGCATAGGGCAGCAGATGGTCTCCGACGCGCACCCCTCTCCTTGGTTCGCCCACATGATCACCAGGCAGGTGGCAGCTGCCGGACTGGTGGCGGGGGGGGACGCGGCCCGCTTCCTCCTCCTACCCCTCGAGAGGCCGAGGGGGAGGAGGGGCGTGAGGCTCCTGGCTAGGGTCAGCGTCATCGATGAGCGAGGGTGCTTGGGGCTGGCGGGGAATTCTACTGCTTATGGTGAGTGGTGGCTGCTTCTGAAAAGATGGGAACTCGTAAGTAACTACTACTTTATCAAACGTAATGTAATTAGAAAATGTATAATGGTCTGGAGTATAGTAGAACAATAAAGATATTTAGGTTATTTTTTCTTTGTTGGTATAACCTTAAAATTAGTTAATATTGTATCTAGGAGTGAGTAGGTATTGCCATAAATCTTTCATTCCAAAATAAGGAGACTAAATTTAAAAAAAATTATATCATTGCATTGAATATACACGTATAATTTATTATTATTCCATTGTACTTACTTATATTGTCTGATATATATTTATAATAATTCTGGCCTAATCTGACTAAAAGCACTGATAAATTCTGTCGTAAAACAATTCTATATATCGTCAATTTAATAAGGTGAAGATTATACAGGGTGGTACAGATATAAAAATATGTTTTTGTCTTCTCAATGATAGGTATATTATCATGTTATAGCAGATTACTTCGTATACATCGCCGTCGCGTGTCCAGAAGTAGAACACGGTCGTAACAACAGGCTGCTCTACTTTTCAAACAGGATAGTTCATTTGTTTGATCCCGAATCACATGTAAATAACAAAAGCGTATGAAACGGCGCTGTCAGTGTCCTTTCACACTTTCATTCACTCTTTTCATGCTAAATAGTCTGGAATGTCAAGTCTTAATTTAAAAGTTTAAGTTATCTTTCTATTGTAAGTTGGTAAATAAATAATTATTTAAGATGCAGAATTATAATAAGTATTATTCAAGAGGAATCCCGTCTCTGAATTCCCATGTAAGTAACATCCAAAAACCCGAAACTTTACTGTTCATTATAATACGTTCGTATTAACATGGGCGGGTGCCAAAAAGTTCGAATTGCGACAGGTTCCCGATATTCCCATATTACAACTTCGGAAGAAGTCCACAATTAGCCTGGGAAAGGTAGCTTTATCGATATTAAGATCCCGTGGCAGATAAACTCGAGGAATAATTTTATTGGGAAATATTTCGATGCGTATATTATGCGGAAATATGGGACGGAATCTAACCTACAGTCCGTGGCGCGTGGCTTCGAAAAAGGCCATAGTAGACCGGCTAGATGTAGATAAATAAAAAGCCGGTCAAGTGCGAGTCGGACTCGCGCACCGAGGGTTCCGCACAAACTTGTAGGCATGTAAATAGTTCGTAAATCACGGAAATACAATAGAAACAAATCCAGTATAAACTGATACGCAATAAGTATGCACTTTCCTACTTAGTGAATGTCAGTTTATACTGGGCTTTTTTTATGTGATGTAAGTACAAATTAACGGTTTTCGGATTTTTTCCTTTACTTGTGTTATAAGACATTGCTTCTTGCCAAATTTCATGATTCTAAGTCAACGGGAAGTACCCTATAGGTTTTGATTCCCTTGAGATTCCCTTCAATATGCGGCATAAACGGCCGTATCTTTTGATTGCGTTGACTTAGATGTCTGATTTTTTCACTGATCCAAGGGATTGCAGACCTAAGTATTTGATATGAATTTCAACTTGATACCTTCACGCGTTCCTGAGAAAAAGGGTCTTGACAGACACAAAGACAGACAGACAGACAGACGGACAACAAAGTGATCCTATAAGGGTTCCGTTTTTTTCTTTTGTGGTACGGAACCCTAAAAATGATAAAAAAAAGATGGAGAGAATATATATTATTGCCTATTTTGCCAAAGTTTTTTTTTCATAATATTATACATCACATACTTATTATATCGGACCTATTGTATGCTGCTTTGTTCAGCCATTGCTCTTTTGTGGCAGCCCTTTATTTTTACAGTTCAAAGGCCCGCTACGTCCAGAAACTTAAACTTTGGGTGGTCACTGCGCATGCGCAGATTCTATCTTTCTAATTCTAAACGACGACACTTACCTCCGCCTACAATTTATTTTCAGATCCGGCTAAAGCTTCCAAAGTGTCAATAACAAATTACGTAAGTATTTTTCTCATTCTGAAAAGATATATAAGCCTCCTGAGATTCAAATTAAAAAGGGCGTAAGTCTAGTACACTCTCCCCCTTACTAATAAACGTTGAGTAACGGCTGAGTAGTTATACAATGCTTTGTCCTTATCTGTCGAATTCAAATGTCACAATGACAGATAAGGACAAAGCATTGTATAACTACTCAGCCGTTACTCAACGTTTATTAGTAAGGGGGTCTGTATATATGTTTTATACACGATTTTTGATCACGAGTGGATAGGTACATTTTTCGAAGAAGCGTTATTGTTGTCTATTGTCCTCTTTTCTACATTGGTGAGCCCGACGTGATTCGTCATCATACAATTGTGCGGCTAGATCCTGTGGGCGACCCTCGGGGCTGCGCTGGCGCTGGGCACGGTGGCGGTGCTGGCGTGCGGAGCCCGCGCAGCCAAGCGCGTGCTGCGCGCCCTCCGCCCCGCGCCCTCCGCGACCCCGCGACGCGCGTGGCTGTCGCTACCGCTTCACGCGTGAGTACTAGACATAATACTATAAGAAAAAAAAAACAACATTGGTAAACACACTATTCTTTTGTGTGACACATACTTATTGCAAAAATTCTTACTACTGTAAGTAGAAAATCTTGTTTAAGCAAATAATACTATCTTCTTGTTTTTATAAAGAATGAGAATAACCTGCAGGTGCTATAATTAATTGACGTTCTGTTTTCCCCGATTTCGTGACTTCTAAGTGACCAGGTGGTGACAATCCTCCTGCACAAGGGCAAGTAATACTATTACATATTATATTTCGTTTAAAAGGGCGACAAGCTGTAATAGTCTTGTTTCAAGAGTTAAAGCCGTTTATATTTCCCTTTAAATAATATTTGATTAACTTTTTAACTGATTAAAGCTACCGATAAGTCTCTTGCGATTCCTTTGTATTAATCTGTTGTTTATTCCCTAAGGGATTTCGACCTAAAATAAGACAATCCTTCTGTAAACGAAGTTAAAGATTACTTAATCATTACCTCATTTTAGCGACCCGCCCTCGCTTCGCTCCGGGTACTATTTTATACATAAACCTTCCGTGAAAATTTTTCTAATTAATGATAAAAACCGTATTAAAATCCGTTGCGTAGTTTGAAAGTTCTAAGCGTACCTACAAAGGGACAGACGGCGGGAAGCGACTTTGTTTTATACTATGTAGTGATTTTGCTTTTTGATTACACGCCTATTTATTAAGCATGTTTATATGTTTGCCAGTTTGTAAGGGTCTAACCTTGTAAGTAAATTTTGATCCACTTCCCGTAATCGTAATGGGTTGAAAGGAATACATGTAAACCCGGTGACAACTCAATATTATGGTATCTAAGACCTGATCTGATGATGGAGCAGGAAGGTGACAACAGGATCTCCGCTTTTAACGCAGACCGTGTTTGGACTCATTAGTTTCGGTAAGCAAGAGATGACTGTTCTAAAATATGATAAAATTCGTCAAGCCGTTTAGGCTGCAGAGCGTGCCAAAGAAATAGATATAGTACATACGTACATACATACGCTCGAAAAAACATAACCATAAAGTATAGTCAGCAACAAACTTTTTTTTTTTCAACATTTATTTTGTTATAAATAATTTTGTTACCACTTACTCGTGTGGTGAACCAATTCAGTTAAGCAATCAACGTCGCTTTTCTACATAATTTGAGTGGCATTATTGTGTACTAGGCACCGTTGTGCCATTCGAACGCCATTAACGTTGCAAAAAAAATTTAAAAAAAAAAGAGAAGCCGTAAAATCCATACATGCCGGCGAGAAAAGCTGTTCGTATTGCAAAGCAATGCCAGGTAAAATTGTATTTGCCACAATCTCTCAAATTACACCGTTCACAGTAATTTAACTAATTAGATGAATATATCAACACGAAACCCGTAAACAGGCCGTCTTATAACTGATCCAAATGAATAGCAGTCCTATTGCTGACGGTTTAAAGTCTGATATAGGTACAACGTGATTTTAAAACACAATCAGGATGGTTACTATGAAACATTAATTTCGAACGTTCGGATACACCATCCCTTTCACTCGTTAGTTGTGATTAAATCGTGAGAAAGGGAAGTCCGTGCTTCGATTTTTAAGTAGCCCCCCGGATCGTAATCCTACACGTGTATCAACATTTGAATGCCAAGATAACAATCCCTCGTCTGAGCTAGCAATGGATAACTGAATGATAATGTGATGATAATATTTAGATTTGACAAAGTTACTGAATATATTATATCGAATACTGGTTAAATCAGTAAATCATACTGACCAACTTCCACTATGGGACCAACCCCGAAATGGCGAAAAAAAATTTGACCCTCCCATACAAAACATCGTCAGCTGACTAGCCAAAATGTATGGGAGGGTCAATTTTTTTTTCGCGATTTCGGGGTTGGTCCCATAGTGAAAGTTGATCAGTATGACTTACTGATTTAACCCCCAAAATGTTTAAGACGAATAAAAAAACACCCCGTATAACTGAAGCAAAAACTGAAAAATTACAGCGCGGCTATTAAACCACACAATGATTCATATTGTTAGCTAGCTTTTGTCCACGACTGCGCCTGCGTAGAAATCGTTTGTCGCTGCTCCCTCTGGAACTGTCCCATTTTCCGGAATAAAAAGTATCCTATGCCCTTCCCCGGGAATCAAACTTCATACCAAATTTCATCAAATTCGTTTTAGCGGTTTAACCGTGAAAACGTGGCAAACAAACAAATAAAGAAACTAACTTTCGCATTTATGTAAGAAAATCTGGTTTGTAAAGCCAATTTACCTTCGATGAACAATTTTTGCTGCTTTAATTTTCGTAGGCGTTAAAACCGATAAAAATATTCCTTGTTTGGAAATATTCTTTGGTATTCTCTATGAATACGTTCGTACTTAATTCAAATTTAAATGAAGACTTTCCGTTTTTCTTTCACTCTATGTGGTGACAGTCGTTGGGTTTTGCGTGTTTTTTTCTACATCATAATCATTAGTATAGGACTGAGACCAAAATACCTACTCCTTATGTGTACCCAGGCCCTTAATAGTTAAAAGGTCAAGAAAATGGTTTAAATTATTTATTCATTGTATTTATACATAACCTAATAAAATGTACAAATTGTAATTTTACTCGAAACTAATTGGGATTTTGAACAACACTAAAAGCTAACAAATACCATACTTATATACTAAATCGACGGTAAAATTTAACAAAACGAATATTATAATAATATAATATAGTATATATTAAGTTAATGGCAGAATAATTATTTTTATAATCAATGCACCAAAAATAAAACATCAACATATTCTGTGCCAAGGATAGTTTTAATTTATAAACATCATTTTTATTATCTTCATAAAACATCTTATAAATTCCACTACAGCTCATAAATCAGAGCTCATGACGTTAAAATTATATTTTACATGCTTCTTATAATTATAATACACTAACATTACGTTGAACGTTGAACGCGTTTGTATTGGTTTTGGTTGGCCGCATCTTCTTAAACATCATTACGATTAGTTCCAGACTCCTAATCCTCCTAATTGGTCATATTCCAAATTCGTCATCATCCTCATCTCCGAGAATGGTGGGGCGTGAGCAAACACTGATTGTCATTAGTGGATGCTGTGGTGCCCCCTGCGGTACCTAACTTGATCTTCTAAAGAGCCAGAGTTCACTTACTTGTCTGTAAGTGATGAGTCAAGGCTTGTCGCACTTTTACTATTAATTAGTTGATGACGAATCAGGAATATGACCAATTAGGAATTTGACGAGTCAGGAATAAATTATTTGGGGGATGCAGCCAATCAAAATCAGAAATAGGTACTAGACAGATACTACTACAAATTGACCTTGTCAAAATGAAACACTAGGCTTGAACTATAGGTACTAGGCAGCAATAAACAGGTACTTTTTTAGATAAATGAATATATAATATATTAAAAAATATATGTACCAACTCAAAAACAATCTGCGCTCATCGTGCAAATATTTGCCCTAGCTGTACGCTAGCTTCGTCGACAAATTAAATATTATAACTCTGTGTATGGTAGAGTTAGAAACCTACTATTTTGCTCCATTTTTTCGACCTTAAAACTGACGGTATTTTTTTCTGAACCCATCCATTTCAAATTTCAAACACCCTGTAAATTAAAAAAAACAGAAGTTATTTCCTATGTGCTGGAGCCCGCGGATTACGTGTACAAAACACTTTTGGCTAACATATGTAATATCGGTAAATAACCAGTTTCACCGCTTTCTATATTAACTTCCACGTTTGTCTGCGAATCTCCAATAAAATATACATTCAATTAATACTTTCGTCTGCAGTTACTAGGAATTACAGAGCAGTATTTGATTAAATTATTAAATGTTTAGTTAGTGAATAGAAACGTAGAGATACTATTAATTTTGACGTTAGAAACAGGTTGATAATATTAACAAAATGCACCGTATTATATTAAAGCTATAATTCTGTTTGGCTAGGTGCCCATTCTTTTTCAGCGCATATCCATACTTAATATTATAAATGCGAAAGTAACGTCTGTCTGTATTTTACCTCTTCACGCTTAAACCGCTGAACCGATTTAGATGAAATTTGGTATGGAGATAGTTTGAGTTCCGGGGAAGGACGTAGGATAGTTTTTATCCCGGAAAATTTTATAGTTCTCATGGGATATACGATAAACGACTTCTACGCGGACGGAGTCGCGGGCAAAGATAGTAAAGTATAAAGCTCGCATAGTGATGTTAGAGAAACATACTTATGTTATTATGATTTTTAAAAATTATAGTCACCTTTACAACATTTTCCTCAAAATATACCTAAAGTTATAGTACCTAATGAAGTCGATTGTCCTTGTTGGCCTGATTGTCTTTCACACATATATCTATGTGTGAAAGACAAAAAGTTAGGTAATTTATAAAATTACCTAAGCGGAATCTAACCTAACCTACGTACAATCATGAAAAGCAATTATCGAATCATACAAAGTACAATGCTGGTAAACGGATTTTAAACTTGGATTTTCTAGTCATACCCATGGTGTATCTAGGGTATTTTAAATCGATGGTAACTAAACCCAGCTAATAACTTTGCCAAAAATAGTTTAGTTTCTTTAGCTGGCCCTATGCCACCGGGGCACCACGTGCCGGGTGGCGCCTGCAGCACCAACAAAATGTATACACCTATATGGAGGGTTGGTTGCAACCAAGTGGCCACCAGGTGAGATACCCTCCGTAGACCTGTAAACATTTTGTTGGTGGCGGCGGCCGGGTGGCGCGACCGTGGTGTCCCGGTGAAATATAGGCCTAAATGACCGATCTAGCCAATAGACGTAAACGACAACACTTATGTCGAAGCCGTAATTTTTAGTTCAATATGACTCGTGGGAAAAGCCGATCGTGGCTCGACATAACACAGAATTTGCGCAACTCCCATCTCACTTTCATTCTGCATTACTATTCAGTAGCAATGATTGTGAGTCAGTCCTTACATAAAATTGCGACTAGATCTTACGATCGCTGATTCACTCTGAATACGGAATCGGCTATTTTATGATGATGTCATTTGACTTTTTTTAGGGTTCCGTGGTTAAAAGGAACCCTTATAGTTTCGCCATGTCCGTCTGTCCGTCCGTCCGTCTGTCTGTACTCGGTTTAACTCGGGGAATCTTGGTACTTTAGCTGTAATTTGGCATAGTTATACATTTAAATTACGTGGACATATTTGTACATAAAAATATTTAAAAAAAATCGGTTACTTCCCATGTAGTACATGTAAAGCAAAGATAAATTATTGTAAATTATTGTTTTTTTACATTATAGTTAACATCGAGTGAGATATCATTGGGTAGCTCTTAAAAATAATTGTAGAAATGTTATTATATTTTTTTTTAGATTTGGGAAACCGTTTAGGAAATATTGAACTCTAAAAGTGTCATTTTCGCTAGAGTTGCGTGTATTAAGGTGCAATCTTTTAAGATAAGATAGGTAAGCTTTTATTGTCAAGCTGTGTACATTGGTGTTACATGTCATAAATTTAAAGTTCCAACGGTTTGCCCATTTCAGACGTACAGTCGAGGACAGAAAGATGTTTACACTTTTTCATCTTATTCCATTGTAATAAGGCCCAAAAGTGTATACATCTTTCTGTCCTCGACTACACAATAATTTTACATTTAAAATAATTATAAGTCAAAAAGAATTCAGTTTGATTGCCCTAGGATGAACTGAAAGTGACAGTGTTATTTTTTAGTTTTTTTTTGGGTCTTTTTTGGGTCATTCTTTGTTAATTGTTGGTAAAATATATTTCATTTTCGTTTTATGTTTTATGCTACTATGTAGTTCTTTACACTTTCCAAAGGAAAAACAACAACGCCGCGGGAAAGTCAGTGTTTCATTTATAAAGACCAAATCGGTAGTATGAGGATTATATTCCGGAAATAATTTTGTAAATCGGTGCAGTAATCAGTGTACTTAGTTTTCGAGTAAATCGCGGAGATGCAAACATACATACGAGTCCAACACAGAACCTCCCTTTTTTACAAGGACACAAGATGTAATCTTGTGGATGCGCAACACAAAAGTGCATTGCAGCAGTTTCTTAGATAGCCTTATGTGTAAAATTTTCCAACTATTGTTGGGTAATGAGATTTTAAGAAATAAAAATTGGCGACGATAACTTCTATTGTTATTGCTCATTGTTAAACTACTTTTATAAATCTTCACTGATGATAAAATATTTAAAACTATCTTGCAATGTGTTGTTAAACGTGATGAGCAATGGACGCGCAACTAAATGGGTGAATCAACTTTTAAGGTTTTTCGAAATGTTTCGCAAATTATATTTTTTTAGAAAAACTATTTATTTGCTACAGTCGTGGCTTACACGTTTATAAAATCAGACAAATCAGACAAAAATGTTGTTTTAAAATATTACAATTTTAAATAATATTATAATTGGTAATGCACGGGATGATGTTGTCCCCAGGTTTTGTATGAAAAATGTGCATTTTCCCCTGAGGGTTTTTCGAAAATTAAGATATATTTGAGGTGTCTAACATGTGGGATCTGTTGATGGTCTGATTTTAATATTCATAATTACTATTAATCATAAGTCGCCAGGAAAGTTTTAGTGCTGCAAAAGAAAAGGAGTACCTTAAAATTTGATTCACCCTAATACAGAATAATGACTACAAATAAAAAGCTGAATGCAGTCTAGAGATTAGAAATGTACGCATCTCGGATCCCACTCATCATCAGGACTTGGCTGATGTTTTTCAAATATTGTAGTTGCATCTCTTTCATTCGGTATATCAAATAAGAGAGATGTATGATCAATATTATTGGCAAATACTGTCAAGTGTGTAGTTGTGAATTGTCATCGAAATTGCATAATTATCAATAATTAATCGTGAAATTTGAAGTTTAACTTGTAAGACTATAAATAGGTTATAATCTTTATTATGTAAGTAAGACTCTGTATATTCACATAATTGGCTCCAGCATCAAGACAAACATCTCTGTGGTTTAAATTAATTAATGTAAAATGTAATTGTTTTCAAGACAAAATATTAAACAAAACTGACGGGGAGTTGTGTGGGCGTTCGTTATCAGGTAGTTCGTCTTCCATGATGAAGCTCCAAAATAAGACTCGATATACACTCGAAGGTTTATTAGGAAGCAATTAACAAGGAATCAGCTGAAAGTAATCACACACGGGGCAGATGATGATGGATTACGATCGAAACGCGATGAAGTAGGATCGAGGTTACAATTACAAGACGATTGCAACTTGACGTTCCGTTCCGTTTACTCTGCGACAAAACAAATAAAAAATGTGCTTCAAGTTCAAGAGGAACAGTGTTAAGAAGACGCGCCGCCGCATGAGACTCAACAGTCTTCTGTCCAAATATATTTTTATTACAATATAAGTAGCACAAAAGCTCTATAAGAGCTTATACAGCCATTATAACTCTAGTTTCAGCGTTTTGAGGGCTGTATAAGCTCTTATACAGCTTGTGTGCTACTTGGGAACGATATAAGCTAGAGTTACAGATCGATTTCCTAGTTTTGTATATATAAACAGCAACAAGTAAGACATACTAAAGTTATTTAACAGCATGAACATCATTCGCCGTAATTTAAAATCACAATTGGCCCGGTTTTGGAGGAAACAAGATATTACGAAACTTCGTACTTGGTCCGGATGTGTAGGTGTTTGTTTGCATTCCCTATGAACATGCAACCCGTTTGTTATCATGTTTTTGATATAATGTATTTGAATTAAATATTATGTTTATATTTAATATATTATAATAACAGTTGCCGACTAAATCGAGAGAAAGGGATGGAGTAAACAAACGGTACTTCGAACGTCGGTATTCAAAGGATCGAAGTGGCCCTTTTCCGTTGCTTAAGCTATCTTCGAAACTTTCTAATAAATTGGACGGATTCTAGTGAAAGTGTAACAAAAAAAATATTTTCTCAATTATAATATTAGTAACTAAATTATGATATTTTTTAAGTTATGCAATAAAAATCTAGCACAAAACATGTTTTAATTAAAACGTACAAGGTGCTCAGTCTAGCCTACAGCCAATCTGTAGTCAAATCAAATGCAAATCAGAACAAAACATCGAATCACGCAATCCTTTACAAAAATATTCGAGATGACGAAACGTATTTAAAATCACTATGATGATACAACGAACACATTAGTGTTGGTATTCTCTTTGGTACAAATAATCGATTCATCATCGCTCACTTCGTCCATGATTTCTGTTGGCAATTATAACTTGACCCCCAAGCTCTTATATTATATCGCGTTAGGTACCTACAGCCACCAACGTACTCTTGCAGTAATAAATAAACATCAGAAGACATTTGTATTTAGTACTTGGATTTGTAATCATTAATCAATTGACGGCTGAGTTGATAACAGGTTTATTTACATTAACAAATTGGATTGAAACAGACTAAACAAAAAAAAATATCCGTGACTGAGGAAAAAATACTCGCGCTCATTACAAATATTTATCCATACGGGGAATCGAACCAAGGACTGCTAGCTTCGTAGGCAAGGTCACTACCAAATAAGCTAACCGTGTCGTCAAATGACATTTGGGTAATACTTAATACATCAATTTATTGCGGCTTATCTGCGTCAAAGTTCGTCCAAGGACAGGTCAAGTTACGCTTGTCGCTTCTTCGACGAGCTCGCCGGCGAGTTGTTGCGAAGAATAAGACAATTCACTTTTACTCCGAACAATAGTTGCATTACATCTGTAAGGCATTGCAGCATGCACTTATTGAGCGTAATTCGCACCCCGAAAGACGTTTTGCGGTTATTGTGAAACTTATTTTTGGAGGCGGTGAATTGGCTTTTTAGAACAGTTACCTCAATATATTCGTATCAGACTACAGCTATTGCAAAACAAATTGTATAGCTAGGTACTATTTTTACAATGTATACTTAAATAAATAACATAAATAATTATCGGGCAATCTCACACAAATTGACCTAGTCCCAAACTAAGCTCTAGGCACTTATTTACGGTACTTCTTTAAAAACTATTTCGCAATACTGACCCATGAGTCAGATTTCTAAAACATTTTGTTTTTCGCTAAGTTACGCGTATTTTTGGCATTTATTTGACCTATTAGTTTTTCTATACAAAAGACATTGGAACGCATCTCAGCTTTTTGAAATAGCTATTAGGACAGATAAAATAAAATAAAGATGATTGCATCTAGAAGTAGTAGGATGAAATTAGTTTCTTAAACTGGTCTATTTAAAATACTTATACTTATTATCACAATGGGGTTAATTTTTTTAGGTGTCCAAAATACTCCTACTCCACTATAGAAGATTAATTAAATTACAGAGCAGCAATAGGCGATATTTATTATAGATGTTTTTTTTTATACATTCTTTGTAGCAAGATTCGGTACTTATCAATAATTGTAACAGATTTCATCACTATTGGCAAACTAATACACACACATAATAATAATATAATATATACACGGTCAGCCGGACGGATAAACAGACTACGCAACACAACAACGGGTGTATAATTTAGTCATAATTTAAGTTTACTAATTTACTTAATATTACAAACAACTTTTAGTTCCCAAAAGCTTGTTGGTCGTTAAATCCTAATACCGAGACGACTCGTAGAGCGTGGGTCGTTTTATACTCCGTGGCTGAATAATGGTTCCACCGGTCACCCCATTACTACTAGAAGTGTTAACGACCGCGGTTATAAAGCACCTCGTTCACTGCGGACCCATGTAGCGTACAGTCACCCGTTAAATAATTCGCACCTTTAGAATGAAAGTGACCTAATACAAAATGTTAAGTTTTCTACTTCGAGTCTTAATTATTATAGAGACCTAATTCAAAAAACATTTTGGAATTAGGTCACTTTCATTCTAAAGGTGCGATATGTTGACATCAATG
This sequence comes from Tortrix viridana, assembly GCA_963241965.1. Taxonomy (NCBI): domain Eukaryota; kingdom Metazoa; phylum Arthropoda; class Insecta; order Lepidoptera; family Tortricidae; genus Tortrix; species Tortrix viridana. Next base: position 11,184,235 of record OY725183.1, on the reverse strand, counting down.
TTGACATGAATTGTCATGTGATCGTCATTACATTACATTTTACATACATTCGGATCAAACACAGAACCTTCTTTTTATACTGGTTTAAAATAGTGGAATTTTCAATTATTTCAATGCTGAAACATCAGCTTGGAAACTTTTGGATTTGGATAGTAATCAGTCATACAATTGAAAGGCCAGTTCTATCTTAAACCCTTTTTCTATTTAACAAAATATTTAGGTAAATGTAAGTGCGTGTGCGCACGGCGCGTGCCCATTAAGTCAGCTTACCTACTTTTCTCTATGACTGAGTCAAGTCAAGGCAGGCCAAGGCCGGTAAATGCCCTCCACTATTTTACTTTTTTGGGTTATTTATATCATTAGCTGGTTACTTCACTGTCATTCTGAGAAACGTTTAGAGTATTCTCATAGTTGCATGAAATATTATTGTTGTTATGATTATTAAAGTATTACCAATGACTACGTATTCCATGCTTAGTGTTGAAGCTGACTCTAGAAGCTTCCGTGAAGAGTCAGATTATCCCAAAGATTTGGTAATTCTACCTGGTATCTTCTATACCTCTCCCTTTTATCACCCTTTAAGTGAAGGGTCGTCGATAAGGTTATATTTTATCCCAGAAACTTTGGCTGTTTTACTGGCAATAGATATAAATAAAGGTAAAGGATAGTATGTACCCAAGTAGCACAAGATCTGTATAAGAGCTTATACAGCCCTTAAAATGCTAAAACTAGAGTTATAATGGCTGTATAAGTTCTTGAGCAGCTTTTTTGCTACAAGTACTCGTAACACATAAACACTTACTGCCGCACTCAGAGACGTCAATTAAGTTTTAAGTTTCATTAAAGTAGCTGCTGCCACTTTCTTTGCTATAGCAATAGAATAAGACGCAGCAACTTTAATGAAACTTAAAAATTAATTGACGTCTCTGAGTGCGGCAGTTAAGGACGATCTCCACCGACCGTACGGCACGGCAACGGATTTTACAATCTTTAAACGATATTAAACTGTCTCCACAGTAATTAAAGTCTATATTACCAAGCCCGCTTGACAGCGTGACGCGGAATTCGCCCGCTGTCAAGAGGCTGTGCGCGACTTTGTAATATAGACTTTTATTACAGTGTAGACAGTTCAATTTCGTTTAAAGAATGTAAATCTGTTGCCATGCTGCCGGTCTGTGAGATCGTCCTGTAGACGCTAGTTTAGTTTGCACGTTAATTATTCGTTGTATGTATCTAGGCTTGTTCCAAGTTTCCATTATTTCCGTATTTCTATACCTCATCTTGAACATTGGGGTTTTGAACTTGGTTATTCTTGTGAAGTGATCGTTATCATGTTGGCAAAGATCCTGTAACTTTGCGTGTGTTCTCAATGCCTTTAGGTGTTGTAACATAGTTTAGAGAAGTCCAAAGTTACAAAGCAACATTATTTTAATCAAATTAACTGAGGCGCTGTGCTGCGAACTCTGTGACATGTGAGTATTTAACGAAAGAAGTGTCGTTTCTGGTTGGCAAACCTTTCTATCAAGAAAATTCTTGGTACGACACCGGGCAAATATAGGTACAAAACAAAAGACAAATAACCAAAGTATACCTCAAGATAAAAGTCGTATTCGTAGCCATGGTATATATATTATGTAGGTCATGGTACCTAGGTATAGATATCAAAGCAAAAACAAATGACGCGGAAACAATTGTATCACTCAGTTCGAAACACGAATATATGAGCTTAAATTTTGAATTTGGAATTCCTAACCAAACGCCAGATATTTGGAATCAAAGTGGCCAGTACGACAAAACGCCAATTTCATGTGCAAGGACTTAATAATAATTATCTAAAGGACCGCTGAATGATTGACAAGTACAAATTATTTTGCAGTATGCTCTGTAGTGTATCTAATGATTACGCAAGCGTGTTTGTGCAAGATTATTGTACATGCTTGTTTTGCTTGTCAAACTTGTGGCAAGATGCTCGCGGCATCTTATGTGAGTGGTGGCCACTTAAGGGTTACATTCCGATCCAAAAATTGAAGTCCAAGAATTTTGTTGCGTAACCGCTCATACAAATAATACTGCGGCCACTTTCGATAAGTAACTTAGTAACTTCGGGTTCGGATACGAATCGGACGTGGTTAGATGTGCGGCATGGAATTTTCAATACACCTTCCGGGTATTTATGCTTGGGTACACACTTACTCAAGCTGAAACATGTGTGCCATAATATCTAAATATAACTTTGTATTTTTGGGTAGGTTTTTAGGCGATTACAATGCGACTGCGGAGCACCTGATCAGACCCTCTTCCACGTGGTAAATGATTGCCCACTTCGCCGTTTTCCTGGAGGCATGGAGAAGCTGCATAAATTTACGCAAATTTACGCCCGCCGCAGTAAACTGGCTGAAACACCTGGACATTGACGTTTGATCCATGCAGGATGATTGCCATACGCAATGATGATCCGATACCCACTTTTGCTACCATAAATAATCATGGTGGTGGTTATTGGTAGGATGTCTAGCTACAGGGTCCGTCCTGTGGCGCCAAGAAGCAATGTCGACACTCTTTTGTTTCGGTGTCGAGGCAAGACAGTCAAATAACTGGCAAAGAAGCATTCCTTCTCAGTCCTGAACGCTGGGTTCATAGGCGTCAGTCCATTTACCATCAGATTTGTGTGATCTTCATACGATAAGACCGTCAAGTGCGCACCGAAGGTTCCGTACCGCTTAACTCGCACTTGGCCGGTTTGTATGTATTACCGTTTTTAACCCCCGACGCAAAAAGAGAGGGGTGTTATAAGTTTAACGTGTCTGTCTGTGTATCTGTCTGTGGTATCGTAGCTCCCAAACGGATGAACCGATTTTCGTTTAGTTTTTTTTGTGTCATAGATAATTTTATCCCGAGTGTTCTTAGCCATGTTTCATGAAGATCTACTCAGCCGTTTGAAGATCATTAGCTCTTTTCTAGTTGATGAGGGGATCTGACTAACTTCCTTATGTCCTATCGATTCGAAATTTGGTACCGTGTTACTTCAATGATATTGAAGCCTATTTTTTGTGTCGGGGGGTTTTTAAATTTTTAAATTTTACTTTTATTACGATAAAACAAAATAAAAAACGTTTCTTGTACCTATGGGAACCCCCTTAAATTTTTAATTTTATTTTATTTATATTACTCATTTGTTGTTATACCGGCAATATAAATACACACTTTGTGAAAATTTCAACTGTCTACCTAACGGTTCATGGGATACAGCCCGCTGACAGACTGACGTACGGACGGACGGACAGCGGAAATTTAGTAATACGGTTCCGTTGGCAGCCTTTGGGTACGGAACCCTAGATCGAACGACAACATCAAGGATATGTGGCTTAGTCGGGGAGTGATCCTGCGACCTCTGGCTCCTGAAACAGAGTCGGCAATGAGGCAACCCAGTTAGTCGAGTCTCTATATCGTCGTTATTACCATGTCAACTCATTTTTCGTTTCAAAGTAATTATATCAATTATATATTTTTGCGGTCATGCCGTAGTCAATAATTATGCTCAATTAATCTGACATGATGTTTTTGCAATGTGTTACGTAATAGAATTGGTTTAGCCTGTGGTTGCTGCAATTAGAACTTGTTAAGACTACTGATTGCTGCAGGCGTTGATTCAAGAACTCGTCTGAGAGCTCGACGATGATTTTAGCTGTTCCGCATTCTCGTAGGCATTAGACAGCGTAAGGTACCACTCGAAAGCAGCGACTGAGCTAGGCCCTTGATATTACTGAAATACATACCGGAACACAAAAACGCAAACACTGGTGCTTGGCGCCATTAAGGTGCACAAGATCCCGCCAGCATTAAACATGGACACTAGAGATGGCCAGACCATCCTCTTGTTGTAAAAAAATCTGTTATTTTGAGATGTCAGAAGTCACAGCCAAGTCTGTGAAAGCAAGTGCAAGTCGGACTCGTGCACCGAGCGTTCTGCTGTTATTCTGTTAACACATCGTCGTTCAGTTCTACTCAGTCGATATATAGCCGGCGAATTTACGTCGTCCGTCAAGGTGGGTAAATGACATTCAACTGCCTGCACATTCATTTAGTCGCTGGTTTCACAGACGACCAGCTCACAGCGACATAGCAGCTATGTTATTCTGTTAACACATCGTCGTTCAGTTCTACTCAGTCGAATTTAATAGCCGGCGAATTTAATAGCCGGCAAACTTACGTCGTCCGTCAAGGTGGGTAAATAACATTCAACTGCCTGCACATTCATTTAGTCGCTGGTTTCACAGCTGGTCGTCTGTGAATAACATAGCTGTACCGCTCGACTCGCACTTAGGCATTTTTTTTATTTGTTGTTTTTCTATAGGGTGTATAATCAGACAAAAATTTCCGCTTATACATTTTGTACTTATTCCCGTTTTTACGAAAGAACAAAATAACGTTGATAAAAACGTTTCTTGGCCCAATTTCATTTTTATTATATCTTTATTAGTTGTTGTTATAGGCAATAGACAGACATACACACTGTGAAGATTTTAGCTGTCCACCTATTACGGTTCATGAGATACAGCCCCCTAACAGACAGACAGACGGACGGACTGACAGCTGAGGCTTAGTAATAAGGTTCCGTTGGCACCCTTTGGGTACGGAACCCTAAAAAAGAAACGTTGCAGCTTCCTCCGGACAAATCGACGGCTCAATCCATCAGCTGATAGCGATCGCGATGGCTCAGTTGCGGAAACGACGCTATTGTTCGCCAGTTCGATCCTATCGTCTCGTTTATGTAACCTTTCTCGCTTCACAATGATTGATCATTTCGTACGCCAATAAAATGGACCTTTTACTGTTTGTAGTGGAGGTAGTGTACCTTTGTTCACCTGAATTAGTCTGTTTGTGAAGTTAATTAATTAAGTTTGTTGAAGATGGCGTTTACAGATAGGATAAGCGACTTCGAGCTTCGTTTGTGTAAAACTCTTTCTTCTCTTTTAGGGTTCCGTAGCCAAAACGGCAAAAACGTAACCCTTACATTATTATTATTACAACGTGTGGCCCATATTTCGACAGTTCTTTTAAAAACACTTAAATGTTTCTAAGCAATTTTTTTGATCAAGTAAAATATTTTTATGCAACTTTCGGAGCGATTATTTTCGGAAATAATCGCTCCGAAAGTTACATAAATTATGTCCCCCTTTATCCTTTAAACTGTATGTCCAAAAAATATTAAAAAATTGCAAAGGTTTTCAAACAAACAAAATTATTTTCAACATAATCGGATATACCGTTTTAGAGTTATTGCCGAATAACTGCGCTTCTAACAAAAGGACGTAAGTGCCATGAAGATACGCTCTTTGGCCGGTGCACTTTTTTCAAATTGTTTTTTTTGTATTTGTAGTAATGCCAACGGAACCCTACACTGAGCGTGGCCCGACATGCTCTTGCCCGTTTTTTTAACTTTAGGTACTAAATTCAGGGATTAATAGAAATTAAAAATTATAGGAAGCATTTGTCCTTAATTTCCCGGGAATCAAACCTGTCAAAATTTACTAAAATCAACGGTTTAGCTGGCAGGCATACAGACAATCACACTTTTACTTTATACAATAATCAGAGATAGAAAGGATTGCTCAAATCTCTCATAATTCTGTAACATCAAAAGCTCACCTTTAAGTTAATCAGAAAAAAATCATTACTTAACAGTTTAACGGAAGGTAATAATAATAATTAACGTTTATTAAATAAGGCCGCATGATTATTGCCGTCTGCCATTATTATCCACGATGCTGTTATGCAACGCACAGTCATCCGAAATTAATGGTCCCACGAGTGTGGCCACTAAAACAGCGAATTAACCACCAAATTTCGTATCGGTATGTGGTTAAGCCAAATAAAAATATATTAGTACAAAATTAACGCACAGCGATGCTAGTGCAAGATGGAATGTCAAATGGGATAGGTACACCAGTTTCTTTATTTATAATAATTTTAATATCGTTTTAGGGAAACGATTATACTTAGTGTTACGAGTACGTATTCCGGATAAACGGAAAGTTTCGGAGTGAATAAACGACTCCTACGCGGACGGAGTCGAGAACATACGCTACAAAAGCTATTATAATTATACGTAAAATGGCTAAAATACAAAAAAAAATGTTTAAAAAAAAGCATATCAATCCCTTTCATATGATACCCCATTTGCTATAATCACTTTAGTTTAACTTTTAAACCCCCCTTTTAGACCCCATTTCGAATTACTATAAAACTTTTTTCATATTTGTTTATCTATAAACAGATGCGAGCAAGCATACAACTATGCCAAAATTCAATTTGATAGCTACAGTAGTTGCTGAGAAAAACTGCTGTGACACACAGACAGACACCGAAGTCTCACCATAAGGCTGCCTCTCCACTGGAGCGGAGCGAAAACGACCAATCACCTTGTACAGGTACCGACACTAACGCATAACACACAGAAACTAGAGGAATCTGATTGGTCGTTTTTGCTCCGCTCGTCTCCGCCTCAGTGGAAAGGCAGCCAAAGGGTTCCTTTTTTACCATTTTTTTTGGTACGGAACCCTAAAAAGTTAGCGGGTTAGCTACGACGATGAACTCGCCGTGGGTTAATTGCCGTCCCGTTCTCAATGAAAAATATGACTTACTTATTATGGTTTTTCTCATTTCTGTTAAAAATAAGCACTAAAACGATTGATTTAAGGTAAATGTTTATTCTGTCGAGAATAATTTATTAAAGCCATACCTTGTTTTCCCTCTCGTTATAATACACCTGAAATTTAAGCCTTATTTTCTTTCTTGTTTCGCTTCCATCGAAATTAATAAACCGATGTCGCGTTACACACTTTTTTGTTAAAAAAATATCTGTTGGAAACAAGCTTTTGGCAACATCAGGTTTCTTTTTTTTTGCTGAAATACGAGCGCTGTTTACCGAGTCCCATTAATAAACGTTAGAATTTTTGACACCACGTATATTATTTATGTTTATGTGAATGTATTTATTTCATTGTTTGTATTTAACTCTTCTCTTATTGCTCAATTGCCTTTAACTTTAAGTAATAAAAGTTAGCTACTTACATACTTTTTTTGTCTTATTATTTTCTGTACAATTAACTGTTAACATAAAATATTTTAAACATGTCTTCTCGCTGGTTTCCTAGCTCCAGCTGACTTGCACAAGTCTGACTTCCTCTTAGAAGACCTAGACTCGGCGAATCCATAATGTGGTCATAATCACGAGCACGACTCGAATGTCGTTAGTATTTCTACTTTTACCATCGACATTTTAACATCCCAGTATCATTAATGCAGAATATAACGTATGACCTCCTTTTAAACCCCACTGTGTGAAGCTCTAATACACATACACACACGCATATATACATTAAAGTTCCAAATATTTCAAATATATTAATTAGTGAAGATTAAATTTTTTTACCCGACTGTACGAAGCAAAAAGAAGGATAATGCGGTTAACAGCCTGCCGTCCTAAGCTAAAAGGCGATATCTCAAATTCAATAGCCAAAGCAGATTCAGTCCTCTCCCGTTAGTAATGAGGTAGCAATTGCTATAGCAGTTTTATCTGACATATCGCAGTTTAGCTTAGCAGGGCAGAGTATGTATTTATGTGGCCGACGTTCCACTCTAGCTTCTAAATTATTGGACTAATTGTTATAAATGGGTGGTCATATGATCATATAAACCACCGAATATTGTTTTAAAAACACATTGTAGGTTCAAAACACTTAATGTTATTTGGCAAAGTATGTTCACTTTCCGGTTATCATTAAAAAAGTTAATGTTTCTTTTAATTCAGTATTGCGAAATGATGCTGACCCACATTTCTTAATCGAATTTGAGCTCACGTACTGAAAGAGATTCAAGTTAATGTAAAAAACGATGATTATAAAGCATCACTTTACGCCCGTGTGTGTTAATACTTATTACGTTTGGTTGTATTGTAAACAAAAATCAAAATTAACCGCTTAATTAGCTAGAATATACGTTTCCTTCCTAATGGGGTCGCAGTAGCCTTCCGCTTTTTTATGGCCGATTTTATCGCGGTGGATAAAATGTGGATTAAGTAATAGATATTTCCCATTCACGTTTATCCACATCGTATTAACACTTATTAAAAAAATTACTCAGTCGACCTGTTTTTATTTTTTATTATCTAGAATTAAAAAATATATATAATTGAAAGCATATATGTATTTCTTGCGTCCCGGCCTCTGTTACAAGTATATTTTCGACGAATCAACACGTAAACATAACTACTGCAATTAAATTTCACCTTAAACGTATGTATTTTTGGCTTATTCTAGCAAAGTCACTATTACCAAACGACCCTTGGCATCTAAAACTCCATAACCTTCGGCATTATGACATGTGGCAACTGTACTCAACAATTTGGGTATTTAATGCTGCGTTTTCGGCCCTAATGATGTTATGGAAACATTTCTTAACTCTAACAAGTAAACTTTTCGAGTATAATTTGTACAAAAAAAAACCTTTTACTTTCTTACCTAATATTTTGCACACTTTCGTTGCTGATGCCTTTATTTAAATAACTTGAATGTACTAGATGTACGAGTATACATTCAGTCAACAAAGTATCGGGAATGGATGATTTGTTTATGGTTCCAAATTCAAATTTTTGTTTTTTTTGTTGTTGTTAGATTGGCACAACTGTTTTCTATTTTGGCGCGGAGTTTGAGTTGCATCTGTTATTTATATTAAATACAGTGCTGTTTTTAGTTATATCATATCTAGTGTGTATTGCGAATTTCATAATGGACAAAAACATTGAACAAAGAGTTTGTCTTAAATTTTGCATCGCCAATGGAATTTCGTGTTCGGAGTCACTGAAAATGTTACAGAAGGCTTACGGTGATTCGACTTTATCAAAAACACGTGTTTATGAGTGGTACAAAGCGTTCAAAAGCGGTCGAGATGTGATGGAAGATTTGCCTCGCTCTGGTAGGCCATCAACGTCTGCAACTGAAGTTAACATCGCAAAAGTGAAGGAAATAGTGACTGAAAATCCTCATTCAACTTTGAGAGAGATAGCCGCCGAACTTTCTGTATCTCACGAGTCGATCCGTACTATTTTAACTAATCATTTGGGTATGAAACATGTTACCGCTCGGCTAGTCCCAAAAGACCTGAATTTTCTCCAAAAACTCAATCGCATGAGAGTCGCTGAGGACATGCTAGAACGAGTCAATTCCGACCCAACATTCATGAAACGCATTGTTACTGGTGACGAGACGTGGGTTTACGAGTTTGACATGCAAACTAGTCAACAAGCTTCGGAGTGGCGCTTCGTGGCACCCGTTTTCAATCGGTAGAAGACATAAAGGAGAATTCGCGCCGAGAACTGAATTCAATTCCGGAAACAGCGTTTAAAAAATGTTTTGATGATTGGATTATTCGTTGGCGTAAGTGTATCGTTTCTGAAGGAGCATACTTTGAAGGTGATAAAATAAATTTGGATGATTAACAAACAGTTTGTGTATTATTGATCTTTTCCCGGTACTTTCTTGACAGAGTAGTATACAAATACTTGTCGAAATAATCGTAGGTATATTTAAAAAATCTTACTACGAATACCTAAGGCGAATATCTACTTATGCTACCTTTGTCGATTGAGGATTACCCCTGTGCCAGCTCATATAAACATTTAGGTATTGTTTACAGCTATATCGAAAGGAGTGTTTGGTCGAAAACGGTTTTTTCAGTCGAAAGAGATTTCTCACAGAATTAATATAAAACTAACCTAACCTAGTATATACAGCTGATGTTTATGAACTCCTGTAATTTCAGCCTAAAATAAAAGTGGTATTGGGCGAAAACATTTTTTAGAAGAAGAAGAAGAAAATACTTTTATTGACACAAAAAACGACACGGTTTAGGTAATACGTACGCATTTGGCTTTACCTCGGCGCTTACCAATTATAGCTACAAGCGCCTAGGTAAGAAAAACATGTTTTTGTCTAGGTTTCGCGGAGAGGTCAGTTATCGTTATCGCTATACACTTGGAAAAAATGTACCAAAATTAACAATATAATAGTATTATTTTTTGAATATTAGTACACTTAAATAGACTTTATTAGCAAACGTATAATGCGAATGGCTGTTAGTAATGTATAAATTAAACTGTCCACTCCAGTAACTATCTGTCTAAAGCGAAAATAATTAGATTTGGAACTAAACTGCTGCGGGTTTTAATTAAGGATTTCAAATAAGTAATTCGTAAAGGGGTCCTTGAAATGCCAACCTCAGGTTCAAGGGGAGGAACGGCTACTACTCCTAGCTGAATTACATTAAATTTACAAAAGTTTGGGGTTTTGATTTAAGGATATACAAGTTATTTAATAAAAGGAATCAACAGTTAATTAAGATTATTTTAAATAGTAAAATACTAAGAATATTTTTAATTTGATTTAGCCTTTTTATATTCTGCATGGACTCATAATAATGGAACATATTAGATATTGACTTGTCTGTACTTTTAATTAGTAGCACTTTCAAACAACCCTTTGTGCATATAACAAGTTATTTAGGTGTTATCGACATTTTATATGTTCCAACATCATCAGGCAGACAGATGGGAAAAATGGATGACGTGATGGTGGCGTGAATATGAAGAGGCCTTTACCCCGCAGTAGATGTGGGCTGAAATTACTAACATCATCAACCTTTTTTATGAGACCTTCAGACTTTATTAAAATAACCGAGCGTTTGAGACACCAACTTTTTGAACTAAATCCGACTAAAACAGTTTTATTTCGTAGAAAAATGAATTCTGGATTAGAAGATACTTCTCTGAATTAGAAATTTTTTCGCAATAATTCTGATTTTATCAAATTGTAGAAGTAATGTCAGGTTCAAGAATTATTTTCATAGAATCACTATTGAAACTTGTTCTTTGCTTTCTGTTGTTTAACCAATTTATTAAACAAAATGGGCGTTTAATTCCAATCACAAAGATATGGGACTAGGTTTACGTTGTAGTAATGATCCCTATTGTTAATTTTATTTAGGATTTATTGCTGTTTATAGATTTTTTTTATTTTATTTTAGCGTTTAATCGAGATGTTGAAGTGAAATAATCTGTTTTACCATTTCAAAATCGTTCATCCCCGTCAGTCATAATACGGAAGAATAGATTTACTCGTACAGGTCGATTCACAAGAGCTGGCACGAATGGAACGAACGAAACTAATGTCATCTATGATTGTGTGCGTGCCGTCCCTTTAAACGTTCTTCGAATTTCAAACCGATGTCTGTATTTATTTTACACACATGTAAACTTTTCATCAGTTCTTCGATCCATTCGTGCCATCTCTTGTGAATCTACCTGTACTTGGCTTCGTAAACATTACAAGAGTGTTATAATCTGCTACTTCGTATCAAATGGCACTAACATTAACTTGTCATAATAATATTGCACATTATCACTTCAGTACAAAAAAGTGACAACTCCAAACATACAAATGTTTAAAATAAGAACTTAACACGCGTTAAGAAAGCTCAAAATAAATGGGCGATTAGTTAACCTGTTTCCTTGTTTTTAACGTGCAAATTGTTTGCGTGACGCTGATAAGCGAATCATGACTGGTTCAATCTCGCGATCTGCAGAGGCTGTATCACGAGTTGTCAAAACCTGCTGAAATCCAAACAGTGAAAGAGATGGAGTTATAGCTGTCGTATAGGTTAGTCTCTTTCGCTGGTAAGAATGTGGCAAGCTCTATAGTTCATAATATGGCCCCAGATCTCGGTTTTTGTCATGACTTTTGACATCTCGATCTAGGGCAATGGATGAACGCCATTGCTTTTGAAAGATAATCTTTATACATGATGATTATTGCAGCCTACGCTGTTTTTACGGGTGGAAGGACCTTGTCCTGTATCCGCCAACCCTGGCTTCGCGCAGCAGTGTTCTTACTGATATCGTTTGGGCAAAACAGCCGATGATATGACTGCATAGATATAGGTAGTCGTCATGATTGCCAGAAACATCCAGGGGGCTGGGGGGGATATGTCTTGGGCGGGGGTCCATCACTACCATGACCGTGGTGGTGGACCCCCCCGCCCCCGACATATTACAAGATTAATAAAATCCTTACCAATATTACCTTTCTCATCTGTGCCATAAAAATGACGTAGGTATAACTATTAGGTATTTTGGGAACCTGTGACCCCGGATTTTGGATCCGCCCTTATTTACAGCCAGATCGCCGGTGCTATAAAAAAAGACGGCTAAATTAGATTTATATATCGCCTGCTACACTGCCGGTCCTAAGCTAAAAGGCGATATCTCAAATTCAATAGCCAAAGCAGATTCAGTCCTCTCCAAATAGTAATGAGGTAGCAATTGCTACAGCAGTTTTATCTGACACATCGCAGTTTAAGTTAACAGGGCTGTAACAGATAGTAGGAGATGAAAAACCCTTGATACTCAACTCCTTACTTTGTGTGTTGGCTCGAAGTTATAATACGATTATGGTGTTGTCAGAGTTGAATATTCATTATCTGATCTTCTGATTTAGTGTCCCATAGCGGGTAAAGGCCCTTCATTTCATATTCATTTTCATTATATTTTGATTAATCAAAACATAAACCAAACAGTCATCAACATAAATAGATAATATTAATAATAAAGGACGAACAGTGTTCATAGATAAAATATAAAGCGATAACCGGATTGTCTAAGATATTTCAAGGCACCTTTATACTTTATAAGTGGTTTTTAAGTTAAATATATTATATTGAGAAATACGAATTTAAATACATAGAAAACATTTAAAACTTAGGATCAAATATTTTTCCTTACCGGGAATTGAACCCGGGACCGCTAGGTTCGTAGGCAGGGTCACTTCGTATTTAATACTTTTGCTTTGACATAGTTATCTTCCTATTCTTACGTTCCAATGAAGCCATTAGTCCGGTCAAGGCAAAATATTAGTCACACCTAGGCAATTAGGCAAAACGCGGATATTTTCAGTCAAAAGGTGACCTTCCTTGTAGCTCACCTAAGCATTCATAATTAGGAATAACCATACGTCAACTAAAACGTCATCAGACCATTCACACTCGTCACTTAGTTTGAAAGAAACCAGTGACTAATTAGTTTTCGACGGACACCGTTAAGATAATTAAGCTAGTTAATAACACACTAACTGCCGCACTCAGAGACGTCAATTAATGTTTAAGTTTCATTAAAGTTGCTGCGTCTTACTCTATTGCTATAGCAAAGAAAGTGACAGCAGCTACTTTAATGAAACTTAAACCTTATTTGACGTCTCTGAGTGCGGCAGTAAATTACTTAAAAAGGTAGTTCCACGAGCGTTTCAACCTCTCTCATTACCTTCCTCGCAATTATGTCGAATTTCCTGTAGATTAGGATAGCATTTTCAGTTACTTTTTAGAAGTCATCAGGGCACTCTACAAGATAACCGAAAATAACATCCAAAGCTACAGAAATTTCGACGTTAATGCGGGCACGGGAATGAGAGCGGTTGAAACGCTCGTGGAACTACCCTAAAAGCGTTGAGAAATAACATTCTGATGCTATGAAATTCTAAATACTTATTTTTATACGATACAGTATATTTATGTGCCGCGATCTTGTCCCAAAGGATTTTTATCGCTTTTTCCTCAGAATCCTTTGGAATAATATCGAACAATATCAACTACATTAGCCGTTGAAGCGATATAAACGAACAGACATAAACACTAATATTATTAGACCAACATCTCTCCTTTAAACAACACATGGCCACACTTGCCTCTAAAGTCAGGAAATTGATCTACGTGATGAAGCGACTTCGTGACTGCGCTGCCCCAGATGTGCTTCGCCTGGTATATCATGCTTTATGTCAGTCCATCCTGCAGTACGGAGTGGCCATCTGGGGCGGTGCTGCTAAGAGTTACATGTTGGAGGTGGAGCGTGCACAGAGAGCGGTGATAAAGGTAATGCTCAAAAAACCGTTTCGATATCCTACTGATGCGCTTTACCGCGAGTGTAAACTTTTGAGAGTGCGCCAGCTTTACATCATGAAAGCGGTCTTGCGAACTCATACGTTTCTGCTAAAATCTGCAAACCACGACAAAATCCTGAGCAAGCGTATTTTTAAAGTGCCCCTGCCGCCACTTAGGTCAGCATTGGCTAGGAAATGTCCTGCATACTCTCATCCTAACATATATAACAATGTCTGCAATTACCAGAACATCGTGCTATCATCCGTAGTTAATGTTAAAAGGGTAATGTATAAATGGTTGCTCACGCTATCGTACTCTGAGACCGAAAACTTAATTTAATTGAAAACGTAATGCTAACTTTTGCCTGAATGTTGTTGCTGTACGCTCACACACACACACACGCACACACGCACACACACACACACACACACACACACACACACACACACACACACACACACACACACACACACACACACGCACGCACGCACGCACGCACGCACATATAGATTTAAGCACTGTTAATAATTGTTAATAATTAAATAGTATCCTATCTTGTATTGTCGTTAATCATGTTAATCGCACTCGCAGACTGCCAAGATACAGGCTCAGCCTAGTTTGGAGTCTGATGGACAAACCGTATATTTATGTAACAAACTGTTTTTGTTAAATAAACGATTTTTATTTTTTTTTTTTTTTTTTTATTATCACGGATGAAGCACTTAATGTAAAATTAAATTTTGTGTTACGCTTAAACCGTAATGACCTCAACTTATGTTTACTTTACTTAGGTCAAGAACATCTTAAGCGTTACTTGAAACGTTTTTAAAATTAACGTATAAAACGTATGTCAATAAACCTACATCATATCGCAATAGCATCTCAATATGTAAATTTTGTGAACGTCGATAATTGCAGCGAAAGGATTATGATTATGAATTCGTCAAAAGCTGACCTTTTGCTTTGGAAAGCTTGACGTGACCTGAACTTTACGGTTTGATACTTTCAGAAATCTGTGGCGTGCAGAGGTTAGAGTAGATGCACTGTCATCTCATATTATTATTATTAAAAGAGTCACTTACTGTTTGCTTTTGCGTTTAAATTCCAAGTTTACCAGCAAACCAATGGCCGTATGGTGAAAATTTAACTGTTCGTTTTATCTGGTTACCTATAAAATCTGAAAGTCTGAAACTTCGTTTGCCAACTATTTGATTTCCTAAATCCTAACAATAAGTTGAAATTATATTTTTTTCTGAAACCGTTTACTATTAAGGATTTTTCAAAAGATTATCTAGAATCTTTAGATTAGATATATTATGTTTTACTTATAACTAACAATCCTAAAAAGTAAAATGGTTTCAGAAAATAGGCAAGTTTGTAACTTATGAATATTTGGCAAGAAAAACTATTATGAAACAATTGCAATTGGAAATTTATTATGTTCATTTATTATGTGCCATTATCATGTTCTTACTCCTTTACGCGCGTACCTTATTGATTGCGATATTGGTTCTGTAGTTTTTTATTCTTATACCTATATTGGTAAAGCAATTATAATTATAAACTAATTAAATGATTAACGTTTTTGATTTGTAATTATCCTATCTTAAATTAGCTGAAGGTTGTATCTGTTAATGATCTTATTAAACAAATAAATAAAAAACACATTCAAATATTAAACGAATATATAAGAACCTCACCTCACCTTTGAAACATTCGTTGCCGGCGACGCACTTGGTATGTCAAAATTACATACAAGCGGCGGTTATGCGGCGGCGAATGGGTTGATGCATCTTTCTAAACAGCGTGCACATTCAATGTTATTCGACCGTTCACTTTTATAGTTGACATGATCTTTGCGGTGAATTGAAAGCGCGGTCGTGACCCGCCGGACGGACAGACGGTCAAACTAATTGATTGATGTCTGAGTAAATAAAATAAATTTTCACTTTTGCCTTAAATAAAAAAAATGTATCAGGGATCAGTCTCAAACGAACTAACATAGAACCAAACTAAGCTCTGGGCTAGTACTTTGGGTACTAGACGGTGATAACCATGCTTATATACAAGTTACATACTTAAATATAAAAAAATAAATATCAATTCATGACTCTGGAGCAAATACTGGCGCCCGTGCCACAAATATTTGTGACGTTCTCAATAAATAAAGGGACCTTATGGAGGAAGGCAGTTACGCTCTTCTTATTCTTGTAACTATACGAATACTATGGTAACAGTTCTAAAAACGGCGTAACCGCCTGCCTCCATAAGGTCCCTTTATATTGAAAACGTCACATTTGTCTTGAGCGTGGAATGTGGATAGTACCCGAAACCTTTTGACTCGTAGGCGTCATTGGCATCTTCGCTAACCTCATCAATCAGCATCATATAGACAAAAGCGTATCCAGACACTCATTTCATCGAATGTGTCGTTTCACCGAATTTCATTTCATCGAAAGCTAATTTCTGCTGCAACCTTATTGTTTTCATGTTATCTTGAGCATGGGTTACGTAGTTTAGGTTACGTTAGACCTGTGACCACCAAAAACTCCTGCACCTGAAATGCCTATCGAGGAAATGGAAATTCGGCGAAGTAAAACATTCTATGAATTGAGTGTCGGTGATTCAAGGGTGGACCAGCCGAAAGAGTCCACCGCTGGACATAGGCCTTCCCCAAGGATCTCCACAACTCTGTTTTGTGCTTTTTACATCTTGGGCTTACATTTTGGGCTTTCTACGATCATCAGTAGATCGTCGGTCCATGTTGTGGAAGGCATACCAACACTTCGCTTTCCGGTACGCAGTCGCCACTCTAGAACCTTTCCGCCCCAACGGCTATCAGTTCTATTATGATATAATAATACGATCCCGACCGATTTCGGCCACAGCGACTAGGATCCGACTATTCAGAGCGTCGCTCGTGTGCTCTCAGGTGGCTGACATAACCGATTTTTGCACGAAATGTTCGTTGACATTTGGTGCAGGTCAGCACCTCTCCGATATAGTTATAGTGGATGGCCGCAGGTGGTCGGGCCTTGAGCTCGTCTCGTTTAGCATTGAACTCATCTCGTCTTCTCCTTTCAAACTCAAACACCTTAGTGCTCACTGTATGCCTCCAAAACGGCCGGTCCTCTGCCATAGCCTCCCACTGTTATACTCATAGATCTAACCTGTGTTTGGCATAAATTTTGTCAATGGCCATGGCTGTTCTAGGTGATTGTTACTTCTAATAATGTTTTAAGTAAATTCTTTTGTACTAAAGCTATTTTTCGGTTTGAAATATTTTCTATACGAACGCCTAGGGGCCACTAATTATAATCGTAATACCACAATCCATTTATAAAATCACTGACAATTTGCTTTTTAAAGCATCCATTAGAGGCCATTTTCTCTTGCACCGTATAATTTTGGTCAAAGCCTTAGGTATAATTATTTCGTTGACTCCTACACATATTTCGTATCGTATCGATTTTAAGGAGCTCTTTCAAATACGAGTTGCCAATGCTTGAGACCTCGAAGAATCACTCCAATCAATCCATCATGTGTGATGTGAATAAACATAACGTGACTGTCATGTGGTAGCGGCCTAGCGACTTTATTTTTGTTACGTTCCCTTCAACTTTGTATTTTCGTATGCCTCTAATTAGGCACATTGTTTAAGTTTAACTTAAGTCGAGTATTTGTCCAATCCAGTCCCAAGGGCAGAAAATTGTGCCCAGTAATATTGGAAAATATAAAAATGTGTTTTTTAAGGACAATACCAAAATAAAGAAAAAAATAGGCTACCTATGAGATTAGTTTAGGTATTAGAAAGACAAAGAAAAAAGTAACATTTATTTAACAATTATATAAAGTGTTCTTACGTTAGTGTAAGTGTTTGAACACTTTGAACTAGTTAACTACGGTTTGACCGAAATACGTACAATTATATTTTCTTCTTTACCTAATATTGAAAAACTCTGATAGTTTCTTATTCGGCCATTAACATTATGGAACTAGATTTTCCCGCGACTTCGTCTGCATAGACCTCCTTTGTCGTTATTTCCACCGTTTCCGCGATTATTATTTCGGGATACAAAATCAGAAGGTAAGACTAATGTAACCTACTTTCTAGCCTACCTACAGCAAAACAAATATTTGTCATGGGGGAAAATTCTGAAACAGGAAGGGTGGGAAGGTTTAAGGACTTCTGTCACATTTCTTGGCCTAATTTTATTATAATAAGGTCATGTTAGAAAGTAATAGCAGAAGGCTTCACGGTTCTTAATTAGGTGTCCTAATTAGGGGAAAATTAGAAATACGTGTCATCTGTACTTTGAAGTGAGGACAAGGAGTACCCAACTAAGACATCGGGAGACATTACAATTCAGTTGAGTGCTTCTTTTAATTAAGTTGTAGGAAGTCAGGGACGATTTCCACCGACCGGACGGCACGGCAACGGATTTTACAATCTTTAAACGAAATTAAACTGTCTACACAGTAATTAAAGTCTATATTACCAAGCCCGTTTGACAGCGTGACGCGGAATCTGCCCGCTGCACAGCCTCTTGTGCGCGACTTTGTAATATACACTTTAATTACTGTGTTGACAGTTTAATTTCGTTTAAAGATTGTAAAATCCGTTGCCGTACCGTCCGGTGGAAATCGTCCCGTGGCGTGTTAGGTCCAAGAACAGCATGTTTTATGCTTAATATAAACGACTATAGCGATGTTCACTTTTTATAGCGATTTTATCAAGCCTGGACACTTTTATTTTAAACCTTAAGCGTTAAGTCTTACGTTAGAATATGGAATAGATGTATTCATTACCCTAGCACCTAGGTACACGTCAAATTTTATCTTGTGTATGCATGCTAAGCCCGCAGAGCCGTTTAGTCTCGCGTCAGATTTTAACACGACTGTTACCTTGTTAGTTAAATCTGCCAATCACATTGAACTCAGCATCGCTCACATCACTATTAAATAAACCCTGACCCCCAACTTTCATATAAAAACGTCCATCTCATTCGCATAAATTATTCCTAACGCCTTATTTAAATTACCTAATAAAAGCGCCGCAATTGTGGAACAATAGCGTTCGCGAATTCAACTCATGCGCAACATTTAATGTTGGCACATCCAGCGGTTCGCTGAGAAAAAAAAAAAAACAACATAATAATGGTTTTGCAATGTGTGGTCCAAGCGCTAGGCACGGCTACTGTGCTCCGACGCCGAATGTAGGTGTCTAGAAGCACGACAGTGTGTCCGGACAAGTTCGAACAAAAAGCCAAGCGACACTGCAGCGTGTATATTTACACGAACCCATTCAGGTCATATTTACCCTCTTAACTTTTTCACAGTGCAGCTAGGAACTTCAAGCCTAGTAAAAAAAATCAAAGCCTTTAAATACTTGGCAGTTTTTTGAATACCCAACAAACAGATTACATGATATTATATCATTACTAGCTTTTGCCCTCGACTCTGTCCGCGTAGAAGTCGTTGATCGCTGATCCCTCGGGAACAGTCCAATTTTACGGGATAAAAAGTAGCCTATGACATCCTTCCAACTCAGGCTGTCTCCATACCAAATTTCATTTAAATTTAATTATGAATTAAAAGAGTTAAATCGGTTCAGCGTTTTAAGTGTGAAGAGGTAACAGACCGACAGAGTTACTTTCGCATTCAGAGTTCAGTAGGTACGGATTATTTATATTCTACAGAAAACTCCTAAAGTTAGGGCTCAAAATGTAGTAGTCGCAATAAATTAGTAAAACTGTCAACAATATAGTGTCAAACACCTTTTCAGCTATCTACTTTTGATGGCACATGAGAACTTGGCTTATTTTAACATTTGCTTTTGGGTTTGCCTCAAAGGTTACTTACTTGCAGGCCTGTATGATCTTCTTCAAATTCCTCTCCATTACTGCATTATAGTATTCCAAAAAAAAAATACTGTCCTTACCAGACAAATTCCAGGTAGTGAATATTGAGGTATATGACTTATGGCTTTATATATTTAACACGCTAAAATCTTCTAACTTGAAGTAAAAAGTAGAGCTGTAATTATCATACGGCAATCGGCGATCCGAGAAACAATTGTTTTAATCAAAAACAGATTGTTTTAACATTGTAACGATAATTAAGTATTGTATAAAGAAGAGCCAAGAGCGCACCGTGGATTCCGTTTTTCAAAAAAAAAACCTTCTTATGTACTTTAATTCGTATGAATAAGGTCTTTGGACTCTGGATGCTCAACCCCCCATTCTAGACCCCTTTTCAATTAGGTTTTTTTTGTTTTTACTAAAAACAGATGTCAGCAAGCAAGTTATACAACTATGCCAAATTTCAAGTTGATAGCATCTATAGTTTCTGAGAAAACTGCTGTGACATACAGACGGATGGAGTGACGGACAGACAGACAACGAAGTCTCACCATAAGGGTTCCTTTTTTACCATTTTGGTACGGAACCTTAAAAACGAAATCCAAATCGGTTCATCCGTTTGGGAGCTACGTTGCTACGGATAGATACACAGACACACAGATACACAGATACGCAAGTTAAACTTATAACACTCCTCTGTTTTGCGTAGGGGTTAAAAAGACAGTCAGAGGCGTATTTCTGTATATCGGTGAAAAGAGGTCGAGTTACTGTCAAAAGCTGACAAGTTTCAGGCAGTGAAAGGACAGTGATATATACATCTATAGCTCTATCTCTTTCAGTGACTTGGCAAGTATCAAGAGCTTATAAAACGACTTCAGTTTAGAAGACAGTAGCATTTCTATAATGGTATCAACAAAGGATTGGATTTTTGGTAACATGGAGTTTCTTTATAGCCCCCAAAGCAAAAATAAGTCTTACGTGTTTTTGTGTATCTGTGTATCTGTCTGTGCCATCGTATCTCTCAAACCGATGGACCGATTTTGAATTTTTTGTTAGAAAGGTGACTTGATCGAGTGCAATGTTCTTCGCTAAGTTTGGTAAAAATACGTTGTGCCATTCTGCCGTCCTTAGCTAAAAGGCGATATCTCAAATTCAATAGCCAAAGCAGATTCAGTCCTCTCCTGTTAGTAATGAGGCAGCAATTGCTATAGCAGTTTTGTCTGAGATATCGCATTTTAGCTTAGCAGGGCAGCATTTAAAAGTAATGAACTTTAAAATTAGTGGTCTCAATTTTATAGTATGTTTTAATCTATTTAATATTATAATGCAAATGATGTAATATTTGGCCGGTTTAAGCCATATTAAGCCTTACTATATAGATCAAGTACACTGTTTCTATTTCATCATTGTTCTACGAATTTCTCCACAAAAGCAAATCTGTTTGCACTAGCGAAGTGTTAATGAAATGAACATGCACAAGTGGTTGAGTTTTCTGTTAGTTAAGTACTGTCAGTATGTTGTTGTAAAACATTAAAAACCTATTGCATACACTTGTGGTTACATATTAGCTTATGCCCCTGGTTTTTCCCACGTTTGGTTGAACTATTTTTTATGAAATTTACAACGGAGTTAGGTAAACTAAAACTTGAATTTCCCGAAGAAAAAACGATAAGCGAGTTGCACATAGACAAAGTCGCGGGCAGACGCTAGTATCCACTAATTAAAATGGCCGACGAGTTAGGAAATGATAGATCGATACGTTCCGATAGTTATTTTACATATGATTGCGACACGCAATGCGCTAACGCACTGCGCAGTACTTTCAGTGCCATTTGCCCAATTTGGCACATATATAGACCCCAAAGCAGAGACATCTTGTATTTTCTCGCTTGTCGCTCAGTGTGTCTCTATCGTTATAGGCTAGTTAGAAAGGGAGATCCGAGCGACAAACCAGTCCCGGTCAACACATTGTGCTAGCCGTACATATTGAGTAATTGGGCCTCGATGTATCATATTAAACTGTGATTATGATTCGCAATCGCTCTGTCAAATTAATCATTTACAAATTATACACAGATTACAAGACAAAATCAGTTAAGGTATGCATCACTGGGCATAGTGGTGCAGCCAACACAATTATGTTAAAGGAGACGCACACAAATCTCGTTATTTCATTCTATCAAACATATTTTTTTAGGTCTATCCCAATTGTTATTATATTTACTTACTAGCGACCCGCCCGCTTCGCTCCGGGCACTATTATATATATTAACCTTCCGTGAAAATGTATGTTACTGATGGTGAAAACCACATCAAAATCCGTTGCGTAGTTTGAAAGATCTAAGCGTACATGCAATATAATGGGACAGACGGCGGGAAGTGACTTTGTTTTATACTATGTAGTGATTTTATTTTATCCTATGTTCCAAATAGTTTCTTCTTTAGACTTTAGAGCTAATATAGAGTAGAACTTATCCGTTTAAGGTACCTTTTCCTACTTTGGGTAATTGACACAAAAGAAACGTAAACGTGCCATCATTATGATTATGACAGAGTTCTATATGGTTCGACAAGTAAACTTTTGAACCGTAGGTACCTGAAATTTTCATTAACAGGGTATACAATACACAAATATCTGCGTACATGTAAGAGCGTTTGCTCATGCGTCCAAATCCGAATCCGAGAAATGTCGGTACGGGATGGCGGTACTGTTTGTATGAGAGGTTGCGCACTAGAAATTCCGTCATCCGATATCTTTTATAAATGGTACTACTGCTCTGCTACTGCTACGAATATTTCTCGGATTCGGTACGGATGCAGTGCGCGAACGCTAAGGCACGCACACATACAAAGATTATGATGTACTTACCTTTTGTTCGAAGATGTTCAACTGATTTGTTTATAAAGTACAGTCAAGGTTATAAACATAGATACGTTCAAATCCACAAAAATATGTAACCACTATCTTATGGCGCCGTAATAACGTCGTGGTTACATAATTTTGACAGACTGAACGTTTCTATATTTATTCGACTGTACTAACTATTGTGTAAAATACATCAAAGCGTCAGCAATTAATAATGTGACAAATATGAATTGACAATCGTGACTGATTATCAAAAGCAAGATGGCTATTGATATATTTATAGCGAATACAGTCGCTATGAAAAGTATGAATTGTTTTATATGAAAAACAAAGAGTACTTCTAAAAACAAGACATTTTAAAGATAAACACCTAGTTATCTGACAGTTACAATTATCACTTTCCTTTTCCCTATCATTATGATAGAAAAAGACAGAACTAAAATTTATACAGATCGCGTTATGTGGAGATTGAAAAGGCCCTTAGACAACTAGAGCGCCATCTATCCTATCCTATGTATCCTATCTGAGGTCATATTATTATGAACTGTCAAAACCTGTCAGTTTCATGCGGTCAAAGGGACTGAGCTAGAGCTGTCATATAGCTCTGTCCCTTTCGCTGCCTGGAACTTGGTAGGTGTCAAGGTCATAATACGGCCCCTGTTCCTCGCATTCCCAGGATACACTAATGCCCTTTGGCATACCTTCAGTTTGGACTAATAAGCGTCTTCTGCCCTTATGAGCATCAGTTAAAGACCATGTTTTGAACAGCTTAGGATGGGTACTATGTTAAGGATTTATAATATCTTTACGAAGTTCCCCTTTATGAGATCTTTCAATATACAGGGTGTCCCAATATCAGTAACCCACACTGACACCGGAGGTAGACCAGCCTAAGACGGACCGAACCAGCCTAACATGACCTCAGTAAAAGTCGCATGGTTTTCGAGATATGCCAGTTTAAAATTTGTACTGGAAAATAATTTTAAACTGGCAAATCTTGAAAATCATGCGATTTTTACTAAGATCATGTTAGCCTGGTTCGGTGTGGGGACAATGCGTAACGCATTTCCACTCCGATAAAAAAAAAGTGTCTGATTCAGTCCGTCTTAGGCTGGTCTACCTCCGTGTCAATGTGGGTTACTGATATTGGGACACCCTGTATATAACCATCTTGTAAAGTTCCAGCGGTGACAGTACTCGTTTTAAAATTACGCGTGCGTTATTCAAGATAATTATCTCCAAAGACAAAGACAGTAACTGTAATCTGGCGTATTGTCTCTATGTTGGGATCAATAGCAACTTTCACTGGCTCAGTAGTGCAGGAAGTTCTTTAAAGGTTAACGATCGCATGTGCTTCATGTAGGTGTTACAAACAGTTCAAGATAACTATTTGTGTATTTGCTACGCTGTGGCTGTGCTGTCATTTTTTTCGTGTCATAACAATTGAAAAAAGCCGTGGTAGCCTAATGGTTTGACCTGCCGACTCTTATGCAGAGGGTCGTGGGTTCGAACCCGGGCTCGCACCTCTAAGTTTTTCGGAATTTAAGTGTGAAATATAATTTGTAAATTTACCATGAGCTTTTCGGTGAAGGAAAACATCGTGAGGAAACCTGCACACACCTGCAAAGCAATTTGACGGTGTGTGCGAAGTTCCCAATCCGCACTGCGCCCGCGTGGGAACTATAGCCCAAACCCTCTCATTGTGAGTGGAGGCCTGTGCCCAGCAGTGGGACGTATATAGGCTGGATTATTATATTATTATTATTATCATAACAATTACCTTTTTTACCTGACAGCGAAGCCAAGAGAAGGGAAATGATTTCAACAGTCTATGTATGTATGTACAGCCTTGGCCAGAAGTATTGAGCACCCATGCGTTTTTCATATAAAAGTCAAACTTTAAAAGGGACATTTGTATCTTTTATTATAGAAAATTGTGTCTATCGGAAAAAATTGTCATTTATTGACGTTAAAAGAAATTCCGTGGAAAAAATTATAATTAATAATTTTATTGTAAAACCCGACTTTTTCTAGCTTCAGTTTTCACACGCAAATAGCTACTTCGAAATGATATCTATTTATGATTTGCGCATGTTAAAACACTTATTATATTTTACGTCTTTGTGTATTTTTGAAATGGAAAAATTAATATTCTTCCATTTCAAAAATATTACTTTATTTGTAAGTTACGGAGGAAAAAGTGGTGCGCTCAATACTTTTGGCCAAGGCTGTATGTGACCCAAAATCGGATGTTCCACTCTACCTCCTAAACTACTGGACCGATTTTTAACCCCCGACGCAAAAAGAGAGGGGGTGTTATAATAAATGGGATGTCACATGATTCACAAAAACGTGCGATTGTCAGTAGGCTAGGTAAGTATATAAAATTGTAAGGTTGCGTTTTACTTGTCACCATTCGGGCTTTAGTTTACAATTGTTTGATAATATTCTCTGTCATATTAACGTTAGAAATGTTAAATACATTTTATTCGACTGAAAAAAAATAATTGTCATAGGAATTTTACTTCTTACTCACGGAATATACAAAAATGATGTGTAAGATATAACATAGCTGCAAGACATACGTTTTCCGTCTGTCCATTACCTTTCATCAGATATTTAAGTAAACCATCTCTAGAACCTAACATTTCACGACTTACATATTCGGTACCGAAACCTATTATTTCCATTACAAAATTGACCCAACATCATGTCATTGGCACCGAACGTAGTAATGCGAAATTTGCGCCTCGGACCGTTCTCTGCGCTTGCGCAACGTGACTTAATGTTTGTTTTAATGCCTAATGCCTAATCGAATTAGAGAGAGGCCGATAATCGCATCGAAAACATATTCTGCCTTTCTGTGACAAAATCTTTGAAGGTATGCGGGGTTTCGTCTTAAACACAAACACATTGTGCTCTATGATTCTCTAACGCAAACAAAATCCAGAATTTATATTTGACATCGACTGAACGAGACCGCAAAATATTTTGCTATATGTCTAAGCTCATATTATTACCATCAGGGCTACCTGTATGGCATAAAAATGGCATAAACTTACATGGACAGTCGAAGTCATAAATATGTTTACACTTTAGTACCTTGTCTATTTAAAGTCGTATGTCTATTAAACTGTCATATGAAATTGCCACAGTGATTAAAGTGACAAGGTACTAAAGTGTAAACATATTTATGACTTCGACTGGACAAAGTCGTCTAAAATAAAATGCAAATGTGATTTGTGCCTATCTGTTTGTGATCTTTATCCTTTGTTTGTCTACTTTTATTTATTTATTTATTTATTTTATGAAGCAGAAATTGATTTTCAATTATTCTTAAATTTATTTACATGCTTATCTAGTTGTTTAGTTAATATATTCAATTGAAACTAATATAAACGTATTACAAATAAACAATTAATAACAATAAACAATAACATAACAAGCAGTATTACTAGGCTAATAAAATAAATAAATAATGTTCCTACGTGGCTTGGTTGACACATGGAACTATTTTCTATTTGATAACTTGACCATGCCCCTAAAGAATCTTGACGCCATAAACCACTAATTATGTACAATATTATCTAACTCGACCTTGATCGGACAATATGGCCGACTTGGCTAATTCCTAATTTATTGCCATGTTGAGGCAGCATACGCGTAGGTTACAAACTTATATTTACAGCTGGCTGTGGCGCTATGGTCCTACATAAAAGTAATAAGTAGTTTTTTTTGTGGTCATTGTTTAAATAAATAAATATCAATCTTACATACATTAACCAAGTCCCAAACTAAGCTCTGCTGGTCTAGACAAGTTGCATACGCAGACGCGTAGATTGGCAGCTTACGTCAATCCTTTACATTTTGACAGTTTTCAAACATCGTTATCGTTAGCATTAGGAGTATATGTGACGTTCTCAATATAAAGGGACCTTATGGAGGCAGGCGGTTACGCCGTTTTTAGAACTGTTACCATAGTATTCGTATAGTTACAAGAATAAAAAGAGCTTAACTGCCTTCCTCCATAAGGTACGTTTATATTGAGAACGTCACATATATCTTGTCTAGGGCCACTGGAGTTTTAATATAAGTACTAGAACATAGAAGAAACATAGAAAACATCCAAGACTCATGAACAACTCGCGCTTATAACAAATATTTGCCCTTACCGGAAACGGAACCCGGGACCGCTAGCTTCGTAGACATCACTACCAATCCAACTAGGCTATAGGTACATATACCTAACTGCGGCAAGTATGGTAGGTAGAATTAATTCTCCATTTTGCCACCAGCATGAATAAGTTTGTAGTTATAAATGGGTGACCATAATAATCGAAATATATGCACGCACAGCGAGAACGATTCGTCTTGTTTATCTTGAACTCGCTGACGTTTATTTTATATTAATTTATGTACCGTTAGATAAGTTAAAAGTATAAATTGACCTACGACCCTTGAGACATGATGTGGCAAGTGGAAAACCAAGTGGCACTATACCATATAAGAATAACAATTATAAACAAATGATATAAGATGAAAAAAAAAAAACAATATGCTTTATTGGTTAGTTGTTGCCTTCGAAGACACACGCAAATGCCCCCTAAATGCCCCCTAATAGGGTAAAACCGTGATAGATGCCCCAGGGGTATAGTTGCCCCGATTGTAATTAATTACCTACTCTAGTTTCGCGGATGAATCGTATGCTATTTTATTATCTATCGAAAGAATCTCCAACTACAATAAGTTGACCGTATCGTGTGTCTCTGTGCGATTGCATGGGAAGACAAAATGCGTCCAAAGTTTTTGCGGGATAGATGTCATTTATCCCAAACGTAATTTATATGGATTAGGCAATCCCCTATGTGGGATAGGTGTCCCGAAATATAGAGGACTGCAAAAATCACTAATACTCTAGAAATATTAAAGATAATATTCTTTACTTTCCATAAACGTAGATAGAAAAACAAAGTACCGGCCAGTTTTGAAATAAAATATTTTGTTTTTTTAAGAGTGAAAAAGTTTTGCAACTATCCTGGTTTTACTCTAACCCCCTTACTAATAAACGTTGAGTAACGGCTGAGTAGTTATACAATGCTTTGTCCTTATCTGTCATTGTGACATTTGAATTCGACAGATAAGAGGGCATGTTAAATAAGTTGTTAGACCTAAAGCTAGCGGAATGAGCAAATATTTGTGTGATGAGCGCGAGTATTTGTTCCTGAGTTATGGATGTTTTCTATGTTTATTCCTCTATATAAGTGTGTTATCGTTGCCTAGTTAATACAAGCCTTGAGCTTAGTTTGGGACGATGTCAATTTGTGTGAGATTGTCCCCTGACATTTATTTAAATATAATTTGCTCCCGACCAATATTTTGTGTTGTGTTGGTCTAAGTCAATTTATGTCCCTACAAACAATTTTAATCATAGTGACCATGTGACCAAAAATCATAAAACTAATAAACTAGTACAGTCGAAGACAGAAAGATGTTTACACTTTTTCACCTTATTCCATTGTAATAAGGTCCAAAAGTGTAAACATCTTTCTGTCCTCGACTGTACCATGAAGAAAGCAGGAAGATAGCAAAGTGCGCATTACGTTGAGTCAACAGTGTATCGCGTTACTCGGAAGTGGCCGGGCCAAGTCCGTGACGGCTCTGCACCTCACGTTACAGGTCGGTTGCGTGACTCGCCCGTAATTGTGCCCTAGGGCGTTAAGGGATGTTTTTTTAAGAAAGAACTCATCTGCCCATAAGCAAAGCTTCTATTATGTACGAAAGAAAGAGCGAATAGCATTGTTAGTAGCTATCGTTCGCTACTCCTCGTGATCCAATGATTTGTGTAATCTTCTGATCATCGTAAAACAAAGGTGCAATCAAACCGCGGTAGCGAGACATAAAGCCGACACAAACCCCACATCTAGCCATCGTAACCGTTAACCCTATAGCTATTACCTGATTGGCACAGTAAACAATGAAAACAGTAAGGCCAGTAAGCTACTGTGCAATAAATCTACAAAGGGCTGTTTTTTCTTCTCTCTCACTCGCTCTAGTACACCCTTATGCGAGTTTAACTAATTTGACCTGCACCCGAAAGTATTTAAGTGTTTTGCACTGTATATATCTTTTTGGTTTGAACAAATACGCGGGAATGGTCGGTTACTTTTCAAATTTAACCCTTGAATTTTTCACAATCGTGAATTTATCGTGATTGATCGATAATTTAGAAAGAAGAAAGAAAATACATTTGTTCATAACAACAAACACAAATAAAGAGAAAATAATACAAAAATAACATAAAGATCGAGTTGTTGCGAAACGCTTCCAAATCAGCTTGTGCTGGCTGTGAAGCCAACGCTGGTCTTCCGTTTAAATAAGCATTTGTGTATTTGTTTATATTTTTAACCATTTCTCTGTGTTTTTTTTTAAATTCCAACCGAAGCAACAAACTGTTACGTGCTAAGCGATAGGCACTTTTAGTCAAAAATGTGGTAGTTTTCAAATAAATTAAACGCATCAACTAAGGAAATATTTACTTAAATTCGTCATGTTCTAAACTTGTTTGTTCGAACAAAACTTACCTTACCGTCCTTATTTAAATTATGAAAAGTTTTAAAGGCTGTAAATAAATACATAACTCAAACACTTTCTTGGCAAATCCTTCTGACCTGTTGAACTTCGGTTGTTTGTTTTATAAACGACTTTGTATTGGATTATCGACTGTAATGAAACTATTTGGAAATCGTTTTCATTGAATATAGAACATTTTATTGGATGATTGTTCATACGTTACATACTTACTTACACATGTATCATTGAAGTCGTTATAGGAATTATCCCAAGTATATGAATAAATAATAAATATATATTAGGGGACAATCTCACACAAATTAACTAAACTAAGCTCTAGGCTTGCACTATGGGTACTAGATAACGATAAACATACATATACTAAAATATATAAAAAAACATCCACGGCTCAGGAACAAATACTCGCGTTCAGCACACAAATATCTTCCAATATAAAAATAAAATAGCTGCGCAGCCGTGTGAACTATACAGATCTGGGGGCCTAGCCAAGATGCATTACGCTAACTTAACGATTCTCGAAAATCGTTAAGCTCCCCTAATCGTCTACAAAATGGCTATATTTAAAGGAGTTATTTAACTTTCAAAACTAATAGTAACTTACGCAAAAGTCAAGAGTAATTGTAAAAACACTCTAATTAATTTCTAACTCTTCGTACTTATTCGTGCAAGTTAAATGTGAAAGTTTCGAGCGTTTATTCGACTTGATTGTAAGAAAATGGGTCTACATTAATACATGAAAAGTTATAAAATTTTGATAATAAACATTTATTTCTTGATCAGGAATATATTACTTTGACCATTGCAAATTACTGTATAATTTATTAGGATAATAAAATTATACGGCTTCTAAAGTAGTTAAATTAGTTTCAAATTTTACGTACGAGAGCATTTTACGATTATATTGCTGGCTTGCATTATTGCAACGTATATTTAACCTCCTAAGGCCCACCATACAACAATATTTGCCAATGGAATATGAGCCTATTTTGAATATAATAGAATCTATTTTCTAATTTAATTGTCAGTCATAAAAACAAAAGAAAATCCACTCTATTTCCTTTGCAATGGATTCCAATGGCCGTATTATGTGCATTTATTTGTACAAGGGACCTTAGGAGGTTTTTTAAGTATCAGTGGTCAACAAGATGTATTCTGCGAACGTTAACGACCACTAACCGTCGGGCGCTTATGCCAATTCCATACATTTTTTTAAATTGTTAAATTTCTTAGGATGTAACTTCTCTAGGCCCGAGCACAGTAAGAGCCCGATCTGATTCCGATCTGAAATCTTATTAAGACTTTCTAACATAAATTATGTTCTGTTGACTACTGATTTTATTCTGTTGACTGTGGTTATCGGAGTTAACCTTATACACTTACGCAACAGTGTGATCCTTGCCATAGTAACCTAGCGAATGCAGTAAGCTACACCAATACTTGCTAATTCATGACAGTTACTATGACGTTTGTTAGTAAGGGTTTTAGATCCGTACGAATTTGTGCTATGTAAATTAAAAATCTGATGTTATAACAAAATATAATGCATATTAAACATAATAATCATTAGTAATTCATATTTAATTCAAGCATTTTAATAAATCAGATAGATAATATTTATGAATATTCATTTTAATTCCAAGTAACCTTTTTGAAATTTTTAAATGTTGTTAAATCTTACTAAATATGTAAATGTTTTTCAGGTTATCCCACCCCGAAAATAGCTAAAACAGATTGGCCATGCATAATTTTGCTGTACCAAATACACAGAATTAATAGATTCTTATATAAATTGTATAAGAGGTCTTTAAATCTTTCTTGCACTAAAGAATACGCTTGTACATAAAAGGCGAACTTAATACCGTAAGTCATTTCACTTGTTATTTTATCCTCCATTTCAACCTCAGCACCGGTGTTATGGTCGCCCTTATCGCGGTGGATAAAAGCATCCGTCACTCTCGCACTTAGATAATGGTCAGAAAGTGATTACTCCATGCCATAAGAAATATATTGCGTTGACGAAGTTGCCTCTTCGTTATTTTCCTTTCCGCAGAGCATGACATAAAAAAGTTAAGGATGATTCAAAGCAAGAATTAAGCTGCCTTTCCATATAAGCGGAGACGAGCGGTGCGGAGAGGAGCTGTGTAGGAATCGACCAATCACATTGGTTGTAATCGACATCTCGTCTCCGCTTGACTGTTTCCATTGAAGCGGAGCGGAGACGAGATGTGGATAGAAATGTGTGGGAAATGTGCGGTAGAACAATAATATTACTTATTCATTTCGTAAATGTATGAGTTTACGTAA